>OY728157.1:109416534-110073992 GCA_963277665.1 Viscum album | reverse complement strand
ATGACTTCCAATAATCATTTGAAAACATTACGAAATATAATATTATCTCAACTATGTTGATTCCACCATTTTAAATAATGATTCTCATCCTATATGTGATTTCCCTAGAATAACCTCTAGGTGACTTCCTTATGCATAAAAATTATGCTGGTAGTGAAATCAGCCTTAATTATATCTGTCGCACCATGCTCTATATTGAGACTTAGTATTTAGATATTGAGAAGAGATATTTGAAAATGATTTTTAAAATTTATTAAGTAAGGAATTTATTATATCCCTATTAGATCCAATTGAGCTCTTAAATTAAACTTCACAAATACATTCCCAATCTTCCATTGCTGTCTAGACGTTTGGCATGATTTGTGGTCATTCTATAACATTTTTTCATTTGGTTCATATCATATGAGGTGATTAAATGATAAGACTCAGAAAATTTCCCAGATTAATATCCCTTCGTGGAAGAAATTCCAATAAGTATAGAACTTTTGTATGATGTAATATCTTATTTTAAATAGTCTACCTAATTATGGGAAATTTACATTGATGGTGAATCTAAAAACCATGATATAAAGAGACTAGAAGACCCCAAAAATTATAAATATTTGTTGAAAATCATTCTCATATTATCAAAGAATGTATTTTGACATTTTTCATTTTTTTATCAGAAGGAAGCACAACCAATGAGGCCAAATACCAATCCCTCGTTGAATGTGTAGAACTTTTTTGAAAATAATGGTCACTCATATGATAATAAAACATAATTTTGAGTTAGTAATTAAGAAGATAAGAAATTATTACACACTAAGAATTAATATATGATATCACTACTTTATTATTTTTGGGGATTGATGGAAGAATTCTCTTACGATCCAACAGTAACTCATGTACCTCATTCAAAAAAAAGAAACTTCACACAAGTTAGAAAATTTTGTTATAGACTTGGAAGATATGGAGTAGGATGTAACCATTTTTAGCATCAATAATCGTAGAACAATATTTCCATTTGATCAATGTGGAATGGAAGAGATCAAAGTGATACATTCTACCATGAAACCAAATAATTATTCAAATGGATCAATAATGATTATCATCGAATATCTCCAAAATTTGTCCCTTCTTATAGACCATGTAGGAAAAGAATATATTTGATTAATGGCTGTCAATTTCACTCTCTATGATAGAAAGAATCTATTGAAGGTTCTTTACATGAAAATATTTTATTGAATTATTTTTATACGCATTGATATAAAGGAGATGACTTCCACCATGGAAGAAGTTCATGTAGAAGCTTGTGGTTAGCTTCAATTAGGGACAGTAAATTTTTACCAAATCACGAGGCTTGTTTATTTATATCCTATAGTTACACATGATTGCACACCATTTGTTAATAATTTTCATTCTTCCAAAGGAATTACAACTTCATCCATCATCCACAAAAACTATTTGATATAGATAAATAAAACATTCCATTCGATGCATGGGGATGGATGCCATATTTTTGTATCCTCCAGCTACGTACAAGAAGTTCAGGTATATCCTAGGTGCTAATAACTTATTTTATAAATAGGATAATGTAGTACCTCTTAAGGAAACTAGAACCAAAAGTACCACCAACTTCATGAAGTAAAATATCCTCACCAGATTTAGTGTCCTTTAATGAAAATTAAACGATAATGGAACAAATATGTTTTGTTATGATTTGATGAAATATTACTAGAAGTAAGACATAAAATCTAACCTTTTTCCAACTATTATACAATAAGAAATGGGAATATTTTGGCCCTCAACAAAATAATATCAACCATTTTATAGAAAATGATGGATATAATAAAAATTCATCGCCGAACAGAATTCTGCCGACCTTATGGGTATACTGAGCCAAAACTCAAAATATTAATCTGGAAACCCTATATTTTTATATTATATAATAAAAGTAGTGATTCCAATCAAATATCAATTTTTTTAACTTTGATTTCCTCTTTTTAACAAGTACATAATGATTGAAAACCACATAAGTTGTTTGATGAGTTGGAATAAATCAATGGGAAATAGATATATAACCTAAACTATTTTAAAATATTAAATAATCTGATAGAATTATCATTAAATAATAAATTTTATATCCTCTCTTTCCTTCATGGATAGCTAGTTCTATTCGATAGAACTCTGATGATACTAGGGAATAAACCACCAAAACATGAACTAATATTGGAGAGATTCTATTGATAAGACAAGGTACACTCCAATAGAGCTACTTGTTAATCACAATAGATCAGGAACACACTATTCCTATTAATAATAAAATATTTTCCACAAATAGTTTTTTATTATAATTTCATTAGTCCTAGGCATACGACTTAAAACTACAAGACATCATACTTTGAGTTGTATTAAACTAAACTGTTTAGACCCATGTGACAACTCATTATAAGTAAGCCCCAATCAAAATCCAAAATACATAAATTAAACTATAATGATTTCCATATATAAAATTATGATACCTCAAAAGAAAATTATGGGATTTAAAAAAAAGATCGTTCTAGTCACATGACGTTAAAATACATGGTCTTCATCATTTTTCATGACCTAAAATTGAACTATATTTTGATATGTACTTGAACGGATCACGATCATAGGAGTTGGCCTACCAATACCCCTAAATTCAATAAGTATGTGTTTCTTGATTATTTCTATCACATAATATGTATTGAATACCGAATATCAAATCCTTGTTCCATTCAAAACATACAAATTTACTCCTCCCAATATATGGGACAGACCTACATAAGAAGATTCCATACAAGAACTACATGTATCTTGATTCTCATATATCTTGTATACATAGTGAATCATAATCTCCACTTTATATTCCCTATCGGGAAATAAATAAAATAAACCTATCTTCAAAATAAACATGGATATATGTTAGAGATCTTAATTGGGTTCCCTCATTAAAGAGCCCATCATGGAAATAAAAATGTACCATTCCCTATATATGAGTTATATTTGTATAGGGAACTACAAAACCCATGGACAAATCTATTTCAAATTCATCCTTTAGGCATGTATGGATTCCACCCACAAATCACACTCCTTGACTTGGGGGAACTCATATATCCATAATCATTATTTGACCATTTGTGATGAAATGTCATTTTCATGAGGACTCTTCTATTTTGACCAAGCAATACGTGCCCCAGATTATTTATACAAGAGATTCATTTAAAATGTTTTTCAATGAGAGTAATATTCATCATCAGGGGATAACTCATTTATCTACATAGTCCATTGCAACACCATACAGGAAAAAACATTTTTAACATGGTCTGCAGTCATTCCTTCTGTACTTCTCAAATATAACTTCTCCTTGTATAATAAATCCAAATATATTGGTTTAAAGTTTCCATCTAGATGTTCGCAGTAAGATTGAAAATCCTTGGCCCAATATTCCATGTATCAATCATTGTTTTCATGAGAATGTGTAACCTTTTTCATTTTCATATGATATAAGACTGCACGGTTTCCATGTACTACATGTTTCTAGATTATTGTAAATAAATGATACACAGTTATTCGTATACCTACATTCTTTGGCCCGTAATCAAATTTACGTTATTTATAAGATGTTTATAATTTTCCATTAGCCCCTATGGTTTATCTTTATTGTAGGTATCTTTATTACAGGTTGGTAAAGCCATATGTCAATAGTCATCGGTAAAAACATTGCATCCATAAACAATAGAAACCAACCAATAAATACAGATGGATTGTTTTTCATCCCTATTATATATATAGTGATGTCAAGATCCTATAACTTAGACCATCCCCTACATTATACAAAAAAGTCTCTATCATTATTCTAATTTCTTATGTGGGCAGAGAGAATCCATTTACTCTCTTTGTTTCTCATAATGAGCAAAGTTCACATGAGTTTTGGAGTTTTGGTAAAAGAATTTCCCACATGATCAAGGCATACCAAATCATTTTTGTGTTAATATGGGCCTGGATACATGACCTCAAAATATAATCAAACGTTTCCTCCAATATTATGTCACACTGGATGGTTGACATCTGTTACATGACATATATTGACCACTCTTAGAAAATATTTATGCATCATATTGGCCTTCCATCACACCTCTTTTCAAGAACAATATGTCACTTGATTCTTGATTAGACAGGATACGTAGTGATTCCTAGATTCTATATCCTATTCCATCTTTAATATAAAATACCCATACTCACATATGTATAATCCAAAATGACATAAAGAATTTTATTATAGATTCTGACCCCATTTGTGATCCCTTATTAAAAAAATGACCCACTCCACACATGAAAATTCAATCTTGTTTGTAGTTTCTTTATGTTGAAATCTAGCATTAAACCTTCTTCCATAGTCACTCCATTGTTTTTTTCCATAACTACATGTGCCTTGATTCCCATCCTCATCGGATATGTAGTGATTTCTAGAACTTCTATCTTTGAGTACATCTATGATAACAACAATAATCAATACCCTATGTATGGGTTAGGCCTTTATAAGAAACATTTACCTTCCCCCATTATATTGTATTTTTTATAATAAATTATTATTCCATAATAATGAATATCATATAAACAAATTAGACTAAGTGTATAGGAAAATATGAATCTCCATAAGTTTACTTCTTTTCTATCAATAATAGAATTTTAGTTTCTTGGTGAAAATTGTTGATTTGATTTTTCATAACATGCCCCAATTTTTCTCTCTATAATACTCCCTTAATGATAATATCAACTAGAGGAAGGGTTTTTCTCAAGAGATACTAATTCTATATTTCAATTCTGATGAAATTGTATGCTGAAAACCGTATATAGAATATTATTTTTGGTTATCCTTTTAATATATGTACCATATCCCTTTATATTTTCAGAAGAACTAAGTTATAACTTACCAATTTATATCTTCATTCATGAAGGTTGATCGAGCATTCCCATTCAGATCATCGAGCAATAGAAAATAATTAATTTCTTTAAAATTCATGCATCATTAAGAGAAACAATCATATGCCCCTACATCATGACATTAAACTATGCGAAAATTTCATAATCACAATGAAGTTAAACCGTAAAAAACTTTTCCAAACTATATGACATTAAATTGTAAAACTAGTTCCTCATCACATGATTTAAAACTATAAAACGTTGTATTCCTTTTATCATAAAATTATTCGACATCAAACTGAATCAATTATGTATTACCCCTTACATACATGAGACATTGATCCATGAAAATGTACCTTGTAATCACCCGCTAATTCTCATTGGCTTGATTGTATTACCATTCATTAATTGGCCTTAATAGATATCCTCATGATGCCAAAGGCTAGAAATAAATGTCGAAGGGCTTTATATACAGTTGGGGGAGGACTTACCCGTAAATAAATAAACAAATAAACCAAAAATCCATAATTAGACCAGTCACTAAATGATGCATGGAGAAAATACATGATACCAAACAACTTCATGTATCTCAAAACCACATAAATGTATGCCACAATAGAAGAACAAAAAGTATCAAAGTACACATAAGATAAACCACCAACGACACTCAAGAGACCACAAGACTCCATGCTTCACCAGCACAAAGATCCACAATCACAAAACATCCCAACTATCATGATGTAGTGCTAAAAATGTGGGAAATGTTACCTTTTCCCCAATCATGGAAGATAACATCTTCAAAGCACCAAAGTTCCAAATTTGGGGTGAGTATAAAACAAAGTAGGTTTTCCCAAATTACTTCCCTTCTCATGCCACTAGGATAGAAAATTTAGGCACATTTATATAAAATAGTTGATATAAAAAAATTTACCAAAACCATTTATACCAAACTATAAACATCTTCAAATAAACCATTTACAACCAAGTGAAAACAAAACTCAATGAAACCAGTTTCCAGAAAGTTATTTTTCCAAAAAAATATAACTAATTAAATATTAAAAAAAAATTCTTATTTTCATTTGGCATAACCATCACGTAGATCAAAACACACCCACACATGCACGCTTCATTTGACAGTTTCATCCTCATGAGGGATCTCTAGTCCAATTACCTTATGCCCCAATGAAACACACCCCCACTCTAGGGGCATGTCCCTAGTAATTTAATTGTACTAATCCCTTATTAATGTCTTGTTATGCATGAACCCACACAGACACCATTTATTCCAATTCATTCCATTACCAAAATAAATAACATCAATTAAACTAAACTCTATTAGAATACCAAGGTGCAAAATATTTAAAAAAACATTTCATTTCAATAAAACAATCCCATTTATTTAAATGATATAATCAAAATTTTGTTCCAATAATCTAGAATAATTCTCATTTTTAAATACACATTTTAAAGCCATGAAACAAATCACTCATTCAAAATCCCCAATTTTCCATATTTCACAACCATCACTCAAGATGCATTCCAAAAATTGTCCAACAACCAAATAAAAATAAATTCAACCGCATATATTCAATTTTAAATCATAAAAATTAGTTCTACTAATTAGAGTTGATAAAGAAGCCTCCTACCTTGATGGTTTTGATGAAAACCACAACAAATGAAGAACACACAAGAAAATCAAGTCGATTCTCCAAGAACCTTCTTAGTTCTCCTATCCTAGAAAGATCAAGACAATATATCAACATATTATTCATACACCACACTATATCTACCCCTAATGGACGTAGATCGGAGAAACAAACGGATGAGGAGAATTACATCTATGTAGATCTATGAAACCAATCGAGAATGATAGAGAAAAATCAAATACCTCAAGAATCTTGATTTGAATCACTAAGGGAAGCCTTCAGATCACCTCATGATCGATGGTAGAACTTTATTTGTCCACAGTAGAAGGAAAATCCAATGTTAGGGTTCATTTGGGTAAAAATGAGGGAGTTATTGAAAAAAAAGTGAGATCCTATTTGTAAGGATCACACATTGACTATGCTCACAGTTTGTCCGCACGGTAAGGAAACCGTGCACTAACCATGTAGTAGAAACATCCCACATGGGATAAACTTGACCAGTCTCCAAAATCGTGCTTCAAACATTCTAGATATACTTTCTCAAGAGGAATACTATACACGGTTTGGCTGTACGGTTAGGGAAATCACTCACCACCCATGCGATGTAATTTCCCCCCAAAACACATCCCATGTTCTCCCAAATATAGCATCAATCAACCTTAAACATTATAACGATAAAAATAATCAATTAATGGATACATACGGGAAACCATATGTACTAAATTCTCCACACCATTTGACATTCCTTATATCGAAAGTAGAAACCCCTCCCCAATCTGAAAGATTTCCAGCCAGTGCTTTTTCATCTGCTTCTCATGTTTCCTAGTGTCTTCCACAATTTTACCATGCTACTATAAAACCCACTCAAGAACATTGCTTCTTCCATGAAAGAAATTATCATTCCTATCCACTATCCATAGTGAGATATTTAGCAATGAAGCATCCTACTTTAGGTCAACGTGATCCCATCTGATCGAATGGTGAGGATCAGGATAATACATTATCAACTGAGATATGTGGTATATATAATGCACCAAATAGAACCAAGGTGTTAAGACCAACTGATATGTCACCTCCCCAACCTATTCAATTATCTAAAAAATTCCAATTTATCTATGAGATAGCTTCCATGCTTCCTGAAATGATGATGTCTCTGTCTTGGATAAATCAACAAGAAAACATTATCACTCATGACAAACGACAATTACCTTCGACAGTGATCTGAATAACATTTCTGATGACTTTGTCCCATCTCTATAATATTTCTAATCTACTGGATCTTCTCGGTTGTTTCATGGATGAGTCATAGACCAACTAGTGATGTTTCTTCTATTTCCACTCATCATAGTGGAGAACAACAAGGACGCCCATACAATGCTTCAAAGATAGCCATATGTATCGAGGTCTGACAACTGTTATTATATGGTAACTCCACTATGGGTATATTCTCTTCCTATGAGCCACCAAATTCTATTACATATGCCCATAACATGTCTTCCAAAGTTTGAATCATCATCTCAGACTGGCTCTATCTATGAGGATGATACACCATGCTCATAGTCAACAATGTCTTAAGGGATTTCATTAAGGATTTACAAAAACGAGACATGAAACATGGATCTATTTCTGAACTATTGATACTAGAATGTTATGGCTCTTCCCCACTTCTTGTATATTGGTATTTGAAAGATCCTTCACCATATGAGTTTGACGAATAAAGATGAAATGGGATGACATGGTAAGACAATCAACTAACACTCATATGGCATTGTGTTTCTGAACCGTTCTTGGAAGACTTATAATAGAATTCATTGCTATCTGCTCCCATTTCCACAACAGAATTGATATAGATTGTAACATTCTTGTTGTTCTCTGATAACCTTCTTTAACTTGCGGACCAATTAAGATCCATGAGACGAATTCGACAACCTTCCTTATTATGCCTCTTTACCAAAACAATTCCTTTAATTCCTTATATATCTTATATATACCTGGATTTACAGCCCATATCGATTGTTGGTAAGCCTGAAGAAGTTTTTTTTGGCAAGACATAGGTAAAAACATATGATCTCTAAAAAAATTGAAATCCAATTATGTTTATAGCCTTGAATGGTCTCCCCACCATTGAGTTTTTTACTCATAACCAGAGAATCTTCATCAGACATATTTGGGTTTTATTACCATATTTATCAAATTAGGAGCAACTGTAGATGAAAGGAAAACTACAACATCACCTTGGTCTTCACATTCCACATGCATGTTTGCTAGTACTGAAATCAACTTCCATTTATTTTAATATTCTTTCACCAACTGATAATTTTTCATTCTTCTCAATGAAACCACCACCTAATTTTTTTCGCTAGTCTATACATGATGTCAATGTCAATCAACAATAGAAACTCCATCCATCTCCTTTTCCTCAGATTCATATCATATTGTGAGAAAATTTGATTCAATATTTTTGTGGTCCATGAACACAATGAATTTCTCACAAAAGAGTTAGTTTTTACAAGTATTCAAAGCATGAATGACTATAGCTAACTGAAAATTGTGTGTTGGGTTATTCTTATCATTCATCATCAACTTTCATGAAACAAAATTAACCACATGGTATCCTTTCATGAAAATGAAACCCAACCATAATCCCAAAGAATCACAATACAACACATACACCTATCATAATTCTAGAAAAATCACGATTGGTTTCAATGTAAGACAAAAATTCATTTCCTAGAAAAACTTATATAATTCCTTTTTTCTTGAAATAGAGCATTCTTCTTTGTTAGATATATTAGTGGGGATGCTGTTTGTGAAAAATCGCCTACAAAGTGGTGGTAGTGACAAGATAGACCAAAAAAACATCATATCTTGAAGAAATTATTCATTGGTTTCTGCAAGATAACTTCTTATATCTTTTCAGGATAAAAAAATGACTTTCATAGAAATGCCATGTCCATGGAAACATACATCCTATATCTAAAAATCACAATTTTATAATTTTGATTTCAAATGGTGATCTCTCAAGATTTGTAAAACTATTTAATGGCATTCCTCATCTTCATCATTTATATTGAATATACCAATATGTTGTCCAAAAACAACACAACAAATGATTCTAGATGTCACTAACATATCTGATTCATCAAATCCATGATGACCTCTAGAGAATTAAATATACTAAAATGAATGAATACATATTCATATTGTCTATATCTTCTTATTAAAGTGGTCTTTAGAATATATTCTTTACGAACATACAATTGGTGATGTCCTAATCTCAAGTAAATCTTAGAGAACCACTGACATCCCCTTAATTGATCGAACAAATCATCAATGTATGGAAGTGGATATCTGTTCTATATCATAGCATGGTTGAGATTACCATAATAAACACAAAACATAATAGTTTCATCTTCCATATTCACAATCAAAACCGGTGATTCCAATGGATACAGACATCGTCGAATGAAACCCTTACTTTCTAACTCCTCTAACTGTACATTAAATTCCATAAACTCAGATGGTTCAATCATATAAGATGAAATGGAAATCGCACTGGTCAATGGAAGGAGATCAGTCATAAAATTCACTTTTCTTATAGGTGGTAACCCTGAGATGTTCTTAGGAAATAAATCGGTAAATTGATCCCAACTTCTGGAAAATTATTTTTCTCAATCACATCGATTGATGCCAAAGTCAACACCTCCAACTGGTAAGAGATCTTTCCCATCATCGGGGCCAAAAAAACTCTCCTCGCATTTATATACCTTCATATCTCCTCTAATAAGATGTTCGATGACGTCCTGAGTCATGAAACTAATTGTTCTCATGTAACAGTCGATGTGATACTTCAATGTTTTCCACCAATCCATTCCTAGGATTACATTATAAATATACATGTCCAATATCTAGAATTCCCATTTCTGCTATGCAACATCAAAAATTATAGCACCTTCTCTACAAACAAAGGATTGAAATTCTCTTTCCCTGGGAGGAGTTTGGAGTTTTAAAAAAAGGAATCATTTACAAATTTAATCATATAAATTCAACATCATGGGATGAAATGAAATGATGTGACACAACAGTATCGAAGAGCACTTGCATAAAGGTAGAATTCAAAAGAATCATACCTCTCACTGTAACTAGTCCAGCTTGCTCATTGAAAATCATCTCCATATCTCCATATAATTTCATCATCGATGTACTATTGTCCTTGTTGCCTTTCTGAGATTTCCCTAGTTGAGGTGTCATGGTATTCCTAGAATAACCATGGATAGCTATACTCTTCTATCAAGACTAATTCTGTTATACTCACCTTGTTAAAGACTATGATGCTCGCAATACTTGAGATGTGTTTCAAGAACCTGACCTTGGAGATCTGCAACAATAGCGCTAAAACTGCCCCATCTTGTTTTCGTTAGGACATGCTCTAGGTTTTTCCGTACACTCTCTCTTTATGTGGTCAACCAATCCATATTGAAAATAACCTGTGTTACTCATTAGTCGTGGAGGAGGGATCACTGATCCAACCTTCGGAATCTGATTTCCACTTCCAACATGGAAATGGGTGTCCCATTTCTACTTGCTCCCAGTTGTTAAGTTCCCACCATTCCCTATAAGTATCACCATACATCCTCCCATAGATCCCGATATATCATGTTCAGCCACAGTTTCTCTGTTCACCATCTCTATATAATCCATAATACAAACAACCACAATCATTGATCACATCTCCTGTTGTAACCCCAATTTGAAGATGTAAGCCTTCAACAAGTTAATTGTTGTGACTTCTAGTGAAATGTGCAATGAATTCATGAACACAGATGAATACTCTATGACAGATAGTCTCTCTTGTTTCAAGCTGAAAAAATCCATAATTTTCTAGATCTTGAACTTATGAGTATATAATTGATTGTTAAAAAATTACTCAAAATCCTCCCATGTATGGACTTCATCAAATTTAGTATACACTGCTAAATACCACCACTTACATGCAAATTCATTAGCATGTATGTCACTGGCTTGACATTTAGCTCCATCGGTGTGTCAATGAATTCAATGATAAGATTCATCATACTAAGCCACAACTCTTCCATATCCGGTTCAGAATCACCTTGAATGTTATGTATATTATGATTCAAGAATTGGATGGTATGATCCACATGCCATGGTTTATTCGTCTGGTTAACCATATCCACAACTTAAAAAGCATGGACAATACTCAGAACTTGTTATTGGGTCACTCGTGGTTTAAATGCGACCACATTTTCTGCAACTTCTTTTGGTTGGTTTTGACGACACCTACCACGCGCCATTTTCTAATCCAACAACAAACTCTGTCAATCTCACTCTCTAGAAACTAATGGCATAGCATTTCAAATTCTATCATATAAACTATCAAAACATTGTTTTACCAAAAAAACTTTTTCTGTACTCAACCATTTTTAAAACATGTATTTATGATTTTGAAAACCAAAACATTTTCAAAATACAAAAAATATCCTCATTTAAAAATCTATCCCGTGGAAAAAATCATTGAATTTTTCAAAAATTGACACGTTGTAAAAGATCATAAATCATTACTCCAAATAAAATATTCAATCTTAGTGGGAAGTCATTTCTCTACCATCTGTGTCATTCTCATCTCATTTGCTAAACCCCTGACAATGGGATTCAATTATCCAAGAAGATTCTCTAAACACTTGTTTACCCAACTCCTAAGTAACATGAAGTTCAGTATAAAAGGGTGATCTATGTCATATTATTATATACATTTCATTTATGGATAATACAACTCTTGTATATGATTTCTTCCCACATGATATAAAAGACAGAATATACACTACAAGACATGATCAGTGATGACTACTTATTAGGGAAGTACTAAACAAGAAGATAACATCTGTACCACATTATAAGGACCAATCTGGTACCATTTGTAATGAACTTCTAATTATCATTCGTTGGAGAGTACAATGAGTCATTACATGGCCTTAAGAGACATCCCCAATATACTAAAAGCTATAAATTTTTTTTGAAGGGTTTCAAATAGAAGTGGGGGACTATTCACCCATAATGCAATACACCAACAAACCAATAATACATAACCAAACCATTCAATAAATTACGCATGATCAAAATATTGTCAACTAAAAAACTTCATGTATCTCAAAACCACATCAAAGTATGCCACAATGGAATAACCACTAGTATCAATGTACACAATGAATAATCAACTATATACTCTCAAGTGTAAAAAAGAATATATTCTCCACCATCTCCAAGTTCCACAATCTCAAAAAAACCAGAGTATCACGAGGTAGTGCTAATAATGCGGGAAACATTAACTTTTCCCCCATCCTAGAAAATAACATCCGCAAAAGCACCAAGGTTTCAATGAATGGGTGAGTATAAATCTCAGTAGGATTGACCCTATTACTTCCCTACTCACACCACGAGGATATTAAAGTTGTCCACATTCAAATTATAGAGTTGATATAAAATAATTTACTAAAACATTTTATACCCAAATATAAACAAGTAAAAAACCATTTACAACCATTTAGAAACAAAAATAAATAAAACCAATTTTTATCATGTTATTTTTCTATAAAAATGACTAATCAATGCTTAAATCCAATTATTCTTATTATTTGGTATACCCGTTCCATAGTTCACCACACACCCACACATGAATGATTTGTTTGACTCTACCATACATATGAGTGATCTCTTATCCAATTACCTTCTTTCCCATTGACACATGCCCCTGATCATGGGTCACATATCTTGTACCCAAATGATAACCATCCCTTATTAAGGTCTCGTTAAGAATGAACTCACACCAACACCGTTTATTCCAAATCATTCCATTACCAAAATAAACCACTTCAATAAAATTGGATTTTTATTAAAAACCAAAACACAAACAATTTCAAGAAACATTTAATTTCAATAAAACATTCCCATTTATTGAGAACATATAATCCCATATATATTCCAACAATCCTAAAAAATCTAGTATTTAAAAACCAAATTTTGAAACCAAGAACCTAATAACTCATTATAAATCCCCAAATTTCCATATTTCACAACCATCACTGAAGAAGGATTCAAATATGTATTATAAAACCAAATCACAATCCATTTAACACCAATAATTCAATTTGAAATAATTCCAATCAGTTCTACAAATTGGAGTTGATAAAGAATCCTCGTGCCTGGATGGTTTTGATGAAAATCACAAAGAACGAAGAACCCACAAGAAAGCAAGGCCGATTATCCATGAACCCACCTTATATATCTTATCCTAGATAGATAAAAACAAAATACAATTATATTTGGTATCCACCACCCTAAATATTCCACTAACAGTCACAGATATGAGAAACCCATAGAAGAGGAGAAGTTGATCTAAGTAGATCTGTGAAACTGATTGAGAACGATGGAGAACTATCACATACCTCAAGAATACAGCTGTGATTCACCAAGGGAATCATTCAGATCGCCTTTGGATCAATGGTAGACCATTACTTGTCCTTCAGAGAAGTGAAATCTTAAGTTAGATCTATTTTTGGGAAAAAAACAAGGCAGTTTTGGAAAAAACAATTGAGATCCAATTTTTATGGATATCACTTTGGATCATCACAATGATTGATTGCACTGTTAGGAAAACAATATTCTAACCATGTGGTAGCCACTACTTTCATGAGTTCCCCTTGCACTATATCCCTAAAAATCCACCGATCATGCTACAAATATATCCTCAAGATGACTACTGTGCACAGTTTTAAAGCACGGTTATGTAAACCTTATGCAGACCATGAGACGTAAATTTTCCCCAAAAACACTTCCAATGTTCTCCCAACACTCTCATCAATATCCCTTACAATTTAGAACCATAAAAGTCATCATGTAAGGGTTACATTCTAGAAACTGTGGGTACAACATACCTAGTATGGGATTTAGAGACTCACAATATCCCAATCCCATAAAAAAAGTAATATAAAACTTCTCATACCCTATATACAAATTCAATATATATAAGGGGTCCCATAAATTTCAAAGGATTCATTATATATAGTGTTTCCCACCATTTACCTATTTATTGAGGCATTGAATTCTAAGATGCATCTATTGTTGTTTCATTTTCCATGGGAAGGTCTGTCGACCCTAATCATAGAGTATCGCCTCCCTAAACTTGAATTCTATTAGGAACATATATTGGTCTAAAATATTCAATTTTATCAGACATCCCTAAAAAAATTATTCCCATAGTATTTTACCACACTAGAAAATGAGAAATATGATACCTAACAGTTGGTTCCTCCAAACTAGTTGAACCTATGAAACCCCTAAAAAATTATTTTTTAATACATCTCGAAATATGGAGTTAAAATTTATCAAGAATTAAATATAATTACTTTTGGTCACAGATCAAATGATTATTGAATGATTCCTCACTTTACTATTCCTAATGACTTCCTATAAAGGTAATTCCAAAAAAATAGCATGAAGATTCGGGGGTAAGAAAACTCCCGCAGGATTGGAAATCATAGCCTACATAAGTTTATATAACAATCGATTTCCTTCTTTGGTTACCCTATCTCCCTCCAGCTCATCAACACTAATAGTTGTTCATCCTTCATTATATTCTGGTAAAGTAATGAGAGATGCTTAATTACTCATATCCTAAAAAATTAAAATTGGGAAATGAAAAAATGGTGAAAATTTTATAGTTAAAAAAATTGATTCTTAATGGGATATTATATTACTGATTCACTAAAATCGTATCCTTCCACCATTTTGACCACTATGTCCGACAACTATTCATAATAATGAATTATTCTTTTGAATGATTTAACTGAGGTGTACATCACCTCAAGATAAATTCCAATCACATCCAGATTTTCTTGGAAGTAAATGTGTACATGTTCAGTGATTAGACCATACCTACAAATATTAATATCATCTACATGATGCACCCCCCATATATCTTTAGCAGAAGCACTACTTCTCTAAGAGTCCCACTCATTACAAGATTCAGGAAATGCTTACATGATAGGGATTGGTAGTTAATAGGAAGATGAACATGTAAGTGAGGTGGGATCATGTCCCCACACATATTTCATTATCAATTATAATGTCATCCCCCTTGAATAAAAGAGCTTGTGTGTCCTCAATTGAGAGAAAAAAGAAATCTCACTATGTTCACATGGAGCTGGAAAATCTACATCATCATCCTCCAAAGAAAAATTGCAACTCTATTTACTCTTCGAGTAATAAGACCATATATTATCAGTTTCCCAATATGAAAATATGTATTTTACATGTATATAATGAATATAATATTTTTGTACTATAATGTATGCCTCCACCAAATTGGGATGCACTATGAAAGAAATTCATTCGAGAACATATTTTCTTCCTTACCTATACAGAATGGTTTCCTTCTCCTAAAAGAAGAATTAGACCCCATCAATGGGTAAATAATTCCTCCCTGTATCCAATTCCCTCTAGGCTATGAGATATTAATATTCTTTGTGAAAATTTAATTGGGGATATATATCATTATATTTTTTTTGTAGTCGCATACCTATTATTTTGATGAGCTGGATCTCGGATCCTCAACCACTACCTCTAAAATTTGGAAATGAGTGCTTTCCATGGGGAAATCCCTTTTCCTAGAATACCTACAATTTTTTCATACTCTTCATCTTTATCAGAATAAGATCTGGATTGGCATCCAATGATAGGGAATGATTTCACCAAATAGCCCATCTAGGTGTAATTGAATCCGTGATTCGATATAAGATCTAGAATATGGGGGATGAATATTAGAAGTTAGAAGTTCAATATTGAAGTATGTATCTTCCCTAATGAGCGTCAGTAG
This sequence comes from Viscum album, assembly GCA_963277665.1. Lineage (NCBI taxonomy): Eukaryota > Viridiplantae > Streptophyta > Magnoliopsida > Santalales > Viscaceae > Viscum > Viscum album. The sequence continues at coordinate 110,057,528 of OY728157.1, read as the reverse complement.
TGTATGATGAGAATACATCATATTCTATTCAAGTTTTTCACAATTAATCTACAGAGGGGATATTATTTAGACTCAGTAGAACTGACATACAAAATAGTAGGTTGAATAACCTTCAAAAATTAGTTTTCTGTAGATTCTGGAAACCATAATACCCTCCCTCAAGGAAATGTGATCCCCCCAATTAGATTTTAACACCAGAATCATCATTTATCAAGATTCTAATGGGAGATTAATAAGAAGTGTAATTAAACATTTTTTGTTATTGAGTTAATAAATTACAATTTATTCTCTCAAGGTTGATGGTTTCAACTGACTTTTAGATTTTATTAATGACTATAATTTTGAATGTGTTGGCTTATGGTAATTTTTGAACATGTATCCTCTAAAGTGGGATTTTATCCAGCCCCCCAAAACATGAATGGGGACAAGATCAGGTATGTTGAATTTCCCCTTCTTATGCTCCCTATCACATGATTAATATTTTCGATTATAAGGACTACATGATTAATACACCCCCCATGTCCACATGATCCTAATAAAAAAAATTCATTCTAACTATAGTGTTGGATTTATGTAGAAATAGTATCCTACCGCTATGAACCATCTCCATGAATTCCTAAAGTTGAACCAACTGGTCGACATTGGGGGATACATTATATCCCCACTAATTGAAGTAGTCTTCTTTAATAATTGGTCAGTATGCACTAACTTGCATACCAATTCTAAGAGTGGAACATGTCCTTGGCCTCATTTCCTAAGGCCTATAAATTTTACCATAGAGAACTATTAAATCTGGTAAAAAGGGACATCGTCCTCAGTGTGGGGATCAACCCCCCTATGATTCTTTACTATGGTGATTAATTACCTCTCAAGTGTTGAGGGTCTATTAGGGTTATCCTACACTAATGATGGTTTTAGAAATTAATCATACATGTCACACATCGTTGGGCCACTGAGATCATTTTGATATACCAATGATTGATGTTGAATTCCCCAGGCACCATGTGGTATATACTAGAATTGGGGATCAACTTGCTAAATAGATGGGGGGTGATGAATATATTTTGGGAAGAAATGGTCAGCAACACCCATGTAACCTAATATAGTCCCACTACCTCTAGATCATCCTCAAGCTCATCGCAGCTCTGGAGAACCCACAATGGCCATCCTAATTCTAAACCAAAAGATCCCCTAGGGAAAAGATCCCATTAGGCTAACCATCCCAATGACTCATCATCTTTGTATTTAATTATAATAAAATGATATAAATAGATACCTCTTTATAGTTCCCATATTATTTCCTCTAATGAAAAATGGGTGTAATTCAGATAAAACCCTTCCATGTATGTATCCTAGATTATTGTATCCCTTAATGAGATATCATCACGAGGTGTATTCATGGAATTAAGTATCTACGTAATTGTAAGATTATGTTCATCATGGTTCTAGAATAAGAACATCTGATAAAAACATAATCCAAAAAGGGATAACCTATCTAAATTGTGATCCCCTCAAAATCCATCACCCAAAAGTGTAGCCAAATGTTGATGATGTGGTATAATATCGTGTTTTAGGTTATTGTCAATTCTATTAATCAAGGAATTCATCTATTCATTAGAATTAAAAATTTGGCTTATGAAAGATACATATTTTGCCAAAAAAAATTGGAAGGTAAATGTTGGATTTTTGACATGTTACTCAAATTAAAAAATTTGAAATGTATTGTTAATCATATAGAAGCTATGAAGACAACAATGTTATTAACATTCTATGTAGACCACAAATAATATATGTCATTATAAAGACCACAAAGCACTTCATACTCAATGAATAACGTATTTTTTCTATGTGGAAATAATTCAACCAGAAAATAAATTAAACAATTTATAGGAAATACTAGTTTCCAAATGATATTTTTCATTATATGTATGTAACTGTTCAGAAAGAAAATATAATATGATAAATGAAGGTATGTGGAAAAGTATTAGACTACCCAAAAAGTTCATGTTTAAATATGTGACATATGAGTCATGTATGAACCATTTTATAGGAATGGTACCTTTTCTAGGTCCATATGCACCCCAAAATATTTCCTCAATGAAATCAAATGGATTAAATTCTTCTTCAAAATGGACTCCTCATCATACCGAATGGACCCTATTCTGATGGGTGTAATGTTTTTCTTCCTTAAAGTTCTACATTTAATATGTGAATGATTTTCTGAATTCTAAAATGGTTATATTTAAATCAATCTAGATATTTCATGAAGATAAAAATGGTCAAGTATCAGGGGCTAAAAAAGAACACTGTATTCTTCAAAGAATGTTTTCTATGAGAACCACTACCTTATATGGAAGCTCCAAATATCTACCTCTATAAATGATCATCAAATTTTGAGAAAATGAATCATTTTTAGGCCCCCAAAAATTAATATCTCTTAGAGGGAAAAGGATTTTGTTTAATGTCCCTCGGAAATTATCATTTATTTATGGGGAGATACAACTTTTTCAAGGAACATAAAAATGAACATTCAATTTTCAAGGTGAGGTGTCACACTTTTATTCCCTATAAATGAATTTTCCATTTGGTGGTGTGGATACTTTCTGCAAACAAAAATAATTCATTGTTGGTTGTTAATCAGTTACATTTTTACCCCTATAAAAACCCCAATACATGGACTAATGGGGTTGTAGAATTTTCAGATAGTGGAATTATTTTGTTAGAGATATGTTGTGAAATAGAAGAGATAGATGGTCTGAGAAATCAAAATAAGAATGTAATCATTTGACACATATCATAATGTAAATGGATGAATAAGAGTTTATCCACATATATTATGCACCAGACTTCATATGAATGTTTACATTTGATGAAAATTAATCTATGTAGTGGAATCCTATTAAAACCACCATTATGTCAACCGTGTGTGGATGAAATCATTATGGGCCACCATAGTACATAAAAATGTATAAGGGATGTAATATCTTATCCTTGGATCCCTTATGAATAGCTTTTGTCCTTGTCTTGACCCCTTCAAGAACTATTCCAACAATCCCCTCGGTCAAACCACTCCCACAAATCACTATTCCCAAGATGGGCCCCTATAGGAACCACCAAGCCGAAACCTCTTTCAAATCCAAATGATATTTATGATAATAGTAGTGGAAATATCGTTATCTATGTCAATCATACATTCCCATGGTAAATGAGGAGCTATTTTCAATCTAATTAATACGGTGGGTCCTCATAAAGTCCCCAATCATACATTCCCATGGTAATGAGGGTCCCAACATTTGGTATGGTGTAAGTATGTTCCCTAGCATGGATAGCTAGATATGTGTCCCATAGGCCTATCCTCTTCCTCTCATACATATTTCTAAATTGGGTCAAGGGGGATTTTTGTAATGGAATACATCCTTGTGTAATCCCTTGTCCTTTCATGTAGGTCCATAGCCTAATGGGTTTCAAGATGTGATAATCCTTGTTACGAAAACAAGAAATTAAGGTGGTTCCCATGTCCTTTCACCCTCCAATCTCCTCCATCTCATACAATTAATGATAATGTAGATTATTTGTCTTATCAAATATTCCACATTCCTCTTGTTTCTCGCACCAATCATGACTCATGTAGGAATATAGGTTTGTAACGATCACGACATCTTCACAATCATATATGAGTCTCAAGTGGATATTCAATTTATGATTCTTCATTCTGCCTCCCATGGGAATCCTCTGACGAATAATAAAAAACAATAAATAACAAAGAGATGATATTCTTCCCATGGTTAAAGAAACTTGGAAATCCTACTAGGTGTAATCCCCAACCGAACCACTCATGCAATGTGAATGATCTTTCATTTCCTCATATTCCTCGCACTAAGAATGAATAAAGTGGGATAATAGATCTATGATGATCATAAAATATGAATTATAAATGGACCTCAATGATGGTAACCCTATTCAGGTGTAAGGCGTTACACTTCAAAGCTAGGTGGGATTTGATACCTAGCTAAACAGAATACGTAATAAGTCACCATGAGGACCAAAGTCAACACCCTATATTAATTTGAATGTTATCCGAGATATATCCCTATTAGGTTCATATTCAACCTCGAGGGATATATTCATTATGGGTGTCATTCGTCACCATAAATATTTAACTATATTTTCACTATGTTCAGGCCCCCACCCAAGAGGCTACATCCATTATAGGTTGTTTTAGACCACTTCTACATTATCTCACCACTAGACATTGACTAGGAATCTGTCTCATATACATACATTTTTCATGATGTTAAACTATAAGATTTGGTCTTCAACAAATAAACTAGAATTCAATTATGTGTCTTGTTAAGTTGAACTTAACTATGGGGATTCGGATTCCATTCTCAAGGATAAATAGAAAACTTATCTCATGATCCTGATATTACTATCAAAGCAACATCCATCATCCCATATGACGATAAATTAATGAAAGACCAACTATGTGGATTAAAACTAGGATCTTCATAATAAATGATATAATACTCACTAATCCATATAAAAATGGGTTATAGTAATGGGGAACCTCTTATACATATATATGACTCCGTGGATGAAGACCCTCAGATAAAAAAAGATGATTATGAAATCAACACATGAAAAATAATTCAAAGTTGATTAAACATATTCCAATTTTATATTTGAGTATTTAATTAAGGTTTCATGAATACACATTAAATTTATAAGATAGTCCTACAGTAAATAATTGTCCCCCATGTGTGAGATGATCCTAACCTCTCATCCTCTAATCCCACACTTCTTCTACGGTCTCATGGGTTAAATTAGAGTGACTACCTACCTTTGAAAATCACATTTGTACCAAATTGAATGAGTATGGGATTGAATGTGTTTGAGAAAGACTGTACAAGATAATTGAGAACATCAAGATAGTGGATTATAATTTTAAACTTCATCCATGGAATAGTGGTATTATTAACCTAGTGTATGTGTCCCAATATTATATTTGAAATCATAATCTTGTAAATGTGATCAATAGAAAAGATGTTGAGTTAGATCCTGATGCATCATTCATGAAACATATGATTTGGATCATGGACTGGAGTGAAAAAGTTCCTTAAAAAAGGTGTTAATCCTTGATTTATATTGATAATAGCATAGACATATACAAAATGAGTAATGGGAGTGGGAATGAGATGTTCTATTTTAATGTCATGAGTTATTTTAGAAATACCTCAAGAGACCCTTCTCGAGGATGAGATGTTGTTAGAGGGGGGATTTATAACATCATCTTATTCCAATTCCTAATTTAATCTAGTTTTGTAATATGTTAAATAGATTTTATATACTTATTTTGTGATGAATTAAGGGTATTAGTGATATTTTATCAGGAATCTAGGTAGAAAAAGGCTTGATTAGTGGCATAAAATCTACTACAGGGCCACAACCTAGTTGATCTAGCACCACAGTCCAACTAGTGGAATGTTCAAAGGATCTACAATTCTAAAAAGTCAACTAAATATAAATTGGAATATTTAATATACCTAGGATATTCCTTGAGGTAAAAATCAACTAGGGTCCAAACACTTTCCAATTGATGGAGCTATTAGCGAATCGAAGAACCATGGGCCAACTTGTGAGGCCCATAAGCTCATAAATGGAATCTTTATGAAATTTTGATTAAATAAATCCTTCTATTTTCAATTTGAATCCTTTATATTATGTCCACCCTATATTTTATTTTCCTCTATTCTTCCCACCTCCTTCATTCTTGAAGATCTGTTTGATCTGATTACTCTCATTTGGTATGTTTAATCTATTTTAATCAAAATAGTCTCATCCTTTTGGGTTGAATCATAGATATGAGATATCATACAAATATATATTTATTTCAGTGTAATATAATGGTGTATTTTATTTCATGGAGCATATGTGATCATATATTGATATTTTTTGTCTCTCACTTAATCATATATAGATATTTCACAGAAAAAGGTTCTCCTTGGGTAAGTCATATATTTGTATTTCAGTTTTCATGTTATTCATCATGGAACAAGATTATAGAATCCATTATGAAATTTATTAGAATTTCTATAGGTAGTTATTTATATAAACCTGATTGGGGTATAAATTCCTAGCTTTAGACATCAATACTCTTAATGTAAGAATTTCTTACCATTAATAGATTTTTATGAAATTATATGTTAAAGTCACATGTACTTTTGTGTGTTTCCCATGAATTCCATTCTTGGTATGACATGATTATTACTTTTTATATTTTTTCTAGTGTTGATATGCATATATGGTTTCTCTGGAACGTGTTTCATGGAACCAGGTGTTCTAACTCGACTAGTTATACAATTATAGATGGGGTTTCATCATTATGTTTAAAAGATTGTGAATCACACTAAAATAAAACTGATGTTAATATGGATTTCCCTTGATATAGATTCTGTTTTGAAAACATTGAATAAGGATTTCCATTTAGTAAGATATTGGGAAGATATGTGGTAGTGAGGCTAGACCTAGTGTAGGGAAACATGTCTACATATAGACATTATGACTCACTTGTAAAAGGTGAGGGTTAAATTATTAAATAATTGGTTGAAATGGATAAGGGTAGTTGGATAAATATTTCAAGATTTTTTGAAAGCTATATGTAATAATTTAATTCATACAATTTACACTTCAATATCAATTTATGGATTGGTGTTTAAGCGGACACATTTTGGGTTTTTTGCTGTTTGGTTATCATATTATGACTTGGAACATGATTTATTATTTATTATATTATATTATTTTCATGGATTTTTTTTATATTTCTAAACATATTATAGGGATGCATTTTTTGTTTCTTACTAGGTTTATACTCTCAACCAAAATGGGAATTTCAATGTGAATTCATATTTAAAGGATAAGGATCCATTTAATGGAAGGGCCCTACGTCACGGAGTTGATAATATAGAGAATAAGGGTTCTTTTTAGATATACATTTAAATAATGTCATTGTGTCTTTAGTTTTACTATTTTATCTATATATTTGTTGACTTACAATATTGGGTGTCCTTTGGTTTATTTTTTAAAAAAATTATATCCGTTTTTATATCATGAGTGTATTGTTTTATTTTTATTTTTCTATATATATATATATACATATTTATTGTTTTTTATGTAAAAATATTGTTACGAAGGAAATATCACCCTAAACCCAGTTTTCCCAATATTATAGTCATAATCCACTTTTATGTGGGAAGGCGTGTGTGATTTCATCTACCACTCCATCCTTGATATGGTGATTTGGGGCGAGGTATTTCATTTCTTAAATATATTTTTGATCTTATTAAATTTTGATATTATTTTTTAAGTTGTGACATAATCATGATAATGTATTAAAAATATAGAATTACAAAAGTAGTATATTTCAATATTTAACTAAAATCAATTATCTTAAAAAATACAAAATATAAATCAATGTTAATTTTCATATGTTGAATTAAAAATATTTCATTATATGAAATTAAAATTATAAATATGGTTTAAATTATATTGGAAATAATAATAAAAAATATTGATACTTTTAGTTATTCCCACAAGTTTAATAATCAAATTGATATAGTCATATTTAATAATTTTTTTAATGTATAACTAGACTATTTTGCTTTAGTGTTATAGGTGAAACAATATAGTTAAGTCAATATTTTTTAAATAAAATATTGTGAAATATTATGGTGATACACTTGTTTTTGGGTCATTGGATACCATTGGCATGATCTCTTATTTGGTTCTCTATGACGTAAATTTTTGAACTTCATGGGTGGGAATCTTCTGGGGCATCTCTTATGCCATTCAAATAATTGGATAATAAGCTCCATGGTATTTAAGAAGAAAATCGGAATGTTCTAGGATAGCCACTTGATTATTATTATGGTTACCTTTAGACCTTGAATAAATGTGTGGATGCCTTTTATTCATCAATATATTTAGTCATCATTCCTCAAAGTAAATAGGAGTTGGAATATGTGAATTCTCAAGAATAGTTTTTTTTATATTTCTTATATTTTTTTAACATCAGTGGTAGTGGGGATATAGGCCCCGCCTTTTGAAAAAAATTCAGAATATGCCAAAAATAATCATTAGTTTCTATTTTTGATTGTTCACACAGTTATATAAGATTTGGAAGAGGATATAATATTTCACATAAATTTATAATAGGATGTGATAACATTATTTAAAAACATTAATTGAAATATATTCTTATTCTTTAATAGGAATTGGAACATATTCAAATCTATGTCCTCTAGTATCCCTCGAGATATTTCATTGAGATTATTATGTTGGTGATGAAATATGATCATTATTATTTGATGATTTTGAAATATGTCTTCATGATTATCCTAATTCTACCAAATAAAACTACATATTTATTGTAATATTAGGGAAATGGTCTAGCCCTTCCATCATGATATGCTAGAAAACTTCTTTAGGAGAAATATGAATGTGATCATATTTCTAGTGATGAAGGATATGATGTCCCTTATAACATCCAATGATTTAACGTAATATATATATATATATATATTATTTCTCTAGTTGCCTAAATTACATAATGAACTAAGTTTACCTTTCTTTATATATATCTCCATGTTTAATAGAAACTTGAGGCTCAAATAAATATTTTTATTTAGGATCCTAGTTATCACCTAGCCATTAGAATAGATGGTATGAATAATATTTAATAATTAAGAATTTTTTTTGTTTAAACGAATATATAATATTAATTCTTTGGTTATCAATTATTTTAAAATTAAAATAAAATCCATTTGAAAATAACGAAAACCATTTTATGAAAAGATTTTTTTATTTACAGTAATATGGTTTATCTCAATAAATTAAATTGATAACAAAAAGAGACTGATTTTAATGAAGATTATATTTTAAATATCCATTAAAATTTATTAACATTATTCTTTTGTGTCTATTAGTCATCATATCAGAATAAATCCAATTTTGTTCTTAAAAAAGTATTTTTCTAAAAACATTTTTATAATATTTTGAAATATATTTTGTAATGTTAATTTTTTCCCATGTTTGAAAAAATATTTGGAAAAATTAAATTAAATTTTAAAATCTTAATTTCCTAAATTTATTTTGGGTGATTTTCCCAGATTTTAATAAAATAATTAGTTTTTCATTAAATAGTGAATAATCCATGTTTTTTATTCAAAACTAACCTTTTCATTTAATGAATGTATATATTTAGTTTTGTTTTAAAATGGTTTAAAATGTATAATTAGTTGAATTATATATTTTTAATCAAATTATATCCATATTAATAAAATTAAAATTGAATTTTGATATAAAAATGTTTTAATCTTTTCGACAGTCTCCCTTTGGGAAACAGCATTCTCATCAAGTATGTGGGTTTAATTTTAAATTAAAATTTAATATATACATAAATTGATTTTTGATCAATATATATTCCATATTTTTAATCATATTAATTTATATTATATAATAATTTTAATATATTTTTTGGTAAAAATAAATAATAAAATTTCTAGAAATTAATTATTGTGGCTCAGGTTAAAAAAAGGTTAACCATGGGGTAATATAAAAATTTAAGGGTAAATGTCCCATAAAAATGTAAATTTTTTATAAATATTTAGTACTAATTAATTTTTTTTATATTTCTCAATTATTATCTTTTTGGCATGTGAAAAATGTTGGTACACTTTATTCTTATAAAAACATTTAGGTGTGTCCAATCCTCGACTTATTAAAGGGAAACCCCTATACTCACCTCTTCTAACAAAAAAACCCATTTGGATCATAAAAAACCGTCACAAATATATTTATTATATATCTGACCATATACTAGAGGCCTTGGTGAGATCATTAATTCAATGTAGGATGTAATTAGTTAAAACCAAAAGAGGTAGTCTGAAGAAGAGGTAATGTTTTAAACTATGTAGTTTTATATTACTTCTTACTCTAACTACTTAAATACTATTAAAATATTTTTGATATAATAAAAAAATAATATAACATATAATGATATGTTTTTTTTAAAATCCAAAACTTTTATCAATATCATCTTCTGTCAAATTGGAATTGAAACCATTAACGATGTGTAAGGGGGACAACGACCTCACGAACCGATGTTATTCACTTTCCATAACTCCCATTCATGGATATATATAATGACGTATTTTATATTTATATATTGTATATATTAAATTTTTATCCCAATATACATATAATTACACAAATAACTTCTTACCTCCCAACCAGTTAGAAACTAATAATGTTGTTCGTGTGTTCGGTGGACTACCTCCACGTGAACCGGCATGACTTGATATTCATTTATATTTTACATGGATTTTAATAATTAAATGTTAAATCATTATCTGTGATATTTTTAACATAATTATATATTTTAAATTAATATATAACACATACCTTCTTGATCCCCATTCTATGTGGGATATGATTACATCTTTTGGGTGTACAACAGACTACTTCCTCGTGAAGTGATGTGATTCATTTTTAACTAACACATTGAATAGAAGGAAATTAGTATAAAATTAAAAAATATATGTGATATATATGACATAAAAATGAATCTATAAATATAATATATTAATTACATTTATTTCATTACAATCATTGATAAATGGAGGTAGAGTTCATGAGTACAAACGGTCTGCCATCTCCATGAACAATGTTATTCATTTTCTATCTCTAACCATTAATGGACTACTATAAATATATATATAATGAATATATATCATATTAATATCATTTTATAAATTTTTTGTATTATTTTAACATGATTAAATTCATATGGCCAAAAATAAAAAATCAAAGCATACACGAAAAACAAGGTGGTTATTTCCCAAAATGTGATTTTAACATGGTATTGTTAAAAAATATGAAATAAAAGGTCATATGTAAATAATATATGGTATGATATATATAAATTTGTTTAAATAAACGATTTATAATAAACATATATTTATTATATAATATTTTCAAATGTGTGTGATGGAATTCGAGAAATATGGTAGGGGGTTTACATCACAGTTTTATTTTTTATGAGACACATGCCATATACACCACGTGTTTCTTTTATGTGTCGTATAAAATACACATGAATATATTTTATTATTATTAGACAAATAATTATGGGGATTTACATATCCATTTTTGTATCTATCTTTCATAGGGTTATCATTTCAAAAGTAAAAAAATTAGGTGATTTTTGTCTGAATTATTCTTTTATATGACAAACGTTATATTATGAAGGTAACATATTATATGACGTGTATAAATATAATATTTTATAGTTAATATCAAGAATTAATTTATTCTAATGATATTATCGGTTTCATTTAATTTTATTATTTCATGGGTCTAATAATTTAAAGATACCTAAGTTATAAGGGTTTTATGGTACAATCTGATCATTTATCTAGATTATTTAGGTGTATACTTATGATGATGAAATATTATTATATATATCCCAGGAAACATATCATATTCATCCTATGGTTATTTCTTGAGAATAAATGTATTCCCTTCACTTTCCACTATTTATGTATGAAAAATTCTAAAAGAATGTATTTAAATAAAACCAACATTATTTATCTTTTAAATTAAAATCACTATTAAATCTATATCAATGTTTTAAAAAAATCTTTCCAAATATATTTTAACATCATACAAATGATATATTAATGAAAATTTTAACCATGTTTTAATTTTTTCAATGTGTATTAAAAGAGATACTCATTCGGTTTAAAACATAACTCCAATTACTATTTTATCTAAAATATGAATGGAATATTTGTTTTAACACATACATAAAGAATGGAATTTCCCACCATCAATAACAATATTTTCAATAAAGAGTATTTTATAAATTTCCAAATCTAATTTTGATGAAATGGATTTAAAAAACCAGTTTTCAGAAATCAATTTTTATATTGAAAATGAAATTTTCAATAAGAAATACTTTACTTGATCTTTAATTGTTAATGTACAAGTAATAATGTTTTTTTTAATTATGTTTATTTTGAAATTGTTTTATGTTTTAAAAAAAATTAAATTGTGAATAAATTTTGTTTTTCAATAATTTTATTTTAATTATCTTTAATTATTCCTTTATATGACTCAAAATTTAATTTAAAAAGAAGGTTTTTATAATTTTTTACTATTTTTTATTTTTATAAAAAACATTTTAAGAGGAATGTCTATTTTCCTCTATAAATTTTCCATGTGATCTTTAATAATAATTTTCCAAAAAATATAATTCCCTTTAATGTTACATATTATGTACTAGTTATATGATCCAAGGATAGCATTATTACTCTTTCTATAAAGGGTTTATCATTACGATGACTACATGTTTATAAAACATATTTTCTTACATCATTTATTCATTGATAAAATTATTATCAAAACTAATTCATTAGGCAAGGGATTTGTTATTATGCAATGGTTAAATTATTATGAAACTCATTTGTTTTCAATGGGTTATTATATGATTAAATGGTTTATAAAACCCATTTCTTTCATGGGTTATGATATGTTAAAATTTTATGATCCTATAGAATATATATATTTGGCTTTAAATATGTGATGGGTAAGACCTATATCTTCCTCTAATGAATTGGGTGATGAATAATGTTAAATGATCTCAAGGGGAACACTTGTGGTTTACCCAATCTTGAATGAGGCTGAATGTGTGTTTATACCAAGCATTAAAGAGGGTACATGGGAGGTTATCCCAAGCTTGAATCATGTATATTGGTGGTTATCACAATCCTAAAATGTTATTAATATCTTATTGGGTAGTCTTGACATAATATTTTCAATACTTATATATATAACAAATCTATGACTTATTACAATGTTATTCTATCATGGATCATGTTATTTTATTCCATTATGATTCATGAGATAAGAAAAAAATAGTATTAATTACATGACTCACCATTATAATCAATTATATGTTGTGTATGGTGTTCAAATTTCATTATGATGTTCTCATACCCATATTCTCATGTTATATTTATATCTCTATTTTTTACCATTACATATCATCTGAGGAAACCCATTATTATGTTTCATTTCCATAGGATATGAAAAATGGTATTATGTTTGAAATATATACAGAGGGTGAAATTAATGATTATTTTAGTGAAAGATGATGTAGAACACTTAAAGACTAATTATTTATGTTTCCAGTTTCCAAAGGCACTAGAACATAATTTTTTGTCAATGGATTGTAATTTTAAATAATTAATAATTATCTGTTATGATGAATTATTTTTGTATGATAAGATCGTGCCATTACAATTGGAATCATAGATAGATTTAGTTAACCTCAAGAAAATTGGATGAGAAAACTATAGTGACATCCTTAGGGATATATATAAAGATAATTATTAGGATAATTATTCATATAAGAAAATTTCATAGAATATTGGTGAAGGATAGAACATTTATTTTTTGAGAAATTCAGTCTTTGTGTAGACACTACACGTGGATATTGCTGTGGAACATATTTTCCTAGGGGTGATAATTCCCAAAAATGCATGTTGAACTTCACTTTAGATTTACCTAGTATATGAAAATGGGATATATTGCACATCTGGTGTGACACTACTAAGGGATATGTTTTGGAAATTTGTAAACACTTTATGAACCATCATGATGGATTTGAATAATTACCTGGAGATACTGAGGTTAATCTTAAGGTGTCCTAGATTTAAAAAGATTTTTCTTGATTTAGACATCTTATAACTGATTTTTCATGATTATGTGGTATCCACTATGATTTTTATTGTTCAAACTATTATTTTTTGTTTATGTAAATAGAGGTAACCATAAAAAACTATATTAATAATGAATGTGATAGATAATGTGTTGGTTAAGAACCAAATGGGGACTTTTCTAGAGTGAATTGTATTTTTATTACATCTAATCGGTTATTATGAATTATTATTAATAACATGCACCTTAATCAACTGCCAGGATCACCCAAAAATAGAATGATAGAGTTTACTATGATTTAATGTGGTTGATACTATGTAAGAAAGAATATTTAGTATACATTATAACAAGAATGTTGGATGAATCACTCAAAGTAATTCCTCAAAGTAATGAGAATATTTTTTTATGTGTGGAGGAGAGGGGCACAAATATAGTAATTATCAAGGAAACTGAAAATTTCAATTAATATAATGGATTGTAATATTGGTCATGATAAGGTATTATAATTGGATTCATGTTTTAAATACCGATTGTATGGGAATTATAATATTTTTTATCCCAGGGAGGAGATGTTAAAGATAATCCACATGGTGGTATCTGTAATGGTTATATTTATGATGATGAAAAGACCATGGATGAAATATAAAAGCTATGGGATATTCTAATAGAATTTTTATGTTATATTTAGGAAGCATGATCAAATTTTGTTTGATGAATGCTAAGGAATGGTTCATTTTTTAAATTGTAGGAAGGAGGTACTAATGAATATGAAGAGAAAGACTAGTTAATGGTTTAGCAATTAATTGTAATGATTGGTGAGTTTGTGGGAATTCATAAATATTGATATAAAAAATCATGAAATATATAATTATTATTTTATAGAAGATTGTAATTATGGATTTTAAAAATTATTAATAGCAGTATTGATGGCCTGAAAAAATGATTGAATGGAATGGTTATATTTTATGGAAAACACACGATTAAGGAAAGATAACACCTAGTATTTTCTGGTTGTTTAGAAAATAGTGTTTAGTATAGTTAAAGTGTAGAAGGATATGTATAATTTAAACCAGATAGTATTGATGACCCCAAAATAGATTAATTTTTTATAGAAAAAGTGGAATATGTTATCATTGATGGAGTTTCAATTGTTTTCATTTTATGGTATATATTATATAATATGTGTTTTTATTTAAGGAACGACAAAGCATGTGGGTTTTAATCGATGTTATATATAAAATATTGTTATTACCATGTTTTAGGAGAATATATTACCTTGTTATACACATAATTGGTATGGGAACAATAAAAGATAAATTGTCATATTTGGTTGATTAATGTTGAGTAGATTTTTGAAAATTCAGTGACGCCCTGATAAATATTTACTTTCAGATGTTGCATAAGGATAACCATTTATAAAATGGTTTATGTTTATCTTCTCATTAGCGGTTAGATATTAATGTATTAGTTCATTATATGAATAGTTATGAATATTGGGTAACATATGATACTATTTTATATTCGTGATAATTAAACATATATGGAGTCATGTATCATTTTATTAGGGATATTTTGATTTTTTTAGTGCTTCAGGCATAAAAAAATTAATCATTATTTGTTATAGTAATAGAAGAAGTGGGAATTGATCAAATCAAAAACAAAAGGTTGAAATTTTTTATACGATATAATGAAACGTTATTCCATAGGTATATCAGTCCCTGTGAAATAATTGATCATGCCGAGATAGTAAGCTACCAATTTTCTCTTCCACTGAACCTCTCTCTAGTCCATTATGTGATCCATGTATCTCCCATGAGGATCTTCACACCTGATACTTCACCTATGTTGAACACAAAGGTCATACTATTATAACATGATCTTTCTTATAAAAAATTATCATTTGAGATTATATATTATATTGAAAAATTAATATGGAACAATACCACTCACCATATGAAATTTTGTGGTGATACCATCTTCTATATGATGTTATGCTGGAACATCACGATGCAATGAGGCAGAATAATCTCACTTAGATTTATCAAAGTGAGAAATTTAGATGATGAAATTTATTTTATGGGGCGTAAATGTAACACCCTTATAGTTAATGAAATGTTTTCTTCAAAAAATAAATTTAAATTTATTAATATCCTTCATTACATAAAAAACCATGTCTAGCATGAATTACATGGAGCACCGAGTATAAAAAATACATTACAAACAATTAAAATATTATTATTTAAATGGTTTGTTATCTCCAAGTAGTTGGAAGAATGGGTGTGAATATGATTAACAGAATAATGAAAATATATGGTTTACACCTACATAAAAATGAATTACTTTGTTACCGATTAATTACAAATGAAAAGAAAAACTATTTGAAAATAAAGAAAATAATTTTCTGAAATATTATTCTTATGAGCACAAAAACATTTTACCTAAAAAAAATTAAACAAATGACTTTTGGTGGAATATTTTATGAATTTTTTATATTATACATCCAATAAAATGGTTTAACATTCATCGTATGTAATTTCTAGGCATGAGATAAGAAAAATATAAACTTATACCTAAAAATATATTTATCCAAAAAGCAGTTACATCATATTTTGAGCTATTATTTTTTTTAAAATATTTTATTCCACTTATATAAAAATCATTTGAAAAATTAACTTTATTTTTAACTTATAAATTTAAAAATAAGTATATGGTTATTCTTTGGATATTTTTTGAAAATATTATTTTTTCGATGAATTTTGAAAATACTAGTTTTTTAAAAAAACATTCATTTAATTTAAAGTATTTATAGGGTTAAATTATAATAAATAAGGGTTTAAAATTGAAAATTATTATATTAATATGTTTAATATTCAAATTTATGACATTGGAATCAATTTTATTTTAAATTTTGAAATAAACACATTTTACACTTGTGATCGTTTTCTTTTTGGAAAATCACATTATCATCACGTTTGAGGGTTTAATTTTAATTTTACATTTTATAGATATTTTAATTGAATAAGGAAAAATGGATTCCATATTTTTATTCATCATAATTTAAATTAAATAATAATGTCCTCTTAATTTTTTTAAAAATAAAATCAGAAAAAATTATTTATCACAGCTGGGGATAAAATCGGTGTATCTTTTGGGTTGAACTAAAATTATATGGTGTAAAAGGAAGAAGAATGTTTTTTTAAAAAACATTATATCAATATTCTTAAATTATAACCTATTTGGTTTGATAATGTCCCATTTTTTTATCTTTTATCTTCTGATAATCATGGTTACACTTTATTCCATTCAAAACATTCATGTCTATCCTCTCCCCCACTTATTTAAAGCCCCCAATCCTCTCTACTTCACATTACCAAAACCATTTTTAGTTCAATAATTTCTAAAATACATTACTTAAATATTTACCTACATCATGGAGGCCTTTCTGAGATCAAAAGTACAATCTTGGAGGTGTTTAGGTTAGATATAATGAGGTCTGAGGAAGATGTAATGTTTTAAACTATTCGTTCTTGTTTTAATTGTTCATGTAACTCATTATAAAACAATGATTATATAAATAAACTAGTATATATAATATAAAAATATTTTATTATGTTAATTTTATATCTTATATCCACCTCTTATTACATAAAATGGGAAACAAAACTGTCGATTTGCGTATAGCGGACTACCGCCTCACGAACCGATGTTATTCATTTTCCATCACCACCTATCACTATTAGATGTTATGATATATTTATTGATTATATATTATATTTATGATATTATTTTATCCATTAAATTATAATACAATGTATAATATTTCACATCAATATTCATTGGAAAACAATAATGCCGCTCATGAATTGGTGAACTACAGCGTCACGAACCGATGTGATGTTTCATTCAATAATGTTTTTATATATAAGAAATAATGATATATTAAATGAAAATATATGATATTTTGAACATAATTATAATTATTTAAATATAACATCACAAATAAATTATCACTTTTCATTCCACCTAGGATTTGATACTATCATTCGTGTGTACGGAGGACTACCGCATCACGCTGTGATGCGACTTGTTTATCATTAAAACGTTTCATGGAAGATAATTGTGGTAAATTTAAAAAATATATTTGATATATATTAAAAATATTTTTATATAAATGTAATATATTATTGACCTTTAATTCATTTCATTCATCATTGAAATAGAAACAGCGTTCATCGTACGTACATCCTACCATATCCATGAATGATGTAGTTTATTTTTCATCTGTAGATTTTATGGATTAATCTAAATATATATATATATAATAAATATATAATATTTTAATATAGTTTTTTGAATTAAATATATGTTATATTAAGAATCAATGTAAGAGTAATGAAAATTAAAAATCAAAACTTAGATGAAGAAAAATTGTTATTTCCCAAAAAAGTTATTTTGACATGGAATTATTACTAAAATGTTTATAAAATGTCATACGTAAATCATATATGGTCTTATATATATAATTATGGTTCTAAAAAAAATTTATAATAAAATTATATTAATTAGTGATGTTTTTTGGACATGTATGAATGAAGTGAAAACACAATGTAAGAGATTTTCGTCTCAATTTTATGTTACGTGAGACACATACCATTTTCACCTTGTATTTCCATTATGTGGTGTATATAATTTCCTTGAATTTAATTTATTATTATTATCAATATAATTATGTATATATACAAATCCATTATTCATATTTCACGTTCCTGGGGTTTGTGGTTAAAACTTTTTAAAACAGGTAAAGGATTTTTGTATCAATTTGTCTTTTTAGGGACATATATTTTCATTTGAACCTACCTTATTTTAAGTTGATTATATGAATACCCATTTAAATTTAATATAATTAATTTAATTATTCCCAAGATATTTAATGTTTAGTTTATTTTTTTCTATCATGTGGTAGATAATATATAGTTACTAAATTACCTTGTTTTCAAAAAAAAATCCTCATCATTTTTCATGATTATTTTTTTTATGATTAAATTGATGAAGAGTTCTGAAATATATCTCAAAAACTCATTCCCTTCCAGCTACATTGGTAATTTATTGTTAATAATTTATTTTTTTTCATTTTCATCTCATTATGTATTCAAATTTTTATAATTTTTTTTTAATGAAAATGGACTATATGTCTCCTTTTGATCGAAAACGTTTTTTATTCCAATTACCTGTTTTCTAAAAAAATATATCAATATTATTTTTACATTACCCAAAGGATTTATCAATAAAAAAATAAACATTTTTTTCTTTTTAAAAAGGTTTCTCAAATTATTCTTCAGGTCATTTTCCAAACATGGTTAG
The DNA here is from genome assembly GCA_963277665.1 of Viscum album. Lineage (NCBI taxonomy): Eukaryota > Viridiplantae > Streptophyta > Magnoliopsida > Santalales > Viscaceae > Viscum > Viscum album. The sequence goes on along the minus strand of OY728157.1, from coordinate 110,038,391 downwards.
TTTAATTTATATTGGAAATGTGGAAGTAATATTTATTTCAATATGTATGAAATGTATGTAATTTACCACAATCAATACTATTATTTTATTTGATTCTAAAATTTTAATTTTACTATTTTACTTTAAATGAAAAGTATTTTAAAAATAAAATATGTTTTAATACAATTTTTCAATTTAAAAAGGTTATTTTCCATTGGAAATTTTTTGATTGATATTTATAGATTACTTGGTAGGTTTCTAAAGATATTTTTAGAGATATTGATTATAAAACTATTTTAAATTTGAAAAAAAACATTTTTTCAAAAGTAAAAAACGTTATTTTCCGAAAAATAATTTTTTAAATGATACTTAAATATTCTTTTTTATGTTTCCCAAGATATTTTCAAATAAATGAATTTTGAAAATTATTTTTTACATATTTATTTTTTAGAAATGGTTTTCATTATGGGATGGCTATTTTCTTCAAGAAATGTTCCATGTGATCATTAAAAACTATTTAACATAAAATATGAAATCCTTTTATGTTTTTTAATTAATTATTAGGAATATTATCTAATCATATCATATTTTTTCATTATTTTAATGGTTGATTATTATGATTATAATATATTTATAAAACTTATTTCTCTTCCATTGGTCATACCATTATAAAATTCTTATGAAACCCACCTCTTTTTCCATTGGTTATGTTATGATGAAATTATGAAATTATTATGAAACCCTTTTCTCAGGGGTTATGTTTTAATAAAATATATTATGATAACTATTTCTATTCATGGGTTATGATATGAGGAATCTTTTATGATCTCGTGGAACACATGTGTATTATTTCTTTTATGTGATAGGTGATACCTTAATAACCCTATAATTTTTTAGGTAATTATTAATGATATATGATTTGTAATGTTATATGGTATGTTTTCTCAGGCCTAAATGTGGGTACACATGTGGTTAAAACAATACCTAAAGAGGGTGAACAAGAGGTTATCCCAATCCCTAAGTAAGTACATATGTGGTTATCTAATTCCTTACGTGTTTTTAATGTCTTTGTGGATAATCTTGTCAATTATTTTCTATACATAATTTTATTCCAAAAATCAATATCTTATGATAATGTTATGATTACATTACTCGTGTTCTTTTATTCTATTATGAATGATGTTCCACGATTTATTCCATGAATTTTGTTTTTTATATATGATTTTTATGGTATTGTTTCAAATGTTATTCTCATGTTATCATTCTCATATTCTCATGGTATATTGATAATTAACTATTTTACCCTCACTAATCTTTTGATCTCAACCATTATTATGTTTTCATTCCCATGTAAATGGTGAAATGTTTTATGTATTATATATCCAAAAATGGTGCTAGTTATGGAGAAATTTGTGGTTGATGGTGTAGCTCACTTATTAGATATTGCTGATATATTATCATTTATGAATATAATAGTAGTATAATTTTTTGTATGTATTGTAATTTTATGCATTAATATTCATCTTCAATGATATAAAAATAAAGAATGGTAATTCTCAGTCTTTACATCCATAATGAGAACTCCATCTGAGTAATAGAGAATGAATGATTAGTAATGGAAATTTAGGGAAGTAACAACCTCAGTTAAATCTAGGGGAACTATGGATGGATGGTGTTGACAGTACTGATTTGAAGTGGAATGATCCTTCTTTGGTGACTCTTCTATAGTGGTGAGGTCATGGTGGTCCTCTTGGTCTGCCTATCTATAATGATAGAGATTCACATTTCTACACTCTTATGAAATAATCCTATGGTGGTTAGAAGTGATTATAGACACCATTGGAGTTATCATAACACTTTTATTAAGGGTTGGGATCTGAGTCATCATTTCCAAGAGGTAAACTCATAAATCCACCAGATTCATAACAATAGTATTGATGTGATACTCTCAAACTAATGAATTTATCTCCTAGAGCTGCCGGTGCTAGGTGGGTGACACCGTTCTTCTATTAATATGGGGCTCGATTTTCAATACTGTTGAGGCATATGTTTGAATATTTGAGGATTACATTTATTTATATTAAATTTATTCATGTGAAATATCATGATGACTTGTAAGAATAATAAATACAATCAATAAACCCATTAATTATAGATCATAAATAACTGTCTTCTTTATTGATCACTTTAACAATCAAAGGATTAAAGATAGGTTTACAAATTTTGTTTCTTATAGAAACCCATACATATATCTAAAATAAATTTCTAAGTCATTGTGGACCATATTTTAAAAGGTAATAAGTCATTTTAAATTTTTCAATGACACCATGGAAAGAAGGGCTATCAAGAAAATACGAAGTAAGTCTCATCTGCACCATTTTAAGGGAATTATTTCTGACCCTACTACTCTATTACAGATTTATGATATATTTGGGAATATTTCTAAAATACTAGGGTGGAATTTGTTATACCTATCCTAATTATTTATCATTAACATGTATCAAGGTGAATGTCGATATATATCAATGTTCCAATATTATTTTTTCAAATTTTTGTATCTTTGGTTCAAATCCACCAACCTAGGAACTATAAAATTTATCACCATAAAGGAAGGATTTAATTATAAATGGAGTTGATATCAATTTCCAAATAAGTGAATGATATTAGTCCTTATAGATTGAATCAAAACCCACATATTCATTTTTTTAATTATTCATGCTGCATATTTTAAAGTCATGTTTCAAGGACATATTGACTTCATTTTAGAATCTTAAAGAATAGAATTGTTGGGGATGATTTCCACATAAATATTGGTGTGATACATGATAATGTGTATCCCTTTTTGTTTTATATCTAATATAATATTGAATAGTGGATATATGTCACAAAACACTATGGGACACCCCTGAACTAGGTTCCAATGTGAGCTCATGACAAAACATGAGCATTATTCTAGATCCCCACAAATATGCATGAAGAACCATACGAATCAAAGTATACTTAGTGGGGATAAATTTTCATAAAAATTACAAATATAAATGAAATATCCACCCATAATGATGATATAAACACTCTGTCCATCAAAGACCCATGAACAAGAAAATAAATTGGAAAAAAATTGAAACAAACCAAAAGCATCTTAACTAGAATACATATCCAAAAAAATCAATAATAAATGTATAACTACATTGAAACAGATAAAAAATCTATAATGTAGATGGGGATACATGGAAAATATATCAATAATACAAAAAAACGTAAATATCCAACTGAATATTTATGTGACCTCAAGGTCACCATCCATCATCCCAACCATCTCTCTCTATTAGTTATCATAAAACAAAACTGGAACCTACAAAAAACATTCCCCTAGTACAATGTTTTATTTGTTGGGTGTGATAATAGTATCCATGTAGGATCCCAATAAGAGTCTCTATGATCCATTTTTCAAAACCTCCCTTAAATTCTATTTTGAAATAAAATATTTAAAGAAAATGTTTTTAAAAAAAAATGAAATCCAAAATCATAATTTTGAAACATGATATTTACAGTAAGAATGCATATGGACACACCCTTCTTAAATTCATCTTCTAAGATGATAATAGAACACCAGATGAAAAAGTAATATATCTGGTGAAAAAATAAACCAAAACCAAAAAGTGTAAAATGTAAAAAACTAATTAAGACAAGAAATTTGAAAAAAAAAATAAATCAAAAAATAATAATAATAAATAGAATTAGGAGAAATAATAGAAGGTAAATCCTTGAAAATTGAAAGAAAAAAAATATGATAATGAACCCAAAATATGGAAGGTCAAATAAATATAAATAAATTTGTAGTAAAATTGAAAAAGAAATTTATTAATATTCACAAGTGAATTGTCATGACCCATCCTCGGGACTCGTGTCTTGACTACCCCAAGCCCGCCTTCCAAAGGCCAGGGGCAGGAGACTAGCACCAAAGGCATAAATCGCTAAGTTGGGAAGGAATTTTCATTATAAAAGTAAACACACACAGTAGGATACACAACAAGAAGAAAAACACTAAGTAGAAACTGTATACAAAAGATGTGCTAGAATTTAAAAGTAGCTGGAAATACAAGCCCAACAGTAACGTATAAGGAAAAGAAAAAATAGGTACAACTAAAAGACAATCAGCTAGAAGGTGTCTAGAAGGTTTTAGGTCATCCACCATGGGTCCTACATGAAGGATAGGTACATATAGCCTCCTAAACGATCCACGTACGTCTGTCTCCATCGGGTAACGACTCGTCGTGGGGTCCACCTCTGGGTACCTTCATGTCTTCGTGCACTCTGCCTCGGTCAGCACTGTCCAATGTCTGCATCCAACACAACGAGGTGCGGGAAAAGCCCATGTATGGGTGAGTATATAGATACTCAGTAAGAACCCCAAGACCCACAAGGTCTCACAAAATCCAACAAGGATAAACTACAAAGTACGAAATAACCGATAACCATTACATATGTATATTCCCATACATATACCAAAGTTATCTAGAAACCCATCTCAATCATGAGAAAAATAGAAAGGTCATTGAATCATCTCAAACCAGGATTTTTCATTATCAAAACCACGACTGCGGGATAACTCCACCTCCATTGAGAACAGTGGTCTTGTCGCGACACCAAGGCACTTCTCACTAACCATGGACTGTTGAGGTACTCCTCCTGTCAAGTACCACGGGTCTGCTAGCAACTACCAGGCGCTACTCCATTGCGGGTCTTCCGCCAACTACAAGACGCTCCCCCTAATAGCCTGCAGAGGTAATCCTCTTGTCGATTACCATGGGTCAGCCACCAACTACCAGGCGCTCCTCCGCCATGGGTCTACCGCTAACTACCATGCACTCCCCACTGGGCTAGTCAAATCGGACAAGCTGTCGTCAGGTCTGTCAGCTACTAGGTCTCTACACTCTGTCTACTTGTCACGAGAAGGATCTGCTCCCTGAGCTACTGGGAAAACACCAACTATCACGATGTCTCATGTTGATGTATTTCAAAGATCCTCCACGTCATAGGGGTCTCAAAGCAACAGAATGTGCATCAATCGGATGCCCGGTCAGTGAGTTATTGGCCTTTTAGTCCTGAGGGCCCGGTTGGTTTCGAGTACGAACCAACCTGATAGTATCTTAACTATACCCTAAACTCCCATGGGGTATAGTGAAAGGGACCATATCTCATAGATATTTCCAGCACTGTAGACGGTTTTTCGATCAGACACCTGTAGCCCAGGATATGGGCGAAAGGGTGTAATCGGGCCATAGCGGGCCCGAGTCCGGTCTGACTCAGTCGGACCGACCCGAGCCCCACCCGGTCCGAACCAGGGTCCGACTCGGTCTTCAGGTTTGACCCGGTCTTAGGAAGTGGCTTGGCCTGAAGGGGCATCTCGTCCTGAAGGCTGCCCGGCCAAGGGCGGCCCAGGCTGAGGGTGGCCCCGACAGAGGGCGTCCTGGGTGAGGGTGGCCTAACAGGATAGCCCGTGTGGGCTGGCTGGCCACGCCATGGGGGGGGGGGGTGCTTCGCCCCCCGGTTTCCAAAGGATTCGGCTCTAGGGGCCAGTTCGGAGAACCGCAGGACCCGATCGGTCCTGCCTGTAGCGTGCACCGGCGGACGGCTCAGCCGGCTGCCCTGGTTCCTCCACAGCGGCGCAACAATGTCATTGTCCTGCTGGCCTCCGCGCAGTGCGACAACGCCGCACCTCTTCCAACGTGTCCCGGCCTGGCTGCAACCTACGACTCCTTCGCATGGCGCCATGGTGTCATGCTCGTATTTCGTCCGTCCCAACCCTCCAGGCTGCGGCTCTTCCTTCTGGCGTGGTGCGATGGCACCGCGCCCCTCCGGCACCGCCGCGGCCCGCCTGGCCATGTATTGGTTCACTACACGGCATGGAGGTGCCTCGCCCTTGTGGTGACCCGGCGGCCTTGCACCGCCGGCTTCTTCATGGCCGACTCATTTTCATTCACCACATGTACCACCTCTATCATTATCAAACAAGAACAAACAATAGGGGCGGGTTGGGCCGTGTTCGTGTGGTCTGATCCCTCCTCCTCATGGCGAATAATAATATAGAAATTTGAATGACATATAATAAAGGTTTATACTCATATATAAATTAACTCAAATCCCCCTACCTCGAGTTTGGTGATGATGACAGAGTCGCGGGAAGGCGGCGTCGTTCCATAAATGTCGGAGGAGGAAGAATGTACACATCGTTGGTGGATGCGCATTCGAAGGTTACGAAGTTGAAGACGACATCAGTGTTCTACGTGTTTGTTGCTTCCCTTTCTTGCTCGGGTTGAAGAATGAAGAAGATTGCATCGTTCTTCATTGGAGAAAAAAATCTCATCCTTAGCTCTCCCCTATATCTATTCCACCCTGGAATAATGCCCAACAAAATGAAATAGTAGGATTGCCTATTATTTTGTTGTTGGCATGAATTTGAAAAGATTAAAAATTAATTATGTAATTTCACTAATTTAATGGGTGAAGTTGGCCTAATTAATTGGGAGAGGAAGTTGAAGAATTTCAACGGTTTCCCCCACTTTATGGAGAGTTACAAGGGGGATCAAGCTCATGTGGGCCCCACCCCTTTGATTTCAAGGGAGGTAAAATCTTTGGGTGGGCCCCACCAAATAATATCTTCCCAAGGGAGGTTATGTGTGGGTGGACCTACCTATAACCTCTTTTTGGAGGTTTTAACCATCTCAAATAAAAATAAGTACACCTTATTTTTATTTAATTTAATTAGAAACCCCCAAAAACTAACTTCCATTCTCGTTAGAAGGCAACTCTAGTGAATGTATCACAAAGCAATCGCCGACGCTACGAGTTCAATGGTGCCCAAAGATTTCAATTTCAAAGCCCCTGTTCAAAATTTTTAAAATCCTGAATGTACCTTTACTGAACGTACCTGAACAAAACTTCAGAAATTTATTCCGGGCACACCGGGCCACGGAATCAAGCGCCGTCAGAAACTACAAACTTGTAAAATTCTGATGTATTTAAAAAAATTCAAGGAAATTATGAGTATTTACACTCTCCCACCTCAGGGATTTACGTCCCCGTAAGCTACAACTCAATCTAAGGGAACAAATGAGAGTACCAAGCATGCATCTGAGCCTCCTGCTCCCATGTGCTCTCCTAGAGGTTCATGTGCAGCCAACAAACGAGCGCCAGAGGTATCAACCATCCATGTTGGGCTCATTTTTGTTGATCCCCAATCTCCACTGGGACCACCGTGAATGTATCCCAGTCATCGATGTCCAACTCCTCGTGGTCGATGATGTGGGATGGGTCATGCACGTATCTCCTCAGCTGAGATACTTGGAAGTATTTGTGCACCTGATGCAACTGAGGTGGAAGAGCTAATCGGTAAGCCACCTTTCCTACTTTTCCGAGGACCTGGAAAGGTTCACTAAATCATGGAGACAACATTCCTCCTCTTCCAAATCTCCATAGACCTCATTGAGGTGAGACCCATAGAAAAACGGGGTTTCCATCCTTGAACTCCATAGGCCTCCGTCTCCTATCAGCATACAACTTCTTCCTGCTCTGTGCAGTCTTAATCCGCTCCTTGATGATCTTCACCTTCTCAGTGGTAGCTCTCTCCATCTCTTGTCCCACTAGTGCTGACTCCCCAGGGTCTATCTAGCATAGTGGCAATCTAGAAGGTCGACAATACAAGGCCTCAAAAGGTTCCATACCGATGGTGGAGTGATAGCTGTTGTTGTAGGCGAACTCCACCAAAGGTAAGTGATGATCCCATCTACAACCAAAGTTGAGGACACATGCTCGAAGCATATCCTCAATGGTCTGGAAGGCTTGCTTGGTCTGACCATTAGTATGTGGATGGAAGGCGATGCTCAGAAGAAGCTGTGTCCCAAAAGCTTCATACAACCCCTTCCATAGGTGGAAAATAAACCGTGTGTCATGATCAGAGATGATATAAGAAATTACTCCATTAAAACGCACTATCTCCTACAAATTGAGGAGTCACAAGCTCTCTACTTATCCCTGCTCCCTGATCGGTAGGAAGTGGGATGAATTAGTGAGTCAGTCGATGATCACCCAAATCGAGTCGGGACTCCAAGATGTACATGGAAGACCCGTCAAAAAGTCAATGGATATCCCATCCAACTTCCACTCTAGATTCTCTAAAGTATGTACTAAGCCTGCTGGTACCTGGTGCTCTGCCTTCATTTGCTGACAAGTGAGGCATCGTGAGACAAACTCTGATACTACATTGTTCATAAGTGGCCACCAGTGTAGTCATCGGAGGTCCTGATAGATCTTCACCTCTCCTGGATATACCACTAGACGGGAAGTGTGGAACTCCATCAACAGTTCCTCATGATGTGAAACTGGAAACATTGTATGTACTCTAAAGAGGATGACATGCTCCCCACCTTCAAAAAATCCATCAGGTGCCTACCCTGTGGATATCTGAGCACGTCGTGTCTTTCCATCAATGTCCCCATGCTGCGCCTCCCTGACTCGCTGATGAAGTGGAGGAGTGACTGTAAGAGACTATAGAGAGGCTGCTCCATCTCTAGCCACAAAGGATATCTGCAATGCAGCCAACTGCTCTGTCGCCTCTCCTATCGGCTAAATACCAGTCCTCCTGCTGAGTGCATCCTCAACAACGTTCCCATTCTAAGGAGTATATAGTATCTCGATGTCATAGTCCTGGAGGAACTCAATCCATCATTGTTTTCTTAGGATCATGTACTTATGAGAGAAGATATACCTGAGACTCTTGTGATCATAGTACATGGAAAAACGTTCACCCATAATATAGTGCCGGCACATCTTCAAGTCGAAACCACTGCTTCTAACTCTAGGTCATGGGTTGTGTAGTTTTTCTCATGCAGTCTCAACTGCTGAGAACCATATGCGATCACAGCTCGCTCCTGCATCCGGAAACACCCAAGTCCAGTCCCTTATGCATCGCAGTAACCTACATACCCTACGCCTTCCTCTAGAAGCCTCAATATGGGGGCACTTTTCAGCCTTTGCCTCCGCTCCTAGAAACTCTGCTTGCATCTCTCTAACCACACGAAGGGTTTCCCCTTCTTCGTCAAGGCTGATAGTGGGACTGGAACACTGAAGAATTCTGTGAAGAATCTCCAATAGTATACATCCAAGCCCAAAAAGCATTATGCCTCTGTCACAATCCTGGGTGGCTCCGAAGCAAGTACAGCCTCAATCTTCGCTGGATCTACTGCAACTCTAGCCTCCAAGATGACGTGTCCCAATAAGTGAACCTATCGAATCCAAAACCAGAACTTCGACTGCTTACCATAAATCTGGTGCTCTCGGAGTGTGTCATGTACTACCTTCAAATGGTAGGCATGCTCCCCCTCAGTCTTCTAGAAGATCAAAATGTCGTTGATGAAGACCATGAAAAGCGATCGAGTTAAGGCTGGAATATCCTGTTCACAAGACACATGAACACTACTTGTGTGTTGGTAATGCCAAAGGGCATAACCATGAACTCATAGTGGTCGTACTGACACTTGGAGGTCGTCTTCTGCACATCCTTGTCTCTAATCTGGGCTGGTGATAGCCTGATATGATTTTTATCTTTATGAACCAGTGGGCTCCCTTCAACTGGTCAAAGAGATCGTCAATCCCCGGGAGTGGGTACGTGTTCTTCACGGTCACCTAGTTCAGGCGACGGTAGTCGACACAGAGACTCAAGCTCCCATCCACCTTCTTGTCGAACAGAATCGGGGATTCCCAAGAGGAAACACTGGGCTGGATGATTCCATTCCCCTGCATGTTCTCTATTTGTACCCTCAGTTCGCGAAGCTGAGAGAGAGACATCTGATATGATGCTGTAGATATCGGTGTCGTCCTGGGGTACAGGTCAATGTAGAAGTCCACCTCTCTGCGAGGAGGTAGTCCTGGAACATCATCAGGGAAAATGTCAATGTATTGGTCTACCACTATAGGATAATTTGGACTCTCAACATCAACTTCTCTGTGGGTAAGGCAAGAAAACTGGTGAGTGATGGGCTGCAAACTCCTCCTAGTAAGTATATCATGTGCTGCAAAGTTTCCCTTCTCGCCGGTGAAGGTGAAACTTGTACCATCCGTGTGGACACACCGCACTTTGCAACAAATACAGTCGATCTGAGCATGGACTGTAGATAACTAGTCCATACCCAAGATGACATCATAAGGCCTTGATGCCACTACGAGAAGATCCAAGTTGAAACTCTTGCCTACTAGAGTAAGTTCACACTACCAGCACCAGTTCGTAATCGTCGAGTCTACTCCCTTAAGAGTCTCTATCCGTTTAGATCGAGCTAACGGTTTTATCAGAATCTCTGAGCTCTAAACGAGGTAAGTGGATAAGAAAGAGTGACTAGAACCTGTGTCTATAAGAACTGCAGCTAATGTGGAGTAAACACAGTTCGTACCTCGAATCATCTTCGGAGTGCCATGGTCGTATGCCTCAGCTGCTTGAAGCTGTGCTCTCCCTTGTATGCCAACTCCCTATGGTCAGGGTGGTCCTCTTGATGGTGGTGGCGGTAGCACCTCGTAACGTCGACCGCTGCCAGCTACACGACTAGGTCCCCTACCATGTCCACCTGCTTCCTGCGGACCACCTAGAACGAATCTCTGCCTCTGTCTGGGAGGTCCCTAAACTGACTACTGATCATCAGTACGGTGGGTCAGACAGTCACATGCCATGTGACCAAGCCTGTCACATGAGTAACACTGCCCACTCATGGAATGACTGGCTCTGTCCCCACTCTGGGTACCCTCCACAACTGATCATGGGTCGTGCGGTCGTCCACCTGTAGGTCTGGTCTTCTTGGACCACTGTGTCATCTGTCTACTACAAACTGCAGAAGACTCCACTGCAAGTCGACGAGTAGTGGGTCTCGCTGCTGGTGACTACTCAACAAGGAAACTCTCTACTAGGAGGGCTCACTCCAACACTCCTCCCTACATCAGAATGCTGAGTGAGATCATCAAGGCTCTGATCTCTCACCTAAGCCCCTGCTCGAAGGTCCGAACCTTAAAAAATGGGTCTCGTACCATATCAGTGGAGTATAGTGAGAGGTCGGTGAACCTCACTGAGTACTGTACTATTGTCATGCTACCGTGTTGTAGATTCAATAGCTTCTGTATCCACACCGTAAAAAGGGTGGCTGGGATAAACTCTTCCCGGAACAGGCTCTCGAATTCTGCCCATAGATGTGTAACCTCATCGTGGACCTAGAGCATCAGGCTCCACCATATGCCTTCTACTGCCAAAAAGAGGCTAGCAGCACCGATCACCATGTAGTTTTTTGGTGTCCCTACTAGCACGAAGGCTCTTGCCATAGCCCCCAGCCAATCCTCAGCAGCCTGTGGGTCCATCTCTCCCTAGAACCTGAGTGGCCTCTGGCGCTCGAACTCATGCAGTGCGCTCAAGCGGCGTGCATCATCTTCTACTAGGGCTGCTGGCATGGGTGGCCCAACAAGTGGTGGTACTGCAGGTGCCTCCAACAGTTCCTAAATTGGAATGTGGCCATGCACCGAAGCCTCATAGCTCAGTGGGATGTCAATGCATACAACTCTCGAGGATCTAACTGGTCATCTGTGGGGAGGCATCCTGAAAGAAACAGATGCGACACCGTAAAATGATTATACTTTGTGAGATGACCTGGTTGAGCTGATTGAAGAAAACGTTAGAAACACACACACAATCAGTGTTTTCAGGCACTAATTTGGAAATTGGTATTCAAGGTCCTAGTGTATGGAGACATCGGCCGCCGCACCAACACTGGACTCCCTGGACTAAAATCCACACTTGGTATCCTTAACACTATTGCTTCATAGAAAAGAATGATTATAGTCCAAATTTCTGCAGTAGAACCGACCACTCAGAAATGAATTTGTCACGACTGGTCCTCAGGACACGTGTTGTGACTACTAAAAGCATGTGTTCCATATGCCAGTGGATGGAGACTAGCACCAAAGGAGGAAATCCCTCTGCTGGGAAGGAATTTCCTTTATAAAAGTAAACACACATAGCAGAGTACATAACTAGAAGAAAAAGACTATGTACAAACTATATACAAAAGACGTTCTGAAAAGTAAAAGGTGCTGGAAATACAAGCCGAACAGTAAATTACAAGGAAAATACAAAAAATGTACAACTAAAATAAAATTAGCAGGAAGGCGTCTAGAAGCACCTTGATCGTCCACCACAGGTCCTACCTAAAGGGTAGGTACAGATCGCCTCCTCAGTTCTCCACATCCGTCCCTCTCCTCCCGGTACCGACTCGTCGTGAGGTCCACCTCACGGTACTGTCTAGTCCACGTACACTCTTCCTCGGTCAGCACTCTCCATCGTCTGCGTCCAACACAATGCGGTGCAAGCAAATCCCATATAGGGTTGAGTATATTGACTCTCACTAGGGACCCCGAGATCCACAAGGTCTCACAAAATCCAACAAGGATAAGCTACAATGTTCAAAACAACGGATAACCATTACTTAGGTACATGCCCATACATATACCAATGTTATCTAGTAACCCATATGAATCATGAGGAAAACACAAAGGTCACTGACTCAGCACAAACCAAGATTTTTCATTATCGAAACCACAGCTGCTGGAGAACTACTCCTCTATAGATAATAGTGGCCATGTCGCGATACCAAGGAACTTCTCACTAACCATGGAATGCTTAGGTACTACTCCTTTCGAGTACTACAGGTCTACTGCCAACTACCTGGCGCTACTCTGCTGTGGGTCTGCCGCCAACTACCAGGCGCTCCTCCTAATAGCTTGCAGAGGTTCTCCTCGTGTCAAGTACCGCGGGTCTGCCGCAAACTACTAGGCACTCCTCTACCATGGGTCTACCTCCAACTACTTGACTCTCCCCATTGGGCTAGTAAAATCAGTCAAGCAGTCATCAGGTCTGTCAGCTACTAGGTCTCCACACTCTGTCTGATCGTGACTGAAAGGATCTGCTCCCCGATCTACTAGGAAAAACTCCAACTATCACAAAGTCTATCTTAGAAATATCTCAATGTTCCTCCATGTCATAGGGGTCTCAACCCAATAGACGACGCGTTAATCGGACACCCAGTCTATGAGTTATTAGAATTTTAGTTTCGGGGCTCGGTTGGTTTCGTGTACGAACCAACCTGACCATATCTCAACTATACCCCAAACTCTTGTGGGGTATACTCAAAGGGACCGTCTCTTGTTGAGATTTTTAGTGTTGCTGACAGTTTGTCGATCAGACACTCGTAGACCAGGATATGGGCAAAAAGGTGTAATCGGGCCATAGCGGGTCTGGGGTCTGGTCCAACCCAGTCGGACCGACCCGGCCCGACCTAGGGTCTGACCCGGTCTATGGTTCCTACCTGGTCTGACGAAGAGGCCAGTCCTGAAAGGGCACCTCATCCAGAAAGTGGCCCGACCGAGGGCAGCCCGGCTGGCTTGCCCGCATGGCCCGGCTGGCCACGCCCCGGGGCGGGGGGGGGGGGGGGCGTGCGGTGTTGTCCCTGGTTTCCGAAAGAACATGTGGTAGGCGCCGATTCGGTGAACCGTGGGACCTGAGGGGTCCTGCCTGTAGAAAGAACTGGGGACTGGCATAGCCAGCTACCTTGGTTCTTCCACCGTGGCGCGACGGCGCCGCGGTCCTGCTGTCCTCCACGCAGTGCAGCGGTGTTGCGCCTCCTCCACCGAGGTCTGGCATGGCCGCCGCCTCTTGCTCCACCGCATGGCGTGACGGTTCCACACTCATCATCCATCCCCCGCGGCTCTCCTGACCTGGATCTTCTCTCTGGCGTGGGGTGACGACACCACCATGGCCCACCTGGCCACGACTTGGTTCACAACGCGGCACGACAGTGCTGCGCCCTTGTGGCGACCCGGCAGCCTTGCACCGCTGGCATCTTCACAGCCGGCTCGTTTCCATTAACTGTCTGTACCGTCTCTATATTCATCAAACAAGAACAAACAAAAGGGGAGGTTCTGCCAGTGTTCGTGCATTCCGAGCCCTCCTCATCATGGCGAACCATAATCCAGAATTTTGAATGACAAATAATGGAGGTTTATACTCCTATATAAATTAACTCAAATCCCATGACCTCGAGTTCTGTGATGTTTCCGGAGTTGCAGGATGGCGGCATCGTTCCGTCAATTTTGGGGGAGTAAGAGGGTACTCGTTGTTGGCGGACGAGCGTTCGAAGGTGACGAAGTTGAAGATGACATCAACGTTCTTCGTGGGTGTCGCTTCTCTTTCTTGCCCCGGTTGAAGAAGGAAGAATATGGCATTGTTCTTCATTGGAGAGAAAAGTCTCCTCCCGAGATCCCCCATTTCTTTATACCACCTAGGAATAATGCCCAAAAAAATGAAATAATAGGATTGCCTATTATTTTATTGTTCGCATAAATTTGAAAAGTTTTAAAATTAATTAAGTTACCTCAAAAATTTAATGGGTGAAGTTGGCCTAATTAATTGGGTGAGGAATGTGAAAATTTTTATATATTTCCACCACTTTGTGGATAGTTTCAAGAGGGTTAAAGATCATGGGGGCCCCGACCATTTTATTTCATGAGGGTTTAAAACATCAGGTGGGCCTCACCAAATAATATCTTCCTAAGGGAGGTTATTTGCGAGTGGGCCCCATCTCTAACCTCCCTTTGGTGGTTTTAATCATCTCAAATAAAAATAAGTACACCTTATTTTTATTTTATTTAATTAAAATCCCCCAAAAACTATCTTCCATTCTCATTAGAACGCAAATGCGATGAAGGTCTCACTTAACAATCACCGACGCTACGAGTTCAACAGTGCCCTCAAATTTTCATTCGGAGCACCTGTTCAAAATTTATAAAATCCTGAAGGAACGTTTACTGAACATACCCCAACAAAATTTCAGAAATTGATTCTGGGCACACCGGGCCTCGAAATCCAGTGTAGTCAGAAACTGTGAAATTATAAAATTCCCATGTATTTAAAAAATCACTAAAATTCCATGTCTTTACGTGAATCCTAATCATCTCATGAGGTGAAACTAGATATAATTAGGTAGAATCATCTTTCATTACATGGATGCTTGCATAGTCTATAACCTCTTAAATCCTTTAACATTGCCTCACTAATGGAACTCATCCATGACCTAGTCACATGATGCACTAGGGGTTATCTTTCTAGTCTCATAATTACTAGGTAAAACCCACCTCTCATCCCCTTTCTAATATTACTAGTATCCCTATGATGTAAGCAATTAATTGTGAGGTACAATTTTTTAAAAAATCACCATATTCCAACCTCCCTCCTCCCCCTTACATAGGACATTTTAAATATATGATGAAATATTTTCAATCACATCAACATTTATAGTTAACTATAGGACCAACTATATGGGATTATCATAAGGGTTTATCTTATATAATGAATCTACCAACCAAGACATTAATTTAATTCTATAGTAATTATTTTCACAACACAATTAGAGAACCACTGAAAAACCAACTTCTCTTATAAAAAAAATATAATAATGGTACCAAAGGGAAACTTTTAAAAAACTAAAACACATCACATTATATCCTATTATAGAAACTATTTTTATATTATAATTTTTTGAAAAAAACATTGAAACTAAATGATAAACCTCAATTTGAAACCATAAAATCCAATTAACCATTTGAATAAAGGTAGTTTGTTGAAAAAAATATATAAAAATAATAAAAATAAAAAATAAAAAAATAGTACAAGAATATCTAAAAACAAAAAATGAATTAAAACAGGGTTTAAATCCCAAAAAAACAACTTAAAAACAAATTAATATTCCTTGTGAAATCATTTATATTTTGAAATCCTTCTTCAATACAATAAATAATTACCAAAACCCACTAATCTTTCAATTAGATACCTGACATATATAATTTTAAGAAAGAAATATTTTTTTAAACCCTTTAAATAATTTGGAATCATGTAAAAGTGAAAATCATTGACATACTTAACTCAACATTGTGTGGAAACAAGGATTTCCAATTTAGGAATGAGAATAGGCCTGAAAAACACATCATCCAACCTAGCACCAAAATAATAAATCTATTAGGTCAAATAGACTCTGTATTGTTTAGATAATGGGTTAAAAAGGAAATATAAGGAAGAGATGGAAGATACGTAGGATAAATAATTAATATAGAAGCATTAAACTGACATAAATCACTATGAAACTATATTTAAAGAGACCAAAATACATGAGAAAGTAATAGGGTATGTCTTACTAGTCATAATTGAATGAATCATTCAAATGGGAATAAAGAAAATCATTAGGGTATTTAATTATAAAATTATAAAATAGAAAAAAAATTAAAACATAGATATCTCACTTGGTTAACAAACACGACATACCAAACCATGTGCCAATTGCGTTCCCCCTACTATAATCACCAAGGTATCCAAATAGTTGTGGAAAACACTCAGTAAAAACATAAATAATGTATGTTAAATACATCAGGACTTTCTATGGGTAGTTGTATGGTTATTCATAAATGTGCACCACCTATGTGTCCTGCCCTAAAACATGAAATTTTTAAAATTAATAAAAAATTCACCCAAAATAGAATGACAAGGCTTGAAACAATTGAATGAGAAATATAAAAAATAGAGGTCATTGTGTGATAATTATCCTCAACATAACACATTATTCACCCAAAAAATTCATTGAGTTCAAGGATAAGATGTGACGTGAAAATATAATAAAAATGAGATATCCCAACACTACACACTCAACAAACCAAACTAAATACAATTAAAACAAATAATTGAAAAAGGGATGTGTCTATAAATTATAAAACATCCATAAACATGAAATCACACACACACATGACTGATCTGTCATTGATTTAGAATTGACACTCTACACATCCATCCCTATCTTTTTTGGGTTTCATTACCATGGTGAATTAACAAAAAACATCAATTTTCATTACCCATGGAAGAATACATTTGGAATCCCAAGTGAGGAAACCTAAATAGAAAATAAGATCAAATAACATAATATTAATAATTATATAGATCAAATTTTTCATTTCCATAAATTAAAATAATATATTGAAAACCCCATATTACATGCTAAGGGTCAAACTAGTATTCCTCGTGTTTCATTAAGATTGGATAAAGAAGGGGGAAGAGTGGGAATACAAAATAATTATAATAGATATCACTATCAGGATTGTAAGGATAAAAAGTATTTCATTCCCAAATGATTCTTCCAATTATAGTATTTTTTAATGTGTTCAACTAATCCAAATAGTGATAGGACTTTATAACACTTGAGTTGGATGTAATGGAATTCCCAAATTGAATGCACTATAACTACACATGGGTTTTCTCCCTTTAAAATGAAACAATAAAAATGAAGACTAATTTTCTAGCATAGGTTTATATAGATTCTTAACCCCTCTAGAATAAAAAACATTACCATCATCCTGAGAGATATGGATGCTAGTTATCAAAAATTTCATTTTAAAATCCAATTCCATTATATGGGATACATATACTAAATTTATAAACCTGATCTGTATTCATTAGAGAACCCAAGTAATGAAATGTGTATGAAAAAACCTTATAATGATATGATCATACAATTAATCTCTTGACATTTCCTCAGTTGAATGAGGGATTATCTCATCTAAATAGTCGATGTACACCAACAATAATTGATCACCTGATAGGAGACTCAATATATATGCCACCTTATTCAACATTTCAAAGTAAAGGGCCACTGAATGAATTTGATTCATAAGAACCCCCATATCATATCAATTCTCAATAGGAATAGAAGCATGATCTTCCACTAATCCAGACCTAGTCCCTTGAATAATCAATAAAAAATATCACTATCAGAGATTATAGGGTTACTAAGGACTTTATGATTCTATATAATATCAAAAAAACCTTCATTGCATATTGGTGGCATTAATCATCTTGAATGATAGGAGTGATCTATGAATAATATAATCCTTCCAATCCAGTAGATGTTCGGGTAGACTTGATAGCATGAATAGTAATACTATAACCTATATATATGAATGGAATATGATATCATCTGACCGTTTGGAGAAGCATACTCTAAAAAATAAATAAAAAAAGACTCCATCACCAATATCAAAATCATAAATCATTCTCTGTTGAAGTAAAAAAATTCATTCCAAACCACCCAAATTTATAGATGAAAATCATTATTCAAATATACTACAATAATAAAATGTTTTTAAAATTATTTTATAAACCATTTTAAATCCCCATTAATAAATTTTTAAAATCTACGAGCTCCAATAAAAATCAACTAAAATAAAAAAACATAGTTAAAAACTCATGTGCCTATCCATGACCTTAAATTTTTTTTAATTTCCTTTTGAAATGACATTTAACCATTTCAAAATTATCTTTCAACATTTGAAAAGCAAATTTAATCACAAATCCCATTGAAATAAATCTAGATAACAACAATATATCATGTAAATCACATTATGATTATCGAAAATAAAATATACACAAACCTTGATTTTTTTTGGATTAATAGGGGATTAATACACACAAAAATATGAAGTGTTTTGTGGATATGCATGGTTTGGACACATGGTTCGGTATATCTTGTCCCAACCATGAAAAATTTAACTATTGTATAAAAAAATAAATCACACAAGTCATACACAATTTTCTAGACTATGCAGGTAAATTGAGTGTATAATTTTCATTCTACCATTTGAACTACAAAACACAAAGAAACCATTAAGCAACAGTCACATTAAAAGAACACCATAAAAACCAAAATTATAAATAAAAAACCTAGAATAAATTAAAAATTAAAAATTTAGTCTATAAAATCCTACATTTAATGGAAATATGTGGCTTAGAGTAACTCACAACTATCTTGAAAATTTCCACAAATGTCTCTCCAGTTCTGATAGTCTTAGAACCAATCTATTTGCCTCATCCAAATAACAATTTGATATTTGATTCCATTTTTCCATGAATGAATCTTTGCCACCCATAAACCGACCACCTGATCTAGACTACGATATGGATAAAGGGGAATTCTTGATACCTATGACGTGGAGACATTCCCCAAGGGAATAAAAAAATACTCATTATGATGTAATTCTCTCGATTATTAGGAAGGGACATATAAACTCTTCATGTAATTTTGGAATGACCACTCTATAGATCATAGATCCACACCAAATGAAAAACAATTGATACAAAATAATAACAGACCAAACAAACATATTAGATATACCAATAAAAATAAAATTAGAATAAATATAAATTATTATAATAATATCAAAGTAATATAGAATACATAAGGGGTGACATAGTTGATACACCAATGATATAAATATTAAAACTAAAATAACCCAAAAATAACATTGTGTGGTTATAAGGTCACCTTCCATAATCCCAAGCATTTATCTCCATAATATATTCTTAAAACCCTTAAACTATAAAACAAAATCAAGTCAAGTGATACAACGTTGAATATGTAGGGTGTAATATAAACAGAAAAACAGTATCCCACCTAAAGTCTTTATGAAACATTTTTAAAACATCCTAGATGTAATTTTTTTAAATACATTATTTGTAAAAAATTGAAAATTAATTAAATAATTGAACATAACACATTTTATAAACCATATATCTCCCAATAAATACATTAAAAAGGAATGGGAGATAACCATTTATAAATATGACTATAAAATTACGAAAGAAATAACTCAAGGTGACTAAAAAATATATAAACCAAAAAAATGAACCTTAACAAATAAATTTATAAAATAAACTATAGATCATGTCATGTATCTAAGAATAAATAAAAAAGGTAAATACTATTAAATTTATTAGGAAATAATAATTTAAAAATATCATATTAATGTGAAATTAGATAAATATTTCATAATAATCCTATAATAAATAAACTAAACTAAACATAAAATATGTTATGACTAAAGTTGAATCAGTAATCTATAAATAGTTTTTGATAATTCCAAAACATCTCAGATGGTGATATTTGAGGTTCTCATGTGTAATAATCTATTAACCAATTGATTCATTACTAGTCTATATCCTCTAATATTCTCTAACCTATCCTAAATGTTTGAAATCTCATAAGGCCTCAAAATATGTCATACCAAGAGGTATCCAGTAACTCTCCCCATGGATATATAGTAGTAGACTCATGATCCCTTACTAATACACATTGGATCCTTATAAACTAAGAGGTGAGTGGTGAGGTCGCATTTCATAAGAAAATCACCCTCACCATTACTCTTGATGTCCCTTATAGTTATAAAAACATTACATAAACAAATACCATATATTATTAGTAAAATTATTCATCAATTATCTATATGATCTAGGCTAGAACCATAAAGGTTTAGTGCCCTTAATAACATTTATATATAAACAACTGAATCAAAAATGATCCATATCATTTCCCATTAATTTCATCACAACTAGTACACTTCTTAGACATAACATGCATAAAACATGTATTCATAACGTATATAAAAGAATAAAAACATGGTGATCATAGATGTTTAGTTATGGTAGATAAGATATATATCAATAAATAATAATGAGAGTGCATAAGATAGGAACAAGGTTATGAGAACATTATCATGATATATAATAATCATACAAAATCCATGAAATATATTTAATCATGAAAGATAGAATACGGTTTTTTTAAAACAGTAGATGCAATACGAGTGTGGGATCATAAATAATCCATAATTATCCCATAGAACATAACAGAAGAATAATGTATTGTTTTTTTATAAACATATCAATAAAAAATATTTTCCTTAGTTAAGGCACACTTAAATTATTTTCATTTTGGATTGGATTCACTCTATATTCTATCAATCCCTTAGATAAGGTTCACTCCTAAGAATATGTTATTGGAAAAAGTCCCTTACGTAACTGGGTTCACTCCCCCATTCTAGTCCTTATTATAGCTAGATATATCCACATATTAAAATTTTCATTTTAGGGATATATAATTTATGTCCCAAACATAACATAATTAAAACAATACAAATGTGTTCCAAAATATCATAAAAAATTCATCAAATCACCACATCCTACCCTATGGAAAGGAAAAAAGTTTCCTAAATATTTTATCTTCATAATAATAAACCAAATACAGAAATTAAAAAATGGTATCATTCGATCATATCCTTCTTAAAACATAAGAATCATCAATGGATATTTTCATAGATAAAAATACATTTAAAATAACATTAGAAAATTTCATGATGATAATATCCATTTCATTTGAGGTAAATTATTTATAATAATTTTTTAAAAAATTATTATGGTGAAATATTAATTTATGATAAAAAATTGTAACTATAAATTAATTATTAAGGAAAATATTTATCATGATTATGGGGAAGGTTCCTCATGTGGTGTAAATTAAAACGAAACATTGTTTAACAATTTTTCTAATAAGTAAAAAGAAAAGCATTTAGAAAATGAAAAGAAAATAATTTTTAAACTTTTTAAAAGAATTTGAAATATTTAAATAATTTACATTAAATAATTCTACAATAATTTTAAAATAATTTTCTCAAAAACTTAACGAAAATATAGACATACAAGAAAAGATTCCCAATCAAAGAGAAAAACGTTCACAATTTTTCTAGAAAACATTTATTTGTATCTTGAGCACTAAAAGGGAGAAAATAAAAAAAATTATATATATAATATAAAAAATTACCATAGGATAATAAAAGATATAATATTTGAGAGATACATATCATATAATTTATCTATTAGCAATTTATGAAAATATAATCGGATAAAAATGTGATTATATCATAAAACCCTTATTGATTTAATTATATTTTATTAAAAACTAATTAGAATCTGGAAAATCATGTGGATATATAAATACAATGAATTAAATAATATATCATTTTGAAATTCATTGTCAGTTATTATTTACACAATAGAGATAATAAATTGGTGTATAACACTAAAACATGTCTGAATGAATATAAACTCCAATGAAACCCCCTTACCTCAAGTCCATATCACATCTTAAGTTCTCTATACTCCTATATAATAAATTATAAATTATAATAATTACATACCCAAACAATATTAATACCTACGATACCAAAAATTGTTATCTTATAATATCTTATCACCAGTTCATTAACAATCATTCATTGTGATTCTCATTCTGGGTTTTAAGTGCTTCGATTTTTCATCTATGTTTTAGTTTGGAAGTTAGGATCCATGAAAATAGATCATGGATTATTAATATTAAATATGTATATTAATATATATATATATATATTATTTATTATATACATATTTATAACCATTCATATAATATGGTGATGGAAAATAAGTTGCATACCATTGTAGAGGCGATAGTCTGTACAAATGCTTGATTGACATTTCAATTATCGACGAATGGAATGAAAGAAATGTAAATATTAATTCAAAATTACATAATCATTTTCATAACATAAATATCATACAAAAATATTAAATATATTTTAATAACCATTAATCATATATGGTGTTGTTAATTGAACCATATTGTTATACGGTGGCGGTAGCCCACATATAAGAATGAGTGATTATTTCATCTCGAATTTGATTAAGAGTAGGTGGAAAATGGTTGGTAAATAAAAAGAATAAAGTATTAGTATATTGATAAAGTAATATTAATTTTATTTTTATTGATAAATTTTTTTATTGGAATTATATAGATAAATAATATTGAATGATATTGGTTAACATCTATACCACTTCTTTGAAAGACATACATTGGATTACACATTTGGACTATAAGGATCACCGTTAGCCAAAAAATATATGATATATAATTTAGAAAAGGCTTAAAATATGGGTTTTTCAGGGTATTTTGGAAGATATTAGGCTTCAATGGTTTGAATAAGGGAAAATAATGGGTTCCCTATTATAAGTGTGGGGTGAGACACACATTAAATATTTTAAAATTTTTCATAATATATGGTAATTTTAAAGACAAAATAAGTTAAAATAGATTTTTAATTGTGTTTATGTTAATATAAAGATAAAATATTTTCACAAATTAAAAATAAATCAGGTTTGGTTCAAAATACTAGCCTTATCTCTTGGATTATCTCCCCTAGTAAACCAATTTTAACCATTACTATGGTCATTTTTTACTATTTCTATGATTCAATATGACCATTAATTAAATTAATACTATTAAATTATATTAATTACTTAGTATTTATAATTTGAAATCCATCTAACTAGATTAAATATATATTAGTGAAAAAGTGTAATTTTAAATTAGTGTGTAAACCACAATGAACATCTGTTTTAAAAAATGAATTTTTCAACATAAAAAAACATTCCATTCATTTCCCTATAAAAACAGTAATTTTTTTAAATGATATTATTTAACATATAATATATAAATTCCACCAAAATAATTATAAATAGAGATCAATTTAAGTTATTATGATAATTTACATTGTGCACATAAAAACTATCTTCAGAAACAAGAGTTTTTAAGGAAAAAACAGATAATAAAACCAAAAATAATGATGATTTAATGAAATTATTTCTATTATTTAATATTAAAATATATTAATTTTGTTTTAAGAAAAAATTCAAAACACAGTGCTAGTTTTACTTGATATAAAATGATTTTTTAACAAAAAATGAAAACATTTACTATTCATTAAAAATGACCCTTTGTAGAAAAATTCTAAATATAAGCATGAAGATAATATTAAAATGATGATTTATAATTGGATAGTAATTTATTGAAATAAAATATATAAAAATTTTAGAAATTATTTAATTTTTCTGTTATGAAAAAGAAATAAAAAACAATTTTAATGATAATATATTTTTAATTCATAAAATTGATTTACTAAAAATATCGTTCTTATTTTTTATGAATTAATAAATTAATATAAATTATTTAAAACAATTATTCATATTTTTCACAATATGAATTTAATATTCATTTATTCAAATTTAAAAATTAGATAACAAAGTATTTTTTATTATAGATTATTTAGACTTGGTGTTACATGAAAGACAAGATATCAAATACTTCAAGTTTATTTAAAGTAAAAAATATACATAATCATGAGGTATTACATTATACCCCCCATAATATGAATTTCTCCCTTGAAATTCTCTCACCCCATATATAAAATTAGATTTTATTTTCATTATCAAATCCTCAGGTTCCCATGTTTTTTCCATCAATTATTTATTTTTCTAAAGAACATTAAACATGTGTGACGTCTTATTATGTAAAACATTATATCCACTATCAAATAATTATAAAAGTTTTTCTGTATAGTGAATAGGATTCTCCAATGTTCAAACTAGTATGTTTCATACATTTCATGGATCATGTAGTCTAAGGAGAGATACATTGAGAAAATTGTCAACTTGAGAGAGGTTCAGTGGATGTTCCAAGTGATATGAAATCAGACCAATTCAATTATGAATCATAAAATGACCCATATACCTAGAAATAAAATTTAAATTATTTCTGAATCTCATTTATTTCATTAATGTATAAATTCTTTTAAATACCTTATCACAAATATTGAATTCCAAAAGTCATATTTGATTGATTATATAACATTTTTGTCCAACCTAAGCTAATTTTATGTACAACTAACTAGCTCTAACCTTATTTTTTATTTTATCATCAATCATGGGATCCAAAAAAATTATTTATCTAAAATGATCACATTATATAATATTTTTAATATTTTTTCCATTTAGGGATTCATAATGATCCATCTAAATGCTCGAGTGAACCTTTTTTTTGTAAGATTACCCAAATTTAGGAAGGTGATGATCCCAACCACCATTGAAATTTAGGGAACATGATGTAAACATATAATTTGGGTTTTGAATGGCTGTATCATTCTAAAAATCAATCTAAGGATATTAGGTAGTACCAAAATGATAATCTATCTCCAGAACATTATGAGAACTTTTTCAAAAAAATGAGGTAAAAATCGAATCCCAATCAGATACAATAAAATGTGGTACTCTATAAAACCTTAAAAATTCATTAATATATATCCTGGAAATCTAATAATGAAATAAATATTCTGTAATATTAATGATGTTTGATTACATTTTTTGATGAATGATTATAACCCATATAGCATTCTTTATGTTATAAGGGATAAAATAACAATTGATAAGGGTGGTTGAATCCGTTGGTCACTTTTCATCAGTTCCAATAATCTTAGAAACATAACCCCTAAAATATTTTATGGTTCATATATTTATCATATATTAGTAAATAAACACTCATGAATTTTTCTTAAATTAATTAAGTCATATATGGTATACAACATTCATCCCTAGTGTGAGAACCTTTATCCTTTCCACAGCCACTATTGTGGGTCTATAAAAATTCAATGTAAAGAACAACTAATTAGAACTTCTTATAACTCTTATTATACACATGTTATCTACTGATATGAATGAAAATAGTAACTCCTATCAGTTTACAAAGTTTTCTTAAAAACAATCGTTCCAAAACAAATTCTTTTTTCAAATTTCATTAAGAATTATATGTCTGAATGCTCGGTCTAATGTGGGTGGGTATAATTCTCTCAAGTAGATGGATTCAGTCCAATGAATGTAGTATGACGAACACATTAAAAATATTTATTCCTAAAACTCTTCTCAACTGGTTTGTATGATCTTCCTCAATCTGATCAACACAATACAATGTAATACATTTTGGTAAAAAATATATTCCAAAACATCTAATGATATTTTTATCCGGAAAGAAGTCAAACTAAAATTGATACTCAAACATGGATTTGATCCACCTTTTCCACATGTAAAAACATTTCAATGTATGAATTTATTTTGCCTCTATTTATCGGCACCAAATAATGGAAAAGAGAAAAACTGAAATACTATTCACACTTACTCAAATGTAAAAACTCTATGATATATGAATATTTGAATGTAATTTTCTACCACTTCAACTCTTCATATGTCTTTTGAAATATTCATGAGTATTCTCTGTAATCATCTTTCCATACTTCCTAAAATTTCTTCAATCTGTTGGAACATTCTAAGATTATTTTGATGTTAATTCATCAGAACATTATGAATTTACCATCCTCATCAGAGTCAGTATAGTTTATTTTATTCGTCAAATTCAGTGGGATTAACATTCCTTTATAGAGTCTGTATAATAAAAATTCCATTTCATAGTAATTCTGGTTGAATTTCCTCTTCAAAAATAGTCAGATTGAATCCTCATATCAATGGAATCATCATAAATATGAAATCATCATAAAGATGAAATCATCATAGAAATGGAATCTTAATTATGATGAAATATTAATTAAGATAGAAAATATAGTCTGTTATTTTGAAATTTATCAATAATCATCATCCATAACTCTTTTAAACATCTAAAACCTTCTCTTTATGGTACTTCTAGATCGGTTGAAATATTTATTTACATTTTGGGAACCAATACAATCTTTACAATTCTTCCATTTCATAAAAATATATTATCATTAGAGTTTTCATGATTTATGAGAACTTTGGTATAGGAAATGAATCATCCAAATTTTTTATAGAACTATTATGAACATTCTAACTCCTAACATGCCTTCTTTCAGTCATCCTCTTTAGTAACATTATAACATTCAAATAAATGCTGATTCTGATGAATGTTGAACTTATTTCCAATGGATCTGAGTCTCATGGTCTATATGATCGATAAAATTTAAGATCTTCTTGATTCTATATTCATTGCACATTCTACATCTATTAGTGCCCAATTTGAAAATCTGTGTTGGGAAACCGTTGTCTGAAAAACAACTATATCAAAGATAAAAATCATTTTCACTCCCTTTGTGTTTGTATTCTACCATTTATAAATTGTATTAGTTTTTTAAAAAAACATTCATTTAAAAAAATTTAGTTTTCAATAAATACAAAACACTGTTAAAAAAACAACATCAAAAAGTATCTACAATATGCCCATTTGTATTTGTCAACAACTTTTGTTAACAACATTTTCAACTCCAAGAAATTTTCCACAACTCAACATTTGTATGCAAGTGAAGTTTATATTTTAATTTTATAATAACAAATACTTTCTCAAAAGGTATTTTAATTATACTACACTACTGGATAATTTACTATTTTTAAAAGTAATTAAATTCAATGGTGAAAATAAACTTTTGTGGCCATGTTAAGATTTACTCACCCTCACTTTTATCATTTCCTCCAACTTTTCATTTTCTCTCCCCCATTTTTGGATAACCAGAGCTTTAGATTCAGTAAATTAGTATAAGTTAAAACTTCTTCCAAATTAAAAAAATTACATTCTCTACCCCTTTATCAACATAATCTAATGCATGGTCGGGTAACATTCTTAGGGGATATAATAAGTCATTAGAGGAGGATTAACATGATGTTTTATAATCAATCCAACCAATATATATTTAGTAATTTATTTTTTGATGATATCAGAAATATGGAAATTCCTTGAGATATAATCCATAAAAATATCTCCACCTTCAAATTTGTCTTTTATAAAATGAATTTTTATATAATTTTTTTTATATTAAATGATTTATAGGAATTTTAGAAAGATAAATTTCACTCTGATTATAACAATGTATCTTTAACGGTTTAGAATAATTTACATTAAAATATTCCCATTGATCATTCATCCATAATATCTGAGTACAAGCCTAGGTTACAGCAACGTATTCTTATTTCAACATGTTCAATTTTCCCGGGATTTATTTCTTACTATGATATCTCACACAACATTCCCCTAAGAAAAAGGTTCCTCTAAAATTTTATTTTCAATCATTAAAACTTCTATCCCAATCAACATCACTATAACCTCGAAGCTTCTTCTCAAAATTTCTTTTTTATGATAGCCAAAGTGAAGTTGTTTCATTAAAATGTCTCAAAATTCTATTTTATTCCTACTTGTGTGATTTATTTGGATAACATTGATTAATTGTACTCAAAGTCATAGAATATACAATATCAGGAATTGATGCTATAATGTAATGTATAATTACTACCAGCTTCTTAATGTAATTTTGTTTCACAGTTTTTTCAGACTCATCATTACTCAACTTCATCCCTTATAAAATAAGAGTTATAACATCTTTGTATTCTTTCCTGAAAAAATTTGTAAAAATTAATTAGGATACATTTATTAAAATAATAATATTTATTGTTTTGAATTATTAAACACAGAAAGAATGAAAATTCACTAAACATTAAAATCTCAATGTTACTTTTCAAATCTTCAGAATTTGTTTTACAATAATATTCCATATCTAGGGAAAAAATTATATCATACACATAAAAATTTTAATTCATGTTTTCAATTGAAAACATTCATATATAAATTAATATAAAATTTTCCGTTAGAAAAAATCAACATTCGTAAAAATCTGTCATGTTTTTAGTAATAGGAATTTAGATCTTGTGTCATCCTATACAAATATTTCATCAATTTAATGATATTTTTTTTATCCTAATCATTTATAAGACTAGATGGTTTTTAAATGTAAATTATTCATGAATATATCCATTTACGAAATATGTCATTACATCCATCAGATAAATATTGTTATTTCAATTTGAAACCATAGGTAGAAACATTCTAATAGTATCTAAACATTATTTTGGGGAAATCGTTTCATATAATCTACACCTTACTCTTTTTCATAGCCTTTAAAAATTGTACATGCATAGTTTCTAGAAAATCATCTATGTTCATTCAAATTATATCTCTAATCCCAATTTTTTTCAATAAAATTTTTAAATTTCAGAAATGGAAAAAGTTCCCATGTTTCATTTATCTCATTTTGATCCAAATATCATTTCAAATAATTCACCCAATAATTTTGTAGAGTATCTCTAAAAATTATTTCAATTCAAAATTTTAAATGACTGATGATTGATTTCATATTCAAAACACTCCCAATTCTGAACTGGGGCCTTCAAATATTGATGAATATTTTTGTTCTCAAAATATTTTTGTAATGTAGAAAAATTCATCGTTTCTCTACTAGCTTCATAGTACTCATTAGAATATTCCATTAAATCTTGAAAACATTACATTTATCACATTAAATTTCATTGGAAACATTCAGTTTTTCTTTCTCAGTATTTTCTAAATCTTTTTTTAAAGAAGATATACTATCAAATACATTATGATCATATGATTCCACAAAAATAATTACACATTTATTTTAGAATTTGTATCTTCTTATATTTAATTAATAACCTAATAAATTTCCTTCATAAACATTCTCATCATTAATTCCTTTATTGGGATTTTTTTATTTTAAGTAAACATGGTCTTACAACAAATTTTAAGTAATCCAATGAATGTTTCTTGTTCTATTACATTTATCCAGATGTCATATGAGATTATATTCTTAACAAATATAAAATCAAAATATGTTAGTAGAAATGATATCATCTCTATGTTGTGTGTTGAATCAAAGTTAGTAGAAATAGTTGATAGATTGAAACATTATTTGGGTGTCTTAAATGTGACATCTAAGGCCCCGAGTGATGATAATTTTCCCTCATTAATGATTTCATTTGCTGATACGGTTTGAGATGAGAGGATTTTTACTGGGTACGATCTCTCTCTTCTCTACATGAATATGGTCCATCCAAGGAAGATGTCCCATGGTCTACAAGGCTCTCCTCACCCATTAAAGATCAAGAACAGTTTCTTATCATTGGGTGGGGGTGAGAGGGAAAATTTTGATCCATGATTGTGTACTATTATTCTAAAATGGAAAAATAAATAGGTTGGATCATGGACCTTGTAAAATTAATATATGAATTATAAAGAATCAGACTAGCATACTTTTTCAATCAATGAACATGACCATCACACGATGATGATGGTTAGGTATGGATCAAGGAACGAAATAAGCGTGATTTACTCTCTAATAATATCCTTGTTAGTATAGTGAAAAAATAATGTCATCACAAGGAATAATCCTTCTTACTAAGATCTGCGGTTAATAGATCTTCCGGAAAAGCTAAAAATCCAATTCTAATGTAATGGAAGGATGGACAAGAACATGCTGAGGATATATCTTAGGAGCTCGGTATGCAAGTTAATTGAGTTCCAACATCCAAATTCAGGGATGAGGAGGATCACTAGGACAGGGGAATGAAATTAGAATCCTTGAGGGCATCTCAGGATGACAGGGGTCTCCCCCTATTATAACCTAGCCGCAAATATTATACTTCCACGGGAGGCGGATAAAGAGGATGTTGACGAATTAGTGGTTGAAGACCTTCTCCTTTAGTACATGGATGAAATTATGGAGGACTCTTTCATGACCAATGATTCTGAGGAGGATGCACATAGAATGCTTGAAAGATCACTGCATATTGATTTTAGTGAAGTTCAACTCTCCTAGATTGACAAACAAAATCGAATTTTGATACGTGACATAAACGAGGGGAAGAATAGATTAGTGGAACATGTGTTGGCATTGGAAAAAATGGCCTTTCAATTTTTGGATTTCATCAAGACCAATCAAGACCTGGAGGTATATTTTATCCAATGAAATCAATATTGAAATTTTTTTTCCAAATCCTTTAATTTTATCTGGAATGAATAGGATTTTCCATTTGAGGGTGATTTCCCTTTGTCTCTATATACTTCGTTTCAAAAAAAATTAAAAGGTCCTTCCATCAATAAAAATTGAAATTTAGTAGTAAAAAAAGTTTATATTCTTATAACATAATTCCTCTCATTTACACTATACTTATATTCTTTATTTCTTGTACTTCATTTCGTTGTGGAGTGTAGGGAGCAATATTCTAATGTTTTATAACATGTATTCTCAAATAATTTTCAAAATAATTTCTTTTGAACTCTATACAATTATATGGTATATAATTCATTATATATACCCAAACTTCTTTCTCAACTTATTTTCTAAAAAACCTTAAAATTTAAAAATCCATATATTTGTGTGTCATAAAAATAATTCTTTTCATCTGAGTGAAATCATTAAAAACATGAGAATGTATAAATATATTTTTTCTATGTCCTATTTTCCCACATAAATATCAATGAATAAGATAAAGAGGTATGGTAGAATGAATCTCAATATTCATACGACTTTTAATAGTCATCTTCCCTTTTAGAAAGGTTATAGAATCATATACTTCTATTCTTTACAATTCTAGAAAATTTATGAAACATCAAATTTAGAGAGATTTTTTTCATAATTTTAAACCAAATAAGAAGGTGTCTTTGATGACCAAACTTATTCTCATATTCTTTACTTCGATAACATGAGTTGTTAAGTTCTATGATATGAAAGAGATTCCTATTGGTTAATTCTAAATTTTTAAAAGATTTTATAGATTTCACACTTTTGGTAACAAACAAATATTTTCTAATGATCTCTAATTTTCCATCATCCCAATGTTGACTCACACTATGTATATTATATTTTAGTCTATCAACTGATAATACATCATATGATTTTATCTTTTTTCCTTCAATATCATACTTTTTGATTCCTATTATTTTTAATGATCTATCATTCTCAAGGGGAATGAAAACCCCATCATGATTTTCAATATGTTTCAGGATTCTCAAATTATCATTCATGATTTATGAAAAAATTACTATAATGAAACCATGTTTTGTTCTTCTTTACGTACCTTCAAAGATTTCATAACAATAAAAGAACATTCCACATAATTTTTATTCTAACCACATGTTCTTTCCTGAAATATTAATATTTTTTAATAAGGGGTTTTATACAAGTTTTTTCAGAGTGAACAACCTTATAACAGATTCCACAAACATCTTAATGGAATTCAAATTTATTTTTTTGGAAATTTTTTCATGTCACGATAATTTTTTTTCTAAATTCACATGTGGTAGGACTGTTACTCATTCATGTTTAGAAATATATTTCTTTCTATTCAATCTGTCATCCAATAAGAGATAAATTATGAAAAACAAGTTATAAGAATTGATCCCATAGATCCATAGAACTAAAAAAGTATCAAAAGATGATTCTATATTGATATAAGATCATTATCTATAGAAACATTGTGGAGGTTTGAAAAATCTTTTTATTTAAATATATGTTTGGCATTGACCATATTTCCTTCTAAGAATATTCTCATATTTTATAGATGTTATAGTCTTCTCACATCCTTTTTCAACCTAAACATTCCCTAAAAAATTCTTATCAATGGAAATGTTAGAATAAAACTAATGAAACATTGTTCTTTATGGTTAGACTTTCACCATATTCTTGATCTGATCTTTCAAAAAAACTTTTGAGGTCTCAGATTTTAATTCCATGTTTTTTTGATGTTTTCATTAATATTCCTCTTGGAAATTTTAGAATCATGAATTTTATATTACAACTTATTGACTTCTTCTTCCTTAGAATCCAATTTCATATTCATATCGTCAACCATATTTCCATGTTTAGAAACTCTTAATTTGTAACTTAAGAACACTTGAATGTATTATTCCTCCCGTGTGATGAAATATTTCATTCATTCGTCAATTTATTCACAATAATTCTTCATCATTGTGATTTATTTCTTGAGATTTATTTTTTTATCAGGACATAAAACAAGTTATTTTATGATTTTATTATATTCATATGATTCTTCACTTCCATATTCACTGTCTGAAGAATATTTTTTTTCTTCAACATTTTCAATGAATGTTTTAATTTATTTAAAAAATGTAACATCTAAAGAATTTTTTTCAGTTGTTTCTAATTTAAAATTCGTTTTCACCATACTTATTTTTTCTAGAGTTATGTTCTTCTAATATTTCAGGGATGAATTTTCTACATTAGAACTTATTAATACTTCATCAATCGAGGATTTTCATTAGAATAATATCTATATCAACCATTAGTCTTGGTAAAATTAATATAAAGGTGTCTAATTAAACCATAATAAAAATAATTAAGAGTAATTTAAACCCTATACATTCTCTTCCTCCTTGATAGTTCTTAGATATAAGATACATGATTTTTTTTCATTTAACTCATCATTATCTTTAGATTTAATGTGATAAGTAAAAACAGTTTCAACATCATGTATTATTGTTATGTCCACAAGGCTGAATAACATGAGAGGGGGGTGAATCAGGGTATGACTAATTTAAAATTAATGCTCGTTCTGATCTTGTTTCGCTATTAAGAAAAACACTCTTCTCTCTCTTTCCTGTTGCACAAAGTAAACAGAAAGTAAAGCATGCACATGACACATCAATTTTACTTGGTTCACCGCAAAGGGCTACGTCCAAGGAGCATACACCGACACGTTTCCGGTCGTACAAATTCCACTAAACTTCACTAGATGTGGATTACAATGTTCGGGCTAGATCACTTCTATGCCTAGGCTCACTGCCTATACAACGTTTAGGGTCAGCTAACTCCTTCACCAAGGGTCACTCCCTATTTCTCTCTCTCTGGCTCACTGCCGGTGGAGAAGACCAAATACTTTCTCTTCTATTTCTCACTACTCTTGGAAAGAATCCACTCACAGTTTATAGACCTGTAGGTCTCTTCCTTTGCATGAAATAATACATCTTCCTCTGTAAGTAGATGCTCTGTTGAAGCCCAATTTTCACCCGTAGATGAAACTCTCTTTGCACCAAAGGTATCGGGCAAACTTCCAGCTTCCGCACAGCCCGAAAATCACTGCTGGAAGCAAACCATCCTTGGCACGCAAGTTAATCTCGGTGCGCAAGTATCATCACACAAGTCACAACTGGTGCGCAAGTCTACCTCAGACACTTGTGCAATACAAGCTTCCCCAACTCTAAACTTCCGCGACTATCTTCCTTTTACGCCCAAACCAATATTGACGTGAAACTACCCACTGGTGCGCAGCTTAAAACACTGCCCTGCAACTATCACCCTCGCGCGCAAGTCCCACCTGGGCGACCACACACACCACTTGCGTGACCACCACACCGGCGCGACGGGAGCTCTGATTTCTCAAAGTGTTGAACTGCGGTAATGAATGAAGAGGGGTGGTCCAATATTTATAGGAAAATTGACCACCCTGTGCGACGGCACGCAAGTCACCTGCACGACCCAGTCTCGGCGCGCAAGTCTTCTGTCCTTTTAGAAACTTGCGCGACCAACACCCAAACTTGCGTGAACCTATTTCCTTAGCCATATTTTGATCCTCTGATCATGAAAAACATATGGCGCGCAAGTTTCCTATATTCCAAGTCCTCGGCGCGCAAGTCCCTTTGCCAAAAACACTTTTCTTCATTTGTCGATTTTCAGGCCCAAAAATATGGAAAACACTGGAAAACGGTGCCACCTTGTATCTGTTCTTTTGTAACGCATCCAGATCATTCATTCCTTTTGACGACGTTCTTGAATTAAACATGGATCGTTGACCTCATCTCTTGAACTCGACATTCAATCATGAAATCCTCTTTGTCAACAAATTTGTATGTCATTGTTTTTCTTTGTCAACAGTCACTACTCAGATGTCCACTTTGTCAACAAACACAATCACCTCAAAAATACTTCAATGATACCTTGATAAATTTTTTCCCAACAATCTCCCCCTTTGGGTTTGATGACAAATCTTCTATAAAAAGATACATCGTTGATTCTTTAGCCCCCATTCGCCTCATTGCGATTCTGATAGTGATCAAGGATTTAATGAACACATACTCTAAGCCCACATGAGCAATGCTCAGTGTGAGAAACAAGAGTAAATGAAAAGTTCATCAATGAATCACTTCATCTCTGACTCCCACTATTGACACCAAACTGATACAAATTTGTACTAAATTGATACCAATTGTTGATGGACGTGTTGGAAGACTAATGTTTGGTTTGGAAACATTTCTACCACTCTCCAACACAACTCTTCTACTTTTATCATGATCCTCACCTGTCCTGATATCTATCCTTTGATCGATCACTTCAAGCATCGTCAGATTTAATACGCTCCCCCTTTCTATGCACAGCTTCATCCCTTGTCAGCTTCAAAACCTCTTTAGCCCTATTTCCTGTGTTGTCCAAGCTACGTTCTGGCTAAGCACGTTCCACTAGCTTCAACTCCCCCTATCTGGCTCTCAACTAGATTCAACTCCCCCTATCTTTCTGCTCCACTTGTCAGCTTCTCCCCGTATCAACCATGATTTATCAAATTGCCACACTGTCTCCCCCTTGAACAATCACTATTTTCACCATCTTTTCAACGAACCCAAATGTCACTCTTTTGGATTCTGTAACAAAGTAGAGAACACATATCAGCACATTAGAGAAAACACATCATACCTCGGTGAGAGGGGGGATGGGGGTTCCACATCCATACTATTTCAAGTACAGGGAATCAACTGAACTCCCAGAGCCAGTCGATGCCTCTCAAAAGCTTCCTTGGGTACGGCCTTTGTCAGAATGTCTGCAACCTGTAGCTCTGTAAGCACGTACTCCAACTTCACGATTCCCTGCTCAACCTTCTCTTTAATAAAATCATACTTAATCTCAATGTGAATTTTACATGAATGATGGACGGGATTTTTGATAAGATTTATAGCACTTGAGTTGTCGCACTGGATTCCGATCGGAGACATCACTTCAACTCCCATATCTTCAAGCTGTTGCTTCATCCACAATAAATGTGTGCATGCTTGAGTGGTCGCAATATACTTAGCTTCTGTGGTGCTCAATGAAATGCAATCTTTCTTCTTTCTTAGCCAAGAAATACACAATCCACCAAGATACAACGCACCACCTGATGTTGATTTTCTATCATCTGCTGAACCGGCCCAGTCTGTATCAGTATATCCCAATAACTCTATCTGAGATTTGTTAATATATGTCAAGCCGAAATCCACTGTGCCCTAGATATACAGAAGTATTCTTTTCACTACAAGCATGTGGCTTTCCTTGGGATTAATATGATATCTTTCTGCTTGGCATGTGGTGAAAACAATATTAGGCCTTGTTGTGGTTAAGTACAACAGACTTCCAATGATTTTCCTGTATTCTGTGATATTAACTGCCTTGTCATCCTCATCTTTTGATAATTTCATCCGGGTAGAAACCGGAGTCTTCATCTCCTTGGAATTTTTCATTCCAAACCTTCTCAAGACCTCCTTGGCATATTTAGATTGAGAAATGAATGTTCCTTTCCTTCCTTGTGTCACCTGTAAACCAAGGAAAAACGTTAGCTATCTGATCATCGACATTTCAAAATCATTTTTCATGAATTTTGAAAACTATCTACACTGAGCTTCATCTGATCTGCCTAATATTATGTCATCGACATAAACCAACACCATCATCCTTTGATTACTGTCATTACTGAAATAGAGATTGTAATCAACTCCTCCACGCTGAAAACCAACCTTCTTCAAGTACTGATCAAGCCTTGTGTACCATGCCCTTGGTTCTTGTTTCACCCCATACAACACCTTCTTCAGCCTGCAAACTTTTTTATCATCCTCATGAATGAGAAAACCATCTGGCTGCTCAATGTACACCTCTTCTTCCAGAACCCCATTAAAGAATGCAGATTTGACAACCATCTGAAACACTTTGAACTTTCTTTGCACTGTTATGGCAAAAAATAATCTGATTGTCTCCAGCCTTGCAACCGGTTAAAATGTCTCATCTACATCTATTCCCTCGATCTGGGAGTACCCCATGCACACTAGTCATTATTTGTTCCGAATCATCATTCCATCTTCATTAATCTTGTTGTGATAGACCCATTTAGTCCCGATGAAATTATTATCTACTGGCCTTGAAACAATCTCCCATGTTTGGTTCTTCTCAATCTGATCATGCTCTTCATTCATAGCCTGAACCCTGTTTTCATCTTCAGCTGAATCGGAAAAACATTTCGGCTCCACCTGAGACAAAAACGATGTTTGCTGTGATGATTTCATTCTTCGAGTCTGAACTGGAGCTGTCTAATCACCAATGATATTCTGCCTATCAATTTCAGCTCAACTCTTTGGCTTCCTTGTAGACACAGACATTACACTTTTTTGTTCATCATCAGTATCTTCTACAAAGTCAGTCTCGGCCACTTCTACTCCCCTTGTTTATCTTACCTCATCATCACTTTCATCCAAAATTTTTTCACTAGGTCGTTGAGCATTCTGTTCATTTTTTATTATAGTGACATCATTGCTCTCAATAATATTTCCTAGCCTCTTGTTGAAGCATTTATATGATTTACTTATCCCCGAGTTTCCAAGGAATATCCCTTCATTTCCTCATGCCTTAAAATTCCTATGATTTTTTTATTGAGAATGAAACACTTACTTCCAAAGATTCAAAAGTATTTCAAAGTTGGCTTCTTTCTGTACCACTGTTCATACGGTGTCTTCCCTTGCTTCAGACACAACAGAGACCTGTTTGAAACATTGACCGATGTCAAAACTGCTTCCTTTCCAAATTTCACTGGTAGGTTCTTATCAATAAGCATTGTTCTGGCCATGTTGTTGATGATCTGATTTCTCCTTTCAACCACTCCATTCTGTTGGGGAGTTCTTACTGATGAAACTTGATGCCTTATACCATTTTTCTTGAGATAGTTTTCGACCTGACTATTTGTGAATTCCGTACAGTTATCAGTATGAAACTTCAGAATTTTCTGCCCAAGAATCTTTTCGGATTCCCTCCTATACTACTTTATACAACTGAACACCTCTATCTTATGGTTAATGATGAATACCCAGGACATTCTACTATAATCATCAATGAAAAGAACATAGTACCTTTGCCCATTTATAGCTCGTGGTGAAATAGGTCCACATACATCAGCATGTACCAATTCGAGAACTCTGGATGATTTCTGTTCTTTTGGCCTGTATGTTTTTCTGATGATCTTCCCCTGTTGACAAGCATCACACGTATGAGTGTGATCATGTGAAGTTTGGGAAGGTCTCTAGCGGCATCGCACTTTACCAGATCTTCTATGGATGGTTGACATAGATGGCCAAGTCGCTTATGCCACAGCTGGTTTTCTTCTTCTCTGCATAAAAAGAACGAATATTCTTCCCCACCTACCAGGTAAAGATTTCCCTTTGTTCGTTTTCCCTGTAGAATGACTACCCCATCTTTTCCTTTGACAATACACATCTTCATGGTAAATAGGATAGATTTCCCAGAGTCACATAGTTGACTGCCGCTAAGCAAGTTATGAATCAGACCCTCTACTACCAAGACATCATCACATCTCATTTCATTTCCCCCAAACATGGATTTTCTTGAGCCAACAATCTTCAGGCCTTCATCATTTCCAAATTTGACAACTCCTTCTTTGTCATATTTTATGCCTGTGACTAGATCCTTATTACCTGTCATGTGATACGTACAACCACAATCAAGAATCCACACACCAGAACGATCTGATGCTTTAAGGGAAATTTCATCAACTACAGCCTTCTCAATTTTCTTCTTCTTGGTCCAACTTTTTCATTCATACTCAGCATGGATTGAGGATTCTGTTCTTTCTCAGAGTATGATAGACTAGCTTCATCTTGCAGAGCTGCAAATCTGTTTTGAACTTTTAACTCACTTGTCGGTTTATTGTTCTGCTGCTTGCGAACATTTTGATTCTTCTTTCGCACATTTTTCTTAATGGTCGAAGTGCAGTAACTAGCCATTTGTCCAAAACCTCCCCACCAAAAACAGTTTCCTTCGAAATATGTTTTGGAAAACCATTCCCTATTTGGTTGCCATCTTTGTTCCTATTCCCTTCTATATCTCTTGGATATGAAACACACATATTGTGAATGCCCCATTTTCCCACAACAATAACATCTGATATAGGATGCATTCCTTCATGATACTTCAGCGCTACGATTTTCCCTTTGGGATCTCTAAATATTATGATTCTGTTTTGTGCCCAGATCAACCTTTAATTTCGCAACGGTTGCTTGCGGTCTGACTGCAATGCTCACAGATTTTTGTTCCTGATTCAGCCGTGAAATGACCTTAACATCTGAGCTCAATTGATGCTTCTTCCCTGCTGAACTGCTAGGATCCTCTTTCATATTTTCTTTCTTCTGAATGGACTACTTTTCTGATATCACATTAGGGGTCAAGATTTTTTCTTGATCTTTATTTTTTTGTCGCAGACTGACCACTTCTTCTTCAAGCTCTTTGATACATCTAACCTACTCCTTTCCTGTGTTAGTCAAACAATCAATTTCAATTTTTTGTTCCTCAATTTTAAACTTATACTCAACAATATTTTTTGAGCTCTCTGGTGTTGAGGATTTTAGTCTATCAATTTCTTCTAACAGCTCAGACTTTTCTTCATCCTGTTGTTGCATATAGAGTTGGCATCAAGAACCACTTTATTGGCTTTCTTAGTTTTGGCTCTCCAAACATCTATCTCCTCAAGAGCTGCTTCTAATTCGGCTTCCATATCAACTCTCCCTTAAATTTCTTATTCTTCTTCAGCGTCAGCTTCTTCCTTTATTTGAGAACTAACAACAAACGCCACCAAGGAATTTACCCCACGATCTCTACAATTTTCTATTTCCTCAACATCTCCATCATCGGACTCCTTTGAACATTCAAATTCTTGTGAAAGGAGATTCTTTTTCTTAAAGAAGTTTCTCTTGAATTGCTTCTTCCCTTTCACAAATGCTGATGTATTCTTCTTGGTAATTTCAACTTCATCATCATCATCATCGTTATCTTGAAATTTCTTGGGGCATCCTTCCGCAAGATGACCAACCTTTCCACATCGAAAGCATGCTAGTGGAAGTTTACCTTTAAACTTTCCTCTTCCTCTTTGCAGATTTGAAGAAAGGAATGACATCACCTCATCTTTCTCTTCTTCTTCATTAGAATCTTCAATGGTGAGATTATTCATGGCCTTGAAAGCCACCTCTTTGGATTTCCCCTTTTCCACAGTCTCATTATCATCGTTTCTCATTTCATATGCAACAAGAGTGTTGTGCAGGTTATCCAATGTCAGTTCTTTTGGGTCTTTATCTTCCAAAACAGAAACATTTGGATTGAACCAAGGTGGAAGTTTTCCCAATATGCTCTTCACAATTTTTATATCTTTGATAATTTCTCCAAGACCCCGCATGTCTTCTACCACAGCATTTACCCTGTCAAATAATGCATCAACAGACTCATTCGGGTTCATTCTCAAATCTTCATATTTGTTCCACAACACTTTCAGCTTTGCCTCTCTCACCGTTGTATCCCCTTCATATATATTCAAAAGCTTTTCCCTCATGTCATGTGACGTTTTTCATGACATCACATTTTTATTGATGGAATTAGAGAGGGATCCCCCTAAGGCATTGATTTCTTTGGAATCAGCATCCAACTCTTTGTGCTCATCTTCGGATAATGCACCACTATTAATATCAGCTATGATACCATGCATAGCTACTGAAAACAAATCCATTACCAAAGATTGAAAATAGTGTTGCATTCAATTCTTCCATATCTGAAAATTGCATCCTTCGAAGATCGGAATCCCTCTATGATTAGTGACATCCATTGAGAGAAGACCTAATATCAACCTTTCCCTCTGATACCAATTGTTAGGTTCACAAGGCTGAATACCCTGAGAGGGGGGGGGGGTGAATCAGGTTATGACTAATTTAAAATTAACGTCCGTTATGATCTTGTTTCGCTGTTAAGAAAAACACTCTTCTCACTATTTCATGTTGCACAAAGTAAACAGAAAGTAAAGAATGCACATGACACATCAATTTTACTTGGTTCACCGCAAAGGGCTATGTCCAAAGAGCATACGCCGATAAGTTGCCGGTCGTACCAATTCCACTAAACCTCACTAGTTGTGGATTACAATGTTCGGGCTAGATCACTTCTTTGCCTAGGCTCACTGCCTTTACAATGTTTAGGGTCATCTCACTGCTTATACAAGGGTCACTCCCTGTTTCTCTCTCTCTGGCTCACTGCCGGTGGAGAGGATCACCTACTTTCTCTTCCTTTGCTCACTGCTCCTGGAAAGAATCCACTCACAGTTTATAGACCTGTAGGTCTCTTCATTTGCATGAAATAATAAATATTACTCTATAAGTAGATGCTCTATTGAAGCCCGATTTTAACCCATAGATGTAACTCTGTTTGCACCAAAGGTATCGGGAAAACATCCAGCTTCCACGCAGCCCAAAAATCACTGCTGGAACCAAACCATACTTAGCGTGCAAGTCAATCTCAGCACGCAAGTATCGGCGTGCAAGTCACAATGGGAGCACAAGTCTACCTCAGAGACTTGCATGACACAAGCTTCCCCAACTCCAAACTTGCGCGACTCTCTTCCTTTTATGCCCAAACCAATATTGACGCGCAAATGCCCACTAGCGCACAGCTTCAAACACTGGCACGCAACTATCACCCTGGCGCGCAAGTCCCACCTGCGCGACCACACACACCACTTGCGTGACCATTATACCTGCGCGACGGGAGCCCTGATTTTTCAAAGTGTTGAACTCTGATAAATAATGAAGAGGGGTGGTCAAGTATTTATAGGCAAATTGACCACCCCGTGCGACGGCGCGCACGTCACCTGCGCGACCCAGTCTCGGCGCGCAAGTCTTCTGTCCTTTTAGACACTTATGCGACCAACACCCAAAATTGTGCAAACCTGTTTTCATAGCCATATTTTGATCTTTTGATCTTGAAAAACATATGGCGCTCAAGTTTCCTATACTCTAAGTCCTCGGCATGCAATTCCCTTTTCCAAAAACACTTTTCTTTATTTGTCAATTTTCAGGCCCAAAAATATGGCAAACACTGGAAAACGGCTCCACCTTGTATCTGTTATTTTGTACCACCTCCAGATCATTCATTCTATTTGTCGACATTCTTGAATTATACATGGATCATTGACCTCAACTCTTGAACTCAACATTCCATCTTGAAATCCCCTTTGTCAACAAATTTGTATGTCATTGTTTTGCTTGGACAACAATCACTACTTAGATGTTCACTTTGTCAACCCACACAATCACCTCAAAATATTTCAATGATATCTTGAGGGATTTTTTCCCAACAATTATCATTTTTCTCATAGACTGAAAATCCATTTCATATTTCATATTATTTTTGACCTTTTTTTTAATGTTATTCATTAAAAAAATTTATGTTGTTAATTTAACAATAGGTAAACCAATGAATTCTTCTAAAGGGGATACTTTACAATCAAAGAAGATCAGAAATGTATTCATATGTTTCGTCAAAATTTTATAATGCTCTGTTAAATCTCAAAATCCTCTGATGTTACAAAATAAGTAATTTACTCTAGTGATTTATTCCAAAATATTTTCTACATATCTCATTATTATGTCTTGATACATACTATGCCATATTTGTATCTTTTATTCATTGACTTCAATATTCCCTTCTAAAATACATTCCAACATTTCCTACATACTCTTTGATGTTTTGAGACTCGTCACCTTCATATAATTTTTTTTAATATGTACATATGTTATGTATTTATATCATTTCAATTAACCTCAATATTTATCTTATCAGATAAAATAAACAGGGTGTCCATCCAAATAGATGGAAGCCCAATTGTAGGAGCACCGAAAAAATCTATTCCTTGATATAGAAGATAATGAATTATCCTATATTTCCATACATAATAATTTTTCTATACAATTCTTGAATTACTATATTATTGATAGAATTGATATTATCCATGATTAAGATTCAACATGGGGACTTGTCTCTAATAATAATTGAAGTTATAATGGATCGAATAATGACTGAGTATGGGGTTGAATTAGTTGTTAACATTTTTATTTGTTTCATAAATTTTAGAAACATAATTCATGAAAAATATTAATGTTCATTTCACTATCATAATTATGTAAATAATCATGCATGAAATAGTAATAAAGAATATAAATCAAATAATATTTTCATGGTTTGTCCTCAATGTGAGAACCTACATCTTTACCACTCCCACTCCCATGATTCTATGGAATTTCAATATTAAGAAAAGGTGAAAAAAACTTGTTCCCACACCTATTAGTCACCATCAATATCTATATAGGAATGATTATATTTCCTTCTTTCCATTTACCAAGTTTTATTATACATAATAGTTCCGAAAGAACAATAAAAAAAATTGTTCAAACTGATCAACAGATTGTATGTCTATATCCATTATCTTGTCTAGCTGGGTTTGAATCTCTCAATCTGACGTATTAATTTGGATGAACTGAGTATGATGAAACCATTCTCAATATTCATTTCTCAAACTCTACTCAATATCTCATTTCATTATTCATCATTCAGATCTTCCTCAGTCCAATCAACTCAATATAAAGTGTCTCAGTCTTGTAAAAAAACAAAATATGTTCAACCTTCAAATGAAATCTCTATCCATAAAGAACTCTTACTGAAATTTTGACTCAAACATTGAACCCCTCCTCCTTTAATGGATGTGAAAATTTTTTAAATGAATGAATTTAAAATGCATCTATTTGTAGGCATCCATGGATGACAGTGGAAGGAAACTGAAAAATATTTATCGATTAATAAAATTAATAATCATTAAGATATACACATATTTTAATGTCAAGTTTGAGGCCATTAACTCTTTACAAATTTTCTAGAATATTATTGATTCTTCTCTGTAATAATACTTCTTGAAATTGTTATTAATTACTCAGTCCTATAGATATTTTTTATCTCAATACAATGGAAATTCCTTAGCTCATTAAGATTGAAAACCCTTACCTTAGTATGAACTGAATTTCGTCTTCAACATCAGACTATTTGAAATTCCTTCACATAGTTAGTCCAATTAATATCCCTTATCAAGGTCAATCGGATTAAATTTCCTTTCTTAGAGTCTGTCTAATTGACTTTCTACCTTAAAGTATCTCATATTGATGCCATAAAAGGATATAATCTTCATAAATATGGAATCATCATGATTATGAAATGCTCATTACAATTGAAACTTTACTCTTTAATTTTTTAAATATTTAAACATCATCATCCATATATCTTTTAGACTTCTGAAATCATCTATATTTTGATGCTTATATATTTTTTGATAACTTTTTTTCAATTTGGGGGCATGATACAATCATTATGATTAATCTATTTCTTCCAAAGATTTTATCATGAGATTTTTTTATGATTTATGTGAACTTATAGATTTGAAAATCATCATTTGAATTTATGTTATACTATTTGATAAATTTATAAATCTTGATATCATTGTCTTCATTCAACCTCTACACAAGAATTCTTAATATATAATCAATTCCTAGTCAGCAGAATCATGAACATTATGACGATGGATCTATGTCTGAGGTTGATTCCAATATAAAAAATTCATATAACTCGTAGATTTAATCATTGTTAAACTATCTACATCTGATACTACACATTCTGAAAATAAATCTCTAGAAACATGTGCCCAGATAAAAAAACATTATCTTTGAATAATAATTTTTCTCCGACTCATGGTTTCAATTCAATCATTTAGGAACATTCACATTTTTTCAAAAACATTATTTTACAAAAGTGTAGTTTTAAAAATATAAGACGCTTTATTAAAAACAAAAAACAACATAAACAAACATAAATTATGTCATTTAGATGTAT
Organism: Viscum album; assembly: GCA_963277665.1. Lineage (NCBI taxonomy): Eukaryota > Viridiplantae > Streptophyta > Magnoliopsida > Santalales > Viscaceae > Viscum > Viscum album. The sequence goes on along the minus strand of OY728157.1, from coordinate 109,993,712 downwards.
TGGGGATTCTAAAGAATAAATTCATGGTGATATTTTCTCATTTCTATTATTGTACGGATAATGGTTATTAAATACCCTTAAAATTGTATATCTTATAAAGAACTTTTTGACATACCAATAAATAATATTAATAATCTTCAATATCACCTTTAATGTTTTCCCACCAAAAATACGCTTTTAAAACTCTGTACATCATTAAAATTAATGGATTAATGAATATCGATGAGTTATGAGATTCTTCCAATAGTTCCTTCATCATTTCGGGTATTTATGGTACACAGACATAGTTCTTGAACATTATCTTTCAATCAATTTCATTTCTAAATTTTATAATATTTCCATCCTTCTTTTATATTACCACATCCTCCTTTAGTGAAACTATAATTTTCACATGGATCGATGGTTGAAAAATAATTTTATAAAGACATTATTCCTCACCATAATTTAATATTTCAATGTCCAGGCTTTTAAAATACATAAATATAATATTAATTATTATAATCATCATATATATTGTATCATGATCCTTTCAATTCAAAGAATTATACACCTTGTTTTCATTCCTAGGGTGGTAATCTGTCTTGTACTCATAATCTTAATCAACTCCAACCATATTCTATGGTGCATATTTAACTATTTTATTAATATATACATTATAAATTTAGGATCAGCATATAAGTAATTCCTTCATCTTTAAATATAATTAGTCTATTTCATTAGTGAAAATAATATATTTTCTATCTATAAATCATGAGTTAGGTAATATTTCTTCTGAATGTTGAATTTTTGTAAGGCATAAGAAATCATACTATAATTATGTATAAGAACACATATTATTTACTCCATTGATTCATTATTGTAAATAAAAAAACATTTTTCACAATAGGATAGTGTGATCACATGTGAAATAATCAACCTTATCATTAGTTACATGATATGTTCATATTAATAGAGAAAAGTAACAAACATAACTACATTATATGTTAAAATCGAGAGTTTATAAGACTGTACGGATAAATCGTCCATAAATAACTAAACCCAAAAGTGGTATCTCATGTGGTATTTGAGTGAATGAATAAAATGTTGTCTTTTATTCCCTCCAATGAATTCCTACTCAATAATTCATGAATCACTTTGGATAACCTAGGCCACTACATAGTTTCAGGTCGATTATTATAGTCTACAATAAGACAACCAAAATTTTATCTAGAATCTCACGAGCCCATTTCTAGTATTAATCATAAAATGCGGTAGTATATTGGTCCTTTTAAACACGCACTCAAAATCTTAAATGACCATCTAATTACTAATCCAACATTTAAATGAGTTTTTCCCTATAAAAAATGATAGTGGGAATCCACACCATAAGGTTTTGTTTATATCATTCCTTTAGTGAAAATCTCAGGGAGGTCATTCATCTAATCCAGGATGAATTGGTTTAAACTATTTATCATATCATATACCTTATGTTGTCTTAGTGTACATAATATTTTGTCAAAATATTGGGCTTGATAACAATTGTACTATGAAAACTCTAATATTATACACATTTCTGGTTCCAAATACATAGAATGGTAAAGATATTATTCACCAGAACATCAATAGATATATGTGTATAGATCTAATATACCCATGTTTCATCAAAAATGGTGATACTTTTCTTGAAATAACCCATGGAACCACATCTTCAGATGATGTGTGACTGAGATGAACTATGGGTCATCTCTTTACGACACCCTAAAACCATTTTATATTATTACAGAACTATTTTTATGGTTATTCCAAAAATAATCACCACTCATGTTCAACAAAATGCAAACAAGTTATCCATAGATCACCTTAAAATTTTGATCATATAAACAATAGTCAATCCACTCTATTCTAGACTATTTAAGAGACAACAAACCTAATAGTTGATGTTTTAATTTATTACATGTTCACATATCTATATATCCTAACCGAATAGTTATCATTCAAGAAGAAACACAAAAGCCTAACCCTTCGTCATTTAATTTGATAATGGTTGGGTACTAAACAAATGACCCCATTTCTCACTTCCTTTCATGTATAAATGAACTACCGAAGATTCAAAATCTCTGGTCTCTTATCCATATAGAGCTTAAATCTTGTATCTAGACTGAGTATAAAACCACACATGAGTTCTAAAACTCATTATCACTTTGGGGACATGAATGATCGAATCTGTATACTCAAAAACTTATTGAAGCTCTTTTTTCCATTTTTAATTGGTCCTTTAATGTTATGTTCATTTTGGTGGAATGACATATTACTCATGATTGTTTCTTAATTTCTCACATTAGGATTTTCCTAGTCATTAATTTTATTGAAATTGGAACACATTCCATAGAACACACTCCATCACCATAGAATACAGTTCCAAGATGTGTCTAACAAACTTATGCCACATGCTAGAATAATAGGTGATGAAATCAGCTCTTTATCAGCATAAGATAATAGTATTTCTATTGTAAGAATGTAATAATCTCATAATTGGTCATGTTAATTCATATAATATTTATTAGTTATAAAATCCAAAACTAATCTAGATCTGTAGTTTTAATGCACTTGATTCTATTTTAAACATTAACCTAAATCACTGGGAAAACTCATAATTTTTACAACATCTCATGGTTATGAAAATTTCAGTATGATTTCACATATATGTTAGTATACTCTAGAGATAAAATGTGAATATAGACTCCAAGTAATCTCAAATAATTCTAGAAAATTATAAAACCCCATGGGTTGATGTTTTATTCAACCATGTCACTCAAACTACATACTAAATATCATGTTACTTATTTACCTTATAGGAAAATCATGTAATTACATGTGTTACTATAATATAAAAATAGTATAATAGGAAATATTAAATCTTGGAATGTGATAGAATACTGATTGATCAATTAATATTCATGTTATCCATGAAACTATTAATAGTTTTAAGACTCTCAAGTCATTAAAATTTAGAAAATAAGATGGTCTCATGACTATCAAAAATTATCACCATGCCTATGGATTGTATAACCCATAGTACTAGAGTATTAAATGATTCATATATCCTTCACAGGGAATTTATTATAGAGTTTTCACCCATATACCAACGGGATATGATCTAATTACAATATATCATACTTTGGAAAATCGACCCTTGGGTGATGCCTCTCAATTGAAAATTTTGATATGCATTTAAGAATGATTTTACAATCAAGGGAACTACCACAATAAACTAACACCTATTTATCATTAGAAATCAAATTTTAAATTACACTCATTTATAAAGGATTGAAAGTCTCTACAACCTATAATTTTTTTTTCAGGCAACTTAGGAAGTAGTCATAGAATCGTACGATAAATTCTCCCATTCATGATCTAGGTTACTCTCAAGGAAACAATAGAAATAATCCTAGGGTGAGGGTGTATTCTATAAAAAAATATACAATCATTAATATTAAAGAATTTAGTTAGTTATTATATTTTAAATCATTTGAAGATGCTCATATATAAGGGTTATTATATACCAGTCGTGAATGAAAACTGTAATATAAGTCATATTTAGTTGGTCACATAAAACAATATTATAATTATCCATTAATTTAATTTTCAATAATTATTCAACCACAAGTTATCAACAATGGTCTTTGTGAATAAAATTTTTTATTCTAAATGATATATTAAAAGACCCAATTGGTTTAAATTTAAATTTTGATTAACTGATACCTAAATATAATAATGCTCAAAATCCAATCTGAGATGATTTATCATTTTAAAGGGGATTGTGTTCTTAATATTACACCATACAGTAATAGATAACTAGTATAAGTGATTTATAACACTTTAAATTTCCATTTCACATTTCTTTCACAAGAATACCCTCATGGGTATAATTATAAGGAATAAGATGATAAATCAGACCAATGAGGGTCCCAACATTCAAAACTGGGTCCATTTAAATGAAATACAATAGAATTCCATTCATTATTGATTACTCACACCCTTAATGAATTTATAAAATAAGAATAACATATCATGACAAGCCAAGTATAGTCATGTCCAGCTTAGTACATAATCATAAACACCATGATCAACCTACTTGGGTAGAGTCAAGACTAGGATCCAAAATCAATAATTATGTTTATTAATGAAAATAAATTTCCTTTTAATTTAGTGTTTTCCATGTGTTGAAATCTAACAACGACTTTATTTTTACAATCATCACATTAGATTAATTTGCAGTCCAAAGTTATAAAGATACTTGACATTCGAAGATTAAATTGGAATTCATCTAACTATAACTTGGTATACACCTTAAGTATTATTGTATAATAAGTACATATGTGATTATTCGATTACATGAGTCACCCTTCCCAATTTATAAGTGCTCATACGCATTAAAAATTATTATTGGAACCCATTTAATGATAACCATTAATGTTTCAGCCCTGGAATAGAATTTTCCATGTGTCAAACATGTCATAATTAGTTAATTAAGGAGACAAAATCAACCTCTATGGTAAAAAATCATATACACTGATGTAGACACTTTAATGACTGATGATGTGTCATAACAATAACAAGGATTTCTATCACAAATCGTCGAATTCAAGAATGTAATTAATCAATTATAAATGAATTATTTATAGTTAATCATTTTGAATAATAACCATGGAATTGTGTAGAAATAAGCATTGAACATATTCCAAAAATCATGTTTTATAGATAGCATGATAAATGTCATGTGAGTAATATGTACCTAAAAATGATGTATATATGCACCATATATCTTGCCATACAAGGGTTAGAGGTAAAACCCAAAAGGTAGTAACTGAAAAAAATACATCAATCCATCACGGTGAAATATTAATCAAATATAATAATGTAATTCTTGAATAATAGTCTTATCTCCAAAAAATCAATCTTTCCATCATGTGTGGGTTATCCAAACCCATATACAATCTATTTAAAATGTGAAAACATTTTCCTATTCTCTTATCTACCATATAAAACATTAACAAAAGAAAACTAATCCTTTGATTCAACTTGTATCATTCCATCATAGGATATACTAAAATAGTCCCCTGATCTAATTCTCTATGTGGCCTAAATTTTACCACACAATACGCCATAGGCTGCTGACTAGCAGTGAGGGTCTAAAGGTGGTATTGTGGGGAGACTATACCCTCTGGATCCGAAAAAAGTAGTTGAGGATATAAATATATAAAATCAACATTGGAATATATATATATATATATATATATATATAACTCTACTAGACAAAATCAACAGAACCAATATAGTTCTAAATGAATAACCTTGCATGATCATGTTGAGTTGTAAATACAATATGTTATTGTAGAAGGTATACATACATAGTACACACTTATACTAATAATTAAAATATATAATAAATTACCCACCTCATGTAAGTATAAAAAATACATGGTTTTACACCACATCCATGTCATGTCCTATCCCATTAATGGGAGAAAACAAAGGTAGCACAATCATGGTTCCTAACATAAAAACAAGAGACTTTCCTAGGTAGAAAAAAGTTTAAGAAATGGGTTTGATGTAATCTCAACACTCCACCAACCATGGAATCTAATCTAATATATTCCATGACTATAAAATAATGAAGTGTGAAGGTATTATAAATAAATTAGTAAAAAAATAATTTAATCAAGTGGGGCTTAGGTTTATCAAATACACCTGTTAAACCATTATTTATTCATCCTAAGCTAAAATATCTATAAATATTTATAATTATATAAATAAACATTGTATTAGTGAAGTGGTAAAGAGAAAAATAGTAACTATGGATATAAGACATTACATCTTTGTGTAACACTAATCTGGTAGGTCGAAGGTGAAATAAGGGACCCATAAATAAAGATGATTATATAAGTTCTATAAACTACATGATATTAATGATTTAGTAATAAATCCTGATATAATACCCCATCTCTATTGAGACCATCCATTGAGTTCTTTATCAAAAATTAAAGTGTCGTTCACGGTGTGATATATAACTATATAACATATGAATCCATCAATGGTATTATGTATTAGGAATATATGTATCATTCAAGATGTAAATTAATCTTATTCAGTGTATGATCCCATCCAAGGAATACTATATCAGGTATCCATGTGTATACTGAAGAATAAAATAACATCATTCTACCTAAGAACCTATCCATAAAATTCTATTTGGAAAATCTATATATATTTTATGGTTTAAAAAACCTATTTTAAACTATGAACCCATCCAAGGTATATCATATCAGGAACCCATGAATCATTCTATGTGTAATATGACATGTATGAACGTTTTATCTAATAACAAATCCTTGGAAATAGGTCTATACATACCAAATTAAAATTTATCATTAAATAATTACAAATTAGTTTCATTATTCATTAATCATATTCATTCATAAGGTCATGATTCAAGGATAAAGGGGGTGTATCAAACACACCTATTAATTTATTTCATTCTAATTATAAATTTTCCTACAATTGATAAGAGTCACATAACATAATAATGACATTTACATCTCATTGATTTTAGATAAAATTTCAATTAATTTTGTTCATCCCTTTTCATATCAATTGACAATAAAATACCATATTAGGTTGAGGTTTGGTCATATAGGTATTTATAAAAGTGATAAATAGTTTTATGAACATATGAAATGGGTGGTCTAATCTGAGGGAAAAGATGGTATACATTATATTATAATAAAAATAAACTTAATTGGTTATTCTGCTTGAGGTAATAATCCTCCCATAAGGTAAGGTATTCATACCATGTCTAAACATCTTCTAGATGATCAATTTAAACAATTAAATATTTTATGTACAGTACATGATTAGTCCACTGTGTGACACAATAAAACATTTTTAAATGGAAATACATTATTGTTAAAACATATAGAACTCCTATATCATTCATATAAGGCCTATATTATCCATTATCAATCATTTATTCAAATTATAATAAGATATATAGGATGAACAGACAAAATCCATGCCAAAAAGAAATATTAGCTCACATGGAAATGACATCATATATCGAATGAAAAACAAATAAATGAATAAAACTGATGAGAAATTAACTAAGGGAGATACAATATGACTAATAAAATTCCATTTTGATATATAATGGGGGATATCTCAATGTTCCATGGAAGAGATCCCAATGATAACTTGACTAAGTGGATGTTTTTCATGGGATGTGATTTAGAAGGAGAAGGAATCCCATTTAAATAGTGGAGGTGAAATGGTCATTTACATTCCATTAATGAGACACATGGTTTGGAATCATAGAGGGGGAAAAAGTAAAAATTGTATGGTGACACTATAAAAAGGGACACCCCTCTATGAGAAGGTGCATGGTTTTGAAAACGATATACTACCCATCCATGCTCATTAATTAAGAGCCCCAACATTCTACCCAGTCCCAACATATGGTTACACCAACCATAAAACAGCTATGAGACTAACATTACACCTCTAAAACGTTTCTCATGGTTACGTATATCCTCATCATGTTTAAATAAACCCATATTATAATAAATATTGGGCCACATGGTAAGAAAAAAACAATTTTTACCGACAATGTTCCCTTGGTTACCTCTTCCAAAATAGAGTTCTTAAATCCTGATTCTTCAAAAACTCATCAAAACTTATGAGGATCCACCCTAGTCATAATTTATATAAAAATATCCATATAAGTTCATGATATCATGACTCCATTCTGAATCTCGTTTTACAAATGAAACAATCCACCAATCAAAAAGATCAAATTCTTTTGAAAAAATTCTTCCTACTTAAAAAAGGATTTATAAATCTGAGAAAACTATGGAAATTAGTCAATGTGGTTAGATTTGGGTAATTTTTAATAACTTAATTTTTTTTTGAATTACAATATATACCCTATCTTGAGATTATATGACCTCTAAACTAAACATTCTATAGTGAAAATTCACCCATGGTTTATTTTTCATATATCTTCTACTTTATTTTGGTCTTCAATACAATACTTTAGTGGTCATTATTCCCATGATTCACCAATAAATATATATGAACATTATCTATAAATAAAACAGAATAATGATTTTGATAATATATAAATACTATATTCATTAAATCCATGAATATCGAGGGGCATTAGTAAGACCAAAGTGTATCACTATAAATTCATAGTGTCCGTACCTTGAATGGAAAGCTATTTTGGGTATATTGTTACTTTTTTCATGAACTGATAGTATCTAGATTAAGGATTACTTTTATAATGTTATTTATTTCATAATAATTAATTAGAAAAATCATTCATATGTGGTATTGGATACTTAATATTGATTTTTATATTGTTAAGTTCTAGATAATAAATAAAGAGACACATGAATCCGTCGTTCTACATAACTAAAATAACATTTACAGATTATGATGACAAAAGTTTTCCAATAAGTACCATATTATGATTCCCCTATAGTTACATCGTCATTTATTTCAACTCAATCACATTCATTTTATATGTAATATTAGATATTAGAGTATCACCATGTATGAGTTATATTGAAAACTCAATAATATTATTTAGAGAAAGATAATGAAAATATTCTAGAAAGACAACAATAATCATTCATATAAAAATAATATCTTCGATGTTGAGTTTCAAACTAGTAATATAAGATAAATAACCCTTTTAAATATGAAAAAAGACCCATTAATAGTCTATAATTTCAATTATAAGTTCACATTTGTTATTTAAATAATATACTATATTTGGTTAGCTAATAATATCAATTTTGACTTCTCTCCATTTGAAACTAATAAGAGATTTATACAAAAAATGAGAATCCAAACACAAAATCACATAAAATTAAACTAGATGTAGAAAGAGAATATTTTAATAGATAAATCCTCTTGAACATTATTCAAAAAAGAATAATATTCTTGTGATGTAATCAGCATACAATTATAAGATTTTACTTATAATTAAAAACATAATAATTAAGGATGGTAATTTTCATTACTATAGAAATGTAATAAAAAATAGGATTAATATTAAAAATATAAAATAAGATACTTTAATATTTGAGATTATGTATCACTAAGTCAACATCATCTTCCTGTATTCAAATCCACACAAAAACCAAAATACATAGCATGATAATCAAGCATAATAAATTACGGTGATTAATCATGAAATATCATTCAGAGGATTTGTAAATATTGCAACATTTTTAATCTATGACACATTATTTTAAACATAGGTTATCCTTTATCACTATCTATTCAAATCCTTCATAAATATTCATAATGAAAATGTGAGTTATCCCCAAAATATCCATCTAGAGATTCAAACTAGGTGCATAGTAAGTTCACATTCACTATGAACCAAAATGATGGTTGAGATATACATGAACAACAAATATTACCAATTAATGAATTTGCACCAAAACCACACCCACTTGTAGGATCCAAATGGGTAATTTTTTCCTATTAAAACCACACTATTTTCTTTACAAAAACATATGACGTTCCCTTATACATAGTCTTATAATAATGTTTTTTAATAAATTTTTCTCATCATTATATCCCAAATTAACAATCCTTTTGATTTTATGACCTATAGAGACACAAAAACTACATACATAAATATGTCATATTATTAATTAAAATATTCATCACATATCATTGAATTACATGAAAAATTAAAAAAGGGTTGTTGTACTTTCAAACATTGACACCTAAAAAAACTATTATATAAATTATATAAATCATTTCCTATTATGTCTAAAAAAATTAACACCGTTATAAGATATAAGAAACATTAAACCATACTTCATAACCCACGGAATGAAAACATAACAAAAGGTGAGATTAGATGCTCAGTAAGGGTAGACATAAAATATACCAATAAATTAAAATGACTGAGCATAAGATAAAGATATGGGAATGAGAATTTACTGATTACATGTGATAAACATTACCAATTATAAAAATGTATTTAATGACTAAACACTACATAAGGTTTTTTGAAATAAAACAAAGTTGACATAATTGTGTGGAATCATAAATAATCAATCATAAGATATGAGAACATAACATAATAATAAGTCATAGGTTTTTTCATACACAAACATATAAAATAATTGTCATCTTCAAGTATCACTAAAATGACTATCATAATGGTCTGGATTCCCTACCTATTAAATTATTTCAATTATAAAGTTTCACTCACAATTCTATCTTATTAAGAAAAATAACTTAATATATTAGTTTCACTACCCATTATAGTCATTATTATCTCACAATATATTTATATTTACCCAATCAATTTGAAGGTTATTTAATAATGGTCCCATCCATCAGATAATGAAAACCATATATATGTGTTCCATTAAATCATAAAAGAATTCATCATATCATAAAATCATAACCCATCAAAAAGACTCATGTTTCATAAAAATATCATCATCATGATCATAAACCATCAATAGAATGAATAAATATGATAACATTGGATTATTATCCTAGTAAATTATAACAAACATCAAGGGATGGTTCTAAAGATAAAAATACCTTTAAAAGATCAGTAAAACATTTCTTGCGAAAAAAAAATTATTAATTTTAAATCTGTTGTTATAAATATAAGAAAATTATAAAATGTTTATTGTAAACATTTTATTTGAAAATAAAAATATTAATTTTTAAATTAATTTTTAAATGAAATATTATTCATGATGGTATAAAAATCAATTTATGTTGTCTAACTTATAATAATACTTTATTTCACATTTATTTTAAAATGTAAATAGTACCATGATTTGAAAATAATATGAAAATTACATTTAAACATTGTAAATGAAAGGAAAATATATTTAAATGTTAATTTAAATATTCCTTGAAGAATAGTAAAAACAATCGTGGAAAATATGTAAGCACAATATGGGCATGGAAGAAAATATTTTCAACTAAAGAGAAAATTATGGTTGAATATCAATAAAAACTTATTTCAATATTTGGTGTACATACAAAGAAGGCAATTAAATGAAACTATTTAATATCTATAAATAAATTCAATATTATAAAATAACTAATAATTTTTATAGATAGACAGTATATTTTCCTCATCTTAAATTTATTAAAAAAATCCTGGTAAAAATCAGATTGTAACATAAAACACTTACAACATTGCTAATCTTGAAAAAAAGTAATTAAAATAATGAATGTAATGTGGATATATAAAAAATGAATTAAATAATTTATTATTCCCTGTAACACAACAAGATTTTATAGGGTGTTATTTCTTCAAAATAATTCAATAACTTGCACTACATGCAACACCGAGTTCAAGTGCACCATGAATTACCAAACAAGCCGTTCAAAAGAGGTTATGAATAGTATTAACTAAATTTTAAACTTTATATAATCCTTGTCATTTTATAATCCATATTATGAGTTTCTTAGACATAATGAAAGAATAAATTCATTTTCAGTATTGCAATTTTACCAACTTTTAATAGTGAACCCATTTTAAATACAATATTTTAAACTTTTTGACTAAATGGGGACATCAAAAATTTAAAATGAAACACCTCAAGCTTCCACGGTACGCTTTCCTTTGAATAATATAGTAGCGTGTGTTGTACAGAACTTCGAGTTTTAACACACACCACAACCAATCAAACTAGACGTTATGAATAGTAATACCTAATTTTTGAAATTAAATATATTTTATATTTCAAAATGGACTTCATTTTTGGGTTCATAATATCAAAATTATCCTAGGGTGAAATTTTGGTACTTTTCGGATTACTTTCATATTTTGATGAATAGTGAAAATTACTAAATTTTAATTGAAAACAACTTTTTTAATCAAAATAATTAATATTGATAAATTATGAATTTGAGTGGTTCTAAAGTATATTTAGAATATATTTGTACCATATAATATAATGTTGGTCATTGGACATAATTTTACAATTAAACCAGACATAAACACGAGTCAATCGTTTGATAGTTATTATCTCATAAAAACACGCTCTTTGTTTTAACAACGAGAATTAATTTTAAATTAATTTCTGCCACTTCTGTGTTTTGAATTTGGAAAAATGGATTCCATATTTGGAATCAGGATGTTAAAATTGTGTAAATAGGTAACTTTTATTTTTAGACATTTTGAATAGTTACTGCGTTAAATATTTTATTTACCATGGTTAAGGGTAAATCCGGTAAATAAGGGTTTAAGAAATAATATTATAATAATACTAAATTACCCTAAAATATATCCTAACCTTATTGGTGGATACATTTCCGACCATGGGCATCTTTGGGTAGATTTTGGTACCCCATGGATCCACTTGTAAGTGATAATGACACTTTATTTTAATTAGGTTAAAATAAATACAAAAATGACACAAGCCTATATCTTTTAGAAAAAAAATTGTTACATATGGTTATATATGTTGGATTTTAGACTATAGATATTCATTAGAAATCTAAAAATATTTCCTACATAATGATAGTTTATTTATAATTTTTAGACATTAAATAAGTTAATTTATTTATAACACAATGGTGATGCAGTTATTACCATAATAGTGAAAAATTAGAATAATTGATATTATAAATACCCAAATAAATATAATTTGAGACTTTTATTTAATTAAACAAATTTTATAGGTTAATATGACATATTAAGATTGATTTAATCAACTTTTTTCTAAGTAATAATTAGGTTGTGTGTTTCACAACAATCAACTATTGAATAGTGTCAAAATTGACATAAAAGAGTTTTTTAAAAAAATATTATATTATTAATTGATATTATATTATTAAAAATCTAAGGTTCGGCCAAGAGACTTATATCATTATAGGTATATCATTAATGGACCAATTGGGGGTCTCTTGGATGTATATAGTAAGTCTATTAACTATATAATATAAAAATACAAAGTGACATGGTAAATGTCAAACTAATTAACTAAGAGTTAAAACTAAAAGATAATGTTAGTATAGTGACCCAAACCTGTCTAAATTATATTGGAAGAATTTTTTACAACATATACCCACCTTAACCTTTTAATAATCAACTTTTTATCCATTAGAAACCGAATATTAATTTATTAAAAATTAATATTTCTAGCTTTTCCAAAGGTGCCCCTCACCCCTCTTATAAAAGGGCACTCCTCCTTCTCATTTATTCACACCTTCAAAGCCTTTTGGTTCGGCCAAAACCTGCCCAAATACTCTCTCAACTTCACTCACTAAAACCTAGGGGCATTAGTTTGATCAGAAAGCCAACCTAAGGAGCCCTTTTGATCAAATCAAAAGGAAGAACCCAAAGAAGAGGTAATGTTTTCACCACCCCTTTTCAAGTTCCTTTCTTCTTCCACTTCTTCTTTCTTTGTTATTACCAATATAAAATAATAAATCCAGTATAATATATATAACGTAATGTTATTATAAATATGGTACATCCATATTCAGTATTCTATCCATCCTTTGAATAACATGTCACCATACGTGTGTACGTACGGCTTACCATCTCCACGTCGTGGTGTAATTGTTATTCAATATATTATTATTTGGATGGGTATAATAATGATGTGTAAATCATGTAAATATTAAATATAACATTATAATGATTCTGTATATATGATATACCATCCAATTATATATTATTTTAATATCAAAAGAATGGAATTGTTGCTCGTGCGTACGTACGGACTACCGTCTCCACAAACGCGATGAGATTCAATATCCATCATATCCATTCAAGTATAATTATAATTTGATGATTTAAAAATAGTATCTAAGGGATTGATATCATTCTGGATATGAATAATATACATGTCATTAATAATGAATATGGCTCACATAACAAAGAATATAAATAAAATGAACCCGTTAACACCCGAAATGACGATAATTCTAAGATATTATTAACAAATCAATGTTAAAAGATCATATATGATATCAAATTAAAGTAAATGATTATTTTATAATTCAATAACAATTATTTGACCATTATAAAGGAGTTTAACCTACCTTCTAACAAGGAAAAAGTACAATGTAAGGGATTTTCTTATCTCACATTCAATTCTGTGAGATTTCCATTGTTCACAACTAAATTATTGAAAGTGGTGTATTGTGTACTGCCATTTGATATATATTATCATGATTATCTTTATATTCATGTTATTCTGTATATCATTTGGTGTTTATTAAATTTTGTTCATATGACTCAGTTGATTACAATGTGGTAAGGGGTTTCATAACTCACTCTTAATTTCGTGAGAATTCCATTGTTCACCACTTAATTATTGCATGTGGTGTATGTATACTTCCCATGATTGTATTAATTGGGTAATATACATTAATTTATGGGTATTTACATCATCATGGTATGATCCTTCTTTCATGGGTGTATGTTTCGAAAGTTACCTAATCGATAAGGGAATTTGAGATTTCAATTTCCACTCATTTGGATTTAAGCATATTTCATTGATTATATTACCCCAAGATTATGTGTGGAATCACTATTCATTTGATTATGGCATAATTTCCCCTCCCTTTTTTATGGATATACTTTTGATACACATAATCACTCCATTGATATATTCTCAAGTGATCGGTATGAACTTGATAAGAGTAATTTTAACTCAATCTCCATTTGTTGAGTTAAATATCCAATTCATTGGTGTTGTTTTTACAAGAATATGTGTGATTGTCATCTGATTGATTTACACTAAATATCCAATCATATTGAGTGTATTTATATTTTTTACACATAATTATGTCGTTGATTTATCCTTAACCTAAGGATACGACCTTTATGAGAGATTTCATCTCAATTTAAATTCCATTGAGACTTCTTTGTTGTTATACACCAAATCACTTTTATGTGGTGTATATAATGTTCTTTGACATAGTATATCATGAATCCATTTATTCTCATGATATTACAATGTTTTTATTACCTCAATTAATTTTATTCAAGTGTCGCTCTTTTGGTTAGAATCTCTAACTAAAATACAATTTTTAAATGCTTTAAAGACTATTTCTTCTAAATCTTCCTCATTAATGTCCATGTTTTAAAAAATGGTTTTAAGGATTTATTTATATGGAAATTAATGTTTTAAAATTAAAACTGCTTTTAAAAGTATCAAAGTGGTATGGGACACTTTGATTCAAAATTTATTTTTAAATGGCTTCTTGACAAATAGTGAGACTTTTAAATGATTTCAAGAAAAAGGGGGATATTTCTATCAAATAGTTTTGATGATTATTTTCATCTATGTCAACATCCTTCATTATTCTTGATTGAGGTTGATGTGATACAATACAATCTTCCATATTGTATCAAATGAGTTATGTTTGACTGTGGATGTGTTTTTTATACAATTCATGGTTTGTGGTTAAAGTATTGACATTTCGTATGCTAGTTTTAATACATATGTTTATGTTATGTTTAAACCTGTTCATATGAGGAATGCATTGGACTTATTTAGTGATGGGTGGACCCTGCTATAGCTCCTCGATATATAGGTTGGTCTCATGAGACAAACTAGTGTCTTGGCATAAGGCCTTGGAAAAATATTATTTGTAGTCTTGGCGCGAGGCCTTGGCTATGTGGTTATGATAGTCTGGCATTATGCATTCCATCATTATGAAGGTGGTTATTTATATTTCATGTGATTATTCAATTAGTAGAATATCCATGTGAATAAGTAAATGGCATTATTTTATTTTACTTTTTCCATTCTATGTTGAAGTTCAAGTTTAAAAGGATTTTGTTTTAGTTATACATTGCCTTAAATGTTTATGCTTATTTTGGAAAGTTTCTGATATATTGTTATCCTTACTGGGAATTTGAGATCAACCCTTTTCTATGTTTTATTTTCCCCAGGATGTGAAGTATTAAGTTATGAATGACCTGCAGGGATATTATGAGGGGATAATAGTGTGGACTATGGAGACATTATGTTGTTGTAGTTTTTCACTTTATGATGTAATGTAAAACATTATGAATATATATAGTTCTTCCAAGGATACTAAACCAATCGGTCTTTCGAGATTTGATCTTTCTTGTGATCATGCCAATGTTATGTAATAATGCACCGACTCTAGGTAACTGGAGTCGGGGCGTTACAGTTTGTATCAGAGGGGGGTTTAGAACAAAACATGGAAGCTAGATTTAGATAAACTTTGATTAGAGCACATAGATTTAAGATAGTCTTTGAGGATTAGTATAGAAGAACTTCCTAGAATTTTGGTATTATAGAGGTTTTGTGAGTTTTCCGAGCAATACATCCCTGTCTGGATACGAGCAGGTAGAGGCGGATCTGGCACAGATGTACCTAGGGGTAAAACCCGAAAACACCGCTTTGAGCTAGACTCGAACGGGAACTGGGGCATGACAATGGGCCTTGCTGCACTCTTGGTTACGACACTCCCGGGGGATATGCTTAGAATAATTCTCATTTTCTTTACAAACCATTATTAAGGGTTTATGCGTATATACTTCCTCAAAGGAGACATTTTTATGATTATGGATTATATCCATAAACTATTTATTTTATGTTATGTTTTTTACAAGTTTGGGATTAGGTATTGTTATTCATAAACTAATCTAGTTTATGCCATTGTTTAGAGATGGTGCCCAGTAGAAGGAATGATAACTCCATCAATGCACATGATCCAAAGAGAAAGAAGGATCATATCATTCATGGTCTTAAACCAGAATTTATAAGAGAAATAGTCTCCCATGTATTATCGTCATATGAAGAAATAATATCATGTGTTGATAAGACAAGTAAAGAGTTTACTGAGTCCTATGGCTTTGAAGGGAAGCAAGAGAAGAAAAGGATGGAAGAGAGAAAGATGGATAAAGGGAAGAGGGAAAAAAATTATTTTCCCATATGTGATAACTGTGGGAAGAAACACCCTGGAACTTGCCTGAAAGAAATGGGAGTTTGTTAAAGTGTGGAGGAAAAGGGCACAAAGTACGTGACTGCAAGGGTAAGAAAATGGTTTCAAATGTACAATGCTTCATTTGCAAAGAGTTTCGACACTACGTGAACCTATGTCCCAGTCATCAGACTATGCCGCGAATGATGCTATTGGATAATAATCAAGTTATGATACTACCAAAGATGAAGAGGAATGATTAGAGTTCTTATGTTGATTATGTCAATTAAGTTTTGTATCATCAATGTACTTGTTATAATAATTATGGAGTATATAAGGATTGTAATGCAGTACTATTTCATTAAGGACTTGAGATTGTGCGGAACACCGAAAAGTGACTCAATAGTAGGATAAATTTTGGGAAAATATATGGTTCAGAGAATGATGAACCATAATATAGTTTCGATACCGAGGTAGTGATTTTGGAATAATACATGATTGATTTGGATAAATTATATGGGATATTCTTGACTAACTTGAAACTGATTAATGATTTGTATATTCCATCATTATTTGGGTTTAAATCATTTTTGGATCGAAAGAGTATATCTATTATTCTTTAAGGAATAAGGGATCATGAATGTAATCAATAAGGTTTTACGGTATTTCAGGATGTTGTAGTGTTTTGAACGAATAATGATGAAGATGTTCACATGTTATTACGTGGAAGAAAGGATCTTTATTGTGTTTACCTTCATTATAAATTTTGGACTGAAGTATTTTGGATAGTTCTAGTTTGGATTATTTTGGATTCCATAAAAGGACATCCCGGAGGTCGGGCGGCAACCCGTCGCGTCCGGCAAGGCCGTGAGACTTGAACCCACAATCGAAGGGCGACAAGGGTGTATCACCTACCACTGACCCACATGATGTCCGAGATTAAATAATGTATTTTTTTTAAAAGATCTTGTTGATGAATTATAAATTCATTTTTTTGGAACCCTATACGAATATGATAAATATAATATTTTTTTTACAGTGAAAGATGAGTTTGTGGTAGAATTTAGTTAAAGGATGGAACTCTACATGTCAAGAATATATTTTTCTTCTTCTCTTATTCTATGAACAAATTAATTCTTATACTTTATTTAAGGAATCCTAAAACCAAAAATATGTTATCTTAATACACTATGTTTTGTTGAACCGATGGTATTTCAAATCATCATAGATTGATTAATTTATGGACCTAAATTATACACTTGTTTGTGATTGATGACCTCAATCACTACATATAAATATTTACATTTTTCCTCCAATTATATATCTATAATTTACACCAATGTTCTCCTAATCGAGATCATAATTTGGCGGTGAACCTTTCATTTCTCTTTTCCTTATATTAACACTAAATTTTAGTAACCCAATTTATGATATGGGTTTTCCCACAAAGATATTTTCTATTTTCAACCATTTATTTTTGAAGAAAAGTTTCAATTTGCGAGGACGCAATTTATTGAAGGAGGGGATAATGTAACACCCCAAGATTTTATAGGGTGTTATTTCTTCAAAATAAATCAATAACTTGCACTACACGCAACACCGAGTTCAAGCGCACCATGACTTACCAAACATGCCGTTCAAAAGAGTTTATTAATAGTATTAACTAAATTTTAAACTTTATATAATCCTTATAATTTTAGAATCCATATTATGAGTTTATTAGACATAATGAAAGAATAAATTCATTTTCAGTATTGTAATTTTACCAACTTTTAATAGTGAACCCTTTATAAATACAATATTTTAAACTTTTTGACTAAATGGGGACATCAAAAATTTAAAATGAAACACCCCAAGCTTCCACGGTACGCTTTCCTTTGAATAATATAGTAGCGTGTGTTGTACGCAACTTCGAGTTTTAACACACACCACAACCAATCAAACTTTCCGTTATGAATAGTAATACCTACTTTTGGAAATTATATATATTTAATATTTCAAAATGGACTTCATTTTTGGGTTCGGAATATCTAAATTAGCCTAGGGTGAAATTATGGTACCTTTCAGATAACTTTCATATTTTGATGAATAGTTAAAATTACTATATTTTAATTAAAAACAACTTTTTTAATCAAAATAATTAATATTGATAAATTATTAATTTGAGTGGTTATAAAGTATATTTTTAATATATTTTTACAATTTAATATAATGTTGGTCATTGGAAATTATTTGACAATTAAACCGGACATAAACAAGAGTCAATCTTTTGATAGTTATTATCTCTTAAAAACACGCTCCTTGTTTTAACAACAGGAATAAATTTTAAATTAATTTATTCCAGTTCTGTGTTTTGAATTTGGAAAAATGGATTCCATATTTGGAATCAGAATTTTCAAATTGTGTAAATAGGTATCTTTTATTTTTAGACATTTTGAATAGTTACTGCGGTAAATATTTTATTTACCATGGTTAAGGGTAAATCCGGTAAATAAGGGTTAAAAAAAATAATATTATAATAATACTAAATTACCCTAAAACGTGTCCTAACATTATTTTAGGATACATGTCCGACCATGGGCATCTTTGGGTCGATTTTTGGACCCCATGGATCCACTTGTATGTGAAAATGAAACCTTATTTTAATTAAGTTAAAATAAATACAAAAATGACACAAGCATATATCTTTTAGAAAAACAATTGTTAAATAGGGTTATATATGTTGGCTTTTAGACTATAGATATTAATTAGAAAGGTAAAAAGATTTCCTACATAATGATAGTTTATTTATAATTTTTAGACATTAAATAAGTTAATTTATGTTTGACACAATGGTGATGCAATAATTACCATAATAGTGAAAAATTAGAATAATTGATATTATAAATACCCAAATAAATATAATAAGAGACTTTTATTGAATTAAACTAATTTTATAGGTTAATAGGTCATATTATGATTTATTTAATTAACTATTTTCGAAGTAATAATTCTATTATGTGTTTCAAAAAAATCAACTATTGAATAGTGTCAAAATTGACATACAAGAGTTATTAAAACAAATATTATATTATTAAATGATATTAAATTCCTAAAAATCAAAGGTTCTTCCTAGAGACTTATATAAAGATATTTATATCATTAATGGACCACTTGGGTGTCTCTTGGATGTATATAGTAAGTTTATTAACTATATAATATAAAAATACAAAGTGACACGGTAAATGTCAAACTAATTAACTAAGAGTTAAAACTAAAAGATAATGTTAATATAGTGACCCAAACCTATCTAAATTATATTGGCTGAATGTTTTTTGACCTATACCCACCTTAACCTTTGAATAATAAACTTTTGAGCCATTAGAAACCGAATATGAATTTATTATAAATTAATATTTCTAGCTTTTCCAAAGGTGCCCCTCACCCCTCTTATAAAAGGGCACTCCTCCTTCTCATTTCTTCACACCTTCAAAGCCTTTTGGATCGGCCAAACCCTTCCCAAATACTCTATCAACTTCCCTCACTACAACCTAGTGGCCTTAGTTTGATCATAAATCCAACCTATGGAGCCCTTTTGATCAAATCAAAAGGAAGAACCCGAAGAAGAGGTAATGTTTTCACCACCCCTTTTCAAGTTCCTTACTTCTTCCACTTCTTATTTCTTTGTTATTACCAATATAAAATAATAACTCCAGTATCTTATATATACTGTGATGTTATTATAAATATGGTACAACCATATTCAGTATTCTATCCATCCTTTGAATAACATGGCACTATACGTGCATACGTACGGCTTACTGTCTCCACGTCGTGGTGTAATTGTTATTCAATATATTATTATTTGGATGAGAATAATAATGATGTGTAACTCATTTAAATAATAAATATAACATGATAATGATTCTGTATATATGTTATACCATACAATTATATATTATTTTAATATCAAAAGAATGATATTGTTGCTCGTGCTTACGTACAGACTACCGTCTCCACGAACGCGATGAGATTCATTCTCCATCGTATCCATTCAAGTATAATTATAATTTGATGATTTAAAAATAGTATCTAAGGACTTGATATTATTCTGGATATAAATAATATACAAGTCATTAATAATGAATATGGCTCACATAACAAAGAATATAAAGTAAAATAAACCCGTTAACACACGAAATGACGATAATTCTAAGATATTATTAACAAATCAATGTTAAAAGATCATATATGATATCATATTAAAGTAAATGATTCTTGTGTAATTAAATAACAATTATTTCACCATTATACAGGAGGTTAACCTACCTTTGACCAAGGAAAAAGTACAAAGTAAGGGTTTTTCTTATCTCACTTTCAATTCCATGAGATTTCCATTGTTCGCCACTAAATTATTGAAAGTGGTGTATTGTGTACTGCCATTTGATATATATTATCATGATTATCTTTATATTCATGTTATTATATAAATAATTTGGTGGTTATTAAATTTTGTTCATATGAATCAGTTGATTACAGCGTGGGGTTTGTTAACTCACACTTAATTTCGTGAGAATTCCATTATTCACCACTTAATTATTGCATGTGGTGTATGTGTACTGCCCAGGATTGTATTCATTGTTTAATATACTTTAATTTATGGGTATTTACATCACCATGGTATGATCCTTCTTTCATGGGTGTATGTTTCGTAAGTTACCTAATCGATAAGGGAATTTGATATTTCAATTTCCACTCATTTGGCTTTACGCATATTTCATTGATTATATTACCCCAAGATTATGTGTGGAATAAATATTCATTTGATTATGGCATAATTTACACTCCCTTTTCTGTGGATATACTTTTGATACACATAATCACTCCATTGATAAATTCTCAAGTCATCGGTATGAACTTGATAAGAGTAATTTTAACTCAATCTCCATTTGTTGAGTTAAATATCCAATTCATTGGTGTTGTTTTTACAAGAATATGTGTGAATGTCATCTGATTGATTTACACTAAATATCCAATCATATTCATTGTATTTATATTTTTCACACATAATTATGCCGTTGATTTATCCTTAACCTAAGGATATGACCTTTATGAGATATTTCATCTCAATTTAAATTCCATTGAGACTTCTTTGTTGTTATACACCAAATCAATTTTATGTGGTGTATATAATGTACTTTGACATAGTATATCATGAATCCCTTTATTATCATGATATTACAATGTTTTTATTACCTCAATTATTTGTATTCAAGTGTCTCTCTTTTGGTTAGAATCTCTATCTAAATTACCATTTTTAAATGTTTTAAAGACAATATCTTCTTAATCTTCCTCATTAATGTCCATGTTTTAAAAAATGGTATTAAGGATTTATTTATATAGACATTAAAGTTTTAAAATTAAAACTCCATGTAAAATTTTCAAAGTGGTATGGGACACTTTGATTCAAAAATCTATTTTTAAATGGCTTCTTGACAAATAGTGAGACTTTTAATTGATTTCAAGAAAAAGGGGGATATTTCTCTCAAATAGTTTTGATGGTTATTTTCATCTATGTCAACATCCTTCATTATTTTTTATTGAGGTTGATGTGATACAATACTATATTCCATAATGTATCAAATGAGTTATGTTGGACTATGGATGTGTTATTTTTATACCATTCATGGATTGTGGTTAAAGTATTGACATTTCGTATGCTAGTTTTATTAAGAATGTTTATGTTATGTTTAAACCTGTTAATATGAGGAATGCATTGGACTTATTAAGTGACGAGTGGAGCCCGCTATAGCTCCTCGATGCATCGGTAGGTCTCATGAGACAAACTAGTGTCTTGGCACAAGGCCTTGGCAAAATCTTATTTTTAGTCTTGGCACTAGGCCTTGGCTATGTGGTTATGATAGTCTAGAATTATGCATTCCATCATTATGAAAGTGGTTATTGATATTGCATGTGATTATTCAATTAGTATAATATCCATGTGAATAAGTAAATGGAATTATTTCATTTTACTTTTGCCATACTATGTTGAAGTTCATGTTTAAACGGATTTTGTTTTAGTTATACATTTCCTTAAATGTTTATGCTTATTTTGGAAAGTTTCTGCTATATTGTTATCCTTACTGGGCATTTGAGATCACCCCTTTTCTATGTTTTATTTTTCCCAGGATGTGAAAAAATAAGTTATTAATGACCTTCAAGGATATTATGAGAGGATAATAGTGTGGACTATGGAGACATTATGTTGTTGTAGTAGTTTTTCACTTTATGATGTAATGTAAAACTTTATGAATATATATAGTGCTTCCAAGGCTACTAAACAAATCGGTCTTTCGAGATTTGATCTTTCTTGTGATCATGCCAATGTTATGTAATAATGCACCGACTCTGGGTAACTGGGGTCAAGGCGTTACATTCCCCCTATTCATTTTTCATCAGTATACATGTCATAGATATATAAAACTGGTTTATAACAATAAAACATTATTCAATGTAGATAAAATTTTGATGAAAATCCATTTCCTCAAATATATATCACTTTTTATGAGATGTTAACACATCTATAATAAAATTTAATTAATTATTATTCAATGAAATATAAATATTAATACATATAATACCATAAATGTTTTACATATAACATTTTATAACCATTTTATTAACAATGTTTCCTTTTCACAATTATTTTGGGTGTTAACCAATTCCATTTTTCATGATTTTTTGTACGACATTTATGATATATGAATGTGGATCATGTTTTATTAATCTATATAATTTCAATTATGATATGAATATCACATTTATTCATTACATAAATATTTATAACCATTAATATAATGTGGTGAGAAAATTTGACTTACATCTCTATGTGGAGATAGTAATGCATTTTTACATAGGTGTGATGTTTCATTTTTTGATGGATGGAATGAAATAAATATAATTATTAACCTAAATTTAAATAATTATTATTATAACATGAATATAACATATAATCATTAAATATATCATAATAATTAATCATGAATAATAGTGGTTGAAAATGAATCGTATCACTGCATGGAGGTTGTAGTCCACCTGTATGCACGAGCGATAATTTAATGTCCCATTTATTTAGAATATGTGGTAAATTGTTGCTAAATAATAATAATAAGAGGATATTATATTGTTTATATTGAATTCATCAATTTTTTTGGATACATAATTTTACAGTAAGTAGAAGATTAAATAAAATTGAAAGAGGTTGGTAAAAATCCACACCTCTTATTTAAGAGACCTACAAAGGATTAATCCTTAATCTGTGATATATTGTTCTTAGAAGAATAAAATTTTCTCTAGAATAACATATAGGATTATATGATGGTTTTATAGTAGTTAATTTTTATTCTATAAGACATTAATGTAGTAAAAATATAGGAGAATATGTTCCATTTTATTAGTGGGGAGAGTGACACAAAGAATTTTTTTAAAATATGTCAATGATATAAGTTCATTTTCCTTGGAAAGCGGATTAAAATATATATATATATATATATTATGGTTTTATAGGATAATGATTAAATATATTCAATAAATAATAAATCAATATGTGTGGGAGGAAATCATACCCTTATCGCTTGGTTAACCCCCTCCCACCTGGTAACATGTTTTAACATTAAATGTTGTAAAAAAAATTAAATGTTTTTAAAATTTACTGTAAATTAAATTACAATTTCCATAATATATTATATTTAATTATTATTAATAATATTTTTAAATATAATTTAGAATATTAAATTTCTATATATAAGGGAATTTAATTTCAAATAATTGTGAAAATCGAAATGAAAAACTATTTTAGAAAAATAAATTTTTAGGCATTAAAAATATTTAACTTCCATTAATATCCCCATAAAGCCATTAAATAAATATTAAGATATTTTACTGAATATATAATCAGAACATTTTAATGAAAACATTAATTTATAGAAATTAATTTTTTTTATTAAGATAAAAATAATTTGCATGAAAAAAACCCTTTTTACGATAATTGTATTCTTAATCAAAATATTGAACATAAACCAAATGCATGAAATGAAATGAAATTTTCCCAAAAATATGTATATTAATATTTTCACTAAAAAATATATCCTTTAATAAAATTTTTAACAATAATCCAAAATAAAATAAATACATTTTGATTTAAAAAATGAAATTTATTATTTCAAATAAAATTTCAGAAAAAATTTATAAATTAATTACAATGTTTGTGTAAAAAATGTACTAATGACTATTTTCGAGGAAACCATTTTTTTAAGTATCAAATAACATTAATAAAAATTGGGAAATACATTATTTTAGATTTATAAATGAATGTTCATTATTAAAAACCCCTATTAATATTTTTTGTATTGTTTTTATTACTATTAGTAAATAATACTATAAAGGATTTTTTATAAATGGTTTCTTTATTATGGATTATTAAGACTCATAGTTGTGTGTAAGGAAATATATTAGATATGTCATGTTTATTTCAATAGAATTATGTATATGAACTTGGAGTTTTACACTCCTCTTTTGTAATCCCAATAATATATGTAAAGCCCCGACCCCAGTTACCCAGAGTCGGTGCATTATTACATAACATTGGCATGATCACGAGAAAGATGAAATCTCGAGAGACCGATTAGTTTAGTAGCTTTGGAAAACACTAGAAATATTCATAAAGTTTTACATTACATCATAAAAATGAAAAATACAACATCATAGTATCCATAGCCCACACTCTTATCCCCTCATACTATCCCTGCAGGTCATTCATAATTTACTTCTTCACATCCTGGGAAAAATAAAATATAGAAAAGTGGTGAGCTCAAATGCCCAGTAAGGATAACAATATAGCGGAAAATTTCATAAATCATAATAAACATTTAAGGAAATGTATAACTAAAACAAAATCCTTTTATTCTTGAATTTCAAAATAGTATGGAAAAAATAATATGAAATAATTCCATTTACTTATTCACATTTAAATTCTACTAATCGAACATTCACATGCAATATCAATAACCACTTTCATAATGATGGATTTCATAATTCCAGACTATCATAACCACATAGACAAGGCCTCATGCCAAGACTCCAAATAAGATTTTGTAAAGGCGTTGTGCCAAAACACTAGTTTGTCTCATGAGACCTACTGATTCAATTTTGTAGAAGATACTTACGTTTAAAATTGATCAAATATACTACAGTGTTTTTCTGAAAACATTATGCAAACTTCTGAAAACAAAATAACTAATTTTAAGACTACTCAACTAATTACAGGCCATGATGGTTCCACTCCCAATCCCTTCCGGTCTACCACACTCGAGAGTCAGGTTTTCTGAAAACATTTTTAAACTTGTGTTAAATACATATACATTTGCATTGGATTTTCATATATTTGATAGAAATATCTCTTTTTCATGATAACATTTAAAAGCCACAGAATTTGGAAAAGAAGTAATTTAAATAATTTTTTGAATCCAAGCGTCCAATAGCACTTTGAAACTTTTGAATGGAATTAACATTTTAAAACTTTGATGTCCATATAAAAAAATTCTTAAAACCATTATTAAAACATGGACATTAATGAGAAATATTTAGAAGAATAAATCTTTAAAACACTTAAAAATGTATTTTAGTTAGATTTTCTAACCAAAAGAGAGACACTTGAATACAAATAATTGAGGTAATAAAAACTTTATAATATCATGAGAATAAAGGGATTCATGATATACTATGTCAAAGTACATTATATACACCATATAAAAGTGATTTGGTGTATAACAACAAAGAAGTCTCAATGGAATGTAAATTGAGATGAATTCTCTTATAAAGACCATATCCTTAGGTTAATGATAAATCAAGGACATAATTATGTGTGAAAAATATAAATACACTCAATATGATTGGATATTTAGTGTATATCAATCACATGACATTCAAACATATTCTTGTAAAAACAACACCAATGAATTGGATATTTAACTCAAGAAATGGAGATTGAGTTAAAATTACTCTTATCAAGTTCATACTGATTACATGAGAATTTATTAATGGAGTGATTATGTGTATACAAATTATATCCGTAGAATGTGGAGTGGTAATTATGACATAATGAAATTAATAGTGATTCCACACATAATCTAGGAGTAAAACAATCAATGAAGTATGCCTAAAGCCGAATGAGTGCAAATTGAATTTTAAAATTCCCTTATCGATTAGGTATCTTAAGAAACATGAACCCATTAAAGAAGGATCATACAATGATGATTTAAATATACATGAATTAAAGTATATTACACAATGAATACAAACATGGGTGGTACACACAACACATGTAATAAATAAGTGGTGAACAATGGAATTCTCACGGAATTAAAATTGAGATAAGAAACCCCTTAATTTGTACATTTTCATTGGCCGACCGTAGGTTAACCTCCTGTATAATGGTGAAATAATTCTTATTTAATTATACAATAATCATTTACATTAATATGATATCATATATGATCTTTTAAAATTTATTTGTTAATAATATTTTAATATTATCGTCATTTCGGGTGTTAACTTACTCATTTTCCTTTATATTTTTTGTTACGTAAGCCGTGTTATTTTGGATAGGTTGTATATTATTCATATCCATAATTATATAAAGTCCTTAAAAATTATTTTTAATCATCAACTGAGAATTATACTTGAATGGATACGATGGAGAATGAATCTCATCGCATTCGTGGAGATAGTAGTTCGTACGTACGCACGAGCGACAATATCATTCTTTTGATGTTAAAATAATATATAATTGGATGGTATATCATATAGGTAGAATAATAATCATGTTATATTTATTATTTTCATGAATTACAAAAAATTATTATACCCATCCAAATGATAATTTATTGAATGACAATTACACCACGACATGGAGACGGTAAGCCGTACGGACGCACGTATGGTGACATACCAATCAAAGGATGGATAGAATACTAAAATATGGTTATACCATGTTTATAATAACATAAAAGTATATATAATATACTGGATTTATTATTTTATAATGGTAATAACAATGAAAGAAGAAGTGGAAGAAGATAGGAACTTGAAAAAAAGGTGGTGAAAACATTACCTCTTTCTCGGGTTCTTCCTTTTGATTTGATCAAAAGGGATCCTTAGGGTAGCTTTCTAATCAAACTAAGGCCTATAGGTTTTAGTGAGAAAAGTTGAGAGAGTATTTGAGGAGGGGTTTTCCGAACTAAAAGGCTTTGAAGGTGTTAATTAATGAGAAGGGGGAGTGCCCTTTTATAAGAGGGGTGAGTGGCACCTTTGGAAAAGCTAGAAATATTATTTTATAATAAATTCATATTCGATTTCTAATGGATCCAAAGTTTATTATTTAAATTTTATGGTTGGTATGGGTCGAATACCACTCAACCAATATAATTTAGACAGGTTTGGATCATTATATTAACCTTATCTTTTAGTTTTAACTCTTAGTTAATTAGTTTGACACTTACCATGTCACTTTGTATTTTTATATTATTCAGTTAATAAACTTACAATATACCTCCAAGATACCCCCAAGTGGTCTATTAATGATACACCTATAATGATATAAGTATCTTGGTCGATCAATATATTTTTAGGAATTTAATATCAATTAATAATATAATATTTGTTTTAAAAACTCTTTTATGTCAATTTTGACACTATTTAGAAAATTGATTTTTATTAAAATCATAACATAATTATTACTTCGAAAAAAGTTAATTAAATCATTACTAAGTCATATTAACCTATAAAATTAGTTTAATTCATAAAAACTCTCAAATTATATATATTCTGGTATTTATAATACCAATTATCTTAATTTTTCACTATTATGGTAATTACTGCATCATATTTGTGTCATAAATAAATTAAATTATTTATTTTCTAAAAATTATAAATAAAATATCATTATGTAGGAAATCTTTTTATCTTTTTAATTAATATTTAAAATCGAATTTAACTTATGTATAACTCTATAGTAAAAATGTTTTAGTAAAGAAACTTTGATTTTAACTCTTTTAACTCTTCTTTGAATTAAATAATAATAAATCTCCTAATCAAATCCAAGTGGACCTAAATGATAATATATTACACTTAAAAATGTTTTTGGTCGAGATACACTTGTCCAATAGAATTAGGAAATGTGTTAGGGTAATATTAATATCATTTTAACCCTTAATTACAATATTTACTTTTAACCGTGGTAAATAAAAGTAAAAAGTTACTATTCACAAAAATTATTTTCATGTTATTGAACCACATTTTACTACTTAATATTAACCATGTCTCTTGAATTTTTAAAATTCCACTCACAGAAGATGGAAAATTATGTTTTATGAAAAATTTAGTTTTTTAACTACCACTTAGTGGTTTCTCTATTCATCAAAAATGAATGTTTCCAGAAAAATACCAAAAAGTAGGCCAAAGCTATATTTGATATTATGAATTCAAAAATGGTGTCTATTTTACCAAATTCAAAACATATCAGTTTCATTAATTATTTTAAAAATTAATTCCCATCCTTAAAACAAATAGCTTGTTTTTAAGAGATAATAACTATCAAAGGATTGACACTTGTTTATGTCTGGTTTAAATGTGAAATTACATCCAATGACCAAAATTGTATAAAATAATAAAAATATATTATAAATATACTTTAAAACCACTAAAATTTATAATTTATCACTATTAATTATTTTGATTAAAAAATTTGTTTTTAATTAAAATTTAAAATTTTCACTATTCATGAAAATATGAATGTTATCCGAAAAGTACCAAAATTTCACCCTAAGCTAATTTCGATATTAAGAATCCAAAAATGAAGTCCATTTCGAAAGATCAAATTTATAAAATTTAATAAAGAAGGTATTACTATTCATAACGACTAGTTTGATTGGTTGTGGTGAGTTAGAATCTCGAAGTTGTATACAATGCACACTATTGCATTATTCAAAGGGAAAAGTACTGTGGAAGATTTGGGTGTTACATTCTCCCCCGTTCAATAAATTGAGTCCTCACA
Organism: Viscum album; assembly: GCA_963277665.1. Taxonomy (NCBI): domain Eukaryota; kingdom Viridiplantae; phylum Streptophyta; class Magnoliopsida; order Santalales; family Viscaceae; genus Viscum; species Viscum album. The sequence continues at coordinate 109,963,675 of OY728157.1, read as the reverse complement.
ATTTTTTTAAAATTGGCCTTGAGAATATAATGGAAAGTCCCACATCGGAAAAAAGAGTTAATAAAACTATCACTTTAAAAGAATGGAAGAGACGTATAAAGGTCACCCAAGATAACCCATACTAGGATTCCATGTAGGAAAACATGGATGTGGAAAATAAAATAAGTGTTAAGTTATGATGGAGAGGGATAGAAAACAGGATCAGGAGAAAGTTAACAATAATAAAATCACAAACTTGTGTTGGGACAAACGGTCATTAGTCTCCCAGTAGGAAAAGTAAATGGAGAACATTTGTTGTTTTAAGTTACATTACATAAGGACGAGGAATTCATTTATGATATTGACTAAGAACATAAAGAGATATACTTACTTTTTATGTAGAGTTTCATTCTTTAAGAAATTTTTACCACTAACTCATTTTTTGAAGAATGAGTATTCAAGAAGACTTGGTCACAATGGAAGAGCTAGAATAAACATCTATAGAAATACATGATCCACATAGGACAAAATATATATTTACCTTATCATTAGAGATTAATAAATACTAAAATGGTTAGTTTAATATCTGATGATCCCCCAAATGGATATTCCATTAGGAAAAAAACAAATCATAATTTCTAAAATTAAACCATCAATACCCAAAAGTTAAATAAATACCATTCAATAATCAATTGTCCTTAAAATCCTTCAATTTAATCCAAACTAATATTGAAACCCAAAACTTCTAAGAATGTAGTCTTCCATGTTAAATTGTATCTCCAAATGACATTAATTACTCTTAAAGTCACATACGTATAAGTAATTAACCTACTAATTTCCATAAATAACCCAAATCACTATAAATCCACAATAAAAACATAGATAAAAATCCGCCACTACTCCTCGAATGAAAAACCATACTATTCTATTTTCATTGGGAATATAGTGTTCAAAACAAAGTGAACAACTTCCAAAATAACATTTATCACTTAATCACCAAATCATTTTCTTATACTAAGGGAGTTCATTTGATAAGACATAAGATTCCAAATCAAATTATTATTGATCAATAAAATCATTTAATTAAAAATAATAGTCACAATAACTAGGGACTTCATGTAGTCTAGTGGTAGGAGATAAATCCCAATCGCACTCTAATTGTGGGTTCGATTCCCACAGCTTTGTCCGACGCGACGGGTTGTCACGAGGTCTGCGTGTTTTCCTTTTTCAAAAAATATATTTTATAACATAACCAAAATGAGATAAATTCATCAAAATATCCATAATATAATTTAACCAAAAATCTTATCTCATACCTTGCATTTTCATCCCAAATTATAATAACTTATAATTGCTTCAAACCCAATGATCATATAAAACCAAATGGTTATTTATAACTATATCCACAAGAGAAAAGATAATTCCTCCTCAAATATCATTCTCACATGGAAAACTACAGAGTTAAAAATACAAGAGACAATTATTCCAAAATTAAACCCATCAACAAGGAGCACTAATACTTTTTAATCATTTTTCCAACCATTTATTTTCACATAGCTTCTTCTTTGTCCATGAAAATATCCTACAGAATAGGGAATTCACTTGGGTAATAGCCAGGTCCACTACATTTATGGAAAATGATTATAAATGGATTTTTTGGACCATTTTTACCTTCTTCTATAGTAGTCTTCATTTTTCTTCGGAAATTCTTCACTTTATGTCCTTCCTTCCCGCACGTAAAGTATTTCTTTGTCCCATTGAGACACTTTGCTGGGCGTCTCCTTCCACATTTCTTGCATGATGTAAATTGAGGATTCCTTTCTCCATGGTCTCCACTGTTGTATCTCTTATCATTCAGCACCTTTCTCTTCTTTGTTGAGTCTGGGAATTGAATAATATATATAATGTTGATCATAATTTTCGAAAATTGATTTGGCATAAATATGATATCTTTTACGCCTATCAGCATTCCATTTTTTTTCTCATTGACATCATCGTTCGCACCTTGTACATCATTCTAAAAGTCACTATGACTTCCTTGGAATCCATCCATTGACTAAAACCATAAAGCCTTGTGTGAGTAACAGTAGTCATAAAATCATTTAGATATTAACATGTCACCATATTCTCAATTTGAAACACATTTGGATTAACCATGGACATTTACTCTCATCTTATATATATAATACTTCAAATCGGTTTTAAAAGAAACTTTAAATTACCCTAAGCATATCCCCTGGGAGTGTCGTAACCAAGAGTCCAGCAAGGCCCGTTCTCATGCACCAGTTCCTGTTCGAGTCTAGATCAAAGTGGTGTTTTCGGGTTTTACCCCTAGGTACATCTGTGCCAGAACCGCCTCTACCTGCTCGTATCCAGACAGAGATGTATTTCTCAGAAAACTCACAAAATATCTACAATACAAAAATTCTAGGATGTTCTTCTATACTAATCCTCAAATATCATCTTAGGTCTACGTGCTCTGATCAGTGTGTATCTAAATTTATCTTCCAAGGTTTGTACTAAACTTCCTCTGATACCAACTATAACGCCCAGACCCCAGTTACCCAGAGTCGGTGCATTATTACATAACATTGGCATGATCACATGAAATATCAAATCTCAAAAGACTGATTAGTTTAGTAGCCTCGGAAACAACAGATATATTTATAAAGTTTTACATTACATCATAAAATGAAAACTACAACAACATAGTCTCCATAGTCCACACTCTTATCCCCTCATACAATCCCTGCAGGTCATTCATAATTTACTTCTTCAGATCCTGGGAAAAATAAAACATAGAAAAGGGGTGAGATCAAATTCCCTATAAGGATAACAATATAGCTAAAACATTAATAAATAAGAATAACCATTTAAGGCAATGTATAACTAAATCAAAAGCCTTTTAAACTTAAACTTCAACCTAGTATGGAAAAAATAAAATAAAATAATGCCATTTACTTATTCACATGTATATTCTACTAATCGAATATTCACATGCAATATCAATAAACACTTTTATAATGATGGAATGTATAATTCCAGACTATCATAACCACATATCCAAGTTCTCGTGCCAAGACTACAAATAAGATTTTGTCAAGGCCTTGTGCCTAGACACTTTTTTGTCTCATGAGACCTATAGATGCAATTTTATAGAAGATACTTACGTTTAAAATTGATCAAATATACTCCAGTGTTTTTCTAAAAATATTATGCAAGATACTGAAAACAAAATAACTAATTTTGAGACTGGTCGAATAATTAAAGGCCATGATGGGTCAACGACCAATCCCATCCTATCTACCACACTCGAGAGTCAGGTTTTCTGAAAACATTTTTAATCTTGCATTAAATACATATACATTTGCACTTTATTTTCATATATTTGATAGAAATATCTCTTTTTCATGAAAACATTTAAAAGTCATACAATTTGGAAAAGAAGTCATTTAAATAAATTATTGAATCAAATTGTCCCATACCACTTTGAAACTTTTTAAAGGAATTAACATTTTAAAACTTTAATGTCCATATAAATGAATTCATAAAACCTTTTTTAAAACATGTACATTAATGAGAAATATTTAGAAGAACATATCTTTAAAACACTTAAAAATGTATTTTAGTTAGAGTCTCTAACCAAAAGAGAGACACTTGAATACAAATAATTGTGGTAATCAAAAATTTATAATATCATGAGAATAATGGGATTCCTGATATACTATGTCAAAGTACATTATATAAACCATATAAAAGTTATTTGGTGTATAACTACAAAGAAGTCTCAATTGAATGTAAATTGAGATGAATTCTATTATAAATACCATATCCTTAGGTTAAGGATAAATCAAAGACATAATTATGTGTGAAAAATATAAATACACTCAATATGATTGGATATTTAGTGTCAATCAATCAGATGACTTTCACACATATTCATGTAAAATCAACACCAATGAATTGGATATTTAACTCAACAAATGGAGATTGAGTTAAAATTACTCTTATCAAGTTCATACCGATGACTTGAGAATTTATCAATGGAGTGATTATTTGTATAAAAATTATATCCACATAAAGGGGAGTGTAAATTATGACATAACCAAATGAATAGTGATTCCACACATAATCTTGGAGTAAAATAATCAATGAAGTATGCCTAAAGCCGAATGAGTGCAAATTGAAATTTCATATTCCCTTATCGATTAGGTAACATAAGAAACATGCACCCATGAAAGAAGGATCTTACAATGATGATGTAAATATAAATGAATTAAAGAATATTACACAGTGAATACAAACATGGTCAATACACAAACCACATGTAATAAATAAGTGGTGAACAATAGAATTCTCATAGAATTAAAAGTGAGATAAGAAACCCATTAATTTGTACTTTTTCCATGGTTGACGGTAGATTAACCTCCTCTATAATTGTTAAATAATTTATATTTAATTATACAAGAATAATTTACATTAATATTATGTCATATATGATCTTTTAACATTGAATTTTTAATAATATCTTAGTATTATCGTCATTTCAGTTGTTAACTTATTCGTTTTCCTTTATATTATTTGTTTCGTAAGCCGTGTTTTTTATGGATAGGTTGTATCGTATTCCTATACAGAATTATATCAAGTCCTTAAAAATTATTTTTCATCATGAAATGAGAATTATACTTGAATGGATACGATGGAGAATGAATCTCATCGCGTTCGTGGAGACAGTAGTCCGTACGTATGCACGAGCGATAATATCATTTTTTGATGTTAAAATAATATATAATTGTATGGTATATCATATAGAAAGAATAATTATCATGTTATATTTATTATTTACATGAATTACACATCATTATTATACCCATCCAAATAATAATTTATTGAATGACAATTACACCATGACGTGGAGACGGTAAGCCGTACGTACGCACGTATGGTGACATGCCATTCAAAGGATGGATATAATACTGAAATATGGTTATACCATGTTTATAATAAAATAAAATTATATATTATATACTGGAGATATTATTTTAGAATGGTAATAACAAATAAAGAAGAAGTGGAAGAAGAGAGGAACTTGAAAAAAGGGTGGTGAAAACATTACATCTTCTTCGGGTTCTTCCTTTTGATTTGATCAAAAGGGCTCCTTAGGTTGGCTTTCTGATCGAACTAAGGCCTCTAGGTTGTATTTAGGGATGTTGAGAGAGTATTGGGGCAGGTTTTTTCTGAACAAAAAGGGTTTGAAGTTGTGAATTAATGAGAAGGGGGAGTGCCCTTTTATAAGAGGGGTGAAAGGCACCTTTGGAAAAGCAAGAAATATTTTTTTATAATAAATTCATATTCTTTTTTTAATGGCTTAAAAGTGGATTATTTGAAGGTTATGGTGTGGATGGGTCGAATACCACTCAACCTATAGAATTTTTATAGGTTTGGTTATTTATATTAACCTTATCATTTAGTTTTAACTCTTAGTTAATTAGTTTGACACTTACTATGTCAGTTTGTATTTTTATATTATATAGTTAATAAACTTACTATATACCTCCAAGAGACCCCAAAGTGGTTTATTAATGATACACCTATCATAATATAAGTCTCTTGGTAGATCCTTATATTTTTAGGAATTGAATATCAATTAATAATATAATAATTGTTTTAAGAACTCTTTTATGTCAATTTTGACACTATTTGGAAAATTGATTTTTTTGAAAATCATAACATAATTATTACTTCGAAAAAAGTTAATTAAATCATTAATAACATGTCATATTAACCTATAAAATTATTTTAATTCATAAAAAGTATCAAATTATATTTATTTGTGTATTTATAATATCAATTATTTTAATTTTTTACAATTATGGTAATTACTGCATCATCTTTGTGTCATAAATAAATTAAATTATTTATTGTCTAAAAATAATAAATAAAATATAATTATGTATGAAATAATTTTAGATTTCTAATTAATATTTACAATCGAATTTAACTAATGTATATCACTATATTAATTTTTTTTTCTTAAATAAACACTGATTTTAACTCTTTTAACTCTTCTTTGAATTAAATAATAATAAATGTCCTAATCTTATCCAAGTGGACCTAAATGATAATATTTTAATCCTAAGGTTGTTTTTGGTCTATATACACTTTTCCAATAGAATTAGGATATGTGTTAGGGTAATATTAATATCATTTTTTCCCATAATTACCCTATTTACTTTTAACCGTGGTAAATAAAAGTAAAAAGTTATTATTGACCAAAAATTATTTTATCTCATTGAACGACATTTTACTCCTTGATATTAACTGTTTCTCTAGGATTTTCTAAATTCCTCTCATAGAAGCGGTAAAATTAAGTTTTATAAAAAATTCAGTTTTTGAACTACCACTTAGTGGTTTCACTATTCATCAAAAAATGAAAGTTTCCAGAAAAATACCAAAAATTAGGCCTCATATATATTTGATATTATGAATTTTAAAATGATGTATATTTTACCAAATTCAAAACATATCAGTTGCATCAATTAATTTAAAAAGTAATTCCCATCATAAAAACAAATAGCGTATTTTTAAGAGATAATAACTATCAAAAGATTGACACTTGTTTATGTCTTGTTTAAATGTGAAATTACATCCAATGACCAACATTGTATTAAATGGTAAAAATATATTCAAAATATACTTTGAAACCACTCAAATTAGTAATTTATCACTATCAATTATTTTGATTAAAAAAGTTGTTTTTAATTAAAATTTAGTAATTTTCACTATTCATCAAAATCTGAAAGTTATCTGAAAAGTACCAAAATTTCACCCTAAGAAAATTTTGATATTAAGAATCAAAAAATGAAGTCCATTTCGAAGGATAAAATTTATAATATTTCAAAAAGTAGGTATTACTATTCATCACGACTAGTTTGATTGGTTGTGGTGTTACAGAATCTCGATGTTGCGTGCAATGCACGCCATTGCATTATTCAAAGGGAAACATATCGTGGAAGCTTGGGTGGTTACAATATATATTTATAAACAATGTAAATAACATAAATGTATGACGTTTACTAATGATACAACCACATAACCTTATCATAATGGAACATCATTTATAATGAATGTCCCAACTAGGCCTTGAGTTCCAATCTACAATTACAATTTTCATAACATAATTTTGAAACCACTTCTAATACCACATCTCTCACAAGATATACTTTCAACCAGAAAAGGGAACATTTTAAAAAACTATATAATTTTTTTTTCAAATACATCTATTAAAGTTATTTTTAAATCTTATTATAAACACCCAAGATATTTACCAAAATTATTACATGATTTTTACTATAAGAAACCAATAAACAAAACCAAAAGATTTTCAGTACTAGTGTCTTTGGAATAGTAGTTCTATAACACATCAAAAAGAAGCTAAAAAACTAGATAATTGATTATTATCCTTAATGAAATTATGAATCCATTATATCTCCTAAAACTGTATAGGATAACTTGGGGAATACATAAAACAAATGGGTGAGATATAAATTCTAGTTAGGGAATAAACATTGAAATGAAGCATAACATATGAGTCATGAGGCATAATGTGATATAACAAAATATAAACCTCATGTATAATCTTATGGGTGAATAACATAAAAAAAATATTATAATATAATAATGGAATCATAGGGAAGTTGATATTACATAAAACACGACATAAGCCCAAATCAAGGTTAATCACCAGGAAAATATCACATGGTAGAAATAGTCTCATTCTAGATTGTGTTTTATCCCTAATCACATACATAATGAATCAAGAGAAAAAATCATTACCTAATACATTGGAGTTCTATCTTGGTGCACCTATTATGACATGTACATACTTAGGTGTGACAATAAATGTATCACTTCATATGAAAAAATATATAATTAACCATTGAAAGAAATTATTTTCCTTATCTTACTTCATATCATAATCAATGGAGATTTCATATAAATTACTAAGTGAATTAATTATTTTCATTAGAAGTTAATATATAATTAGTTAAGAATATATCTAATTATATGGTGTTAATTAGTAAATAAATAAATTAAATGAGAATTACTAAAATGGTTTAAAAGATATAAAAGTTCCCCTTTATCAGGTTTTATTTTAAATAATGCATTTGTGAAATGAACATAAGATATATTTTACCCAATCAAAGGAATGAAAAATAAGATATGTATATATGTAATATACCTATAGATATAATTTAGAATCATTACATAATATAAATTGGAGAGAAATTTTGTATGAGAGAGAATGTTCATAACCTAATGAAAAAGGGTGGAACAGAGAGATCCATTATCTTACTCTCTAGAATCGATCTTCACATGCAACTAAAATCCTAGGTAATAAAATTAGATTATTTAATTACTTAATTAAGAACATTTTACATCCATATTTAATATAATATAATTTTATTATGTTCACTTACATCCATTTCTATGATATATAATGTCTAATTTCAATATCCTATGTGTATTCATTACATAGTTCCACAATTGTATCACATGTGAATAATTAATGATGTTATATTCAAATGGTTCTAAAATAATAGAAGTGAAATTAAATGGTATTGATAAAAATAAAGAAATCCAATTATACCCAGAATCCATACATGTTCTGATATATTGATGAATCATTTAGTGAAATGTTAATCATATATGGTTAGTTTACATTGGTGGTCTTACAGGCCATCAAGAACTAGTTTCATTTTAATTAATATTTGGAAAATATATTAATTATATAATGAAAGAAGTATAATATTTATTTTTGGTAATTTTAAACAATTACATGTGAATTTAAACTTACCATGAAGGTACAAATGGGAAATGGAAAATCACCATCCATAGAGGTAGTGAACTGACATAATACGGGTGATGTTTTGATTTCTATAATAATTGTAGCAGATAATTTTATGGATGATATATATTCAATTTTAAAAATAAAATAACATAATTAATATGATACTTGATTTATTATTCAATTTTTAAGGGATCCTTTTTTAGGATGAGGAGGAAGATAAAAATAAAAGAAACGGTTCCGGGAATTATCGTCTTATTTGGATGTCTCCTTTTGGGATTCAACATAAGGAATATTGGAATAATGATTTGGGGAGAACATGAGAACTAGGAAATGGGGGATATGAAAGATATTTGGTAATAATATTTTCAATCTGAAAAGAATATTATGTGTGTAGACAATGTGTAGTGAGGGTGGTATTTATAAGGGGAGGGGAGGGGTATTTTTGTATATAATATTTCTTAGTTTATTATTTGGGCACAAGAATATAAATTTTATTGATTATTGATAGTATATAACGAAAATTTTGTATTTTATTTCTAAATAATTATTTCTTACATCATCTATGACTGAAAATCAATTTTATTGGGCTTATAAGGTAAAATACAATATTTTACTGTATTTCATTATTCACCAAATATTCAATTATTTTATAAAAACACCACCTATCGACTCTAACAATTTTTATGAGAATAATAAAAAAAAAATTAATGAATATAATTTTTATATTTATGATATTTAATATTACAATAAATTCTCCATTTATTTGAAAAATACACATTTTAATAATTTGATCATTTTATAGACCCTTTGAAAAATTACATAAGGTATCATAAAAATATATTATCATTATAATAAAATATAACAAAAAAATTTCATTTCATTTTATGATAATAATAATCATTTTTTATCAGTATATTTATTTAAAAAGTTAAATTAAAAAATTTATATTTTATAAAAAATATAAACTCTTAATTTATAATTTTAAAATTTAATGTTTACATATACACTGATATGAATATATTATATTTTCATTTTATTGGATAAATAAATATTATTTTACACCTATGTAAGTGAGGATACTATTCTAATAGCCATGTATCTATTATTAACGGTTGTATTACTGTTCCAATGGTAAGGTTAGTATTTAAATGATCAATTTATAATTCCAACAATAAGAACTTTAATGGTCATATGGGTACCCAATACTATATATAAAAATTATATTTAATTTATTCTTTAGTCACATGTATTTTTTATCAAGGTTAGAAAAAATTTCCCTTTTAAAAATGAATATTTCATTACTTATGTTGTCTTTTTTTCAAGAGTTTTGTTCATGGGTGTTTTTATTCTAGTGGATCAGGCATATCAATATTTTATATTTTAGTGATATTATTTTATATTTTTTTCCCATTGTTATAAATAAAATATTTATGTCCATATTTTTTAACAAAATGTTACGGTTAAATTAATAAAATAATATTTAGTTAGTTTTATCTGGTGTTGTATATGTTTACTAAATATAAACCATTTACATAATTAGTAGGAATACTAAAATGGTAAATTGTTTCAATTACATTATTCCACTATTAGTAAGTTGGACAATTTAAATTTAATTTTACATACTAAGGTGTAAATATATTATTGTACTTATACATCATCGCTTCCTCCGGATACCATGTTAGCCTATTTGTATTTATTATTCCAACATATTACTTCGACTTGGTGAGTTATCCTACTACATAGAACATGATTTCTATTCTCCACCATCATCGCCAGATCATACTTATAAGAGAGGTCATTTTCATGTTACACCACCACATAATTTATTACATGTGAGGGAACCATTATGTTATTCCTCAATAGGGATATGTGAAATACATCATGTATTTGAGAAAGTGTTTGTGGTAGTGATAGTTGATTGGCCACATCATTGAAGTGATCCAGAATATCAAAGGGGGTCATATGCCTGGGACATAGCTTTAAATTCATCCAAAATCTCATGAAAACTTTCTATGGAGATATATGGAGGAAAACATTGTTTACATCCTTGAACAATAAGTTCAACTACATATTTTCAGCAGAAATCTTCTATCCACTTTGTGCATCCATGATGTGCTCTAGAATGGTCTCGAATTTTTCTACCATTTCCCCGACCGTTTAATATCCTAGAAGCTTTGGTATAATATCTACATTCCATCAAATTTTTGTTATACATATCATTCAAAAGTATTCTTTATGTGTAGCCATTTTCATTCTTTAGTGAAATATATTATTTCAAGATAACTTGACCAGAGGAAGAAACCAATATCGTCCTCCATTGAAACCCATCAAGCATGCTCCAAAAAAGTCTTCTAGTGTCTGGATTGTTCGTTCAAATTGGCCACCAAATTAAGGGTGATAAGTTCCACTAATGTTCAATTTAGTGTTAAGTAAATGGTTAATACATTTACATACCATATAGGTAATTCTAGGATCATGGTCAGATACAATTGATAGTGGTATTCCATGAAATCCCATCACTTCAATAATGTATTCCCTTGAAAATTTATTGTTTAATAAGACATATATTTTTGAAATTATAACACCATGATACTTTATTAGAATAAATTTTTATTTGAAAGAATATTTTACATGCAACATAGAACTCAAATTACCCAAAAAATATATTTCTTCAAATTTAATATCAACAGTAGCTTGTTAAACATGCACCTCGAGTCAAAAAGAACCATAATATTATATACCATTATAACATGGAAACTAAATTAGATAGTATGAATATTAATATAAAATATTTTAAAATATTGGTTATATATTGATTATAAATATAATAATAATAATTTAGAATAAAAACTAATTGTAATTTGAAAATTGTTTTTTTCTAAAAGATGGAATTCTCACGCTTTGCACACATAATTTAAAATTAATTCTATACTTTTTTAGATAAAATGTAAATTATCTAAATTATCTTTTAAAATCATCATATAGAAATTATATTAGGGTTATTTTATTTGATTTTCCTGAAATATTTCATTTCTTGATAAATCATAAAAATTAGTTAATTTTAATTGAAAACTACATTATCAGTTAATTTTTTATTAATGTAAATTATATATTGAATTGGGTTTAAAGTTAAATTTGTTCAACTATATATCTATTAATCCAATCTAATTTTTTGGAATCATATTTATAATGAATTTTTGTATAAAAACATTTGATCTATTCTCTTTGAAAACATGCTCTATCGTTACGTATCCATAATTAATGTAAAATTACATTTGGAAAATTATGTGAATGAAAAATTGGAAAAATTTATTAAATATTTATAATAATAATTTTATATAATAATATTTCTAAATTTATTTTTTACTAAAACTAATATTGAAAAAATAAATATTAATTAATGTTGTTATGGTAGAAATGGATTTATGAGGGGTTAAACTAAAAATAAAAGTGTTAAAATGAAATAAATAATTATCAAAAAATTGGATATATTTCTACACTATAATGTATATGTTTTTTATACTCTATTTGGGACCCTTGTTTCATGTCGAATACATTTCTATAACATTTTCATTTAAAAAAACCAGTGTGCCGCTCACCTCAGTTATAAATGGTTACCCCTCTACATTGTTCTTCACATATTCTAACAAATTTGGTTCATAAAATACCTACAGAAATTAATTAAAAACCGAAAACCTCATCATTTAAGACCTATTTATGGAAAAAATTCATCCTAGTAAGGATCTTGGTTCAAACTAGAGGTGTATACCCAAAAAATAGGTAATGTTAATCAATGAATTTTTTTATATTTCTTCCTAAAACTCATTAAGTTATTAAGAAAAAAAGACAATATAAAGATTACTTATATTCTATAGAATTAATTTTTTTTAGTTTTTTTATTACCTGATACTATCCCCACATCCATAAAATGGGTTATGAAATAATTAATCGGGTGAACACCGAACTACCTCCTCGCGAACCAATGTCAATCATTTTTTCATCACCACAATTCTTGATTGGGTAATATAATTGATATAATGTATATATATGATATTTCTAACAAAAATATACCTCTACAGTAATTTTATCATATATAGTTATTTTAATTTCTATTCCTTAGTGGATACAATAATGCAAATGCTGTGTATGGTAGACTATAACCTCGTGAAGCAGTGCAATTTTTCTTACACTAACACTGTAAATGGAATGTTATAATGGTAAATTAAATAAATATATGTGATATAAATGAAATAATTAACACATTAATTAAATATTTATATTTTTTTCTAAAAAAATATCATTTTATTTCATAGCTTTTCACTCACATACATAGAATAACATCATTTGTCTACATGTCTACTACCACCTTCATGAAGCGATGTGATTGTATTTTCCTCACAACACCACATAGATTATATATATAAGAATATTTAAAAATCATAATATAGTAATTTTTATATAATGATAATTATTTAAATATAAAACAATACCTACAAACTTTCCATAATAATCATTGTGAAAATGAATCTTTACTCATGTGTACGTACAACCCACAATCTCTATGATAAGAACATAATTTATTTATTAAATACATATTTAATTATTGGTATTAAAAGTATAATTGAAGTATAAGTATGATAATTATTTCATTATTATTATTATAGATACTATAAAACTATATAATATTCAAAATACCATTAACATTCATAACAACGAATGAATGAGAAAACAAAGGAATGAACACCAGAAACAACAAAAAGGAAAAAATATTATTATGTGATAACAGGATAATATGTGAAATTATAAATGTTAATATGATTCTGGAATAAGTTAATATCATTTTTAAAACCACAATATTGGAAATTAAACCATATTCAACCAAAAGAAAGTGTGAGGTAGGGGACTTCATCTCAATTTCATTCAGTGAGGAATATTGAAATGTTATGAACCTAATTTATTTAATATGGTACATATACATCCTATTTGTCAAGTAATATAGTTAATAATTCATTATTAATAGTAATTATACTATAAATTTTAATTATTTTAACATAGGAGATTTGACATGATAATTAAAAAGTGGTAAAGAATTTCTTAACTCAATTTCATTTCATTGGGATATACTACTTCTTCTTAATCTTTGATATTCAATGATTATTTATAAAATAAATTTTTATTATTTATTATGTTTATCCACATATTTAATTTTTATTTATATTTTATGCACAAAATCTATTTATTGATTAATTATCACATTAATGCCATGATCATTGAAATTGTTTATTTAAATGTCTCATTATTATTGGGATTTTTCTCTCAATAGAATGAATTTATTCTACCGTTTACTAATAAAAAATTTTAATTTTTATATACTATTATTATTCATGATAAGTTCAAGTAATAGTACCATTTTTCTAAACTTTAGTAGTTAATATGGGTTATAAAATTTTTCTATGAAAATTGAATTCAATTTTTCTCTCTGATGGGGAATCTATTTTCTTCTAAAACCATGTTCTCAAAACATGTTTTTAAAAAATTACAAAGGTTTTATTAAATTAATTTTTACACATTTCTTATTTTAAAAATATGTTTTTAATGCAATATTCATGTCTTTTTCAAATTAAGGCATGTATCGATGTTTCAAAAAATGTGATGGAATTTTTGATTTATCATACATGACATGTACATAATTCTAGCCATCATGAATAATAAATTTTTTTAGGCATTCCATGATTAGATTCAATGATTATTTTCAGATAAATGTTTTTTCAAAATGTTTTTTCAACCTGTTGTTCTAAATGGTAATTTTTAAGATGAAAATTTTATTTTCCTCAAAACATTTTATTAAATATCATTTTGTTATATTTTAGTTCATCAATGAAAAAACCATTATTATTACTCCAATGGGTATATTTTGTATTCATAATCTCCTAATTCTTCTTCTAGAAGATTCATCATAATTTTTCCAGGTAAAGTATTTACATTAACAATGTGGACTCATTTATGTAGTCATTTGGTTTACTTTGGAATATTAAATATCTTATGGGTATTATACATTAAATTTCACCTGAATATCTATAATATATATCATATATATGATCATTTATTAAATAATTTCTCATTTCAAAATAAGGACATTAAATATTATTGTTATTTTTATTAATGGTTAAATATTTATAATATATATTCATTAATTACTAGAGATATTTTATGATAAGGCGTATGGTTCATTAATTAAATAGATTATTCGATATATGAGAAATAATTCGGACATAAAGACCGGGTAAGGTCATTATTATAGATATCCCATGGTTGATTCAATAGTATCATGAGATAAAACAATTGACTAGCCTTAGTTGAATAGGTTTTGGGTTTATATAGAAACATTAGTTTTAAATTATCATATGAAAGGAATTTCATATAGAACGTGTTGTCAGTTATATATCATTCCATATTCATTTTATTTATCAAATTATAATAGTCTGTTTATTTATTAAATGTCTTGTGTTTTTAATTATTTACATTCCCATACTGTTTATTATCTATGAAAGCTTCACATTCTTATTTTCTATAGGTTCCCATACATTATAGTTTATTGATAACTTGTCATGTGTGTTTAGTTATTTACCTATCCATATTTATTATGCTTATTTATTCTTGATTTATTTCTTTTTTACTTAATACTTATTAAGAATTTGATATCACCATTATTTTTTATTCTCAAGGAATCCATTTAGTTTACTATGATTGATCTCTAAGTATATGCTAGATTGAATAATTTTATTCATGAAAAAACCATTGTTTTAAATTTTATATTCAAATGTAATGAATAATTGTGTATGTATCTAATTTACCAAGACTAATAAACTTTTTAGTCTTTCAGAATGTGATTCATCTAATCTTATACCATTGTAATAAAGCTGAAACAGTTTTTAGGCTATTGGGCTAAGGGTAACCAGATCAATTAAATGAGTAGTATTTCTAATATGATCAACCACAACCCATATATAAATATTTATTCTTCATTAATTTAGAAGACCAATGAAAAAAATTCCATAGTGATATTTTCAAATATCTATATATGTATAGGTAATGGTATTACCAGCCCATGGAATTTATCCTTATAGCCTTAACCTACTCATATAAAAATGATTTTATATATATATTAGTTGTTATCATTCTTCATATTTTCCCCTAATAGTAATCTTAGGGATATTGATAAATCTTCAATCTCTATAGTTAGATGAATGAGTTCATGATATGTACATAATTGAACATATATTCTTTTATATCAGGATTGTATAGAACAAATAGTTTTGACCCAAATATTACAACTCCTTATTCAACAATTTTTAACTACAAGGGTTTTAACCGATTTTATAGCTTCAACAATATTCTATGTTTGACCAAATTCTCTTTAAGAATCATTTTTCTTCTATAAAGGTATATTATAACTATCATTTATGAAATTAATTATAATGTTCTCCCATTTATGATTCTCATAACCATTTTTTTAAATTCTAATATGATTTTATCCTTGTAAATTATAATCATTGATATGGTTTTCTATATTCATTTTTTACATAGAGTATCCAAAACATTATTTTCATTCCAAGGACGGTAGTGTATTGAGTTTTCATAATCAATGAGAATCTCTAACTTCTTCAATACTAACTATTACACACTTTCTATGTGAATATATATTCATGTCTCTTATGATACATATATATCTCACACATCCACCCATATATTCAATTCCAGTTCATTTTCAACATAATGATCACTGGATAAAACTCTATCTCATGTTTTGAGATGTTCTTCTCATGAACATTCAAACACCATATGGTATAGACTATCACTTTATCATTATTCAATATTATATATTCCAATCCCTTATTTGAAGCATATTAGTATACAATAATATTTTCCTCAATTGTTTCAAGTATAGGTACTAATGTAATGATCTTCCTTTTTTCAATTAACTAAAGATGAATTCACACTCATTAGTCTAGTACAACTTTACTTTCTTCTAATTCTATATGGTTAGTGGGTTTGAAAATCATGAGATGATTGTTGCAAGTCATCAGTAATACCTACATAATCAAAGTCAAAAAGGGCATATTAATTACAAATATTGGTTTGGATCTGTCCACAGATGCCTTTATTTTAGAAGGGTCCACATATATCCCTTTAGAGGTGATAATGTGCCCCAGGAATGATAATTCCTCTATCCAGAACTCAATATTTATGTACAATACATATATGTTCTCCTTTCAAAAAGGCTTCATCGTGATATTTAAATTCTCCTCATTCACCTTATTAATTGTGTAGTATACCATAATGTCAAATATAATTTATACTATAAAATTGTATATGTATTCTCTGTGGAATATATTCATTATGTCTATGAAAAATACTGGAGAATTAGTGGGATTGAAGGGAACCACTATGAATTCATAGTGTCCATACCTTGTTCGAAAGGTAGTATTAGGAATATGTTACTTCTTTACCTATAATCGTTGATGCCCCAACTGAATTTATATCTTACATAAATACTATGGTGTATTTAGTTGATTGAATAATTCATATATTTGTTCTAGGAGATACTTGTTCTTTATCATGATTTTGTTGAGTTCATGATAATCAATGAAATTGAACAATGTCCCATCCTCCATCTTATGAATATAACAAATATACCCCTTTATGAAGCACTAAGGAATATAAAACCCTTTTCCAGACTATACTATAACAAATTATTATGTTCCTCAATCTCAATGGTGGCCATTCTATAAGTATTCTTTTATATGGGTAGTCATCCTGGTATAAGTTGAATTGAGATATCAACCTCCCGTTCAAGAGTAATAGTAGGAAATTCATTTAGAATTATAGTATTATAATCCCTCACAATAGTAATATTATTATGAATGACTATCTTATATGTCTCAATCATTTATGTCAGATATTCATTATCACAAGGTAGAAATATCAAAAATTGAGATAAATAAAACATATGAGGTTCATATACTTCATTACACATGTAATGAATAATAGGATGACTTGGGATATAAAGAGTGATCACACACTATAAATAGTGGATATTGGATTTATATAAAGACATTAAATACATAACCAATTTTACATCACTCTCCTTTATAGGGATTAAGAAAATAATTCTTTGGAGGTTCAGTCCACAAACATTAACTGGGGAGAAGTTATATACTTGGGATGAAAAAATTTATCCATTTTATGTTTTCATATAAAGATTAACTCCCATTTTTAGGTGGTTTTAAAATAATAATAATTAACGATAACAATTGTATTATCTAATGAACATTATGTTAGATAGAATATATAACACACAACACTGTGCTTAAACAAAGAACAAATTATTATTATTTAATTATAACTGTTATAGACTATACATTAAATTAGAGCATATGAATATATGAAAACACATTATTAAAATATTAAAACTGGTTTAATATAATGATTTAATACTAAATAAGTACCTAATTATTAATGAAATAATATTATACTTCAAAATTACATTTTCATCGAAAATGGTTTAACTTTTCATTTTTATATGTAAATTATAATTAATTTTATCCACATTTAGAAATTTAATTTTCTAAAATTAGTATCATTTTTTAAATTATCATATTAAATTTAACATTGGGTTATGTATTTTGATTTTTCTTAAAATATTGATTTTCTAGTGAATTGTGAAAATATAGATTTTCATTTAAAACATTATTATTAGTTCAAGTATTTAAAAATATGAATTTTGTTTAATAAAATTAAATGTAATATTAGTTCAATTGTATTAATTATAATTCATGTATGTTAGTTATAATCTATATTTTTTTCAAATTAAGTATAAAAATCATTTTATTCCCAAAAGGTGTTTTTATTAAAAATTATTATTATTGATTTTTGTGTTTTAATCATTATTTAATTTCTACTAATTATAGAAATTAAGTCTTAGAAAATTGATTTTATATTTTTTATTAATAGGTTCAAATACGGCAACTAGGCCCCTTTTATTTTATTTATTATTAATAGTAAACATGGAAAAAATCACCTTCTTATGGGTAAAATGGGTAAAATTGGATAAAGACACATGATACGATCTAAAATTCAACCCATATCTTACCATTATCATTTTATATGTGTGTAAATCATCCATTTAAAACCAATTATTTATTATATGGCCACTTGTTTGTTTATTTTTTTGATTATGACCCTTATATTAATTTAATTAAAAAATAAATTCAAAATGAGACAATATTTAGCTTAATAACTCTAAATTTTTATTATAAGGATATAAATAGGGAAAGTTATGTTATATATATTTTTTGAAATATAATCTATTTTTTTCTTCATGATAATATATTTCTAATTTCTAGTTTTTAAATTATTCCCATAAATTATTACACAACACTCATGTATTACTTATTCGATTAATAGAAAAATAAATTAATATAATTGAAAAACTAAAAAAGAATTTTTTTTGAGTTAATGTGACCCATTAATATGTTAGATAGATATAACCAATTATATTTTTTTTAAACTGCATATTATAATTAAATATTTTTAATGATGTATTTATAGTCAAATTTTATGAGCAGTTTCAAAAATGACATTTTGGATATTTTATGAAAAATGATATTTTCATAACTTTTTCATAAATATTAAAAACATAAATGGGGGACTATGATAATATATAGTCTAATATTTATTCCCTGATAAATTTATGGTCCAATTTTTTACCTTTCATGTGAAATTATAATCCTTTAAGAGTTAAAAATTTATTACTATAATTTTTGTTAAAATTGATTAAGTGAGGGACTAATGAAAAATATAAGGTTTAAGTACAAATTAATCATTTCCATGTATTATATGCTGATTTGATTTTAACTATATCATACATTATATTTGAATCTATTTCCATTTTAAATCATTTGTATTGAGAATGACCATATAATATTTCTCATATTTAAGATATTCCCAAAGTGACCCTCCCCTAAAATCCAAAAGAACACCCCGTACCATTCTAATTTACACCACAATGAAAAAATAAATCTTTACCAGTAACAAAAAAATTTACATCTCAACATTATTATCCAAGATTTGGAGGTTTTGGGGCTTCCGAAAATACGAAACCATGGGTCCTTTAGAAGATATCTAAAAGAGTTCATTCAAAGAAAAGGAAATCACCGTAACTAATCACATTATTGTTTTACATGTTATTTTAACTCCTCTAAAATATATAGTATATATCGTAAAATATTAACTGATTTTCAAAAATTTCCTAAAATGTTATTGTAATTGTAAAGCCACCACTGTCAACCTACTTTTAAGCCGAATGGGATATAAAAGTATCGTTCCTACATACATAAAACTTACCATCTCCACGCAGCGTTACAATTTATTTTTCATCACTATATTAAATGGATGGGAATTATGATGTGTTATTTTACATTACTTCTTTAAATAAAAATTCAATTTATAAATTTCTAAACACACAACACTGGACTTTAAGAAAATGGGATATGCATTAAAATATTATTATTTAAACTGGACCGTTATAACCTAGCCAATAAATTGGTGGGTAGGAATAATATTAACTAATTTTCTAAACAAATATATATAAAAATTTCAAACCAAATATAAATTTATTGATAAATTATTTATAAATAATCTCTCAATTTTTAATAATATCTTTTTTTATTTAAATATAAGTTTTCCTCTTAAATAGTTTTTGTTACATTTTGTTAGAATAGATTAATATTTTCTAACATAACTTGTAGAATTTTTTTATAACATGGATACCATTATTTTAAATAATAATTCCAAAATTATCTGAAAATTAAATTTCACTGTTTTTATGAAATGTTTAATTTTTCAATGAATAATAAAATTTGTAGGTTTTAATTAATTATTATTTTATATTAATGTATTTACAAAGTATCAAGACATTTTTGGTTAGTTAAAAGATATAATTAGTTCATATTGATGAAACATAATCCAATTATTTTCTTTTTAATTAATTTTATACATGAAATTGGAATAAAGACATTTATTTACATAAATAAGAATTTTTATGAAAAACCATTTTTGTTGTTGTTTATGTTTTAATGTTAAATTAATTTTTCACCCTTATATAAATTTAATATTTAAAAATAGATTCCATATTTCGAGTCATGAGATTCAGTTTTTTTAAATGGGTCCTTTTTATTTATTTATTTTGAATAGTAACCATAATAAATTATTTTCACCATGGTAAGGGTAAATCAGGTAATTAAATTTAAAATAATAGGATAGAGACTGAAAAATTACTATAACACTTTTCTTTGCCCTATTAGATGAGTTTATTTCGATAATTTCCATCCCATTTCAAAAAATATGCTATTTAATCTCTACATTCTTTTTATTTTTTTGATTATATTGTTTTATGTATGGAAAAGTAAAAATGAAATTCTCTTTGTTTTTTTATCATTATATTTTTTACATAGTGATAAATTGAGGTTATGTTGGGTTTTAAATGGAAATTTTAGAGATACTCTATTTTTTATAATGATAATTTATTTCAAATTTTTAGTAAGGGAATAATTTCCTTAAATGATTATGCAACGTCAAAATTTATTTATTTAGTTAATATAATATTAAAATAAATTATTTTAAAAATATTAAAAGTAATGTAATTTGAAGGAATTCAAAATGATCTCTTCCACTAAATTATCATCGGGTGCCTCTTTTATGGGCCATGGTAAAGTGCCACATTCTTGGGCTAATAATCTTGGGAATCATTATTGAATTGGCTCAATGGAAGGGGAACGTTATGTCACATGGTGGAAGGTTTTGCTTTATTAATTAAAACATCACCAATATGTTTGTGTACTCATTTTCCCTCTGTATATATGGATGAGGATTATCATAAATGATCATAAAAATATGTTATGTAATGTCTTATGAGCATGATTTGTACATGAATAGTAGCTAAGAACTATTTCTAGGAATAACTGTACGAAACCTATTAAGTTGGGTGGACATGGAATCAAGGATATCAGAGTGTTAAATTATGGTATCATTAATAAGTTCACCAGGAATTTTTTTCCTTTTGACGATCCTTGTCTTTATTTATAGTCCCATGGGTCCAATAACAGGTTGTTGAATGGTCATTGATCTTATATTGCATCATCTGTATGACCAACCATCTAATTATCCTTCAATGAGATTATGGAAAACACAGTGTGGATTCTAAGAAATCATTAATCTCTAAATTGTTGGTGGACTCCATGGATGGATACATATCTTCGCACACTTACTATTCCCCCACAAATGGAGGGTACGTTAATTGTAGAACAAATATCAAACAACAGCCTTTATAAAGTGATTCCAATATAGGCTAGACTAAAAATTAAATCTGATAACATCATAGATATTGATATGCTAAATTTGATTCCCAACATTAATGGTTGTTTCAATGTCAAGAAATAATATATGATGAAGTTTGATTGTTCCAATTCACCACCACAATGGATCCAAAAATTTATATTACCCTTTATACAAACTATATGGTTCATCTTTCTATTGAATATTTCAAAATAACAACTGTGTACTCATGTTCAACTAAATATAACTGGGAAGAAGATTGTGTCGTCTTTTCACTTATGTATAAATAATGAAGAGTACATTAATCATCTCTTTCAGGTGTTTGACTGTACATAGATATTATGGAGTTACATTAGATTCATATTTTTCATTGATTTATATGCATAAAGACCTATCCATGAGCACATGCTACACATATATATGTTTTTCCTTAGTGGGATGATTCAAAACTTTCTCCTGGAGGCCACTTCATCATTGTGTTCTTTCATCTGGTTAACCATAAACTCCACTCTTCTAAAGAGCGTGACACATGTTGTAGGTGTAGGTATTCGAGCTATGCTCAAGTAGGTGAAAGTCAGTTCTAAACTACTATTAAGGACTATAAAGAACAGATGCATTGATCATAATTTCTTAAGGCTTCAAGATGGATTAGGAATACCAAAGAATCCAATAATTGGGGAAAACATTCAGTGTATAACTCTACACTCAATATTGAAAAAAGTGAATGGTCTCTAGGCTGCATCTTGCATGCCATAACCATCAGTATGTAGAGGTGTATTTTGTACTCATCATTTCTTTTTCGATGGATATTTTTTTCCATTTAATTGTTATTGGATCTACAAACAAGACTAAATTTTAGGCCATTATCTATTTTATTGAACATCTTATCTGTAGAAATTAGAATCCATTATGGAATGAATAATATTAAAAACTCACTGTTTAATCCCTCAAAATAAAGAATATAGTTGTACTGTAGAGAGTAATGCCTTTTGGATCCAATGATTCAAATAGGTGAACTAATATCATGTCATGATCTCACTTGTCTATAGAGAGGGAAATCAAGTTACATATGCTTTTTCAATGTTGGAAATCATGGAGATAAGCACATTGTGTTCATGCTTTCCCCCTCAATATTGTGTAAATTTTGTTTATTCAGATATGTGGGTAGTGAACTAACCCCAATAATGTAATTTCCCATTGTATATTTTCTATATTGGTGACTTTGGTATATTAATTTATTAGATCAAAATTAGTTTCTCCTGGACTTTAAGGTAATACTTTATGAAATTACAAGAGTATCATTCCCCTATCATATAAAAGGGTACCTGTTGGAACCACTTTGTGTATAAGGTTGTATTTGTTGTCAATAGTTTTCAATGAAGATCAAAATGAAGGAGATCATGAAGTACTCCAATGAAATAGAGGAATGTAAATTCAGATGATTTCTGTACTGATCATAAGTTCAATGAACATGTGTCAAAGGTGACACATTCAACAGTGAAGAATATTGAGGCATAATCCATCAGTGGATGAAGAAGAAGCCATGATGGTTGATGAAGACCATGGAATTCTTTATGATTGCATGAGAACCATGCAAGAGACTCCTTGAAGAATATAATCGTATGATTTGCATGAGGTAGAGGAATGACGGTTGAAGAACAAGACAATGTGCAAGGCATTGGAATTCTGCGATGGCCATGAACATCACATTGTATCAAACTATTATGATGCTAAAGCTGATCTATCAAAGGATACATATCATGATAGTGGAGTTTGTGATGAATGATGAAGAGTTGTTGTAGAAGGAAAATCGCATAGGTGGCATGTCGACTTCTTGAGCTGTGTTCAACGATCTATGTTTGATGCAAGAACTTAAACAAAGGAATGGATGATCTGGAGGTGGTTCCAAATGAACAGACACAAGGTGGCGCTGTTTTCCAATGTTTGCCAAATTTTTGGGCCTCAAAATCGGAAAATGAAGACATGTATTGTCTCCAAAAGGAGGTTCACACAAAAAGGAAGTTGTGCGCGAAATATAAGAGGCTTACGCAAAATACTTACCTAGGGCGTGGAAAATAGTGGGATGCATGAAATAGTTTTTCACGCAAATAGTGTTTCGGAATTAGATTGGTGAAAAATGGAAAAGGCATGGGCTGCGTAGAAAATACGGGCTGTGCGCGAAAAACTGCTTGGTTCCCAAAATTAGTGGAGCGAATTTTTTCGCGCAAACTGTGTTTTAGAATTAGAGTGTTGAAAAATGGTAAAGGCATGGGCTACGCGAAAAACTATAGCAGTGCACGGAAAAATGTTGTGTGCAGAATTGCTGGGTGAGTTTTTTGCGCAAGCAGTGTATCGAATCAGAAATACAGAAAATCAGAAAAAGAAAGAGGCGCGTGAAAATTTGGGGATGTTCGCGCCATGTGCGTGGAAAATCAAACAGGTGCATGTGATTTAAAGAACTGAGAGACAGTTTTGCGCGCGGGAAGGGGTTTTACGTGCAGGATCAAAAACGCCTATAAATATAAGGTGAAGCCCCCTCATTAGAAGAGGCTCGACACTTAGACAAATCTCGAGCTCTAATGCGTGGAAAAACTAAGGTATAGAGTGGTGCGCGAAAAGAAGAAGGGTTGCACAAAAAAGAAGGTGTTTCTTGAAAAAGGGAAGATTTGCACGAAAAAGAAGAGTTGTCCAAAAATCCTTTTACGTGCCAAAAGTTATTTTTACGTGCAAGGTTTAAAATTTTATGAGAAAGGCACCATAACGGGTGCGTGAAAATTTGGGGGTCCTGCAGGCCTTTGACAGGTGATTAACACTCTCAAATCTACTTTGCGAAGATGGAAGAACAGTAAACCATTTGGTTTTATGAATAGAAGTGGTACCACACACACATGAGTGGTGTTTGACATCCTCATTGTGCTTTGCGAAGAGAAGAAGAACAGACCGTGTAACTAAAATTAGATCTACACAGAAAGAGGGGAATATATCAATACACTCAGGTGTTAGTAGTGAGAATCAAAGGCAGAGAAGAAGAAAGATATAATGCATTCAGTCATTACACTAAATAAGAAGGATTGAACTGAAAAGGGCATCAACTCTGAACCCTGATTCAAGAAAATTATCATGCTAAACAGGATACAAATAACTTCAATTCACATATATTGAAGAGACCTTTACGTCTATAAACTGAGTGAGACTTCACCAAGGGTAGTGAGCCAGGGGGAGTCAACGGGAGTGACCCGAGAGAAGCAGTGAGCTATCCCTGAACCTTTGTAAAGACTGTGAGCCTGGGACAGAGTGATTGTGCAGGAACAATTGTAATCTATAGCTAGTGAAGCATAATTTATTTAGGTACAATCGACAACCTGTCAGCATAAGCTCATTGGATGCAGCCCTTAGTGGTGAACCAAGTAAAAATAGTTGTGTCATCTCTCTCCATGTGAATGTTTCATTGCTAATCATGTCCATCATACAGGTTTATGTAGTTCTTACAAATGTGGGAACAAGATACACAACTTTAAGAAGAAAAAGTTGACACCATGATTCACCCCACCCCTCTCAGGGTGTCCCGTGGTCCTTCAAGTGGTATCAGAGGGAGGTTCACGTATGTTGGATATTCTCAATTCTCCAGTAATTCTATATAGAAGAGGATTTGAGTTTCTTTCCTAAAGTCAACAATAAAGAGTAGTCTGGATGGGGATTCAGTCATTTCAGAGCAGAAGTATACATCTAGCAAGACCACGACAAATAGGAAAAAGAATAAGAAGAAGCAGATAAAGAGGTCCCTCATGACCAAATAAGATACTATGTCTTGTTCTCCATGCAATTCCAATAATGAAGAAACATCATTCTTGGAAAGTATCAAGCAGGTGGTTCAAGATTCTTCCAGAAGAAAGGATGACACCCCTAATCCAAGATTTCAAGAAAAACTCAAAACATATCTGCATGATATTCTTGAAAAAAGGGTTACTATTATTTGTAGCCTATTCCAATCTATGCAGGTTGAGGTCACTCGACTAGAAATAGAAGCTGACAATATGGAAAAGGGGTTGGAAAGAAATGTTATGGAAAGTATAAAGCTCACTAAATAGGTGAAAGTCCTTGAAGAAAAAGAGGTAGTCAATAAGACTCTAAAAGAAAAGATCCATGCACTTGAAGCTGAGTTGAAGAAAAGCAATGAAGTCAAGAGTTTTTGTTTGGAAGAAACATCCATGAAATTCATGGAACTTGACTCTTTGTTACAAAAAAAAGTTAAGATGCATTAAGATGAGGTTGAAAGACTGAAGAAGACTTGTGAAGAGTAGATGATCATGATTGAAGATCAGGAGATCATACTCAATACTGAGGGTCAAAAATTGGAAGCCTAGTTGACAAATATTAAGAATAAACATATTGAGTCTTCACAAAAGGATGAAATGAGTGATTCTGGTACTCAATGTTCATTGGAGGCTACTAAAGATGAATTACCTCCAACATGTGACAAGAAGATTATGACAACTCTTGAGTGTGCACCTCAAGAATCAGTCACTTCTGGTACTCAATGCTCACTGGAGGATTCTATTGTCAAAAGACCTCCAACATGTGATAAGAAGATCATGAATTCACTCATTGATCTATCAAAAGCATGTGAAATGTGAAGGTACCATCCAAACCATCTTGTACTCATGTTTCTAAATACGTCCCTACAATCAGTGCAGGTTTGAAGTAAAGTTCTAATTAAGTATGGATGAGGAAAGGTGAGTGGAATAAACCTACCACTATGGCTAGGGTGGATGAGAAGAAAAAGGAGGAAGATGGTTCCCCAAATAGAGCACAAAATATTAAGAAGATGGAAAACAACCTTATACAAAAGAAACAAAGAAGAAAAGATTTGTGGGCCAATGTTGGTGCTGTGACAGATTTGGGCACTGTGCACATGATTGTTTTTACAATCCCTTACATGGAAAAGCACGGCGAAAGCCTATATCAATGGCAAGGAATCCAGAGAAGAAGAAGCAACATCCGTGGGTCAAGAAGTATCTATTTACAGCAAACAGAT
The DNA here is from genome assembly GCA_963277665.1 of Viscum album. Classification (NCBI taxonomy): domain Eukaryota; kingdom Viridiplantae; phylum Streptophyta; class Magnoliopsida; order Santalales; family Viscaceae; genus Viscum; species Viscum album. The sequence goes on along the minus strand of OY728157.1, from coordinate 109,936,415 downwards.
TTGGAATGCTTGACAACATCTGTGATGTATGCAGTGGCAGTGGTCACAAGAATGGTGCATGCCTATGTCAACAGATATCCAGAGCAGATAAGAACAGAAGACCACAAAAGCCAGCTAAGAAGGAAGAATATTCCTTTGTAAGAAATCATAAGAATATGGTGAACACACATTTCCAAAAGATGATCTCAAGTAGGGAAGCTGAGAAGTCCAAGGATTTTAGATCCATGAAATTTAAGGTTCATTCATCCAAAAGAAGCACAGAGTGGGATGAAACTCGGATGAACCCATGTGGAAGACTCAAACCAGCTAAAACAGTTCCAAATGACATATTGGTCATCTGGCCTGAAGATTTTAACAGAATGAGGTAACATGAAGATGAAAAGGCCAAGCCTGGGGGAAAAGGAAAAGGAAAACTTTCACATGATGAAGACACATTGCATGATAGATTGCAAACAAAGAGAAACACACATGTCATAGAAGTTCTGTGTGAGAGATGCAAGAAATCTGGTCACAATGCAAAAGGTTGTCTAACCATAATACCAGAAAAAGAAGCAGTCCTTAATAGGAGAAATAATGTATCATTCATGATGGATGTTAAGAAGAACAATTCACCACAAAAAGAAGAAGAGAATGTGAAAAGAGCCATGCCACATCAACACATATCAGAACATATGTTGAAATATTCAGGCGTGACGACTGGAGTGAACAGAGGAACTTGGTTGAGAAAAGCACCTCAACCATGCTGGTCTTGTTGATGAAGCAAGGAGGAACCACCTTATTCACGTAATCATTTGTGTATTGTATTTGTGCTAATAATGCAGGGAATTGAAGGTGAAGCATGCTCTCAGGGGGAGAACCTGAGAAGTAGTGAATGTTGTCAACTCTTGATAGCCATGCTAAAGAAGTTTCCATCCTTAGTAGATTCTTCAATTGATATTAAAATATTTTTATGATGAAGGATCACTCTTGATGATGATGATGAGGAGTGTTTCCCCTGAGGGGGAGAAAAATGAAAAAGCTTCCAAAATCATTGTTTCAATCAGTATCAACTCCAGCTGGTATTAAATGCAATTACTCTGTAAATTTCATGAAGAACATGTCACTGATCAAGGTATGTCATTTCTCAATCTCTCATCCTCAGTTACTCAGAATAGAAATCATTCTACAAAGGGGGAGTAACTGAATTGATCAGTGACATAAGAAGAATGGATGTGCCCCAAGGTCACTTATCCTGTCGATTGCACTTGAATGATTTTGATCTGTTTGGTGATGTGAGTGCAGGAATTTCAGGTTGATTATTCCCTATCAAATTTTATTTTCTTCTACCTAAAATAAAAGTGGTACACCCTTGAAGACAAAATACATGAGTTTTTAATCTCATGTTGGTTTCATGATCTGTGAATAATGGACAACCTTGTTGACTTAATCAAATCCTCTTGTTTTCTACATCGAGCATTTATCAAGTAGACTTAGAGTGAAATGATTAATGAAACATTGCTTAAGTATGGATTGATACCCTCTCTACCAGGTGCTTTGTATTTCTTATCAATAAGGGGGAGAGAAAGTGAAAGGAATGTTTGAAAAGAAAAGTTGATTGAAGAGAAGATTCTCATTTTGAAATTGACGAATTCATTTCAGAAGATGTATAAGATATTGACAAAAAAATACAAAGGAGGATATTGTTGGAACCACTTTGTGTATAAGGTTGTATTTGTTGTCAATAGTTGTCAATGAAGATCAAAATGAAGGAGATCAGGAAGTACTCCATTGAAACGGAGGAATGAAAATTCAGATGATTTTTGTACTGATCATAAGTTCAAAGACCAGGTGTCAAAGGTGACACATTCAACAGTGAAGAATAGTAAGGCATAATCCATCAGTGGATGAAGAAGAAACCATGACGGTTGATGAAGACCATGCAATTCTTCATGATTGCATGAGAACCATTCAAGAGTCTTTTTGAAGAATATAATCGTATGATTTGCATGAGGTAGAGGAATGACGGTAGAAGAAGAAGACAATGTGCAAGGCATTGGAATTCTGCGATGCCATGAACTTCACATTGTACCAAACTATTATGATGCTAAATCTGATCTATCAAAGGATACATATCATGATAGTGGAGTTTGCGATGAAAGAAGAAGAGTTGTTGTAGAAGGAAAATCGCATAGGTGATTGTTCTTGTTGACAAATCATACAATGTCATACAAATCTATTGACAAAAGAGATTTCATAGTGGCATGTCGACTTCTAGAGCTGTGGTCAACGATCTATGATTGATGCAAGAACGTCGACAAAGGAATGGATGATCTGGAGGCGGTGCCAAATGAGCAGACACAAGGTGGCGCTGTTTCCCATTGTTTTCCAAATTTCTGGGCCTCACAATCGGAAAAGGAAGACATGGATTGTCTGCAAAAGGAGTTTTTCACAAAAAGGAAGTGGTGTGCGAAATATAAGAGGCTTGCATGAAATACTTAAGTTGGGTGTGGAAAACAGCAGGATGCGCGAAATAGTTTTTCCCACAAATAGTGTTTCGGAATCAGATTGGTGAAAAATGGTAAAGGCATGGGCTGCGCGGAAAATATGGGCTGTGCGCGAAATTCTTGAGTTGGGTGCGAAAAATAGTGGGGTGCGTAAAATTAGTGGAGCGAAGTTTTTCACGCAAACAGTGTTTCAGAATCAGAGTGTTGAAAAATGGTAATGGCATGGGCTGCGCGAAAAACTATAGCAGTGCACGGAAAAATGTTGTGCGCATAATTGCTGGGTGAGTTTCTTATGCAAGAAGTGTATCAAATCCGAAATACAGAAAATCAGCAAAGGAAAGAGGCGCGTGAAAATTTGGGGATGTTCGCACCATGTGCACGGAAAATCAAACAGGTGTGCGTAATTCAAAGAACTGAGAGACAGTTTTGCGCGCAGGAAGGGGTTTTACGCGCAGGATCAAAAACGCCTATAAATATGAGGTGAAGCCCTCTCACTAGAAGAGGCTTGACACTTAGAAAAATCTCGAGCTCTGATGAGAAAAAAAACTAAGGTATAGAGTGGTGCACGAAAAGAATAAGGGTTTCACGAAAAAGAAGGTGTTGCGCGAAAAAGGGAAGATTTGCGTGAAAAAGAAGAGTTGCACAAAAATCCTTTTACATGCCAAAAGTTATTTTTACACGCAAGGTTTAAAATTTTACGGGCAAGGCACCGTAAAGGGTGCACGAAAATTTGGGGTTCCCGTAGGCCTTTGACAGGTGCTTAGCACTCTCAAATCTGCTTTGTGAAGATGGAAGAATAGAAAACCATTTGGTTTTATGAAGAGAAGTGGTACCACACACACATGAGTGGTGTTTAATATACTCGTTGTGCTTTGCGAAGAGAAGAAGAAAGGACCATGAAACTAAAATTAGATTTTCACAGAAAGAGGGGAATATATCAATACACTTAGGTGTTAGTTGTGAGAATCCAAGGCAGAGAAGAAGAAAGATCTAATGCATTCAGTCATTGCACTAAAGAAGAAGGATTGAACTGAAAAGGGCATCAACTATGAACCCTGATGCATGCAAAGTCTCATGCTAAATAGGAGACAAAGAACTTCAATTCACATCTATTGAAGATACCTTTACGTCTATAAACTGAGTGAGACTTCACCAAGGGTAGTGAGCCAGGGGGAGTAAATGGGAGTGACCCGAGGGAAGCAGTGAGCTATCCCTGAACCTTTGTAAAGGCAGTGATCCTAGGACAGAGTGACTGTGCCCGGACAATTGTAATCTACAGATAGTGAAGCATAGTGGATTTAGGTACGATCGACAACCTGTCAGCGTATGCTCCTTGGACGCAGTCCTTAGTGGTGAACCAAGTAAAAATAGGTGTGCCATCTCTCTGCATGGGAATGTTTCATTGCTGATCATATCCATCATACAGGTTTAAGTAGTTCCTACCAACGTGGGAACAAGATCCACAACATTAAGAAGAAAAAGATGACACCCTAATTCACCCCTCCCCTCTCAGGGTGTCCCGGGGTCCTTCAAGTGGTATCAGAGGGATGTTCACGTATGTTGGATATTCTCAATTCTCCAGTAATTCTATATAGAAGAGTATTTGAGTTTCTTTCCTAAACTCAACAATGAGAAGTAGTCTGGATGAGGATTCAGTCATTTCAGAGCAGAAGTCTACATCTAGCAAGAACATGACAAATAGGAAAAAGAAAGAGAAGAAGCAGATAAAGAATTCCCACATGACCAAAGAAGATATTGTGTCTTGTTCTCCATGCCATTCAAATAATGAAGAAACATTAGGCTTGGAAAGTATCAAGTAGGTGGTTCAGGATTCTTCCAGAAGAAAGGATGACACCCCTAATTCAAGCTTTCAGGAAAAAATCAAAACATATATGCATGATATTCCTGAAGAAAGGGTTGCTATTATTTGTAGCCTATTCCAATCTATGCAGGTTGAGATCACTCGACTAGAAATAGAAGCTGACATTATGGAAAAGGGGTTGGAAAGAAAATTTATAGAAAGTATGAAGCTCACCAAACTGGTGAAAGTCTTTGAAGAAAAAGAGGAAGTCAATAAGACTCTAAAAGAAAAGATCCATGCACTTGAAGCTGAGCTGAAGAAGAGCGATGAAGTCAAGAGTTTTTTTTTGGAAGAATCATCCATGAAATTCATGGAACTTGACTCTTTGTTACAAAACAAAGTTAAGATGCATGAAGATGAGGTTGAAAGACTGAAGAAGACTTGTGAAGATAATATTATCATGATTGAAGATCAGGAGACCATCCTCCATATTGATTTTCAAAAATTGGAAGCCTAGTTTACCAAGATTGAGAATAAACATATTGAGACTTCAAAAAAGAATGAAATGAGTGATTATGGTACTCAATGTTCATTGGAGGCTACTAAAGCTGAAGTACCTCCAACATGTGACAAGATGATTATGACAACTCTTGAGTGTCCACCTCAAGAATCAGTTGCTTCTGTTACTCAATGCTCACTGGAGGATTCGATTGTCAAAAGGCCTCCAACATGTCATAAGAAGATCATGACTTCACTCATTGATCTATCAAAAGAAACTGAGAAAGTGAAGGTACCATCCAAACCATCTTGTACTCTTGTTTCTAAATACGTCCCTACAATCAGTGTAGGTTGGAAGAAAAGTTCTAAGAATGTATGGATGAGGAAATGTGAGTGGAATAAACCTACCACTACGGCTAGGGTGGATGAGAAGCAAAAGGAGGAAGTTGGTTCCCCAAATAGAGAACAAAATATTAAGAAGATGGCCCAAAAACCTCATGCAGAAGAAACAAAGAAGGAATGATTTGTGGGCCAATATTGGTGCTGCAACAGATTTGGGCACTATGCACAGGATTGTTTTTACAATCCCTTACATGGAAAAGCATAGGGAAAGCCTATATCAAAGGGTAGGAATCTAGAGAAGAAGAAGCAACATCCACGGGTCCAGAAGCATCTTTTTACAGCAAACAGATTTGGAATGCTTGACAACATCTGTGATGTATGCAGCGGTAGTGGTCACAAGAATGGTGCATGCCTATGTCAATAGATATCCAGTGCAGATAACAACAGAAGACCACACAGGCTAGCTAAGAAGGAAGAATATTCCTTGGGAAGAAATCAGATAAATATGGTGAACACAAATTTCCCCAAGAATATCTCATGTAGGGAAGTTGAGAAGACCCAGGATTTGAGATCCATGAAATTTAAGGGTCATTCATCCAAAAGAAACACTGAGTGGGATGAAACTCGGATGAACCCATGTGGAAGACCCAAACCAACTGCAACAGTTCCGAATGACATATTGGTCATCTGGCTTGAAGATTTGAAAAGAATGAGGAAACATGAAGACGAAAAGTCCAAGGCTGGTGACAATGGAAAAGGAAAACATTCACATGATGAACACACAGTGCATGAGAGATTGCAAACAAAGAGAAACACACGTGTCAAAGAAGTTTTGTGTGAGAGATGCAAGAAATCTGGTCACATTGCAAAAGGTTGTCTAACCTTAATACCAGAATAAGAAGCAGTCTTTAAGAGGAGAAAGAATGTATCATTCATGAGGGATGTTAAGCATAACAATTCTCCACAAAAAGCATAAGAGAATGTGAAAAGAGCCATGCCACATCAACACATATCAGAACATATGTTGAAATATTCAGGCGTGACGACTGGAGTGAACAGAGTAACTTGGTTGAGAAAAGAACCTCAACCATGCAGGTCTTGTTGATGAAGCAAGGAGGAACCACCTTATTCACGTAATCATTTGTGTGTTGTATTTGTGATAATAATGTAGGGAATGGAAGGTGAAGCATGCTCTCGGGGGGATAACCTAAGAAGTAGTGAATGTTGAAAACTCTTGACAGCCAAGCTAAATAAGTTTCCATCCTTAGTAGATTCTTCAATTGATATTCAAAGATTATGATGATGAAGGATCACTCTTGATGAAGATGATGAGGAGTGTTTTCCCTGAGGGGGAGAAAAATGAAAAAGCTTCCAAAATCATTGTTTCAATCAGTATCAACTCTAGCTGGTATTAAATGCAATTACTCTATAAATTTCATGAAGAACATGTCACTGATCAAGGTATGTCATTTCTCAATCTCTCGTCCTCAGTTACTTAGAATAGAAATCATTCTACAAAGGGGGAGTAACTGAATTGATCAGTGACATAAGAAGAATGGATGTTCCCCAAGGTCACTTATCCTGCCGATTGCACTTGAATGTTTTTGATCTGTTTGCTGATGTGAGTGCAGGAATTTCAGGTTGATTATTCCCTATCACATTTGATTTTCTTCTACCTAAAATAAAAGTGGTAAACCCTTGATGACAAAATACATGAGTTTTTAATCTCATGTTGGTATCATGATCTGTGAATAATGGACAACCTTGTTGACTTAATCAAATCCTCATGTTTTCTACATCGAGAATTTCTCAAGTAGACTTAGAGTGAAATGATTAATGAAACATTGCTTAAGTATGGATTGATACCCTCTCTACCAGGTGCTTCGTATTTCTTATCAATAAGGGGGAGAGAAAGTGACATGAATGTTTGAAAAGAAAAGTCGATTGAAGAGAACATTCTCATTTTGACATTGACGAATTCATTTCAGAAGATGTATAAGATATTGACAAAAACTACAAAGGGGGAGATTGTTGGAACCAATTTGTGTATAAGGTTGTATTTGTTGTCAATAGTTGTCAATGAAGATCAAAATGAAGGAGATCAAGAAGTACTCCAATGAAATGGAGTAATGGAAATTTAGATGATTTTTTTACTGATCATAAGTTCAAAGAACATGTTTCAAAGGTGACACATTCAACAGTGAAGAATAGTGAGGAATAATCTATTAGTGGATGAAGAAGAAGCCATGATGGTTGATGAAGACCATGCAATTCTTCATGATTGCATTAGAACCATGCAAGAAACATCATGAAGAATATAATCGTATGATTTTCATGAGGTAGAGGAATGACGGTTGAAGAAGAAGACAACGTGCAAGGCATTGGAATTCTGCGATGGCCATGAACATCACATTGTATCAAACTATTATGATGCTAAATCTGATCTATTAAAGGATACATATCATGATAGTGGAGTTTGTGATGAAAGAATAAGAGTTATTGTAGAAGGAAAATCGCATAGGTGATTGTTCTTGTGGACAAATCATACAATGTCATACAATTCTGTTGACCAAAGAGATTTCATAGTGGCATGTCGACTTCTAGAGTTGTGGTCAACAATCTATGTTTGATGCAAGAACGTCGACAAAGGAATGGATGATCTGGAGGTGGTGCCAAATGAGCAGACACAAGGTGGCACTGTTTCCCAATGTTTGCCAAATTTTTGGGCCTCAAAATCGGAAAATGAAGAAATGGATTGTCTGCAAAAGGAGGTTCGTGTCATGACCCGTCCTCGGGGCCCGTGCCGTGACTACCCCAAGCCCGCCTTCCATCGGCCAGGGGCTGGTGACTAGCACCAAGGCGTAAATCCCTGTAAAAAGGGAAGGCATTGCCTTTGTAAAGTAAACAAGTACCACAGAGTAAGCAAGCGGAAGAGTAAACACTAGGTAAAAACAGAGTACAACTGAAGTGCGGAAAAGTAAATGGGCCAGTATACAGACCCAAACTGAAAGTAAAGTAAAACTCGAAAAGGAAAACAGCAACTGAAAAGTAAAAGCTGCTACGTCGAGCTGTCCACTAGGAATCCCACCTGAAGTGTGGGTACAGTTAGCTCCACTGCTCCTCGGGTCCCGCCGTCTGCTCCGAGCACGTTCGCCCATTGGTCCACCTCCAGGTATCGTCCTGCTCAGCAAGCGTCAACCACGATCAACGATGTCCGTCGTCTGCAACCAACACAACGTAGTACGGGCATAGCCCGTGCAGGGGTGAGTATATGCTACTCAGTAGGGACCCTGAGACCCCTGAAGGTCTCCCAAAATCCACAAAGGATAAACCAAAAAGGAAAGATACAAACATGAAGTAACAACTGACACTGCTTAGGTATATGCCCATACATATACCTAAGTCGTCAATTACAATACGCTCCAACCTCCGAGCCCAAGTACAACTCAGTCCACACAGGAAAGTATACGTATTCCACACAGGAAAGCAAAATGAAATCCACACAGGATAGCACAACACAATCCACACAGGAAGGTAAATAGGATTCAGCTCACACAGGTATACTTTTTCGGAAGACGATAGAGATGATCACTGATCCATCTAAGTCATCGGACCCACAAAGGATCGATATGTACTAACCCCCGCAAAGACCCACACAGGATCGGACCCACACCGGATCTGTAGGCGCTGGTTCACATAGGACCGCTGAGCGCAGACCCACATAGGATCGGACCCACACAGGATCGGGCCCACACATGACCTGTAGGACTGATCCACGTAGGATCGCTGAGTGTTGTAGTCGTCGTCGTCGGATCCACTAAGGATATCTGTACTGTCGTCGTCGCAGTCACAATAGCAGTAACAATAGCAGTCGCAGCAAGCTCTAGGTTTTCCGCACATAGCAAGCTCGTTCGGGAGGGTCCGCTCCACGAGCCGAGAGGCTGATACATCAACTGTCACAAAGCCTAGAGTTGATGTATCCAAATGTTCCGTATCGTCAACAGAACTCAACACAACAGACGGCGCGTCAATCAGACGCCCAGTCTGAGAGTTATTGGCTTTTTGGTCCTAGGGGCCCGGTTGGTTTTTAAGGCAAAACCAACCCGACTGTACTCCACCTGCATCCAAACCTCTGGCAGAGTATGCCAAAAGATCCGTCTCACTAAGAGGAACTCAACAAAGCTGACGGCACATCAAACGGACGTCCGTAGCTCAAGATATGAGCGTTTCCGCTCCGAGGGCCCGGTTGGTTTCGTGTACGAACCAACCCGGACGAACTCAAAGTATTCCGAAACCTTGATTGCAATATACCGAACCGACCGTCTCGATCCAAGGATCGCATCTCCACTGACGGCGCGTCGTTTGTAAGTCCGTAGCCCGAGTTATGGGAATTTGAATCCAAACCGCTCGGTAATGGGGGTTTCGGGCCTGGGTCGTCCCGACCCGAGACCCCCCGGATGGCCCGAACCGGGTCGACCCGCCCCGGATAGGGTCGACCCGGCCCGGCCCGGCCTAGCCTGGCAAACCGGTCGGGCACGCCGGTTCGGTGCAACGCAGCGCGCTGGGCGCGCTGCCAGCTCGGTCGAAAGCCGAGCTGCTGGAAAAAACGGGGGGCCGCCTGCCCCCCTTTGTGAAACCGGCCCCCCTCATTATGGGGGGCCAATTTAGCAGCCCAGGGGAATTTAATTCCCCCGGTTTCCACACTTCCGGCTGGCGTGACTTAGCCGGCCGACTTCTTCTCAACAGGACCGGAAAGGGCCGGTCCTCTTCCGTCTTCTGACACCGGCGGCCCTGCTGGCCGCCGGTCATCACGTTCTGCCGCGGACCAGAACCGGCCGCAGCCTTCGTCGCCTGGCGCGGTCCGACGGCACCACGCCCCTCCGCCGCGGCCCCGCTCTGACTGCGGCGCCTTCGGTTTCCTTCAACGCGACGTGACGGCGTCACGTCCGTGAAAAGATTTCCACGGCGCGACACGACGGCGCTGCGCAATAATTGGCGTGTGATTCTCGCATGGTGCGATGGCACCACGCCATCTCGTTCCATCCGCAAGAAACATTCAAGAACAAGGAGGGGGGTTCGGCCGTGTTTGTGCGGTCCAGCCCCCCCCCCCTCTCGTTAGACGATAACACTTAATCATTTAACCTCAAAGATCGTCATGCTAGAACCAATAACGAGAATAATTAAATAAAACAACAACAAACCCCTACCTCGGTTTCAAGTGCGGAGCATGTCAACAAACCACGGAAGACTCGGGTGTCACGGGTTTCCGTTGACGTTGAGGTGCGTCCAAAGAGGTACATCGCTAGAGAAGCTTCGTAAGCTGACGGAGATAATCCGAGGAGGAAATGACGTCTCCTTTCGCTGACACAGGAAGAAGATCGAAGAAGCGGCGTCGTCGATCTTCAGAAACACACCAGCTACGAAGAAGGGAGAAGCGGTGTTCTTCGTCGGAGCTTGAGTGTTCTTCGTGATCTTCATCAAAGTTGAAGAAGGTGGAGAGAACCTCTAAAATTCTCTCAAGATGGCTAAGGAGACCAACCAAAATAAAATAAGCTCAGGCTTATTTTATTTACACAATTATCAACTTGAATTTCAAAGGTTTCAAATTCAAACAACTCAACTCAATTAATTAACTAAGTTGTCAAGTTAATTAAAGAGGAGTTATAGGGAGTTTAAAAATAAGAAGATGAAGTGTTAGGGTTTGTGTGGGCCCCACCACACTTAATCCTCTCAATGGAGGTTAAGTAGATGTGGGTCCCACCCCTAACTCCCTTTGGGAGGAGTTAACCAACAAGTTAAAAATAAAATGTGTTTCCACATTTTATTTAACTTTGTTTAATTTATCCCAAAACTAACTTTTGTTCTGCATAAAACGCAACCTCGGAAAAGGTCTCCTTAAGTGAAAATCGGCGCTGCGAGTTCATCGGTGCCTTCGGAATTCTATTCCGGGCACCAGTTCAAAAGTTAGAAATTCCCACTCGTTCTTTCACTGAACGTACCCAAGGCAATCTTCGGAAATTGATTCAGGGCACTCCGGGCCTCGGAATCAGGTGCCGTCAGAAACCGCGCTCTTCTAAAATTCCAAAAAAAATTAAGAAAACATTTACCCTGAATTTTACGGGTCTTTACATTACTCCCACCTCATGGCTTTACGTCCCGGTAAAGATACATCAAAACTAGGGAAACAAATGAGGGTACTGAGCATGCATCTGAGCATCCTACCCCCAAGTGCTCTCCTAGAGATTCCCATGCTACCATCTGATGCGCACTAGAGGAATTGACCGCCCACGTGGGACCCGCTCCTGTCGATCCTCTATCTCTACCGAGACCTCCGTAAAAGTCTCCCATCGTCAACGTCAAGCTCCCCATGGTCAATGATGTGCGTCAGGTCATGCACGTATCTCCTCAGCTGAGACACATGGAAGACGTCGTGTACCCGGTGCAACTGAGGTGGTAGAGCTAGGCGATAAGCCACCTCGTCAATCCTGCTGAGGACCTGGAAGGGTCCGATGAAGCACGGAGATAACTTGCCGCCTCGGCCAAATCTTCATATACCACGTCGAGGTGAGACCCGCAAGAAGACATGGTCTCCATCCTCGAACACTAGTGGCCTCTACCTCCTATCAGCGTATGACTTCTGCCAGCTCTGAGCTGTCCTTATCAACTCCTGTATGACCTGGACCTTCTCTATCGTGGCCTGGACCATCTCTGGTCCCACAAGTGCTGACTCCCCAGGGTATGTCCAGCACAAAGGAGATCTACAAGGTCGGCCATACAACGCCTTGTACAGTGCCATCCCGATGGTGGAGTGGTAGCTGTTGTTGTACGCAAACTCTACCAAGGGTAGGTGGTCCTCCCAGCTGCGACCAAAGTTGAGGGCACATGCGCGGAGAATGTCCTCGAGAGTCTGAATGGTCCTCTCCATCTGACCATCTGTCTGAGGGTGTAAGGCTATACTCAGACGTAGCTGGGTCCCGAACGCCTCCTGTAATCCCTTCCAAAGCCGGGAAGTAAAGAGAGCATCTCGATCGGAGATGATAGATGATGGCACACCGTGGAGCCTCACAATCTTCTGAACGTAGAGACGTCCCAAGCTCTCCACTGAGACCTGATCTCTGATTGGTAAGATGTGTGCCGACTTGGTGAGTCGGTCAACAATCACCCAAATGGAGCCGTGACCTCTGGAAGTGCGTGGAAGTCCAGTCACGAAGTCCATAGATATCCCGTCCCACTTCCACTCCGGGACCTCCAAGGGATGTACCAAGCCTGCTGGAACCTGATGCTCTGCCTTCACCTGCTGGCAGGTGAGGCATCGAGAAACGAACTCTGCCACAACCTTCTTCATGCCCGGCCACCAGTGCTGTCGTCTGAGATCCTGGTACATCTTCGCCACTCCAGGATGTACTTCCAAAGGAGAAGTGTGAAACTCTCTCAGCACCTCTTCTCACAAAGCGACTGGTACCATGGTACGTCCTCTGAAAAGGATGTCGTGCTCTACTCCAAGGGAGAAACCATCAGGTGCCTGTCCCGAGGATATCTGTGCACGTCATGTCTCACAGTCAATGTACTCATGATGTGCCTCTCTGACCTGCTGTAGTAGTGGAGGGGTGACTGTGAGAGACTAGTGGAAGTTTGTTCCATCTCTATCCACGAAGGGTATCTGCAAAGAGGCTAGCTGCTCTATCGCCTCCTCAAGTAGCTGAATTCCCATTCTCCTGCTGAGGGCATCGACTACCACATTCCCCTTCCCAGGAGTATAGACTATCTCAAAGTCATAGTCCTGGATGAACTCGAGCCATCGCCGCTGTCATAGGTTCAGGTCCTTCTGCGAGAAGATATACCTGAGACTCTGATGATCAGAAAAGACTGTAAAGCACTCGCCCATCAGGTAGTGTCACCATGTCTTCAGAGCGAAGAACACTACTGCTAACTCCAGGTCATGGGTAGCGTAGTTCTGCTCATGCGGCCTCAACTGACGTGATCCATAGGATATCATTTCCTACTCCTACATCATAACACATCCATGTCCGGTCCCTGATGCATCGTAGTAGACTGCGTACCCTACTCCCTCCTCAGGAAACCTCAAGATAGGTGCGCTGGTCAATCTCTGTCTCAGCTTCTGGAAGCTCTACTGACATCTGTCTGACCACACGAAGGGTTTCCCCTTCTTCGTCAAAGCTGTGAGTGGTGCCACAACTCTAGAGAAGTCTGGCACAAATATCCGATAGTATCCGGCTAGTCCCAAGAAACTCCGAACCTCCATCACGCTCCTGGGTGGCTCCCAAGCTAACACTGCCTCGATCTTCGCAGGATCCACTGAAACTCCCGCCTCAGAGATGACGTGTCCCAAGAAGTGGACCTCATGTATCCAGAACTGGCACTTCGAGAGCTTACCATAAAGCCGGTGCTCTCAGAGTGTGTCTAGTACAACTCGCAAGTGATAGGCGTGCTCCTCCTCAGTCGTAGTGTAAATCAAAATGTCGTCGATGAAGACCACGACAAATCGATCGAGGTATGGCTGAAAGATCCTGTTCATGAGGTCCATGAACACTGCTGGAGCATTGGTTACGCCGAAAGGCATAACAAAGAACTCATAGTGGCCATACCGATATCGGAAGGTCGTCTTCTGCACGTCCTCGTCTCTGACTCTGAGCTGATGATAGCCTGACTTAAGGTCTATCTTCGAGAACCATCGTGCTCCCTTGAGCTGATCAAAGAGGTCATCAATCCTCAGTAGCGGATACTTGTTCCTCACTATCACCTGGTTCAGGCGATGATAGTCAACACAAAGTCGCAAGCTCCCGTACGCCTTCTTGGCGAACAATATCGGGGAAGCCCAGGGTGAAACACTAGGTCGGATGAACCCCATGCCCTGCAAGTCCTCCAACTGTACCTGTAGCTCTCAAAGCTCGGCGGGGGCCATCCGATATGCTGGAGTCGATATCAGGGATGTCCTGGGGTACAAATCAATGTAAAAGTCTACCTCTCTATGATGAGGTAGCCCTGGAACGTCGTCGGGAAAAACGTCCGCAAACTGATCCACCACTGCAGGAAAACCAGGACTCTGCACGTCAACTGCTCCAAGGATGAGGCTAGCCAACTGATGAGTGATGGGTTGTCCTCTCCTCCACGGATGTCCATCCTGTGCTTCTAAGGCTCCCTTCTCGCCGGTGAAGGTGAACCTGCTCCCGTCGGTGCGCACACATCGCACCTTGCGCCTAAAACAGTCAATCTGGGCATGGACCGTAGATAACCAATCCATGCCCAAGATGACGTCGTAAGGCCTCGACGCTGCTACAAGAAGATCCCAGCCGAATCTCTCACCTCCAAGAGTATGCTCACACTGCCTTCACCAGTGCGTAATTGTCGAGTCTGCTCCCGTAGGAGTCTCTAGCCGTAAGGATTGAGCCAACAGCTCTGTCGGAATCTCCGAGCTCCGAACAAGGGCAGCGGCTATGAAAGAGTGACTCGCTCCTGTGTTTATAAGTATTGCAGTAAGGGTGGAATAGACACAGATAGTACCTCGAATCATCACGGGTGCGCCGTGGTCATAGGCCTCTACTTCCTAGAGCTGTACCTGTCTCTGTCCGCCAGCTCCCTGTGGTCGGGGAGGACCTCCTAGTGGTGGTGGTGGTAGAGCCTCAAAGCGTCGCCCACCACCTGCTACTCGGCCATCTCCTCTGCCTCGTCCGCCTCCTCCCTACGGACCGCCACGGTCGACCCTCTGCCTCGGCCTCGGTGGTCCCTCAACCGTCTGCTCCTCCTCGGCACGGCGGGTCGGGAAGTCACGAGCCATGTGGATCTTCCCACCGCACGAGTAGCACCGCCTACCTCTCGAAAGACTGGCTGCGCGCTGTGTGCCCCGCACTGCTGAGCCAGTGTCCTGAGGTCGTCTGCCGGAAGGTCTGGTCTACCTGGACCCCTGAGTCATCCGTCGACTGCCTGCCGCAGAATACTCTGCCACATGCCGTCCTGCGGTGGGTCTCGGCGCTGGTGTTGACTCAGCAAAGATGCTATCGATCAAAAGGGCCCACTCCAATACTCCCGTCTGAGTTGGAATGCTGGGGGAGATCAGCGATGCCATGATCTCGTGTCTCAATCCCTGCTCAAAGGTCCGGGCCCGGAAGAATGGGTCACGTACCATATCAGTCGTGTAGCGCGAGAGATCATTAAACCTCGCCGAGTACTAAGCGACCGTCATGCTGCCCTACCGCAGCTGAAGAAGCTCCTGAATGCGCACCACACGGAGGGTGGCTGGGATGAACTCTGAGCAGAAGAGGCTCTCAAAGTCCGTCCAATGTAGAGATGCCTAATCGTGCACCTGGAGCATCCAGCTCCACCATCGGCCCGCTGCTGCGTGCAGTAGGCTCGCAGCGAGGATCACCATGAGGTCTGCAGGTGTCCTCACTAGCCTAAAAACTCATACCACTGCCTCCAGCCAGTCCTCTGCTGCCTGGGGGTCCGTCTCCCCACAAAACCTGGGCGGTCGCTGGCGCTGAAACTCATTCAGTGCGCTGAGGCTATGTGCATCGTCAGCGGCTGGTGCTGGAAGCCTCGGTGGCTCAGCGGGTAGTGCTACCGCCGATGCCACTGCTGACAAAGGGCCCTGCACCGAGGCCTCGTCGCTCGGTGGGCTATCTTCACGCTCAACTCTCGAAACCCTAGCTGGCTACCGTCGTGGGGCCAACCTGAAAAGGAAACAGGCGCGCCACGGTCAGAACAGTATACCTGGTGAGCTGATACAAAGTAATCACAAAGAAAACTTGAAACACACACGCAATCAATGTTTTCGTGCATTAAGTCGGAAATCAGAAGTCAGGGTCCTGGTGTACGGATACGTCGGCCGCCGCACCAACACTGGGCTCCCTGGACTAATAACCACACTGAATAAGCTAAATACTATTGCTTCACATAGAAAAGATCAGAGTTCGCGGTAGAACCAAACTCCTCTGATACCAATTTGTCATGACCCATCCTCAGGGCTTGTGTCGTGACTACCCCAAGCCCGCCTTCCATAGGCCAGGGGCTGGCGACTAGCACCAAGGCGTAAATCCCGGTAAAAAGTGAAGGAATTGCCTTTTTAAATTAAACAAGAACCATAGAGTAAGCAAGCAGAAGAGTAAACACTAAGTAAAAACAGAGTACAACTGAAGTGCGGAAAAGTAAATGGGCTAGTATACCAACCCAAACTGAAAGTAAAGTACAACTCGAAAACGAAAACAACAATTGAAAATTAAAAGCTGCTACGCCGAGCTGTCCACTAGGAATACCACCTGAAGGGTGGGTACAGTTAGCTCCACTGCTCCTCGTGTCTCGCCGTCCGCTCCGAGCACGTCCGCCCAGTGGTCCACCTCCAGGTACCGTCCTGCTCAGCAAGACTCAACCACGATCAACGCTGTCTGTCGTCTGCAACCAACACAACGTAGTGCAGGCATAGCCCGTGCAGGGGTGAGTATAAGCTACTCAGTAGGGACCCCGAGACCCCTTAAGGTCTCCCAAAATCCACAAAGGATAAACCACAAAGGAAAGATACAAACACGAAGTAACAACCGACACTACTTAGGTATATGCCCATACATATACTTAAGTCATTAATTCCAATACACTCCAACCTCCGAGCCTAAGTACAACTCAGTCCACACAGGAAAGTATACGTATTCCACACAGGAAACAAAAACGAAATCCACACAGGATAGCACAACACAATCCACACAGGAAGGTAAACAGGATTCAGATCACACAGGTATACTTCTTCGGATGATGATAGAGATGATCACTGATCTATCTAAGTCGTCGGACCCACAAAGGATTGATAGGTACTAACCCCCGCAAAGACACACACATGATCAGACCCACAAAGGATATGTAGGTGTTGGTTCACACAGGACCGCTGAGCGCAGACCCACATAGGATCGGGCCCACACAGGACCTGTAGCACTGATCCATGTAGGATCTCTGAGTGTTGTAGTAGTCGTCGTCAAATCCACTAAGGATATCTGTATTGTCGTCGTCGCAGTCACAGTAGCAGTAACAGTAATAGTCGCAACCAGCTCTAGGGTTTCCGCACACAGCAAGCTCGTTCGGGAGGGTCCGCTCCACAAGCCGAGAGGCTGATACATCAACTGTCACAAAGTCTAGAGTTGATGTATCCAAAAGTTCCGTATCATCAACAGGAACTCAACGCAACAGACGGCGCGTCAATCGGACGCCCGGTCTGAGAGTTATTGGCTTTTTCGTCCCAGGGACCCGGTTGGTTTTTAAGGCAAAACCAACCCGAACGTACTCCACCTGCATCCATACCTCAGGCGGAGTATGCCAAAAGATCTGTCTCACTAAGAGGAACTCAACAAAGCTGACGGCACGTCAAATGGACGTCCGTAGCTCAAGATATGAGCATTTCCGCTCCGAGGGCCCGGTTGGTTTCGTTTACAAACCAACCCGGCCGAACTCAAAGTATTCCGAATCCTTGAGTGCGATATACCGAAACGACCGACTGGATCCAAGGATCGCATCGCCGCTGACGGCGAGTCGTTTGGAAGTCTGTAGCCCGAGTTATGGGCATTTGAATCCAAATCGCTCGGTAACGGGGGTTTCGGGCCCGGGACGTCCCAGCCCGAGATCCCCCGGATGGCCCGAACCGGGTCGACCCGGCCCGGCCAGGCGCGCCGGTTCGGTGGAAGGCAGCGCGCTGGGCGCACTGCCACCTCGGCCGAAAGCCGAGCTGCTGGAAAAAACGGGGGGCCGCCTGCCCCCTTTGTGAAACCGGCCCCCCTCATTATGGGGGGCCAATTCAGCAGCTCGGGGGAATTTAATTCCCCCGGTTTCCACCCTTCCGGCTGGCCCGAATTGGCCGGCCGGCTTCTTCTCAACAGGACCGGCAAGGGTCGGTCCTCTTCCGTCTTCCGACACCGGCGGCCCGGCTGGCCGCCGGTCATCACGTTCCACCGCGGCCTGGAACCGGCCGCGGCCTTCGTCGCCTGGCGCGGTGCGACGGCACCGCGCCCCTCCGCCGTGGCCCCGCTCCGGCCGTGGCGCCTTCGGTTTCCTTCGACGTGACGTGACGGCGTCGCGTCCGTGAAAATCTTTCCACGGCGCGGCACGACGGCGCCGCATAATAATTGTCGTGTGATTCCCGCGCGGTGCGACGGCACCACGCCATCTCGTTCCATCCACAAGAAACATTCAAGAACAAGGAGGGGGGTTCGGCCGTGTTTGTGCGGTCTGACCCCCCTCTCATTAGATGATAACAATTAATCATTTATCCTCAAAGATCGTCATGCTAGAACCAAGAACGAGAATAATTAAATAAAACAACAACAAACCCCTACCTCGGTTTCAAGTGCGGAGCATATCAACAAACCGCGGAAGACTCGGGCGTCGCGGGTTTCCGTTGACGTCGAGGTGCATCTGAAGAGGTACGTCACTGGAGAAGCTTCGTAAGCTGACGGAGATAATCCAAGGAGGAAACTACGTCTCCTTTCGTAGACACGGGATGAAAATCGAAGAAGCGGCGTCGTCGATCTTCGGAAACACACCGGCTACGAAGAAGGGAGAAGCGGCGTTCTTCGTCGGACCTTGAGTGTTCTTCGTGTTCTTCGTCAAAGTTGAAGAAGGTGGAGAGAACCTCTCAAATTCTCTCAAGATGGCTAAGGAGACCAACCAAAATAAAATAAGCTAAGGATTATTTTATTTACACAATTATCAACTTGAATTTCAAAGGTTTGAAATTCAAACAACTCAACTCAATTAATTAACCAAGTTGTCAAGTTAATTAAAGAGAAGTTATAGGGAGTTAAAAAAAAGAAGATGTAGTGTTAGGGTTTGTGTGGGCCCCACCAAAATTAATCCTCTCAAAGGATTTTATGTGGATGTGGGTCCCACCCCTAACTCCCTTTGGGAGGAGTTAACCAACAAGATAAAAATAAAATGTGTTTCCACATTTTATTTTACTTCTTTTAATTTATCCCAAAACTAACTTTCGTTCTGCAGAAAACGCAACCTCGGAAAAGGTCTCCTGAAGCGAAAATCGGCGCTGCGAGTTCATCGGTGCCCTCGGAATTCGATTCCGGGCACCGGTTCAAAAGATAGAAATACCCGCTCATTTGTTCACTGAACGTACCCGAGCCAAACTTTGGAAATTGATTCCGGGAACTCCGGGCCTCGGAATCAGGTGTCGTCAGAAACCGCGCTCTTGTAAAATTCCAAAGAATATTAAGAAAAAATTTCCCTTGAATTTTACGGGTCTTTACAGTTCACACAAAAAGGAAGTGGTGCGCAAAATATAAGAGTCTTGCGTGAAATACTTAAGTTGGGCGCGGAAAACAGCGGGATGTGCGAAATAGTTATTCGTGCAAATAGTGTTTTGGAATCAGATTGGTGAAAAATGGAAAAGCCATGGGCTGCGTGGAAAATAAAGGCTATGCGCGAAATTCTTGAGTTGGGTGTGAAAAACAGTGTGGTGTGTGAAATTAGTGGAGCGAATATTTTCACGCAAATAGTGTTTCAGAATCAGAGTGTTGAAAAATGGTAAAGGAATAGGCTGCGCGAAAAACTATAGCTGTGCGCGGAAAAATGTTGTGCGCAGAATTGCTGGGTGAGTTTTTTGCGCAAGAAGTGTATCGAATCAGAAATACAGAAAATCAGCAAAGGAAAGAGGCACGCGAAAATTTGGGGATGTTCGTGCCATGTGTGCGGAAAATCAAACAAGTGCGCGTAATTCAAAGAACTGAGAGACAGTTTTGCGGGCAGGAAGGGGTTTTATGCGCAGGATCAAAAACGCCTATAAATATGAGGTGAAGCCCTCTCATTAGAAGAGGCTCGACACTTAGAAAAATCTTGAGCTCTGATGTGCAAAAAAACTAGGGTATAGAGTGGTGCGCGAAAAGAAGAAGGGTTGCGCGAAAAAGAAGGTGTTGCGCGAAAAAGGGAAGATTTGCGCAAAAAAGAAGAGTTGCGCAAAAAGCCTTTTACGCGCCAAAAGTTATTTTTACGCGCAAGGTTTAAAAGTTTATGCACAAGGCACCAGAAAGGGTGTGAAAAAATTTGGGGGTCCCGCAGGCCTTTAACAGGTGCTTAACACTGTCAAATCTGCTTTGCGAAGATGGAAGAACAGTAAACTATTTGTTTTTATGAATTGAAGTGGTATTGCACACACATGAGTGGTGTTTAACATCCTCATTGTGCTTTGCGAAGAGAATAAGAACATAACATGCAACTAAAATTAGATCTGCACAGAAAGAGGGGAACATATCAACACACGCAGGTGTTAGTAGTGAGAATCAAAGGCAGAGAAGAAGAAAGATCTAATGCATTCAGTCATTGCACTAAAGAATAAGGATTGAACTGAAAAGGGCATCAACACTGAACCCAGATGCAAGCAAAGTCTCATGCTAAACATGAGACAAAGAACTTCAATTCACATCTATTAAAGAGACCTTTACGTATATAAACTAAGTAAGACTTCACCAAGGGCAGTGAGCCAGGGGGAGTAAACGGGAGTGACCTGAGGGAAGCAGTGAGCTATCCCTGAACCTTTGTAGTGGCAGTGAGCCTGGGACAAAGTGACTGTGCCCGAACAATTGTAATCTACAGCCAGTGAAGCATAGTGTATTTAGGTACGATCTATAACCTATCGGCGTATGCTCCTTGGATGCAGCCCTTAGTGGTGAACCATGTAAAAATAGCTCTGTCATCTCTCTGCATGTGAATGTTTCTTTGCTGATCATATCCATCATACAAGTTTAAGTAGTTCCTACCAACGTGGGAACAAGATCCACAACTTTAAGAAGAAAAAGTTGACACCCTGATTCACCCCTCCCCTCTCAGGGTGTCCCGGGGTACATCAAGTGGTATCAGAGGGAGGATCATGTATGTTGGATATTCTCAATTCTCCAGTAATTCTATATATAAGAGGATTTGAGTTTCCTTCTTAGAGTCAACAATGAAGAGTAGTCCGGATGAGGATTCAGTCATTTCAGAGCAGAAGTCTACATCTAGCAAGACCATGACAAATAGGAAAAAGAAAGAGAAGAAGCAGATAAAGAAGTCCCTCATGACCAAAGAAGATATTGTGTCTTGTTCTCCGTGCCATTCCAATAATGAAGAAACATCAGGCTTGGAAAGTATCAAGAAGGTGGTTCAGGATTCTTCCAGAAGAAAGGATGACACCCGTAATTCATGTTTTCAGGAAAAACTCAAAACATATCTGCCTGATATTACTGAAGAAAGGGTTGATATTATTTGTATCCTAGTCCAATCTATGCAGGTTGAGATCACTCGACTATAAATATAAGCTAACAATATGGAAAAGGGGTTGGAAAGAAAAGTTATGGAAAGTATGAAGCTCACCAAACTGGTGAAAGTCTTTGAAGAAAAAGACGAAGTCAATAAATCTCTAAAAGAAAATATCCATGCACTTGAAGCTGAGCTGAAGAAGAGCAATGAAGTCAAGATTTTTTGTTTGGAAGAAACATCCATGAAATTCATGGAACTTGACTCTTTGTTACAAAAAAAAGTTAAGATGCATGAAGATGAGGTTGAACGACTAAAGAAGACTTGTGAAGAGAAGATGATCATGATTGAAGATCAGGAGATCATCCTCAATATTGAGGGTCAAAAATTCGTAGCCTAGTTGACGAAGATTGAGAATAAACATATTGAGACTTCACAAAAGAATGAGATTAGTGATTATGGTACTCAATGTTCATTGGAGGCTACTAAAGCTGAAGTACCTCCAGCATGTGACAAGAAGATTATGACAACTCCTGAGTGTCCACCTCAAGAATCATCGCTGCTGGTACTCAATGCTCACTGGAGGATTCTATTGTCAAAAGACCTCCAACATGTGATAATAAGATCATTACTTCATTCATTGATCTATCAAAATCAACTGAGAAATTGAAGGTACCATCCAAACCATCTTGTACTCATGTTTCTAAACACGTCCCTACAATCAGTGCAGGTTGGAAGAAAAGTTCTAAGCATGTATGGATGAGGAAAGGTGAGTGGAATAAACCTACCACTATGGCTAGGGTGGATGAGAAGCAAAAGGAAGAAGTTGGTTCCCCAAATAGAGTATAACATATTAAGAAGATGGCCCAACAACCTCATACAGAAGAAACAAAGAAGAAAACATTTGTGGGCCAATGTTGGTGCTGCAACAGATTTGGGCACTGTGCATAGGATTGTTTTTACAATCCCTTACATGGAAAAGCACAAGGAAAGCCTATATCAAAGTGTAGGAATCCATAGAAGAATAAGAAACATCCGCGGGTCCAGAGGAATCTGTTTACAGAAAACCGATTTGGAATGCTTGACAACATCTATGATGTATGCAGTGGCAGTGGTCACAAGAATGGTGCATGCCTATGTCAACAGATATCCAGAGCAGATAAGAACAGAAGACCACACAAGCCAGCTAAGAAGGAAGAATATTCCATGGGAAGAAATCAGAAGAATATGGTGAACACACATTTCCCCAAGAAGATCTTAAGTAGGGAAGCTGAGAAGACCCAGGATTTGAGATCCATGAAATTTAAGGGTCATTCATCCAAAAGAAACACTGAGTTGGATGAAACTCGGATGAACCCATGTGGAAGACCCAAACCAGCTGCAATAGTTCCAAATGACATATTGGTCATCTGGCCTGAAGATTTGAAAAGAATGAGGAAACATGAAGATGAAAAGGCCAAGGCTGGTGACAATGTAAAAGGAATACTTTATCATGATGAAGACACAGTGCATGAGAGATTACAAACAAAGAGAAACACATGTGTAAAATAAGTTATGTGTGAGAGATGCAATAAATCTGGTCACATTGCAAAAGGTTGTCTAACCTTAATACCAGAACAAGAAGCAGTCCTTAAGAGGATAAATAATGTGTCATTCATGATGGATGTTAAGCAGAACAATTATCCACAAAAAGTAGAAGAGAATGTGAAAAGAGCCATGCCACATCAACACATAACAGAACATATGTTGAAATATTCAGGCGTGACGACTAGAGTGAATAGTGGAACTTGGTTGAGAAAAGAACCTCAACCATGTAGGTCTTGTTGATGAAGCAAGGAGGAACCACCTTATTCACGTAAGCATTTGTGTATTGTATTTGTGCTAATAATGCAGAGAATTGAAGGTGAAGCATGCTCTCAGGGAGAGAACCTGAGATGTAGTGAATGTTGTCAACTCTTGACAGCCAATGTAAAGAAGTTTCCATCCTTAGTAGATTCTTCAATTTATATTCAAAGATTATGATGAGAAGGATCACTCTTGATGAAGATGATGAGGAGTGTTTCCCATGAGGGGGAGAAAAATGAAAAAGCTTCCAAAATCACTGTTTCAATCAGTATCAACTCCAGCTGGTATTAAATGCAATTACTCTTTAAATTTCATGAAGAACGTGTCATTGATCAAGGTATGTCATTTCTAAATATCTCATACTCAGTTACTTAGAATAGAAATCATTCTATAAAGGGGGAGTAACTGAATTGATTAGTGACATAAGCAGAATGGATGTGCCCCAAGGTCACTTATCCTGCCGATTGCACTTGAATGATTTTGATCTGTTTGCTGATGTGAGTGAAGGAATTTCAGGTTGATTATTACCTATCACATTTGATTTTCTTCTACCTGAAATAAAAGTGGAAAACCCTTGAAGACAAAATACATGAGTTTTTAATCTCATGTTGGTATCATGATCTGTGAATAATGGACAACCTTGTTGACTTAATCAAATCCCCTTGTTTTCTACATCGAGCATTTATCAAGTAGACATAGAGTGAAATGATTAATGAAACATTGCTCTAGTATGGATTGATACCCTCTCTACCAGGTTCTTTGTATTTATTTTCAATAAGGGGGAGAGAAAGTGAAATGAAAGTTTGAAAAGAAAAGTTTATTGAAGAGAAGATTCTCATTTTTACATTGACGAATTCATTTTGGAAGATGTATAAGATATTGACAAAAAATACAAAGGGGGAGATTTTTGGAACCACATTGTGTATAAGGTTGTAATTTTTTTCAATGGTTTTCAATGAAGATCAAAATGAAGGAGATCAAGAAGTACTCCAATGAAATGGAGGAATTGAAATTCAGATGATTTTTGTACTGATCATAAGTTCAAAGAACATGTGTCAAAGGTGACACATTGAAAAGTGAAGAATAGTGAGGCATAATCCATCAGTGGATGAAGAAGAAGCCATGACGGTTGATGAAGACCATGCAATTCTTCATGATTGCATGAGAATCATGCAAGAGACTTCTTGAAGAATATAATCGTATGATTTGCATGAGGTAGAGGAATGACGGTTGAAGAAGAAGACAATGTGCAAGGCATTGGAATTCTACGATGGCCATGAACTTCACATTGAATCAAACTATTATGATGCTAAATATGATCTATCAAAGGATACATATCATGATAGTGGAGTTTGTGATGAAAGAAGAAGAGTTGTTGTAGAAGGAAAATGGCATAGGTGATTGTTCTTGTTGACAAATCATACAATGTCATACAAATCTGTTGACAAAAGAGATTTCATAGTGGCATGTCGACTTCTAGAGTTGTGTTCAACGATCTATGTTTGATGCAAGAACGTCGACAAAGGAATGGATGATCTGGAGGCGGTGCCAAATGAGCAGACACAAGGTGGCGCTGTTTTCCAGTTTTTGCCAAATTTTTGGGCCTCAAAATCAGAAAATGAAGACATGGATTGTCTGCAAAAGGAGGTTCTCACAAAAAGGAAGTGGTGCACGAAATATAAGTGGCTTGCGTGAAATACTTATGTTGGGCGTGGAAAACAGCGGGATGCGCGAAATAGTTTTTCGCACAAATAGTGTTTCAGAATTAGATTAGTGAAAAATGGAAAAGGCATGGGCTATGCAGAAAATAAGGGTTTTGCGCGAAATACATGAGTTGGGTGCGAAAAATAGCATGGTGCGCGAAATTAGTGGAGCGATGTTTTTCGCAAAAACAGTGTTTCAGAATCAGAGCGTTGAAAAATGGTAAAGGCATGGGCTGCGTGAAAAACTAGAGTAGTGCACAGAAAAATGTTGTGCGCAGAATTGTTGGGTGAGTTTTTTGTGCAAGTAGTGTATCGAATCATAAATACAGAAAATCAGCAAAGGAAAAAGGCACACAAAAATTTGGGGATGTTCGCACCATGTGCGCGGAAAATCAAACAGGTGCGCGTAATTCAAAGAACTGAGAGACAGTTTTGCGCGCAGGAAGGGGTTTTACGCGCAGGATAAAAAACGCCTATAAATATGAGGTGAATCCCTCTCATTAGAAGAGGCTCGACACTTAGACAAATCTCGAGCTCTGATGGGCAGAAAAACTAAGTTATAGAGTGGTGCGCGAAAAGAAGAAGGTTTGCGTGAAAAAGAAGGTGTTGCGTGAAAAAGGGAAGATTTGCGCGAAAAAGAAGAGTTGCGCAAAAAGCGTTTTAGGTACCAAAAGTTATTTTTATGCGCACGGTTTAAAATTTAACACACAAGGCATTGGAAAGGGTGCGTGAAAATTTGGGGGTCCCGCAGGCCTTTGACAAGTGCTTAGCACTCTCAAATATGCTTTGCGAAGATGGAAGAACAGTAAACCATTTGGTTTTATGAAGAGAAGTGGTACCACACACCCATGAGTGGTGTTTAACATCCTCATTGTGCATTGCGAAGAGAAGAAGAACAAACCGTGCAACTAAAATTAGATCTACACAGAAAGAGTGGAATATATCAATACACTCAGGTGTTAGTAGTGAGAATCAAAGGCAGAGAAGAAGAAAGATCTAATGTATTCAGTCATTGAACTAAAGAAGAAGGATTGAACTGAAATGGGCATCAACTCTCATGATAAACATGATACAAAGAACTTCAATTCACATCTATTGAAGAGACCTTCACGTCTATAAACTGAGTGAGACTTCACCAAGGGAAGTGAGCCAGGGAAATTCAACGGGAGTGACCCGAGGGAAGCAGTGAGCTATCCCTGAACCTCTGTAAAGGCAGTGAGCCTAGGATAGAGTGATTGTGCCCGAACAATTGTAATCTACAGCTAGTGAAGCATAGTGGATTTAGGTACGATCGACAACCTGTCGGCGTATGCTTCATGGACGTAGCCCTTAGTGGTGAACCATGTAAAAATAGTTGTGTCATCTCTCTGCATGTGAATGTTTCATTGCTGATCATATCCATCATATAGGTTTATGTAGTTCCTACCAATGTGGGAACATGATCCACAACTTTAAGAAGTAAAAGTTGACACCCAGATTCACCCCTCCCCTCTCAGGGTGTCCCGGGGTCCTTCAAGTGCCTACGCTTTAAATTTAATCACATTACAAAATAATTTTAGTTAATCCACGACCTTCTGAATTAATTTTCTAACATCCCTCCAGGTTTCCTAGATCCCATTTTCTGATCATAAACCTGATCTAGGATGAATTTTTGTAGAATCCATAATAGGTTATTCGAATAAGAAGAATAGTTCTTAGACATTATTTTTCATTTTATTTCTTCATATACCTCCTCCAAATTTTATTCAACCTGGATAAATACTAAAAAAACTATCTTAAATAAACTGATATATTATTATGTTGAGGAAATAAAATATATCATTTTCCCCTTCCGTCAAATGGGAATTGAAACTGTTGTTTTAGTGTATGATAAACTGCCACCTCCATAACCAATATAATTTATTTTCTATCACTACATTCCATGGATGGATATAATTATGGATTATATATAGATATATTGTTTTTAAAAGGTGGTGGCATGAATTGGTTTCCCAATTCATGCCCCCAAAAGAAATTTATTAAAATCAAATGGTAACAATAAAAACACGAGGTGTAAGGAGGTTACACCAGCGTGGATTTAAAGGGGATACAAAGAAAAAGACAGGACAAACAAGTCCAAAAAACAATAAATGAAAACATCCCAGACATGAACAGTAGGAAGATAGCAAGACCATTCTTCAATCTGAGCTGCTATCCATCCCAACCCAGCTTCAAAAAACCATAAGAAGAGTCAGAGATCTATCCAAGAGAAAAGAACATAATTCGAGCAGACCAAAAACCAGAGGAAATAACTGAAATCCAGAGATACCAAGTAGAAGAAGAACATTAAGGATCTCTACAGAAATAGATCAGAGCTATCTCAATAAAACAGGACTCAAACAGTCCCTAAAAATTTGGACATCAGAATTTCCAAAGATGTATTATAAAGCGGAAACCTCTGAGAAAAAGAAATCTTTTCATTGTAGGCCACAAACTCCAATAAACACTGCACCATTATGAGTAGAAAACAAGGGAAACAGTCTGCACTATTCTTAACAGATCAAGAGTAAGCAGAACTAGCATCATCTAAAGAACCATTTTAATCTGAAAAGTTACAGGCTATCAAGAAAAGTCAGAGCCGGAAATCCAAATAGCATCCAAAAATATTCATCAAGTAACAACCAATAGCATAGTGTTGTTCATCTCAGAGAGAGAGAATCTTCATCCCATGTCATAACGTAAAAGGGGGGCAAGCTCCTCAATAAACAATGAATATGAATACAATCAGGCTCCATTATGATCCAAAGAGAAAATCAGGCATCAATTGAAGAAGGAAAACCAACAGACAGTGCAGCCTGGTTGAATTCCCACTCAGAAAATCCAGAAAAACTTTAGACAGTATGATAACAGAGGATTGAAGAAAATAAAATAAAAGCTTCAGAGGAGGCACTCTAAAACAGCTCCATCCAGATAGTCGGAAAAAAGAAAATCTGATTTTTATAAAAAAAACGAAATCATCCAGGAGAGTGTATCTAAGCTGGGAAAAATAAGAAATCCGAAATATAATCAGTTTAAGAAATCTTTCCTGATTCTTTCATTAAAAATTTCCGGCTTAGTAGCCAAGTATGCGCTCTTAAGGATCTCTCCTTTCTTAAAAGAGCTATATAATATTTCATCACTGAGTCCCTCTGAAGAATCAGGAGCTTCACAAGTTGGTATAGTATGGTTATAATCCCTTTCAACTTGTTTCTCCTTCTCTACATGATGATTTTCAATAGGTGCAAAAACATTATGTCTAGCAATGTGCAATGAACGAGTGACAATAGTCCTCTCCACATGAGAAAAATCCCTGCGTTTTATAGTTTTTTTGGATTGGGTGTAATAAACCCATCTGCATCCACTATTGGTTTCTTACCTTTCCTGGCTATGTCCCATAAGTAGTTTTTCTATTACCATTGCAAGTCTATTTGGAACTCCGATTGAGTGATGTTATTAATTTTTGTCTGTACATATGGAATACCACCTCCATTAAGTGATGTTATTAATTTTTCATCACCACATCACAAGGATGATATATATATAAGTGTATTAAATGAATTAATTTTATATTTATGATATAGTAATTATTATTTAAATATAAAACTACTCTTACCATATTTTCATAATGATCGTTGAAAAATGAAAACTTTACTCATGCCAATACAAAAACTATCGTATCCATGATTGTAATATAGATCATTTTTCATAACCATATTTAATGGATGGATTATTAAGTATAATTTATGTATAAATTCTAATTTATTCCATGATAACTTTTGTAGACATGATTGAATAAAAACATATTTAATAATAGTTATCCTACCGAAGTCATTTTGGACACATGAGTCGAATGTCATCAAAATATTTTATATAAATTCAATTGATTAAATAATTATTTATATCATTGTAATAAGTAAAAATAAGGAATAAAAAAACATTAAAATATACATAATAATATCAATTATTGACATAATTTTACATTTCAAGAAGATTATGAACCCACTAGACAAGTCGGGCTTAGGGTAAAAGGCGTTTTACTTTAGAAACCACATTATCAATGTATTAATGATATATTTTCTAAGTATTTTTATTTAATTCCAATATTTATAAAATAATTTAAATTAAATTCTTTATAGGAGTAAGTTATGCTGTGGGGGAACTGAGTACCCAATAAAAGTTCTATTAAAAATGATTATTTTTAAATACCACTAATGTATAAATACGGGAAAGTATACTAAAATTAGTAGTAAGATATATATCTTAAACAACATAAAGATTTCTAATGATAAAATAATTTTAGGATGAATAATATATCATATTATTGAATCCATTGAAATAACAGTACTTGATCCAAATACTATATGAAAAAAAATTAAGACAAAATATCAAACTGTAATTTTTTTGATAAAAATAGTTTTTAGTTTTAACGTAGAAAAGTAGTAAAACAAATATAAAACACACAACACATAGATTGAATACAAGAGGTTCAGTCTCAATTTGTGTCTTATTTCTCCCTTTTTAGTGATCACCCTCCAACAAAAAGTTTATATTATGTAAACATAATAATCTACAACATGTATTTAAATGTAAAATGGTTAACAAAATCTATGTCACAACTGACCTCTTTCATAGTTATTCATAAAAGTTAAATGAAATAGGTCACACAAGAACATATAACACTCTTATATAGGGTAAAAATAAATAATAAAAGAGATTGATAATATATCAAGTATCATCCAGTTTAGTACAGTGTCTCAAAGAAAAGAAATTTTTCAGTGTTATTGGTGTGAGTCTAACAATGTGATATTGGAGGTGAATATTCAAATGGTATGTCGATCAATGGTATCTCACACATTTTAAAGTATTCAGACCAATAGTATGATAGTAAGACAATGTGATGTCCTGGTGGGATTTCAAACATAATGATATGGATATTGATGGGCTATCAAGGACAATGGTTTCTATTTAAATGGTATCTAATACTTTGAAATATATACCATAGTTTCTCATAAAATATATTTCGTATAAGAAAAAATTACATGAATCATTATTTTTAGAATCATGATATAGTAATCATTAAAACTAAGAGGTCAACAAACTCCCCATTTTTTATGACCACAAATCAGGGAATCATGATATTATTATAAATGTACAAAATAGTTATTATACATATTACATAAGGTTAACCATGATAAAGAATATAATATCAAAATATAAATCAATAATTATCAATCATGGTTTGTATTGATGGTTCATGGAATATAATAATAAAATAGGATGTATCAAATTGAAGTATCAAAAAAATATCAAATATAATATGTTTAGAAAACAAATAGACATAATATGATAAAATAATTCAAAACATTCTTAGAAAACCATAGTCCATAAAAATTATCATCCTTTTAGAATTATTTAAATGGTAAATAATAGAGAACAACAATAAAGAATGATCCAAATATATGAAGATATATTGATAATATTGTCTAGTTAAATCGCCACCAAAAACAAAAAACAATGTTCATGGCCTTTTAATGGTAAGATCAAGAGGTTCTTTCCGTTTATCATGTGTGCTTGGAGCATTTTTTAATGTCATGAGGAATGTGTTTGATACTATAGGAGGAAATGAGGTAGAAGATGAAAAAAATTCTCTAGGAATAGCTAGTATCAATGACTGAGTGCCTTATTATGGTTCATAAAAAAATGTGGAACCATGGGAGGTAATGTTGAAAAAGGGTTGGTTACAATGAAAGAATGAAATTGTAGAGGCCGAGAATGGTATACAGGTCCAGTAGTAAGTCTAGTAGTATTTGAATGAATGGGAAATCCATCAATAGCTTCAATAGTAGTACTATATACACATATATAAATATTTAAAATATTCATAAAATTTATATTGATCTGACCACCAAATTCCATTTCAATAAAAATCCAAACTTCAATTCCATAAACATGTTCAACACTAGTTTCATCTCTTTAAGATGTATTAATTTCTATTTGAATTCCCAAGACATAGAATTTTTTTAAATATTCCAAAAAAATAATTTGAAATTAACTTCCATGCCATGCTTCGTATATATTTGAGAGAGATATTAATTAATGTCTTCAGTAATAGTCTCTCTATCACCACTAAACTTTTGTTGAAGGTTATCCTTAGGGATCCTTGATAGCCCAAGTTGATATATATGGTCTTCATTAAATTGTTAGTTTTGTGTATCCTTCTTTACTTGAACATCATCAATCTCAACAAGTTATTCCGATGGATATATCCATTCAAGATGAATTAAAATAAATTAGTGAAAGGTTGATGTCCTAGTTTCAAAACTATGTAAAATATCAAACCCCTCTTTTGAGAAATCTATGTGAACATAATAGTAGTTAATTATTTGAGTTGGTTATCCTATATATCCAAAAAAAATGATGTATTATATATATGTGGTTCTAATTTAGAATAAGAGTATAAGTGGTGATTCAAAAACTCTCAGGTATTTGGTTGAGGAAACGAAATATGAGTTTAGAGCTTCCTTTAATGGGATTCTTAAAAGTAATTGGGATACATAATAATATTATTCTGGTGAAATTGTTCCTCATATATTTCTTTATTTTTATTAGTTGAAATCATTTGTGGGGGAGGAGATTTGTGTCGCATTTGAAAGTGCTTCGAGTATTGTCACAGATCATCCATAAGAAACCTTCATCCAAATTCAATATAATTTCAACAATCTTACCAAGTTGATATCAGGATATTCCAAAGTTATTAATGATGATTTAGAGACTATTAATAATGAAATTATGTACTACCTATGTAAAATATATACTAGTCATGCTATGGAATAAAATTTCAAATTCTTGTTTAAGAAACATTAAACAACTCTGAGGTCTGGGGCCTTCAAAGATAAATTCATATAGCTTAAGGAGATGAACCCAGTGTTGAACATGTTTATGGAAGAGAATTGTGACTTTTTAGAGAAATGTAATGTGGTGGTTAGATTATTATGGATTTTACAAATCTTTTAAATATTTTTCTACATGTTCATTGTATTGTTTTTGTATCTCCATATGGCTTTCCCAATCCTTAATCTACTACCGGACTTAATTCTAGAAATTTTTACCAGTCTCCCCATATACAATACCGTCCTTCCAATGTAACCATTATTTTACACCATTAACTCCAATAATTCCTCATTTTTTATGTATCCTAATGAGGACCTCAGTGATTGATACTCAATATTCTTAGCGAATTGCTTTCCTCCTCCACATCATGTCCTCCAATAGTGTCGACAACAATCCATATGCCTTCAGCATATGCTCCTATCATACCTGATAAAGGTAAAGGACCTCTTGATATTACCATTGAGAAGACTTGGACATTATATTTTTATTTAGGTGGGTATTTACGTAGAAATATTAACAATATATCATTATATATTTGGATCATTACTTTTTTTTTCATTCTTATTTACCTTTTTGATAATCCTAAAAGGATTATAATTTTTATGGAATATGATTTTCGATGAAATTTTTGAATTATTTTAGGGAATTATGTCTATCTGTTTTCATAAATTATTATCTTTGATATTTTATCTTTATGATACTTCAGTTTGATACATCATATTTTATTATTATTTTCCTTGAACCATCTACACATACCCTGATTGATAATTCTTTATTTATATTTGGATAATATTTTGTATATCAGGGATAACTTTGTGTAAGATCTTTGAAAACTGTTTTACCTTTATAATAATATCTCCATTATTTTATTTGTGATCATAATAAATGGGGAGATTGATGACCTCTTAGTTTTAATGATTACAATATCATGATTCTAAAAATACTAATGCATGTAATATTTTCTTATAAGAAATATATTTTCTTATAAAATAAGGTAATTGTTTTTATGTATTAGACACCATTTAAATAGATACCATTGTCCTTGATAACCCATCAATATCCCAATCATTATTTTTGTGATACCACTAGAAAATTAGATTGTCATACTATCATACCATTGGACTGATGAATTGACAACGTGTGAGACACCATTGATCAACATACCACCAGAAGTGGCACCACCAATTTCACACCATCAAACTCATACCAACAAAAATGAAAATTTTCTTTTGTTTGATATAAATTCAATGTATACACTGCCGAACCAAACACTGTTAGGTGAGAAACCTCTAGCATATTGGAAATATGGGAATGTCTAATACACCACTAGAAACATACTTCTAGAGCTTCATACTTCCAGTATCATACCTCCAGCATTAGACCACCAGTGTCATGCTGCCACTAATGTACTACTAGAACTTGAGTCTCCACCAAATATAAATACACTATCATTGTTTTATTATATTACTTATTTTAAATTAAATTACTCTAACAAATATATCTATAAAATATAATTCCATTTATAATTTTAATGTTTGTTTCTTAAATGTTTGATAGAAATCATATCAGAACATGATGTCCGAGGAAGATTTTTCAGATGTTCCTGCTATTGAAAAAAGTGGAACACACTCCCTCATGCAATATATGTATATACAGATACACACATAGTCATGTATAGAACAACGTGATAAACAAAGGAAATGTGTGGATAGAAAGATATTGTGTTTCACTAAATATCTCAAGCGCTAAATAACTAAACATGATTCAAAACCGGAAGAGATGACATGTTTTTCCATTCAATTGAGGAAGAAAAATCTCATCACATCTAGAGCTTTTCTCTAGTAAAAAACAAGATTTTTGATACTATATTTTTCCCGACCATATAAAATGAACCTGACACCATCATCATTTATAAATCAAATCTAGATTCACATATTGAATAGAAATATAAGGATCATCTATAAACTCTAAACTCCTAGATTTCTCATTTTTATTTATATTGATTACTTTTTGAGTAGTGTGTTCTATATTTTATTTCATAAACAAAACATTTATCCTATGCTAAACTGGATGATACTTGATATCTTGTCAATCTATTTTATTATTTATTTCTACCATGGATAAGATTTTTAGACTTTCTTGTGTGGCCTATTTCATTTCACTACCATGAATAACTATGGAAGAGGTCATGTGTGACCAGGATAGTGTTAACTATTGTACATTCCAATACTGGTTGTGGATTATTAAGATTATGTGATGTAAACATATTGATAGAGGATGATCACCAAGAAGAGAGTACAAAGACACAACATGATACTGAACCTATTGTATTCAATCTTTCTATTATGTGCTTTATTTTTGTTTAACTACATTTGTACATTAATAATAAAAAATATTTTTATGAACAAAATTATAGTTTGATATTTTGTATTAATTTTGGATCATATATTATTATGATCAATTAAATTACTTTTAACGGATTCAATAATATTATATATTATTCATGGATGAACTAGTCAGTAATTATATAAATCTTTAGGATGATTAAGATATATATCATACTACTAATTTTTGTATACATTCCCATATTGATGAATTTGGGGGGTTAAAAAAAACTTTTTTAACATAAACTTTTTTTGGTACTCAGTACCTCTATTGAGATACTTACTCCTGTGAATTTTATTTAAATTATTTTATGAATATAGTAATTAAATATAAATAATTAGTAAATAAGTCTTTAAAACATTTAAAATGACGTGTTTATAGAAAAACTACTTTTACCCTAAGCTCGACTTGTCATGTGGGTTCATAATCTTATTGAAATATAAAATTATGTTAATTACTGGAATTATTATGTAAATTTTAATATTTATTATTCCTTTTATTTCACTTATTACCATGTTTTATATACTTACATAATAAATATAATTCATATAAGAATTATTGATGATATTTGACTCAAATTATTAAAATGACTTTCGTAGGATGACTATAGTTAAAGAAGACATTATTAAATCATATCTAGGATAATTATCTTAGAATAATTATAATTTGTATACATAAATAATAATTTATATACTATCCATTAAATAAGGTTATGAAAATTGATCTATTTTACAATCATGGATACGATAGTTTTTGTGTAGGCATG
Source organism: Viscum album (assembly GCA_963277665.1). Lineage (NCBI taxonomy): Eukaryota > Viridiplantae > Streptophyta > Magnoliopsida > Santalales > Viscaceae > Viscum > Viscum album. The sequence goes on along the minus strand of OY728157.1, from coordinate 109,901,453 downwards.
AGTAATGATTTCATTTTCCAAAGATCTTTATGGAAATAAGGAAATCATAGTTTTATATTAAAATAATAATTTTTTTATCATAAATATATAAATAAATGACTTAAAGCACTTATATGTATATATCTTCCATGGTATGTGGTGATGAATAATATATAACATCACTTAATGGAGGTGGTAGTCCATATGTACAGACAGACAACACTATCAATTTCGAATGGACAAAAATTATAAAATTTGCTGATAAATTTTCATCATAGAATAATAATTATGTAATTTATATAATATATATATATAATCCATATTTATATCCATCCATGGTTTGTAGTGACAGAAAATGAATTACATCTGTTAGTGAGGCGGCAGCTTGTCGTACACCAAAACAAAAGTTTCATTACCAATTGATGGAAGGGGAGACTGATATAGGTTATTACCACAATATAATAACATGTAAATTTATTTAAGATATTTTTTTAGAATTCAAGCCCGGTTTAATAATATCCGACGAGGTAGATGATGAAATAAGATGGAAAAAATGTTTAATAATTTTACCTCTTCTTTGAATAACCTATTAAGTATTATTCCAAAATCCATATTAGATCAGGTTTATGATCAGAAAAGGGAATCTCAGAAACATTTAAGGATCTTAAGATGTTATTTGGGAAGGTAGCATCTAAAATGAAATTCTTTTTAAATATGATTAAATGTTGAGAGTATGTACCCTTTTATATGATAGGCGAAGTATACTCTTTGAATTTCATAAAGTAATACTGAAATGTCCTGAAAAAACTAATTTTGATCTGATAAATTAATATAAAAAAGTCGTCAATAGAGAAAACATACAAGGGGGACATTCATTAAAGGGGTTAGTTCACTCACCACATATTTTAATAAACCAATTTTATACAATATTGAGGGGATAACAGGTTCACAAGGTGCTCGTGTCCATGGTTTCCTACTATGACAAAGCATCTGTAACCTGATTTGCCTCTCTATAAACATGTGAGACCATCACATGAAGTTGTTTCACCTATTAGATTCATTATATCCCAAAGGTATTAATCTCTATGGTACAACTCTATTACTTAATTTGAGGGGTTTTACTATGAGTTTTGAATATTATTCAATCCACAATGGATTCTAGTTTCTATGGATAAGATATTTTATGGAATAGATAATGGACCCAATTTAATCATCATAAGAAGATCCAATAACAACAAAATGGAGAAAATTAGCCCCTGAAAAAGCTATAATGTGTATACAATACACCTCTACATAACAATGGTCCTGTCATGTATGATGTAGCCTAGGGAACATTCACTTTTATCAATAATGAGATTGGAGGTATCCAGGGAATCTATTGCTCAATTAATGGATTCTTAGATATTCCTAATCCACCTTGAGGCCTCATAACATTAAGAAAAGTGTATATGCTCTTCATAGTCCCAACTAATAGTTTAGTAACGACTTTCACCCCCATGTGCATAGCTCAGATACTTACACCTACAATAGGTATCATGCTGTTTAGATGAGTGGAGTTCCTAACTGACCAGATGGATGAACACATTAATAAAGTGGCAGCTAGGGGAAGGTTTTGAATCATCCCACTAAGGCCAATCTTGTAGATGTGAAACATGATCTCAAGTTACTATCTCTAAGCATATAAATCAATGAAAAATATGAATCTAACATAACTACATATTATCTATGTATAGTCACACTCAAAAAAGAGATGATTAATATACTCTTCAACATTTAAAAATAAGTTAGAAGCTGAGACAATCTTCTTCCCAGTTATCTTTAGTTGGTCATGAGTACAAATTTTTTATTTCGAAATATTTAATAATAAGACAAACCATGCAGTTTGTATGGAGATTAATATACAATTTATGATCAATTATGGTGGTAAATTGGAACCATCAAACTTTATCAGATATTATTACATGACATTGAAATAACCATTCTTGTTGGGACACCAAATCATGGTATCAATATGCATGGTGTTATAGGATTGAATTTATAGTATAGCCTATATTGGAATCACTTCATAAATTTTTTTTGGATAGAAGTACAACAATAGACATACCCTCCATTTGAGGGGATATAAGAAGTCTTCTATGATATGTACCCATCCATGGAGTCCACCAACAATTTTGAGATTAATGCTTTCTCAAATTCCCCATTGTGTTTTCCATAATTTTATTGAAAAATAATTTGATGGTTGGTCATAGAGATGATGCAAGATAGGATCAATTACAATTCAACAACCCCTTTTTGAACCCATCGGACAAGAAATAAATACCAGGATCATCACAAGTAAATAAATTATAGGTTAACCTATTAATGATACCATCATTAAATACTATGAGATCCTTGATTCCATGTCTAACCAACTCAATATGTTTCATACAATTATTCTAGGAAATAAATATTAGCTTCCATTCATGTACCAATCATGTTTTTAAGATATCCTTTGCTATATTTATTGATTATTTAGGACATTCTTCATCCATATATAGAGGGAAAAATTGTACACAAACATATATGTGATTTTTTATTTAACAAGGCACACCCTTCCAACATGTGACCTAACCTTCCTCTTCCATCGAGCTAATTTATTAATGATTCCCAAGCATATTCCCCCAAAATAGTGGCTGTTTACCATGCTCCATAATAGAGGAACACAATGATAATTTAATGGAAGATACCCCTTTTAAATTCTGTCAAATTACTTTACTATTAATATTTTTTAGAATCCATTATTTTTACTTTCAATTAATTAAATAAATACTTCATGGCGTTGCATAATCATTTATGGTAATTATTCCATTACAAAAAATTTGAAAGATATTATCATTATAAAAAAAAGTCTACCTCTAATGTTACAATTTATAACCCAACATATCCTCTATTTTTTCTTATGTAAAAAATATATAGTTAAAAAAACAAAGAGAATGACATTTTTTAGTTTTACATACAAAAAATAATATAATAGAAAATATAAAATGAATGTGGATCTTAGATAACATATTTTCAAAACATAGATGGAAATGGTTGAAATAAACTCATCAAATAGGACCAAGAAAAGTGCTAAAGTAAATTTTTTGTCATTATAATATTATTTTATATTTAATTACCTAATTTACACTTTCTGTTTTGAAAATAATTTATTATTGTCACTATTCACAATAGAAAATTAAGAAGGGCCATTTAAAAAATTTGAATCTCATGACTCGAAATTTCGAATTCATTGTTAAATATTTAATTTATATAAGCTGTATAAATTAATTTAATATTAAAACATAAAACGCAATAAAAATAGTTTTTCATAATAATTCATATTTAGGTATAAAAATGTATTTATACCAAATTCATGTATATATTTAATTAAAAAGGAAATAATTGGATTATGTTTAATCAATATAAACTAATTATATTTTTAACCTACCCCTAAATTTCATGTTACTTTTTAAATACATTAAAATAAAATATTTTTAATTAAAATCTATATTTTTTATTATTAATTGAAAAATTAAACTTTCCATAAAAACTGCAAAATATAATTTTAATATGATTTTTGATTTATTTTTTAAAATAATGATATTATTTTTATTAAACAAAAATTCTAAATGTTTTCTAAGTTAATTTTATTATATTCATAAATAATGTAATATAAATTCTTTACAATGAATGCTTATTTTTAAATAATAAAATGAAATTACTAAAAATAAAGTTATTATTTATAAATAATTATCAATAAATTTATATTTTGTTGGAAATTATTATATACATTTTTTTTGAAAATTAGTAAATTTTATTCATACAAACTAATTTAATGTCTAGGTTATAAAGGTCCAATTTAAATAATAATATTTTAATACATATCCCAATTTTCATAAAGTCCAGTGATGTGTGTTCATAAGTCTATATAGAATATTATTATTTAAAAAAATGATTGTTAAAAAACCCATCACAATACCCATCTATAAAATATAGTGATAAAAAGTCAATTCTAATGCTATGTCGAGATGGTAAGTTATATGTATGTAGAAACGATACTTTCACATCCCTTTAGAATTAAAAGTACGTTGATAATGGTGGTTTCACAATTATAATAACATTTTAGTCAGTTTATGAAAATAACTTAATATTTTATGATACATACTATATATTTTAGAGGAGTTAAAATAATATTTAAATAAAGAAAGTGATCGGTTAAGTTGATTTCCAATTATTTGAATGAACTTTTTTTGATATCCTTTAAAAGACCCCAGGGTTGTTCTTATTGGAACACCCAAAACCTACAGATCATGGATAATGATATTGAGATGTTAAATTGTCTGGTATTGGTAAAGTTATAATTTTCTTTGTCGTGTAACTATCAAAGTTAAGGGGTGTTATTTTATAAGTGAGGGGAGGGTCACTTTGTGAATTTCTTAAAAATGAAAAATATTTTAAGGTCTTTTCAAAATGTAAATGATTTAAAATAGAAATATATTAAAATATAATTTATGATATAGTTAAGATATCATCAATATATAAAATAAATAAATTATTAATTGATACTTTAAACCTTATATATTTCTTTACCACCTTACATAACCGATTTTAACCTTAATTTTAATAATGCATTTTTAACTCATAAAGTTTTATAATTTCACATAAAAGGAAAAAAATTAGACCATAAATTTATTAGGAAAGAAATAATAAACTATATGTTATCCAAGTCCCCTCATTAAGTTTTTATTATTTAAAAAAATAAATAAAATATTCTTTTTCATAAAATATTAATAATGTCATTTTCGAAACTATTAATAAAATTTGACTACAAATACATCATTAAAAATATTTAATTATAATATAATGTTTTAAAAAATATATAATAGGTCATATCTATCTAAAATATTAATGGGTCTCACTAACTCCAAAAATATTCCTTTTTAGTTTTTCAAATAGTTTATTTTATCTTTCTATTAATTGAATAAATAAAACATCAATGTTGTGTAATAATTTAAGGTAATAATTTAATATCAAGAAATTATAAATAAATTATCATGATGAAAAAATTATTTTATAATTAAAAACAATTTAGAACATAACTTTTCATATTTTTATCCTTATAATAAAAATTTATATTTATTAAGCTAATGAGTGTGACATTTGTATTTATTTTTTTCTTAAATTAATATAAGATACATAATCTATAAAACATGGAAACAAGTGGCCATATATTAAATAATTGGTTTTAAATGGATGATATACACACATATAATATGATAAAGGCTATAGTGTGATTGACTTTTAGACCGTATCCTTTGGTTTTAACACATTTTTACCCATTTTACCCAAACCAAGGTAATTTTTTCCATGTTTACTATTTATAATTAAAAAAATTAAAAGGGACCAAGTTACTATATTTGAAAATATGAATTAAAAATAGGGAATCCATTTTTCAAGATTAAATTTCTGTAATTACTTGAAATTAATTAATGATTGAAACACAAAACACAGTGATAATAATATTTCATAAAAATGCCTTTTGAGAAGAAAATTCATTTTATACTAAATTATAAAATAATATGTATTTCAATGAAAATAATTGAATTATATGTAATATAATTGAACTAAATTTAAATTTAATTTTTTTTAAACAAAATTCAGATTTTTAAATACATGAATAAATAATAATGTATTCAATGAAAATATATATTTTTACAATTCACTAGAAAATCCATATTTAAAAAAATCAAAATATTTCACCCTCTGTCAATTTTCGTATGATAATTTCAAATATGATACTAATTTTATAAAATAAAATTTCTAAATATGAATTATATTAATTATAATTACCATATAAAAAATGAAAATTAAAGCCTTTTGGGATAAAAATGTAATTTTGAAGCGTAAAATCATTTCACAAATAATTTTGTACTTATATAGTATTAACACATTATATTAAATCATTATTAATTTTTTTTAATAATGTGTTTTCCTATATTCATATTCTTTAATTAAATTTCTAGGCTATAACAATCATATTTAAATATTAATAATTTGTGCTTTGTTTAAGATTAGTTTTGTGTGTTATATATTATATCCAACATAGTGTTCATTAAAAAATTCGAGTGTTACTGTTAATTAGTTATATTCTAACACCACCTAAAAATGTGGTTAATCTATCTATGAAAAATAAAAGGGATAAATTATTTCATCCCAAGTATATAACTCCTCCCTATTTAATGTTTCTACACTGAACCTCCCAAGAATTATTTTCTTAATCCCTTTAATGGAGATTGATACAAAAATTATGTACGGATTGAATATCATTATATAAATCCAACCTCCAATATTTATTGATGGATATCACCCTTTATATCCCGAGTCATATTCCTTTTCATTAGATGTGTAATGATGTGTAGAAACCTCATTTGTTTTATTTATCTCAATTTTTGATATTATTACCTTATGAGAAAGATTATATCTCTTAAATAACTAAGAAAAAGTAGATAATCATTCATAATGACATGACCATTGTGAGGGATTATAATAACATATTTAAAAAATAATTTTCTAGTTTTCCTCTAGAACGAGATGTTGATATCTCAATTGAACTTATTCCTGGATCACTAACCATATCAAAGAATACTTATAGAAGAGCCACCACTGAGTTTGAAGAACTGAATAATTTGTTATAGGAGAGTCTAGAAAACGGTTTTATATTCTATAGTTCTTCAACATGGGGTATATTGGACATATTCATAAGATGAGGGATGGGACAACGAACAGTATCATCGATTATCATGAAGTCAACAAAATCATGATAAAGAACAAGAATCCACTAGAACAGATATATTAATTATTCAATCAACTAAATGCACCCTAGTATATATCTAAGGTAGAAATTCAGTTTGGATATCGTCAATTCAAGGTAATGAAGTACCATATTCAAAATACTATCTTTAGAACAAGGTATGAAAACTATGAATTCCAAGGGGTTCCCTTCAGACCCACTAATTCTCCAATAGTTTTCATGTACATAATAAATACAGCCTATATAGATTATGTAAACCATTTTATTATAGGCATTATATTTGATATTATGGTATACTAAAAAATTAATAAGGTTCATGAGGATAATTTAAATATTAGGGTGAAGCCTTTTTGAAATTTGAACCTATATGAATTGTACCTAAATAGCTAGTTCTGGAGAGAGGAATTATCATTCATGGGGAATGGTATCCCCTCCGAATGGATATTTGTGCACCCTTATAAAATAATGGAAACTATAGAGTGATCCAAACAAATATTTTTAATGAAGATACATTGTTAACATGGATTATCTAGTTATTAACCAATTTTTGAGAAATATATCATGATATTAAAACCCACTAACCAAGCTGACATAGAAGGGTGTAACGTTTTACTAGACCACTGATTATGAAGTCATCTTCAGGTAATTAAAAAAAGTATGATCATTACATATGTACCTACACTATCTATTAGTGGGTAACATGTTATAGAATACAATGATTCTTCAAAAAAGGCATTGGGATATATAATAATGAAGAATGATAATGTGATAGTCTACACCTTAAGGTGTTTGAATCTTCATGAGAAGAACTACTCAAAACAGAAGTTGGAGTTTTATGTAGAGATAATTATGTTGAAAATGTTCCGTAATTGTATCTATGAGGAGAGTTGTGATATATATATAGATCGTAGGATAATTTAATATATATTCACATAGAAATAGATTAATATTTAGTAGTGAAGATAGTTGGAGCATCTCATTGATTATGAAAACTCACTCCACTACCACCATATGAAAGTAAATAAAATGCATGATTCTCTAAGTTAAAAAGTATATAGAAACCATATCAATGATGATAAATTAGAAGGATAAAATCTTATTATAATTTAAAAAAATTGGTATGAGAATCATAAATGAGATATCATCATAATTCATTTCAAAAATTATTATTATCTTATCCCTTCATGAGAAGAAAATGACTCTCAAAGAGAATATTTTAAAGCACAGAAGATGGTTGAAGCTATAAAAAAGGTTAAACCATTGTAGTTACCAATTATTGAAAAATGAGTTGTAATATTTTGGACAAAAATTTTGTTCTATAAAATCCTAATATAAAATAATAGATGTTGAATTATGTAAATATTATGACCTTATCCATAAACCTAAGAAGATTTAATATGTATCAATATACCTAAGAAAACTATTAGTGGGAAATATGAAGAATGATAACACATAATATTCATAAAAATAAATTTTATATGAGCAGGTGAGGGCTAGAAGGATAAATTCCAAGGGGTGGGGAAACAATTACCTATACATATATAGATATTGGATAATATTGCTATGGAATTTTTCATTGGCCATCTAAATGAATAAATATAAATTAATAATATATGGGTTGTGGGGGATCATATTAGAAATATTACTCACTTAATTGATCAAGTGACCCTTACCCTAGTAGCCTAATAACTATTTCAGCTTTATTATAGTGGTATAAGATTTGAGGAATCACATTTTGAATGAAGAAAAAGTTCAGTATTCTTGGTAAAACTGATACACACACAAGTATTCATTACATTTGAATATAAAAATTTAAACAAATGTTTTATGAATAAAATTATTCAATAAAGAATATTCTTGAATAAAAATCATAGTAAACTACATAGATTCCTAGAAAATGAATAAAATCGTGATATCATATTCTTAGTAATGATTATGTACACATAAATAAATCAAGAATAAATAATAATATTAAATATTGTAAGGTAAATTACTAAACATGCATGACATATAATCAATAAACTAAGAAGGAAGGGAACCCATAGATAATATCAATGTGAGACTTTCATAGATTATAAACAATATGGCATGGTAAATAATTAATGAGACAATAAATTTAATAAATAACATGGATATTATAACCGGATAAATATAATGAATATGGAGCGATATATAACTCACAACACACTGTATATATTTAATTACTATTAATGAAATGCATCTTGAAATAACATGTTTCAAAAATAACATGGACAATAATATCTATATTCTTAACTAAGGGAATTAATTATTTTTGGATGTAATGTCTTAAGAACATGTTTCCTCTACCATCAATTCCTTTCATAAGAAAATTTAAAACATATTTTTCTATATACACGAGAATCCTATTTAACTAAGCCTAGAAAACTGTTTCATCTCAAGAGACAATTGATTCATCCATGGGATATCTACAATAAGGACCTAATACAGTATTCAAAAAAGTATTTCTCATATAATGAATACTCTATTTAATTCCTGAACAATGTGCCTTATCATCAAATATATGTAGCGAAGAAAGAATTTAGATTATAAATATTTCCAATTTTAAAAAATAACATTAAAATTAAATAATCATACTTAGTAATGAGATATTATTTAATAAATGAGAATATGAATGATAAATATTACGGATATTTTGGTGAAATTTATTATATGCTAATCATAGGAAATTGAATATTCCAATTTAAACCTAATGACTATAAAAATAAATCAACAATGAGAATGTTAGTACATTACTTGGAAAATATTATCAGGAATCATTTAGGGGAAGAATTGGGTTAGTATGGATACAAAATATACCCATTAGAGTAATAATAAAGGGTTTTTGTCATTCATGAATAGAAATATAATAAAAATAACATTACATTTTTTTTGAGGAAAATAACATTTTCATCAGTAAAATCACATTTTAAAACTAAAAGATCAAAAAACATATTGAAAATACATTTATTTAAAAATAATCATTTAATATATTCATGGAACCCTTGAAACAAATAATTGTTCTTGATGGATGGAATTCTATATATGTCATGTATGATAAATCAAACAATCTATTACATTTCTTCTTTTCTATCCAAGGGATTTATGAACATCTTTTTGAGATAAATGTTCACTTTAAAATTCATCCACAATATGCACAAACTTCTCTTATTTGGAACCATGTGGTTCTAATGTAGATAAAACACATAATTACACATCCACATCAGAATCTGAAACTTCTTGACCTGTGGAAACTAAACTAGCCTCAATAGCATCAAAAACAGAAGATTCATGAAAAATTTACACTAATGGATAATTCCTCCCTAATAAAATTAATCCTTATGATATAAAGGCATTTTTAGCCTTATTCAATTTTTTCCACTAACACCATCATATTAAGAATTAATTTCATCATCACTTCCCACATCTACAGCTTCTATTTCATTACAATATTTATTATATTTTTTCATATTCCTCGTCATCATCAACATTTTCTATGGATTGTTATTATGTATATTTTTCCACTTTAGATTCCTCAATGTTTTCTTCATCACTCTTTACTAACTTCTCTTTTTTTGAAATCTCCTAGGTGGACTAGGATCCTTATATTTAATGGGAGATGGTTTTGGATAAATTCAAGGCCACTCCCTATATCAACTAATTGTTAATTTTCCACTTCATAAATAAAAACTTTTTAATCATATCTATACTACAGAACATTATCAGGTTTCGAGATAGTATCAACATTATCATTAGTCCGGGTAGAATGATCAACACGATTATACAGAGAATACAACTTCTTAGAATGTTCAACCCATTGTTTCATCCATATGGTTCAATTGATTTTAATTCTTAAACATGTGTCCTTGGTTATGCAGAAACCACCACAGTCAATCATAAACACTTTATCATCATGATATATTCACTTGAAAATTTTCATTGAACAAATAATCTTAGGCTATATTAACAAATTTGATCGGAAGGATGGTTTGACTAAAACACAGAAATGTTTTTATGAAATATTTTATTTAAAAAAAATTAGTACATTAGTAGCTCGCAATTCACACAATCCTGAGTTTAAATGAACTGTGGGACAACCTTATTATAATATAACCTTCATTTTATAGTTTTTTGGTTTACATGAATTAGTATAACTAACTTATGAAAAAGTATTTTGAATTCATTGGATGCCAATTATTTAAGAAATATATAAATAGATTAGATATTTTTATTTTTAGTAGAATAATATTAATAATGAAATTATTGAGTTATATAGGTTCTACAAAAAAAATATTTTTTATATTCATCCAATGGATATTTTAGTCATAGGGTATGAATAAACAATATTTGATGTATGAAAACCAATATTTTGGAAAGGGTAATTTTACGCCTTTAAATGGAGAACCCATTTTAAATTAATATTTCGAAAAATTAATAATTTTTCGATGAAAAAATAAAAAAATCAGATTATATATATATATACATTTATTTTGGATGAAATGTTAAGATTTTTCTGATATATTTCAATTTTTTATTAATTGTAAAAACAAATTAAATTTTTATTGAAAAATTCATTTTTATAAAAATAAATTATATGGTTTAATTTTTATATATAATGGTTTTTATGTATAAATAGAATTTATTTTTTAAATTTATTTTAATTTATGTTATTATAATTAATTTTCCATTGAATTAATGTGTAAATGTATTTCAAAATTCTGTAATGTTTTAGCATTTAAAACTTGGTCTCTCTTTTCGACAACATGATTATCCTTAATTTCATTACTACTACTTATTTGAATTTTATTTTTAAAAATTTACTCCATATTATGAATTATTAGTTCAAATTTATGTAATTATATTTATTTTATTTTTGGCACTACATATAGTATCATTGGTATTTTTTTAATATGATAAAAGGGTGAAAACATGCAAATAAGGGTAATAATACTATTATAAAACTACCATAACACTTATCCTAATATTATTTGATGAAATACAACCAACCAAGTCATCCATTGGGTTAAAAATTTTGAATTTTGAAATTGCATTTGGATGATTATTACACTTATAACTTTTAATTTAAGGCAATGAAAAATATGTTTTAAAAATATATATTCTTACAAAAATATATTATTATATGCTTTTATATTTGATATCTTCGAATATAAACAGTAATTATAAATATAAATATATTTAATACATCATTGTAAATTATTTAAAATTTATATACATTAAATAATTAAATTTAATTATGACACAATGATGATAGAGTTATTTTCTTATTAATAAAGGAATCAATCAAATGATATTGTAAATATTAAAATAAATATTATTTTACAAATTTATGTCATCAAAGATTTTTATTGGTTAATATGAAATGATATAATAAAATTAAATCATTTTTTAATGTGTCTCTCTATTTATATTTTCATTAAATTTAATAAAATCAATAGTATAAAAATTTGACTTAATTGATGTATTATAAAAACAGTAAATTATTAAATTATTTTAGAACCCTAAAATTTATTTTAAAATCAAAAAATTTACTATGATAGGGTAGAAAAGTTCATTAATTTTATAATTATGGTATTTTTAACATATATTAGTAAAATGTATTTCCTCTGAATAATTAAAATGTTGTTACCACAAGTGAATTTTAAAGAGATTAATGAAGGGAAAAACGAAAATATATGTTTTAAAATAAAATCAATAAATTTATAAAAAATTATTGGATGAGATTATTTAGAATTATCATCATATTAACATAGACATATTTCAATTTGTAGGAAGTTGATTGAAAAAATTAATTTATTTTAGTCTAATATATTTATTATTTTCCTCGTGCCCCTCACCTCTATTATAAAAGGGAACCTCCTCCCTATCCTCTTCACTTCAATTTGATCCTTAATTCATAAAAATACCCTACCCTTTATCTGTATAAAACAACACTATTTACATTCAATATGTTCATTTCTTCTTCAATTACCAAATCTAGTTCTATAAGAAGAGATTTAGATGAATCACATTGAGGAAGAGGTAATCTCTTCTACAAATTCATTAAAACTTCCTTATTATTCTACATTATTATCATTATTTTTCTCATCAAAATGTAATAAAATCAGTTTGACTCATATAATAATATGTTATTAAAATTATGAAACAACCATATTCTATATTCTATCCATCCTATGAAAAACGAAATCACTACTCGTGCATTCATACGATGTTGCATCTCTACATCATAGGGTAATCTATTTTTAACCACCAAAACATACTTGGATAGGTATAATGATGGAAATAATAACTATACATTATTATTATAACATGATACATATTATAAAATATTATACCCCATCCACTTTAATAACATTCAACAATTATGGGAATGATATTTTCACTCAGGCGTACGTATGGCCTACTGTCTCCGTGATGTCATGTGATTCCTTCTACATGATCATCATTAAAAAATGAATATATAAGTGTAAAAAATTAATAAATATGGAATATATGATGCTAAAATAATATTTTAATGATATATTTATGAATTAAGAAGGATAATCAGAACTTATTTGACAAAACATGCATAAGAACATAAAGAAGTTGGTATCTATATAACGAGTGACAATGAAATGTTACAAACAAATATATGATAATAAGATAATATATTTTATCATAAAAATGACTATGACTATTGAATAATAAAATTAAATTATTTAAATAATTATACATTAGGTTAGGATACATACAAGGGATATCATACCTAAGGTAAGGGATAATTTTTCAATCTCATTATTATCTGAGATTTCTTATTCATAACTATTTACTAGGGTATATTTATCAATAAAATAACTTATCCATAAATATGTAATACTATTTATATTCTTATAAAATTTTTTGAAGACAATTATACAAATTAAGTATGTTTTATTAAATGGTATGAAACAAGTACTTTTTAGTTATTTGATAGAAGGTACTTTTTGAATTTTCTAGAAAAAGTTCAAGGAGAATCTTCTTTTAACTTATACATCTTGATTGAATTTTGAAAAATTAATAAAATATTATTTCCATTAATATTCCCTAATAATATTTAATGGTTATTTTTAAATAAAATGTTTTATTTTTAAATTTATTGGTGTTTTAAAACAGAAATAGTTTTTGAAGAAGAAATTATATTTTCCTTAAATATTAATTTCATGTGTAATATCAAAAATAGTTTCTATAGAAGATGGAATTAATTAAATATGGTTATGTTTATATCCCTATCATTAAAATGTTTTTTAATTAATTTTTATTTAATAAATAAATTTGTTTTACATTGATTATTTTATTATGGGATGATTTTAAGAGACCTATTTTCTTCCATGGGGTATGTTATGATGAATGATTTATGTTTTTGTGAAACATGTAAGAATGATTTAATTATGAGAAGGGTGGGACATATTTATCCCTCCAATTCATTAGGAATGTTATTATATCTCATGATAAAGGCAATAATCCAACAAGAAGTAAATCTGGTTCTGTAATTCAGTGGTGGAATGGAATGTAAACCCGATTTTGTAATGGAATTTGTCCCCTTTTATGGTCTTGGAAATGATCCTTGACTAATATGAAATGATTATCTATGAATATTTGTATCCAAAAAATTTTCATTTACTATGTTATGGATTTTGGGAATACATTCATTTATTCTTATGAACATTCATGATTTATCCCATGACATGATATCACGGTCTTTCATGTGAAGGATAAGATTTTCAAATGATATGTTATGTGGTCTTGTGATTATTATATGATTGATATATCCTTTATTTACCCTTACTTAGAATCTGATATCACCCTTTTATATGTTTCTTTTATCCATGTCATGAAGAAGGATATTAAGTAATATATGTCAAAATGGAGTCTAGTTATGATAAAACAAATGGGAGACGATGAATATATCATATAAACCAGTTGTTTGTGTTTCCATGATTCTAAATAAAATATAATTATATGGTAATCATGAGGATTTCTTATATTTTGTAATGAATATTCATAAAAATTAATGTAATATCAATTTATATAATGTAAGGGACATTATTGTTGGTATCAAAGGAAAGGTATGGTTATCCTTTGGAACCTAGGATTGGAAAGACTTAGTAATAACCCTAAGATATGCCTACATATTTTTTACAATCTTAGTGTTTTATAAATGATCATGAATAACCTTTTATAAAACAGAATGTCTCCAAAATTGAACATTTATTCTAGATTATGGGGTTCTCCCATTATGATTAGTGTTGCTCATATTATGCTTCTTGGTTTTAGTTGACTTTTTGTATCCTAAGGAAACATGTTAATGCTGAATGGAATAGGAAATGAAATGATTTTCATCATGGGAAACCAACTTTTATTGGACGTGGAATAAAAATTATATATCTGTGCTCACACAACATTCTCATACTTTGAATCATGAAGGACTTCCAAACAGGAAAAACATTATGAATATATTGGTACCTATGAAGATAATTTTAGATGACATGGAAGGTATGTTTCTAGAAGTATTTTCCAAAATAAGCATAAAAATGATCAATTCTATTGAGGATTAAAAAAAAGTACCCATAATGAATTATCCATAAGGGACTTAAATAGCATTGAAGAAATTGTTCAATTTTTTATCATGTTTTATATGAAGATTAGAGCAACCAAACAATATTTTTAGTTTAATAAGAATATAAAAATTGAATTCAAGGGTCAATATAAAGAACACACTAAAAAGAAGATAAGGTATCCCTTATTCTCATTCTGTGGGAAGAAATATGGAGGGAATTTTCTTAAAGGGACTAATAATGGTGTTTGATGTGGAAAAAAATGTCATTATGTAGTTGAATGGTAAAGTAATACGAAAAATATGCCTAATGAATAAAATATAGAATATTCTAAACAGAATGCACATCTTACACTTCAATGATACATGTGAAAGGAAATGGGGAATTTTTCCATTAAATTCATTAATCCAGGATTTATTTATCATGATCAAAATCAGTAAACTGTTAAGGCCCATGTAAAGGAAAATCAAATGTCAAAACTATTAGAGATGTGGAGTATGATAATGATGTCGTGAAAGGTATAGTTTCCATCAACTCTAAATTAGAAAATGTTTTATTGGATTTTAGATCTACCTATTGTTTTATTTCTAAAAAATTTATAGGGGTATGTCCATATTACCAGAAAAATTTGATATTGAGTTGTCTGTGACAACACCTAATTGAACAATGATCACATAAAATGTTTATAATACTTCTTTGGTTGATATTTGTTGGAATTTTTTTCCTTAAAATCATCTGATCAATCCAATATGGTAATTTGATGTGATTCATGGAATGGGTTTGATTTCTATATTTGGACCTTATATCAATTTTCATGTAAGGGTAGTCTCATTTCATATTCCTAATCAATCTATTCTCATCTATCGATGGAAGGATGAATATAAACTTAGAGTAGAAATGTATTCTGTATTTAGGTTTCTTATTCCTATAAATAAAGGTTATTTATCCTAAATGGTTTGGGGAACTCAAAAATAAAATACACCCATTCTCTGGGAGATTGATGATTTATTTCTGGAATAATTTCTAGGTCTTCCACCAAATAGTATTGTATATTTTTCATTATAACCCTTACAGGGTGATAAACATATTTTAAAGACACCTTATAGAGTGGAGCCAATTGAGTTGTAGAATTGAAGAAGCAACTCCAAGAGAATATTAATAAGGGATTCATATGCCCTATTGATTCACCTTGTGGCGAACATGTTCTGTTTGTTAGGAAAAAAGATGTCTCTGTGAGAGTATTCATTGATTATTGAGAACATAACAAGATCACTATAAATAAGAAATATCATCTTCCACTCATTGATTAATTTTTAACCCACTACGTGGAGGTCAATAAATTTCCACGATTTAACTTCATATTGGATATCATCAATTAAAGGTCAACAAGGATGATATACGAAAGATGGGAATCTTTACTAGTTATGAACACTACTAATATATAGTGATGCCTTTTGGTCTTACTAATTACACCACTGTCAACATGGATCTAATGACTAAAGTCTTTAGAGACATTCTTGATCAGTTTTTGGTACTGTTTATTAATGATATTCTTGTATATTCGAGGAAGAAGAAAGAACATGAATACCACTAGAGAACTGTACTAAAGTCCCTGAGAAAGGAGAAACTTTATAAAAAAATTACTATCTAACATTGGCTTTATAAATTTTCAATTTTTGGTCATTTAATCTCAAGAAAGTGGATGTTTGTGGATACATGTACAATAGATGTTGATGAAAGTTGGATGAGATCAAAAAACGGAAATTGGGATCTGATGTTTGCTTGGTTTGGCTACATATTATTGATTTATTGTAAATTTTTTTTCAGGATTCTCTAATCCACTACCGAAGTTGACATAGAAAAGAGTTACGTTCATGGTGATGAAAGATTTTGACGATAATTTCAAAGAGCTTAAAAAATGTTTAGATAATCCACCTACTATAACCTTTCCTTGTAGTGAAGAAAGGTTTATGATCTATAGTAATCCATCCAAAAAGGGGTTGGGTTGTGTTCTTATGAAAAAAGATATGGTGATTCATTATATACCACTATAATTGAAAATCCATTAGAAATATTACCCAACTAATTATTTGGAGTTATGTGCAGTGATCATTGAATTAATGATATATACGCATTACATTTATGGTGAAATGTGTGATATTTATACTGATCATATGGGTTTAAAGTGTATTTTAACAAAAAAAAATTAGTTAAATATATGCCAAAAAAAGGTTGTAGTTGATTAAATATTATGCGTACATAATACATTACCCCTGGGAAAGAAAACAAGTTTGATGATGCTTTTAGTCGACTAGACCATGCTAGCCATTCCATCATGAGGATCACAAAAGATCTAATATTTATGGATTTATAAAGGATTGACCTTGAAATTTTAATGGACAGGGAGAAATATTATCTTTCTAACATTAATTTTCAACCATCTATACATGGTAATATTAAGGAGGTGTAGAATACATATGTTGAGAAATAAAAAAAGATGAGAGATGTTCCTGAATTAAGCCTTTATTTTGAAGGAATAATAATGTTCTGAAATCAGGTTTGTATTCCTCCCATACTAGAAATAAAGAAGGTGTTATTGGATTAGGCTCATAGTTCTTCATTATATATTCACCATGGAAGCACAATGATGTAAAAGGACCTGAAAGATTATTTTTTATGGGATGGAATGAAATGAGATGTTTCTGAATATGACTCTAGAAATTTGGTTTGTCATTAAGTGAAGGCTCAGAGAAACAATTCTAATAGGATGTTATAACCATTAACCAATCTAGAATGGAAATGGAAAAAATTAATATAGACATTTTCATGAGATATCCTAAAACATATAATAGAAATAATTATAACTTGGTTATACTAAACATCCTTACTATGTTGAAACACAATATTAATATTATAGAGGATTTCTCTCTTGGCCTTCTTTCTATGATATTTGTAAACGAGTTGGGCAGATTTCATAGAGTACAACATTTTATTACATATGATAGAGATATGATGCTTACCTCAATGTTCTAGAGAAGTATTCAGTATTCTATAAATACAATGTTATGTTTTATAAATGCTTATCATTTAAATAGATTGTCATTCTGAGAGGACAATTCAAATTCTGGAACACATGTTGAGATCTTTTTCTATGGATCTCAAATGTAATTGAGATCAACACATAAATTTGGTGGATTTTTCAGAAAATAATATCTTTCACTCCAGTATTCAGATCACTCCTTACAAATCCCTTTATGCAAAGAAGTTCATAATATCATTTTGATGGGATAAATTTTTGGAATGAAAGCTATTAGGACCGATATTGTTGATAAAATGGAAGAAAACGTCGGATATATTCAACAACACATAAGAGAAGCTCTGAGTCGACCAAAAAGTTATGCTACCAAAAAATGAAAATACATATTTTTTTAAGTGGGTGATAAGGTGTTTTTATGAATATATACATGAATAGATTAATGGTATTTGGAATGAAGGGAATGTTGAGCCCTAAGTATGTTGGTCAATTTACATTTCTATACCATGTTGGGAAGGTAACATACCCGATGACGCTTCCAAAAAATATCTCGCATGTTCATGATGTGTTATATATATATATCTTGAGAAATTACATAAAAATCTATTAACAGGTACAAAACTCAGATGTAGTACCACTAGATCAAGATCTTTTTTATGAAGAACAACAGATATGGATTTTTATCATAGCGAAAAAGTTCTATGAAATAAGAACACAAGCTTGATTAAGGTTTTATGGTCGAACCAAAAATTTGAGGAAGCTATTTGGGAACATTTTTATATGATGAGTGAGAAGTATCCTCATATTTTTCATTCTATTTGATGAATTTCAAGGGAGAAATTTAGTTTAAGGGGTATAGATTGTAACTCCAAAATGTTTTTATGAAATATTTTATTTAAATAATTTTAATTCACTAGTATCATGCATTCCATGATATTATTATTTTAAATAAACCATGAGATGACCTTAGTATGATATTACTATCATATCACAACCATTAGGTTAGTAATAATATTTATAACAATCTTATTAAAATGTATTATGAATTCATTGGCTGACAATTATTTATGAAAACCATAAATTAACTAGATAATTGTATTTTTGAGTGAATTACTATTAGTAATGAAATTAATGATATATATTATTTACAAGCTTAAAAATTATTTTTATATTTATTCAATGGATATTTTAGTTATAGGGTATGATTAAATTATATTTACTGTATAAAATCCAAAAATTTTCAAGAGCGTTATATTACACATTTGAATGGATAACCCCTTTTAAATTTATATTTTGAAACATTAATAATTCTTATTTTAAAAAATACAAATTTTTATTGGAAGAGGAATATAAAAATTAACTTCTGATGAAATTTTAATATTTTCATGATAACATTCAAATTTTGATGAAAAGTAGAAATTCCCAAAATTTTAAATGAAAAAATGTTTTCACATTGAAATAATTTATATGGTTAAATTATAATATTTTATGGTTTTAAAGTATAAATATAATATATTTTTATTATTGATTATAATGTATCTCATTATTATAAATTTTAATTTGGCTTCAAATGTAAAAAAATTTCAATCTCTTGTAATGTTTTAGCTTTTAAAATAAGTTCTCTCATTCCAACAACAAGATTTATTTCAAATTAATTACAGTAACTTCTCTATTTGGAATTATTAATAGTGGAATCTATATTTGGAATTAGTATGTCCACATTATGTAAATAGATTTATTCAATTTTGGGGCATTAAGAATAGAAACTTTAGTAATTTTTATTAATATTATAAAAGATTAAAATATTTAATTAACGGCAATAATACTATAATAAAGCTACCTGAACACTTGTCTTAATCTTATTGGATGATATATGGCCATCCAAGAAAACCCGTGGGTGGATAATTTTTCCTTTTGAAGCCACATGGTTGTGGCTATGACACATAGAACATTTAATTTAAAATTAATCTCTTTGTTGGAAATAGAGAACATGTGTCAAAGTCTAAAACTTTAAAAAATATTGAAATAATTTTACATAGGATTTCAAGGTAAAATTAATTCTAATGAAATACATTATATTAAATGATAAAAATATATTCAATTTATAATTTAAAACCATTAAATAATATAAATTATCCACATAAATTATTTCGATGTAAAAATGTTGGTTTTAATATTTAGTGATTATGAAGAGAATATGCTTGTGACATGTACCTCTTTCGCTGTTGTACCAAAATTTGTAATGGACAGTATGTTATAAAAATATATTTACAAACTAAAAAAAATTAAATATGGGGTTATATAAGTGATCTCTTCAAAAATAATTATTCATTAGAAATATAAAAATATTTTCTGAATCATGCTACTTTATTTATAATTTTTCGACATTAAATAAATAATTTTAATTATAACACAATGATGATGTAGTGATTCATCTTTATTAATGATGGAATCAAATAAATGATATTATAATTATTAAAATAAATATTATTTGACATAATTATTGTCATCATAAATTTTTTTAGGTGAATATGACATGTTATAATAGTATTAAATTATTTTTTTCAAAGTTATCTGTTTTTTTATATTTTATTTAAATTAAATAAAAATAATACTGTAAAAAATTGACATAATTTATTATTTGTAAAAATAGTAAATAAGGAAAATATTTAAAAACCCTATTAATATATTAAAATAAAAAAGGTGAGTATGAAAAGGTCTAAAATTTTATTAAGTGTTCAAATATATGAAATTAACCCCATATAAGAATAATATATAGCCTCTAAATACTTAAAACAATGTTACGACAATTAAAATTAAAAGGGAATAATTAAGGGTAAACCAATAAGATAAGGTTTAAAATAAAATTAATAAATTTCAAAAAACTTTGGATGAGGGAATTCAGAACATTATTTACCATTTAATATACATATTTTAATTTTAATCATTTAGATTAATAAAATTAATTTATATTAATTTTATATTTTATGAATTTCATACGGTTCCCTTCACCTCTATTATAAATGGGAACCTACTCCCTCGCCACTTCACTAAAACTTGAAAATTCAAATTTGGACATCCCCTGATCCTTTTTCTTATTGAATTATATATTTATATTATAGCGGTGAAAGTTATCTTCAAATACCAACTCTAGTGCTCTAAAAATAGATTTTGAGGAAGCACGTCGAGGAAGATATAATTTCATCTACCAATTCTTTAAAACTTCTTTTCTCTTATACATACTATTAATTAGTTGATTAATTATAAAGTAATAAAATTTTTATAAATCATATACTGACATGTTATTAAATTATTAAAAAACCATATTCCACCTTCTATCCATCCTATGAAAAATGAAATCACCTCATGTGCGTACATATAGATTTCCATATCTAGGCCCTGATGTAATCTGTTTTTCACCAAAACCATACTTTGCTGGTTATAGTGATGGAAGTAATAACTATATATTTTTATTATAACACTATATTGATTCTAAAATATTATAAACCATCATGTTCGGTGCCATTCAACATTTATGGGAATGATATCGTTTCCCATGCATACATACGACCTACCATCTCCATGATTCGATTGATTCATTCAACATGGTCATTATAAATCACTACAATATAAATGTACATAATTAATGAATATGGTATATATTATGTTAGAATCATTTTTAGTGATAATAATATTACCTAATAAGGAAAATCATAAATTATTTGACAAAATATGCATAAGATCATAATGCATGTAATATCTGAATAACGAGTGACAATGAAGTGTTACTAACAAATGGGTGATAATATGATCATATATGATTTCATAAAAATTACTATGATTCTAGAATAATTAAATGACATTATTAAAATCATTATAGACGAGTTTCAAATACATATGAAGGATATCATACATAAAGTACTAGTTAATTTTGCAATATCATTATTATCAGATATTGTTTATTCATAAGTATTTACTAGGGTATATTTATCATCCAAATCCTTGTTACATAATGATTTAATAAAATTTAATTTATTTCATAATTTTTTAAATCTAATTTCATCAATTGTTTAATTTTTCTAAATTGTGTGAAAGAAATATTATGTCGTTATTCGATATGAGGTACTTTTTTTGACTTTTCCAGCAAATGTATGAGGAGAATGTTTTTTAAACATTTATAGAATAAAGGGATTATTTTGGATTAATGATTCATTATTTCCTTGAATAATTCCTTAAATGTGCTCAAGGATATTTTCAATTATGTTATCAAATTGTGTGGCATGTTTAAAAAAGAAAAAAAAATTGAAGAAGAAATGATATTTTCATAAAAAAGTATTTCATTTTTTCAATAAAAAATATTTTCTATATAAGATGAAATTATATAAATATGGTTATGTTTAAATCTATATAATAAATGCAATATTATTGTGTTTATGATTGAATACAATTTACTGAATCCATTTGTTTTACATGGACTATGCTATGAAAGAATGATGTTTAAGAAACCATTTTTATTCCTTGAGTTATTTTATGATGAATGATTAATGTTTTGGTTGAATAGATAATAATTATTTCATTTTGAGATTGGTGTGAACTATATATCCCTCCAAATTTATTGGTTAATAATCTATATATCACATAACATACAAGACTCAAGAAAAAAGTAAATCTAGTTTATTAATATAGGGCTGGAACAACAAGTAAACCCGGTTAAATAATAGGAATTGTCCTCTATGACGGCCTTGGAAATGATCCCTGACTAGTATGTAATGATTATTCATTTTTAGGTTTTTACAAATGATCTCATGTCTTATGTCAAGACTTTTGGTATTAAATTCATTGATTCTTAGGAAATTCCACGATTTATCCCACGACATGATTTCACGATCATTCATATGCAGGATAAGATTTTCAAATTTGATGTTCTTTTGTCTTATGATTGTGATATTATTTATTTCTACCTTGAATACCTATAAAGATCATCTAAGATATCCCTTTCATATTTTTCTTTTCCCCATGTAATGAATATGTGTATTAAGTAATATATGTCATAACAGGGTCTAGTAATGGAAAAATAAGTTAGTGGTAATGAAGATGTCTTATAAACTTGTTGTTTATTTTTCGTAGTTCTTAAAGAAACTACACATTTAAATTCCTAATGCGGATTTTTAATATTTTTGAGTAATATTATTTTATTTGATGTAATATAAATGTATATACGCTATGGGTTGTTATATTGACTATTCCATGCATTTACATTGTTAGGTATCTGCAGAGTTTAATCCTATGACCTTCAGTCATAAGAGATGAGAGATAGACATCCTGAAATATAAGGTATAACAAATAAACTGTCACACCGTAATGATTATGCTACAGAAACATGAAATGCATCCAAAAATTACCATCTAGTTCAAAGGAAACATGCCTTCTGGATGTGTTATCTCCTGTTAGCATGGTTAGAGCATCCTCATTCATGAATAAGTCATTGTTTTATATAATGTTACATTTTTAATCCTGAAATAAGACATAATTAGATACATTTACTCACTAATACCATTTTATTGATGGAAAACCAAACACTTGTCCTTTGACATGACTTCTAGCCCAATCTACACCATCTTTATTAAACACAACCTCTAATTTATCATAAAAATGATATACCAAGTTCACGTAGAAAAAATTCTTATTTGTTGAATATCATTACCATAATCCTTAATTTTTTATAACCTTGAACATTAGAGACTTAATCCATACAATCCATTTTGAGTCTAGACCCATTTCTGGAATAATAACACGATTAGAAAACTCAAGGGTAGCTGGAGGAATCGGGGTAGGAGTATTAGATTTCCTCTACCACTTCATTGATATTATAGTTTTAAATTGAGAATAAAATAAAGGAATATTCACTCATAACATTTATATCATCTTATAAAGCTAAGTCTTAGGTAAGGTGAATGTATGAATAGAAAGAGATGAAATTATTACAGTAGGATCGAGAGAGGTATGAAAATATTGTGTAATGATCAAGGTTTGTTGGGGAAAAGTTTATACCAATTTTATATCATTAGGGATTTTAGGTATTCAAAAACTGAAAGTATATGTGAGATAAAAATAAAAATTGAGAAAAAATATGAATCAGGTTTTAATAAACGGAAAAAACCCAGAAAAAAAACTCACAGTATTGAAAAATCGAAGAAAATAATTTCTTAATGTAATAGTTTCAATGGTATGACAAATCACTGGCATGAAAAAATAATGGTATGAATAAAAAATTGTATAAAAACTAGTGGAATGAGAAAGAAGGTATGAAAAACTAATAGTATGAAAATTCAATAGTACGAAAAATAATATTAGACGTAAGTAAAGAATATCATTCTTAATTCATTTTTGATATAATTTATTCTCTCAGAATTCAATGTCTTGGGGAATATATCAACTAACTGATGTTCAATGCTAATAAATTCATGAGTGATATATCCCTTTTGAATATTATTTCTCAAAAAGTGATGTATTATGTTAATGTGTGTTGTCCTAGACTGAGAAACATGATTCTTAGAGTTGTTAATAGCACTTAAGTTGTCACAAATTATAGGGACATGTAAAAATTTATATCCAATGTTTATTAAAGAATGTTTCACCAACAAAATTAGTGCATAAAAACTACCTAATTCTATGTATTTATCATTATCATTAGAAAATTATAAATAATATTGATTTATACAACACCATGAATGTAGAGATGTGCCTAAAAAGTAACATATTCTAAAGGATCATTTTCTATCTGACTTACATCCTCCAAAATCAGAATCCAAATAACATAATCAATAAAAATAATTATAATATATTGTAAAAAATCCTAAATTAAATGAATGTTTTAGGAAATTGAAAATTCTTATAATAGAAATTAAGTGTGACTCTTTTGGTTTTTTATGAGAATGATCACACATACATACACTAAACATAATATCTGGTTGAATAGAAGTTAAGTAGAGAATATTTTCAATAATACCTATTAAACTAGTTTGATCAACTAGTTTCCCAGTTTCATCAAGATCCAATTTATAGGTGATAATAATTATAGTATCACTACTTTTATTGTTATCTATATTAAAATGTTTTAAAATATCTTTTGTTTATTTACATTGTATAAAAATATATCCTTCTTTTATTTGAAAAATCTAAAATCCAGGAAATATTTTCTATTCAACCATTTTACAAATTTCAAATTCATTTTGAATCAATTTTGAAAAATAATTACATAAATAATTTGTTAAAGACACAAAAAAATATCCTGATCATTGATTTTTACTAATAAAACATATTTTGAAATTTGTTTTATGAAAAGTGTAGGATCAACTATTAATTTTGAAAAACCATTTTATATTATAAAATTTGTTATATTATCATAACAATCTCTATGATATTGTATTAAACCATATAAATATTTGGTAAATTTGAAAAAATACTTTGGAATGTGATTATTTTGAAATTCAGGTGATTGTTCCACATTAACTACCTCAATTATAAAACAATTTTTGAGTTCACTCATGACATCCATTTAAAAAATCATTAAATCTAGATGATCTACATAATATTGCTCGATTATTATAGACTCATGTATAGCCACATGTTCAAAGGTTTTCCCAAATTCAATCCTTTATTTCTCACTATAACATTGTTTAAAAAAGTCTATCCTTATTTCCAACTATACTGTTGGACACATCAATTTTTTTGAAACACCCATTTAGTTAAAATGTTCAATTTGTCCTTGAGTCTATCTAAATTTTCCAACACAGTGTTCCTTTCAAACTAATTTAAATTTTATTTCATTTCCATTACCCATAATTCATCATTACAATTTTCATTTTTGTTCTCAGGTTCAAGATGAGACAATATAACATGATGTTCAAGCTAGTTTCTAACATAACCTCTCGTTGGAGTTCATATATTTAATTAAACAACAAAAACTTCTAAATGATTTGATTTATTGGTGATAAAACTTCTATATAAATAAGGACTGATAACTTTTGGATTTTTTGGTTATGGTTCTAGATGTTTTAAATTTTCTTGAGAATGAGACCATTTTTTAATTATTTAATAGAATAATATAAATGGTTTGAATGTATGTTTAAGTATGATAAATAATACTCAATGTTTTATAACATTGTATTAGGAACATGTGGATCAATTTATATACATTTTCCACGAATTTATTCTTATACAATTTTTCCCTTCTTATATAAAACTCTATAAACATTAGTCTAAATTGAATAATAATGGAAAAATACATCATAAATATTGGATGAAATATTTTCAAAATTATATTTATTGTTTAGAATAAATACATTGCCACAAAAAAAATATAATGTAATTTTCACTTTTTATTATTATTACATAAAAAATAAAGTTTACTCATAAGGATGGGTTTAATCAAAACATTGTTCATAATATATCATGTTATATTAATAACTTCTACCAAATAATAAATTTATAGGTCATACATACTCGACACGGTCTGCGATATCTCTTTAAATTTTTGATTTCTTCTTTCAACAAATCCTTTATGTTGGGGTTTACTAGAAGTATAATATTTATTATTTTATACATTTTGTGAGTAAAATTATTAGAAATATTGAATTTCAAACTTACAAATATGTAGAATCATTAATGTTATAATCCTACAGACAACAAGATTTTCTATAGACATAGCACACTAGATAAATTAAGAAAAAGTTACACTTTTGTGATTTATAAAATATACCTATATTTACCTAGAAAAATCATTTACCGGATCGTAAATATAGTGCACCCAATTAAGAATATAATTTATTAAATTCCCAATCAAGTACATCTGTACCAACTCGAGAGGTTTTGAATTTGAAACTTCTTACTGTAGTCTAAAATATACTTTATGGTGTTTTTTATAGGGGTTACCGACTTTATTTATTGGGAACTCAAGCATTGGTAGATCTATAAATAACCCTTTTCGAGTTATCCTTCTAAGAGAGGGAGTTATTAAATTGCATAATCTCCTATGCCAAATGTAAGATTCCTTAAGTAAGGTATAAAATCTTGAAACATTTTTTGAAACTAATTAATTTTAATCTACAACATAAAAATTATCATTTCATAAAGTTGTGAAAATTAAAGAATTTTTTGAATAAAAAACATTCAATGCATCATTATCAATCTTAAAATAAAAACCATAATCATAGAGCTATGAAATTATATGAATATTATACTTTATACCTTAAACATATCAATCTTTTGAAATAAAAAACTGATTTTTTATTACAAATCTGAACTAGAATGATTATATTTACTTTTTCATTATTACAAATGGTGACATGGCCACCATTAAAATTTATTAGGCACATTATGTAAGAATAGTACCCTATCATATTTCTTGAAAAACAATTGTCTTGATACCATATACTTCTAATGGATATCTTCAATCAGTTTTCCTATAATATAAGTTTTCAAATAAGAAAGGATCTTTGTATGCAAAATTTTTTGGGTCTAGAAATGTTACTACTTAATGATTTAGGAACCCAAATTTTACTCATGTGTCCCCTATAAAAATATTGATAACATTTAGAAACAAAAATATTCCCTGTTCATTTTGAAAACATTTTCACATTAGTAGTTTCAAATATGTATTTAGAAACAATGTTATTCTTTATTATTCTCCTCTAACTTGGTTTATATTCTGTCCCAGTAACATAGTTTTGAGAAACATTATTTCCCATGATCGTGGTCAATGTCTCTCTACCATTTGAGAATTTCTCAATGTAACGTCCCAATAATTTGAATAAAAATTGTTTCCTAATTTTGTGTGTTATTTTATTTCATACTCAACAAAACTATTTCATTTGATAAAATTAGTATAATTAAAATGAGATCGTTGGGTTTCAACTATTATATGACCTTTGGTCAATATGACCGTTGGAAACTAAACGTTTCGATTTTTGACTCTAAATACAAGTGATCATGGTTAATAAAAATAGAAAGATGATTTGATGGCCTCATCCAGTAGTCCCGGGCCAATTGAAGCCCATCTAACAGAACATGGGAAGGAGGTAGCACCACTGGTATTTTCTCTGGACCAAACCCAAGCTGAACTTTATAGTGTGAAGCTAGAACGGAATTGCCTTCAGGACAATTTCAAACTGATAGAAATCACTTCTCGGGCAATGTTGGTCGATCCGACCTCATATTCTCTCACCTTAGCACACGTTACACTTAGGTCCTATGCTAGGGTTTTAAGGGGCTATGTAAGGAGACCGTAACTACCTTTTGTAATCCCCTGATTTAAATAAAAATTGTGATTTCTTCTTATGATGATTTTTGTGAATTTTAAAATGTCCGGATAAATATAGAATGCATATTTTTGATGAATTTTGCAAAAAAAGGATATTTTAAAATATTTAGGTAAACCTTAAATAATTAATGATGTGTAATGATTTTAAAAAAATGGTCTTCTACGATTATGTTCAGTACGAAATCTAAAATCTAATAAGATCAACATAATTTTTGATGAATAGTAAATTATGAATAGTGATTTTATTCTTAGGATTAGTAATTTGACCAAATGGATTATTAATCTCACTTAAAGAAAGTATTAAAATAAACTAGGCACCTTGATTAAGTAATGTGATTCTATAAAATAGGTAAATAACTGTTTCAGAAATTATTAGTCATGTATTAGTTTTTTCGACTGAATAGTGTTTTTTAATTAAAAATTAAATTAAAAATATTTAGAAAATTATTTTTATAAAATGGATTTCATTTTTGAACTCAGAGCATTGATATTGTGTTAAGGTAATTTTTGGGGATTTTTCTGAAGAAAATGAATTTTTGGTGACGTGTATATATTTAAAAATTAAATTAAAAATATTTAGAAATTTATTTTTTTAAAAAGAGTTCATTTTTGAAATCAGAGCGTTCATATTTGGTTAAGGTGAAATTTTGGGATTTTTCTGAGAAAGTTGAATTTTCAGTGAATAGTAAAAATACAGTTTAAGGGTTTCAGTATGTTTAATGACATCAGAACTGTGTCATGATGATGTAATGAGATATTTCAAGAGTTGGCCGACCAGTGGTGATGAATTATTGTATGTGGGGCCCCATTTGGCCTAAATCCATTGGAAATACCATGCGAGAGCCCATGGTTTTGAGAAAACCAATTGTGAGGTGTCCCTTGGCCATAAATGCCTTGTCACCTCACCATCCCTATAAATACCCACCCTTTACTCCTTTATTTTTCACTCCCTACTCTTCCCCAACAAAGATATGGTCTCATTACCTCCCAAAAAGTCCTCCCAAGGCTCCCTAATGCCTCACGGTCCAAACACTTTAGTTTTAAGATTTACATTTTAAGGTAAGGGATCCTACCTCTCTCTTTCTTTTCAAGTAATCTCTTTTATGTCATTTCTTTTATACTCCATGTTCTTATGTTGGATGATGTTATTTTATATTCCTCTTAGTCCCCTTTTCATGTTCATATGATGATATACCGTCTCTTTCTCTCATCAATTCATTTTAAGAATGTTTAGGTGGCGCCGTTAGGCTGCCGAATTTTTATGGAATTCCTTCACCTTTCTCATTTTTCAAAGTTCTACTTTCATGTCAAGTCTTTCATGATATTTTTTAATATGTTGGGGTATTATCTCAATATCTATAATACTGATTGTTTATTTTCATATGATTAGAGACACTGTTTGATCTCATCAATTCATTTTTGTTGAAGTTTAAGTGGCGCTGTTAGGCTGCGATTTTTTAAGGAATTCGTTCACCTTTCTCATTTTTCAAAGTTCTACTTTCATGTCAAGTCTATCAAGTTCATTTTTATTATGTTGGGGTATGATCTCTATATCTATCAAACTGATATTGTATGTTAATATGATGACAGACCCTATTTGATCTCGTCAATTCATTTTTTTTATGTTTAGGTGATGCCGTTAGGCTGCCGAATTTTTAAGGGATTCGTTCACCTTTCTCATTTTTCAAAGTTCTACTTTCATGTCATGTATTTCATGTTCCTTTTTTTTATTTTTGGATATTCTCTCTATATATATCATACTTATCTATTATTTTCATAGGATGAGAGACCCTATTTGATCTCGTCAATTCATTTTTTAATGTTTAAGTGACGCTGTTAGGCTGCCGAATTTTCATAAGGGAAATCTTATTTTTGTCTTCCTATCATGTTCTTAATTTCATATGGTATATCTTTTAACTTTCATTACCATGTTCTTAAATAATTTATATTCTATCCCCTATAGTTTAATGGATCATTTATGATTGGGCGACCCATGGCCCCTCTCTTTTTAATGTTTTATAAAACCTCGTAACATAGCCGTTATGCTACATAATTTCGGTCTCAAAATGTCTCTCTCTTATTCTCAAATTCATTTCTTTTATTAAGTGAATACTCAAAGATCATTCTTCTAAAGGGGTATCCACATATATACCAAAATGTTTTATTTTAAATTCTTGGATTTACATACATGAGACCCCCTTTCCCTTTCTGTGGGTTTAAAGACATATAAAGATCATATCTTTAAAGCTGTTTTTAAAACATTAGGATTATGAAATGAAACCCATTTATTTTATGCTATATGGGTTGTTTATGAAATGATTGATGATGATATATTTGGATTATCTGAATAATAAAGACAAATTAAAGGTGTGCCCTGATAGTGCTCTAATGCATTGGGTAAAGGCTTAAACTCTAGAGATGACCATTTTGATAGATATGTTGGTGAATAACCTTGGTAATTTTTAATGACACCTTAGGGATGGACCTTGGTGAAACGGAAATGATTGTCTTGTTTAATGTTTTAGCCACATATTCAAGTTATGAAACACATTATTTTTATTATGATATGCCTCATGATCACATTCTCATGCCTTAAAGTTGTTTTTCATGACTTTTGATGTATCTCAAGTTCTCATGTAAAATGTTTCCCTTGTTTCCCTTACTGGGCCTTTTGCTCACCCTTTCCTTTGATGTATGCTCCCAGGTTATGAGATGTTGTAATGAAATTAGGATGAACAAATGAAAAATCCATTCAAGTGTTTAAGAAGAATGTTTTTTTTCATGTAATAAGTTCCTAGTTTCCATGACACTAAACCTTATAGATCCTCGGTTTTGTATAATGTAATGAAAGTTTATGTGATAAAAATGTGGGATGCTATAGTTTGTATCAAAGGATGGTTTAGTTATTTGTGGAAATTAGGATATTAAAACTTTAGGAAGAACCCTATATAAAAGTTTAAATATAGGAAATATTCCTAGTATTTTGGTGAGTATTGAGTAAGGGGTTTCCATGAAAATACATCCCTGTCTGGATACGAGCGGGTAGAGGTGGCTTTGGCACAGATGTACATAGGGGTAAAACCCGAAAACACGGATTTGAGCTAGACTTGAACGAGAACTGGTATACGACAACGGGCCTTGCTGCACTCTTGGTTACGCCACTCCCGGGGGATATGCTTTGGTAAATTCATAAGCTTAGTACAAACCATTATTAAAGGAACAAAGAGAAAATAAAATAAAGATTCACATAAGAATATATGATCATGGATAACATAGATTGGAACCTAGGGGATCACAAGTTAGGATATACTTTTCTTCTATAATTTTATCCTTCTATTCTTACAGTTTCCTTTTCATGATTATTGGCTAAGTATTTGAGCCCCTAATTATACTTTCTTTTCTCAGTTAATGGAGTGAAATGGAGGAATATGTCCCAACAACCAATGTGATAGGAAATGTGACAATTACCGTATTAATATGACTGATATGATTAGGGGATTAAAAGATGATTATTATTTTGGAAGACGTTCACTATTTTGGGAACCCTATTTGATCGAGGTAAATAGATTACTATGGTATTTTCTTTAAGGAGTAAAGGTTGACTTATAATTTGAAGAATCACTGAATTTAAGGTGGACTTATAGTAATTTAGTTTACTTATGGAAATTATTAACCTATATTGGGGAAAATATGTTTAGGTTATCTAACTTTGTTATAAGATGTTATGAGTGGTTGATTTTGTTTGGATATGAACGATGGAGTTTATTTTAGAAGACTATGTTATCAAATCCTTCATGTATTTGGGTTTCAATCTTAGTTTGTTTTATTTTGTGGAATTTTAAGGACAGTTATTTATGGAATGGTCTATTATGAACTTTGGGTAGTACCATGGAACATTGAAGATTTAAAAGTAGTTTCCTTCCTATAGGATTCATTCTTTTTGACGATTTATTTTATCTGACCCTTTTTGTTTTTGGGATAATGTTTAAAGATATAAGAAATTGATAGTTAATCTTTTGTGGATTACGTGACACTCAAGAAGATGATTCTTGTGTTTTAATGAGACCTAGTGTTTTTGAATGCTCATCGTTTGGAGAAAAGATTAGTTTTGGTAGAAACTTATTAAAGGATGAAACTCCACTTGAAGGTAGGAATATTTCCCTGTGTTTTATTCTATGTAGTAAATGAATTCCTCAAAACTATGAAAAGGAACATAAAAAAATGTTGTCTGTTAATGTTTCCTACTAGGAAATCAAATACCGTTTAACCCATCATAAGTCTGTGATTTTCTTGTTGTTAACTTCTTCCTAATCATGTTTTCTATCACTCTCCCTTAGAACGTGACCCTTTGTTTTCTCCTCCATGTCCATGTTTTCCTACATGGAATCCTAGTATGGGTTAACTCGGGTGACCTTTGTACTTCCTTTTATTTATTTTAATGTAATAGTGTTTCTGACTCTTATTCCGATGTGGGACTTTCAATGAAATTTCCAAACCCAATTTTAAAAAAAATTGTGAGGAGGCAATTTATTAAGGGGGGAAGATTGTAATGACCCAAAATTTTGAATAAAAATTGTTTCCTAATTTTGTGTGTTATTTTATTTTATACTCAACAAAACAGTTTCATTTGATAACACGAGTATAATTAAAATTAGACCATTGGGTTTTGACTGTTATATGAGCATTGGTCAATATGACCACTGGAAACTAAACGTTTCGATTTTTGTCTCTAAATACAAGTGATCTTGGTCAATTAATATAGAAAGAAGATTTGATGGCCTCATCCAGTAGTCTCCAGCCAATTGAATCCCATAAAACAGAACATTGGAAGGAGGTATCACCACTGGGATTTTCTCTGGACCAAACCCAAGGTGAACTTCATCATGTGAAGCTAGAATGGAATCACCTTCGCAAGAAGTTCAAACTGATAGAAATCACTACTCGTGTAATGTTGGCTGAGCCACCCTCAGATTCTCTCACCTTAGCACACCTTACACATAGGTCCTATGCTGGGGTTATAAGTGGCTATGTAAGGATACCATAACTGCCTTTTATAATCCCTTGACATAAATAAAAATTGTGATTCTTCTTATGATGAAGTTTGTGAATTTTCAAATGTCCGGATAAATATAGTATGCATATTTTTGATGAATTTTGAAAAAAGGATATTTTATAATATTTAGGTAAACCTTAAATAATTATTGATGTGTAATGATTTTTTAAAAAATAGTCTTCTACAATTATGTTTAGTACGAAATTTAGAATCTAATAAGATCAACATAATTTTTTATGAATAGTGATTTTTCCTTAGGATTAGTAATGTGACCAAATAGATTAGTAATCTCACTTAAATAAAGTATTAATATAATCTGGGCAACTTGATTAAGTAATGTGATTCAATAATATAGGTAAATAACTTTTTTAGAAATTATTAGTCAAGTATTAGTATTTTCAGTTGAATAGTGTTTTTTATTAACAAAATTAATTAAAAATATTTAGAAAATTATTTTTATAAAATGGATTTCATTTTTGAACTCAGAACATCTATATTATGTTAAGGTAAATTTTGGGGATTTTTCAGAAAAAACTAATTTTCGGTGAATAGTGTATTTATTTAAAAATTAAATTAAAAATATTTAGAAATTTATTTTTATAAAATGGAGTTAATTTTTGAAATCATAGAATTGATATTTGTTTAAGGTGAATTTTTGGGATTTTTCTGAGAATGTTGAATTTTCAGTGAATAGTAAAAATACAGTTTTAGGGTTTCTGTATGTTTAATGACATCAGAACTATGTCATGATGATGTAATGAGATATTTTAAGAGTTGGATGACCAAAGGTAATGAATAATGTATGGGGGACCCATGTGGCATAACTCCATGGGAAATACCATGGGAGAGCCCATGGTTTTGAGAAAACAACTTATGAGGGGTCCCTTGGCCATAATTGCCTTGTCACAACATCTTCCCTACAAATACCCACCCTTTACTCCTTTATTTTTCACTCGCAACTCTTCCCCAATGATATTCTGGTCTCATTACCTCCCAAGGAGTCCTCTCAAGGTTCCCCCAATCCCTCAAGGACCAAACCTTTGAGTTTTAAGAGTTACGTTTTAAGGTAAAGGATTCTACCTCTCTCTTTCTTTTCAAATAATATGTTTTATGTCATTTATTTTATTCTCAATGATTATATGTTGGAGGATGTTGTTTTATATTCCTCTTACTTCCCTTTTCATTTTCATATGATTAGAGACCCCCTATTTCTCTCATTAATTCATTTTATCAAAGTTTAAGTGGCGCCGTTAGGCTGCCGAATTTTTAAGAAATTCGTTCACCTTTCTCATTTTTCAATGTTCTACTTTCATGTCAAGTCTTTCAAGTTCATTTTTATTATTTTTGGGTATGATATATATGTCTATCATACTTATCTTTTATGTTCATATGATGAGAGACCCTATTTTATCTCATCAATTCATTTTTTTTGAAGTTTAAGTGGTGCCGTTAGGCTGTCTAATTTTTAAGGAATTCGTTCACCTTTCTCATTTTTCAAAGATATACTTTCATCTCAAGTCTTTAAAGTTCCTTTTTATTATTTTGGGGTATGATATCGATATCTATCATACTGATATTTTATGTTCATATTTTTAGAGACCCTATTTTATCTCGTCAATTCATTTTTGTTGATGTTTAGGTGACGCCGTTAGGCTGCCAAATTTTTAAGGGATTCGTTCACCTTCCTCATTTTTCAAAGTTCTACTTTCATGTCAAGTCTTTCAAGTTCATTTTTATTATGTTGGGTAATGATCTCAATATCTATCATTCTGATATTTTATGCTCATATGATGAGAGACCATATTTTATCTCGTCAATTCTTTTTTTAAGTTTAAGTGACGTCGTTAGGCTGCCGAATTTTCATAAGAGAAATATTATTTTTGTCTTCCTTTCATGTTCTTCATTTCAAATGGTATATCATTAAAATTTCATGACCATGTTCTTAAATATATTATATTATATCCCTATACTGTTTTATGGATCATTTATGAGTGGGTGACCCATGTCCATTCTCTTTTCAATTTTTTCTAAAACCTCGTAACATAGCTGTTATGCTACAGAATTTCCGTCTCAAAATATCTCTCTCTCTTATTCTCAAATTAATTTATTTTATTAAGTTAATACTCAATGCTATTAATTCTAAAGGGGTATACAAATATATACAAAAATGTTCTATTTTAAATTCTGGTATTTACATACATGATACCAGCTTTCCCTTTCCGTGAGTTTAAAGTGACATAAAGATCATGTCTTTGAAGCAGTTTTTAAAACGTTATGATTATGAAATTAAACCCATTTATTTTATGATATATGGGTTGTTTATGAAATTATTTATGATGATATATTTTTCTCACATGATAATAAAGACAAATTAAGGGTGCACCCTGGTAGCGCTCCAACGAATTGGACAGAGACTTAATCTATAGAGATGACCGTTTTGACTAATACCTTGGTGAATAACCTTGGTAATTTTTAATGACACCTTGGAGATGGACCATGGTGAAACGAAAATGATTGTCTTGTTAAATTTTGTAGCCACATCTTCAGGTTATGAAACACATTATTTTTTATTATGATATACCTCATGATCTCTTTCTCATTCCTTAAAGTTATTTTTCATTACTTTTGATGTATCTCAAGTTCTCATGTAAAATTCTTCCCTTGTTTCC
Source organism: Viscum album (assembly GCA_963277665.1). Classification (NCBI taxonomy): domain Eukaryota; kingdom Viridiplantae; phylum Streptophyta; class Magnoliopsida; order Santalales; family Viscaceae; genus Viscum; species Viscum album. The sequence continues at coordinate 109,864,959 of OY728157.1, read as the reverse complement.
CTTACTCGGCCTTTTGCTCACCCTTTCCTTTGATGTATTCTCCCAGGTTATGTGGTGTTGTAATGAACTTAGCATGAACAAATGAAGAATCTTTTCAAGTGATTAAGAAGAATGTTTATTTCTCTTGTAATAAGTTCCTGGTTTCTAAGACACTAAACCTTAAAGATCCTCAGTTTTATATAATGTAATGAATGTTTATGTGATAGAAATGTGGGATGATAAATTCATGGTCTTTCCTGAAGTTCACATTATAGTTCTTTAGATCATTGTTTTCATTGTCAAGTTGACCATTTTCAACGTTTCTATAGACAACACAAGTTTATAGTCTACAGTTAAAGCATGTTATCTATTAAAAACAAATTATTTACCATTTAACTCTTTAAATCTGTCTTATAGTATGTTATATTATTTGAATAATTCATCATTTTACATATTTTTATTAGGTAGTTAATTTATAGAATGATCATAAATATTCATAGGAAGAATATCAGAAATAGTGGGTAAAGAAGATACCTCAGTAACTTTAGAAATAAATCATATATTTATATTCTTCATGTTTTTTTTCAGGTGAACAATCTGAATAACAATAGGTATATTAAAATTCAATCCATGAAAATTTAATATCCTTCTAGTACCTGATTTCTTTGTCTTTATATCCATTTTGGTATGTCATCTTAGGATAGTCATAATTTATGTGTCATATTCTTTTTCATTCACTTTAGACAGATTCATTTGAAGAAGCAACATTTTTCTTCCAATATTTCCTTAATATTTCTCAATTGTCATACTTGACTTATTGTAATATTTTAAGGAGAAAAACTTTCAGTAAAACTTTTTTAACCTTTTTGCTAGATTATTCATTTACTCATTACTATAGAACCATATTCACTATCACTCAGATCTTTAAATTATTTTTTATTTGACATACTTTTTTGTAGATATAATAATAAAGAAATCAATTGAATTACTCTTAGGTTCCTAATTTTCCTCATAATTCACCTTTATTTCTTCTTTTTACATCATAAGATTACCTATCAACTCCTTGACTGGGCAATTTACTAATATTTCATGATTCTCTAATTGACACTAAATTGCTTCTCTATCTTTAAGGTAGAAATATCAGCAATCTCATTATCTATTACTTTTTAGATACATGTTTTCCAAGATATCTCATGGTATTAATGATCAAATTGAACCCAAAATACATATGAGAAATGGGTTCATCCGGATTCATCTTAATATTATCATATTTAATAGTATAGGTATATGTTTAACATTGTAATTTATATCATGATAAATAAGAAATGTATCTCATATTTCAAAATTAGTTTTATAAGATGAAATATTGTTAAATTTATCATTGCCAAGATCACACTTTAGAGAATTCATACATTTAATCTTATTATTAATTGCAAATTTTTTAGAATCATTCGAACTAATTCTAGAAGTATCAGACATTTTATATTCATCTTCAATAGAAGAACAAATACAAAAGCCCATTATCTCAACATGAATCATCATCTATATTTTTCATTGAGAATAATTTATTACATTGGAAAAGGGAGGTTTGTTAGAATACATACCATAATGACAATTACCGATTGTAAATAAATAATTTTATAAATAAATGAAATTTACGATTTATAAAGTATAACTAAAAAAAAGTTAATTTTTTAAAAAACATGAATACTAAATAAAGAAAGTCCCTCTGATACCAAATGTTTTTCTAAGTGAGTATCTTGATATGTGGGTTAAATTGAGTACCCAATAAAAATTTCCGTTAAATATGAATTTTGTTGGAATCCCACTAATGTTAAAATATGGGAAATTTTAAAAAATTAATTTTAATGATATAGATCATAATATTTATAAAAAATTATAAAAATATTTATTAGTTCTTGGGAAAATAATATATAATATTGTTGAATTAATTAAAATCAATTTACATGAATAAAATTCAATATGAAACCCAATTAAGATAAAAAATCAAAGTCTAAATACTATTTGATGAAAAAGAAATCCTTTTTTAAAAAATAATATTAGTAAAATAAGATTCAAACAAACAATGAGAAGATTGAATACAATTGGTTTTGTCTTATATTGAGACAAACTTCTCTCCACTTGGTGATCGTCCCCCACAAAGTAGGCTGTATAACATAAACACAATGATCCATAAAATAGATCGGGTATTACAATACTTTACAGCATCCAAGTCACAATACCAAAATATTCCAATAATTGATGATATATATGGTTCATTAAACACTATATGAGCATTAGTGAGACTGAATGGAATAACCAACATCTCAAAATTACCATATCAGATGCTAAATTATATCATAGTTAAATGATCTTCTTAGACACACTATTAGTGTTATCTTAAAAAATATCACTTTTTGAAAACAACGATTCCCCTTGAAGATAGAAAAAAAGGTAAATGTTTCGAGGAAAATTATATTTTTTTAATGGTCAACCAATTAGACTAGTGATAGTTAATACAATTTTTAAGGAACCCATTTTCCTTCTAAGGAAAATTTTCTAGTGAATTCTATAGTCCTATTCCTTGTTGAACAAATCCATTAGCCATTAGTTCCTAAAGATATACCTTAATATCCATAACATAGTATGTTTCATTCAATAAGATTGAAAACAAATGGTAATCAAACTAGCGAGTATGTCAATATAAAACTAGACCTCTCTCGGTGATGGTAAACTAGAAAAAACATTTCAAAATATCTATTGGTATACACAAGCCACTAAAGGTTGTCATCAACCAAAACATGTGACAAATATATCATGAAAAATATTTGAAAACTGAAATAACATTACTCTATAATATAGAACAACAAGATTTTCCCTTCCCAATCTTGAGTCCCACTCACCCAGAAAGGCATGGGTGAACCCATCAATAGAAATATATTGTACCTGATGGTGATAACCATCTATATGGTCTTTCAAAAAGATCATCCAATCCATTATAGTAAACATTTTAATGATTTAAATATCAATAAAAAAATTCTCACTCTAACTCAAAGTCGGATATCATCAATTGGATATCAGGGAACATAAAATCATATTTAGAACTTCATCGCAAAGGTTTGGAATGTGCCACCAAGTATGGAATAAGTAAAAAATCCCAATGAATCAGCTACCATTGATGATATAAAATAATAAATAATTTTCAAACAAATCTACCACCATTGAAGATGAAATAAACTTTTTACATCCTATAGTAACTATCCCTCCTTAAGATTCCTCTATCTCAGAGTCTATCTCTTAAAGATGATCGGCTTTAGCTCCACCCTGAGATTTCCTAGCATCATGAACGACCACCTAATCCAGAGGGTAGGACTAACCACCCTTGGTAGAATCATCGATATCAAATAAAGCCTTATTGAATGTAGATCCTAAATTAATGACTAGGGGTATCCTATCTCAAAAATCCATTGTGATGCTCAAATCATACATAAATATGACAATTCTTGGGAGAATCTACACAATTCGGCATGGTATGTCCCAACCTCCCACACTAATAGAAAAAATCAGAAACTCTCGTGATGAGTAAATCTAAAATAGTCCAAATGAATGCTAGCTACCTTTGATCTTTATTTTTTATCCATAAGATACATCTTTTATATCAACTGCACAAATTGAAGCTCCACCAAAACCGGTGCTCCCAGATATATTTTCCCTAGCTAACGTGGATTTATCATCTACACTATAAAGTTTATAATAAATATGAGAAAAAACACCAACCCAATATCAATCCAAATTCAAAATTCAATCTTCTAATATATTAGGTACTCATTAGTGGAAATATATGGTGGTCAATATACCTACACAACATAAGGGGTAGAATAATCCAAAATGGTATGCTCCCCCTGATCAAAATTTGGAAACTCAAAGGTATTTGATGAACTTAATGTCTCAATGAAAAACTAATGATTAAATGTTTTCTATAAATATACCCATGTATGGTCCTTGAGAAACTTGGATTTTAAAATAAATTACCATCATTCCTTTCTTAGTTCCTCAAGACTATATGTGGAAAAAACCTACCTTTGAGTCTTAAAAAGTATAATACAACTTGAGGATACTATCAATTCACTCAATCCTAAACTCTATTTAATGTGACCCCCGTTATCCCAAGAATATTGGTGGATACTTCATAGTTAACATATAACCATTATCCACCTCACATCATGGATGCCCAAAATAAAAATGACCCAGAGTCTAAATAGTGAATATTATATCATATACGAAAGAAGGGTCCAATAGAGGATTTTCCTATGGACCCTGGCCCATAGATTCATTTATCAAATTTGGAAGATATACTGTTGGAATATTTTTCTAATAAAAAGAATACAATATCCAATATGATCATAAACACATTCAAAAAAATCATCAGAACACTTTCAGAAATCAATTTGATGCCTTAAAAATTAAAAAATTAAATAAATTATGAATTCCTCCAATGAAAGACACATCATAAAATAGAATATTTCAATTATAATAAATCCCAATAAAGTTCATTCGATTTACCCCAAGACACATGTCTTAAACCTGGTAAAATTAGCAAACCAGCCTTCGTAACATGTATTCAGTAACAAAATTGAGATTACCAACCCCCTATTCCTCAATGACTATCCAAATTCTAATAGTCCTAACTTTTTTATACCCAAAGCACAGAACCAGATTCAGGTATTGTAAACATGCATCTGGTTTATCCTTCCATTTGACACAAAATTTTGATAGGCTACCATGGGATAATCAAAACATACACTCGAGATAACTATCACATGGTCAGGGAAAGATAAAAATAGAATAAGTATTGAATATAGTAAAAAAAGACATATAGCTTGTGTACTCTTTAGAAAAAAATGATAAAACAATATCCATAAAATCCATTACAAGCAAATTAAATTCAAAATTATAAATATAAAGACCAACAAGTATCCCTGTGACCAATGGTCACCTCTAAACTAACCTGCTATGAAGGAAATTACAGTAGAGAAAATTGCATTTTATAAGATTCCATTCCATTTACCTATACCCTGCAATATAATATCTAAACCTAAACAAAAGAGAAATTATGGTGTATAAAAAAACATAGTATGATACCATTACAAATTCTATGCAAGCTCTAACATCAACGAAACAACTATAATATATTTCTAAATTGAAACAGTTTTATAAATCAGTTTAAATCTAATCAATTTAAAAACCATTTCTCCCTTGGTTTTCATTAAATTAATTAATTTTCTCAAACCAAAAATATAAAAAGTATAATAGATAAAAAGAGAAAGCATATCCATTCATAATAAGGTACCAATGATAATAATAAATCTTGAAATACTATCCTGTGATTCCATGTAATACAACCTCCTAAAAACCCTATGAGAAAAAATCCATGATATAAACCATAATGTAGTAAATATATATAAATGACCATGAACACTATAATCTAGGATCTAGACTTTGGGATAATATGTACTAGACATTCAAGAGTCCCAATATAAAAAAAGATTGATCTAACTAATATTGATACCTTCAAAAGTCTATCTTTATACCGAAATATATCGACTAGGGATGATACATTGACTAAGGCCACCCATGTATATTTAACAACAAACCCAAGGTTCAAAAAATGGCTACCTTTTCAAAATATTTTTCAAAAACAATCTCACAATTTAGTAATAAAATTCAAATACAATCTAATCTTCATTGGTTTTTTAAAACCCCTTTATAAATCAATAAAAACTATTTTGGAAGAAAATGTCATTTAAAACATTTTACATTCCATGAAATCCATTGAAAACACATATAACATCAAATTAAGGAAAACCCCAAATGAAATTTAAAATAAAGATAATAAATTCCTCAAATTAAACCATTTCACAGAATCAACTTCTTCAAAATGGTATAATCCAAGATTCCATCGAAAATGATTACTAGAAACCAAGATATTAGCCTTTCAAATAGAAGGTGTGATTAGAAAATTTATTGTATTAATGGAAAACACTATCTGATAAAAAATATGAAACCTAACCGAAGTCAATGAAATAGAATATAACAAATGAATGAGTTATCATAAGTAATTCTTTCCTTGATAGGTTCACTATATCAACCGTAATGGTTTGTCATAGGATGAAGTGATCTGAATGGGTGGGAATCCCCCAAGATCACTTAGGGTGATCTATATATCGAATGATGGAGGCTTAATGGTTGAATGAATTGAATATAAATCAAATAAAACCCTAAAAACCCACAACTTGTGTAATTTAAATGTTTTCTAATCTCATTACACATTGTGTATTCAATGAATGCTTGAATTGTTGATAAATGTATATCTTTTTTAATGAAAAACTAGATTTCTTATATTATACTATGTGGAACTAGTACATAGCATGTATACATTTCACACCCTAAGAATATATCATGGAATATTCCTAGAGATCAGTTCATATATTTTAATCCCTTTATATAGAATTTAGTCACCTATCAAATAGCAAATAACTATGTTTCGAGTAGAAAAACACCAAAGCACTCGAGATGTTATCCATACATGGGGAGGACCCCTCAAATGCCTAAATAAATTTTTAACTAAACTCCATTAATTTAATTAAACATAAATCCAAAAAAATATTTCATTTTATAAATTAATGTATTTCCATCTCTTATAATCCCACAAACACACCCAAATAAGGATGATTAATATAAACAGGAACAAGGGATTACCTAAAAAGTATAAAAGGATTTTTATAAAAAGTATATCTTATTTTTAGGTATTTGAAATGAAAAATTATATTTTGGACTAGATTTAAAACTTGGGTTTTTCTTTTTTATTATATATTCTCTAATTATATTCTTTGGAATGAATTTTATACAACAATTATGTAAAAAAAATTTATAGATAAAAGTAATTTTTTCAAGAATTGGTTTCCATTCCTTTTTTTCATTTTAATCTTAAATTTACATCTTCCACATGTTAAAATTGAAACATGGAAAATAGATTCTATATATTGAATCATTAGATCTATATTTGGTAAATGTTACCCTTTATTTTATGGTAAATATAAATAGTAACCAAAGTAAAAAACTTTCCCTACATTTATGATAAATTGAATAATCCAGGACAAAAAAATTTGTATCACGACTAAAAAATGACTACAACACTTTCCTTTATCCTATTTTATGATAATAGTTCATCCTTTTTTATAAAATATTCTAAAGTATGTAAAATGGGTGCCATATTTCATTGATTTTATCCTTTATGTTATTATATGAAAATAAAAGTAAAAATGTAATTCTCTATGTTTTATTACATCTAATTTTTTTTGCATAGGAATAAATATAATCTATTCTTTCTTATAAATGATAAATTTTGATTTAAATTATTCTCTTATTAAGTTAGTTTATTTATATTTTTATTGATTAAATAATTACCTTAAAGGCATACACAACACTGATAAAGTATTTATTCTATAAAAAGAAAAATATAATAATTTAATCTAAAAATATTAAAAGTAATAAAATTTTAATGGATTAATTATTTTGTCAATTTTTTATAAATATAAATTTTTTGGGATGTTTTAAATGATTATATTAAAATTACTATGTTTTCGTGTTGTTTTCAAATTGCAATTTAATGAATAGTTCAAAAATTATCATTAATTATATTTTAGAATTAGAAATAATTTATAAAATGATTTAAAATTAAAAAAAATTTTATATACATAAAATGTATTGGGATGTTATTTTATATGTCAACCATTCTGCAATTTTCTACTAATTTTCCTTTTATACTATCTATCTTAACCCTGAAAATTTTAAAAAAATCATTTTTACAATCGTAATTTTTAAAAAAGATAATAGGTGTGTAAAAAAAGATGAAATCCATAATAAAAAGTTTAAAATTAATCAAATTTTATTTATGAGATTATATAGACCAATAATAATCCTATATTATATATGTATCATTTTGGATCCTGTTTTAATGAGAAATATTTTATAATAATTTGATGAACTAAAAAAATCCAAGAGCCCCCCTTCCTTTTCTTATAATAGGGTTCATCCCATCCTATTTATTAGAACATAAAAATATATTTTTTCATTTAATACCAAACCAGAAAAGTATTTATGATCCATTACACATCCTTTAATCTAAATATTGATTATAAAACCACTCTAGGAAGCCTTTAGGTATAAACTTAATGCGGGTATCTGAATAAGTGGTATTGTTCTTAACAAGGTGTTTTCATTTTTTTTCTTCTACCTCCTCAAAATAATCATAAAACATTATTAAAAATTAAATAATATTAAATATACTGATATTTTATTATGTTAATAATCTTTCCCATATACATCTCCACTTTCGACATATGGGAAACAAAACTATCATTCATGTGTACGAAAAACTACCACATCAATAACTGATGTAATTCATTTTCAATCACCACATATTATGGATGGTTATATTGATTTATTTAATTTATATTTATGATATTAATTATATATTTACAATTCATAATTATAATATATAATATATCATCTTACATTTCAATTCATTGGAAATTGATAATTTCATTCGTGCGTATTTGTGGACTACCACCTCCACGAAGATATTTTTTACTTTTTTCATCACCACATCAAATGGATTCTACATATAAGTGCTTTAAAGAATTAATATTCTATTTATGTTAAAATATTAAATTTGGAATGATAAAATTACACTTACCTTATTCCCTTAATAATTGTTAAAAAATGTGAATGTTACTCATGTGCATGCACGATCTAATATCTCTATGATTGTAACATAGTTGAATTATCATAACCTTATTTTATGGTTTGTTTTAAAAGTATAATATATGAATAAAAATGATATTATTTCATTATTATAAATCTGGTTATGATTTAATGTTACATTATTTGATCATAGTTAACCCACCGAAGTCATTTTGGACATATGAGCTAAATATGTCAAAACAACTGATGTGAACATAATTCATTTTGTAATTATAAATAAAATGGTTGTAATTTAAATAAAAGGATTAATAAAATCAAAAAAATAATATTAATAAATTAAATAATTGGAAAATATTTATTATTATGGAATATAATTAATAAAATTGACAATTCAGGCTCAAGGTATGGGAAACATTACATTAAAATATCATTTTTAATTGTTTTAATGATTTATTTTACAAATCATTCCCTTATATATCCATGTTATTATATTCATGTATTGATTTATTTATATGGGAAACAACTAATTAATAATGTAATTATATATATCATTTTTCAATATATCATTTTTTTGCAAATGGAAATTTTTTATATTTATTATACAAAATTGTTTTAACAATCATTAATAATGGAAAAATAATATACTATTTTAATGTAAATGGTGTAAATATGTTTTTAAACTATCATGACAATTATTTGATGTGTAGGATTTTTTTAATATAATAATTTTTACTCACTAAGGAAAATCTTAATTCCCTTTTTTCTACATATTTTAAAAATATTATTATAAATGGAAAGTTTTTTTTATAGTTGGATATATTTTACTTAGGGGTATTATAGATCTCTTTGTACTGCAATTTTACATTATGTTACAAACATTTTCTATCTACATCAATAAATATATCTATTTAATGTTATTTAATGATTAAAAAATTTGTATATATATCTCCAACATATATTCCTCCCTTATTCATTCTTCAATTGATTAGGTAATACATTTTATAAGTCATTTTCCCAAATATAACCCATTTCCTCACACTGGTAATTTTATATCTTTATTTATTAAGATTGATTCACATTTTATTGTACATACACATGTACATGTTGTGATGTGTGTTCCAAGATGGAACTCTAATGATTTTGGTAATGTTTTTTCCTTTGGAGGCATAGTGTTTGGGGTCCGGGAGTAAACCTAATCCATTATCGAATAATGTCCACCATGTGGTGTTGTCTTTGTTGTTAGCCTTGAATTATTCTTATATCATGTCTAGGGTTTTTAACATATTTGTCATTCTTCCATGATATTTTTAGGCCATGACATTTATCTTATGATTCAATGTTATTATTCTATAGCTTTTTAAAGGAATGTATATGTTACTTGTTAAAGGAGAAATGTATATATATTTTAAGAAAAATCAAAATTTATTAACGATAACAAATGAACATTCACATGCAATATATTTCCTTTAATATTTGACATCAATTATTTTATGAATATTTTTGAGAATATAATGTGATTCCTAAGGTAACAAAATGTTTGTTATGAGCCCAAATTTTATTTTTAAAAATAAAAAATTATTTATAATAATTCATAGATTAACAAATTTCCTTAGTGTTTTATATGTCCATTAATGATGTTTTTTATTCTAATAACATATTTTATAATATTTGTTATAATTTTTTATGGATGAGTAGGTACAAGTATGAGGTTAAAATAAATATTGTATATATATTTCATCAAAAGTAAACATGTTACATCATAAATATTTTGTTTTGTTTGAAAAATTATACTATGGGGAAGTGTCCACATTGTGATGTAATGTTTATATTTTAAAAGGAGATAGAGTAATTCTCAAATAATCTAAACTATAATGATCTTAAAAGGTAATATAATTATTTCATGAATTAAAACTCTTGATTATGTAGTGTTTAAGGTCAATTAATTATAGTTGGCATCAGAGAAAAGGTTTAAATCAATTTAGAGAATATGATCGTTTCATTGGGGTTAACATAAGTGTTATGGATACCATAATGGTGTTATATGTATATGGTTGATCAAAAGCTTTACTTAGTAGAAATGTTTTTTGGTTTTTACTTAATAGAATTATAATATGATTAAGAGTATTTTCAGAGACATTAATGTTAATAGGTAATTAATGTTTATTATGGGTTTTAGTGAAATAATTATTTGGTGATTAATTCATTTAAATTTTGTTCACATAAGTTTAAATTTATTGAAACCATTTGGGGTCAATATGATAATTTAATTTAAGTTAATTATGGGTTATTTCAATTTTTGTAAAATTCTCTTCATCAAACAGTTAACCATGGGATTGAAATGTGATTTGGTGATTAAGCCATTAATGTTATTTCCAAATAAGTTCACTATTTTGGGAACCCTATATAACTTAGTTAAACTAAATATTATAATAATGTTAGATCAAATAATTATTATTTCTGGGTTTGGAATGAATTTGGAATATTTCTAATAATTTTTTTATATTATTTTTTTCAACTGATCTATACTGAATGTTATGTATTATTATTGAGGCCTAATGTTTTATTTCTTCATATAATGTTTTTATTTTTTAAAATTTTCTTTTATAATTCATATTAGTTTTGATTAATATATAAATATAAAAGAAAATTATTTTTTTCGTTTTTAAATTATGTGGTCTGTTATATTTTAATGTTATCACTTTAGAAAAAACCCAATTTTAAAACTCATAGTTTGGATAAAAAGATGAGATTGTGGTGAATATTAATTAATGATTTAAATTAAAAATGTCAAGAAGGTATAATTTTGTTTGTTCCTACTATATATGGTATAAAATCATCAACTCTAATAAAATTTTCATGAAAAAATTGTATCATATTTCCCAGATTTATAATTTATTAATGGTCTTTAAGACACACTTTGTAACGCCCCGACCCTAGCTACCCAGAGTCGGTGCATTACTTCGTAACATTGGCATGATCACAAGAAAGATCAAATCTCGAAAGACCGATTGGTTTAGTAGCCTTGGAAACACTAGATATATTCATAAGTTTTACATTACATCATTAAACGAAAAAGTACTACAACTACATATTGTCTCCATAATCCACACTCAAATCGCCACATAATATCCTTGTAGGTCATTCATAACTTACTTCTTCACTTCCTGGGAAAAATAAAACATAGAAAAGGGGTGAGCTCAAATGCCCAGTAAGGATAACAATATAGCGGAAACTTTCATAAATAAGAATAAACTTTTAAGGCAATGTATAACTAAAACAAAAGCCTTTCAAACATGAACTTTCAACATGGTATGGCATAAATAAAATGAAATAATGCCATTTACTTACTCACATGGATATTCTACTAATCGAATAATCACATGAAAAAAATCAATAACCACTTTCATAATGTTGGAATGCATAATGCCAGACTATCATAACCACATAGTCAAGGCCTCGTGCCAAGACTACAAATAATATTTTGTCAAGGCCTTGTGCCAAGACACTAGTTTGTCTCATGAGACCTACTGTTGCATCGAGGACCTATAGCGGGCTCCACCCGTCACTTATTAAGTCCAATGCATTCCCAAATGAAAAGGTTTAAACATAACATAAACATTCGTATTAAAACTAGCATACGAAATGTCAATAATTTCACCATAAACTATGAATGGTATAAAAAGAGCACATCCATAGTCAAACATATCACAAAACCTTCAATACAATATAGAAGTTTTGTATCATAATAAATCAACTTCAAATAAGCTTAAAATCCATCAAAGGATGTTGACATAGATGGAATCAAAACTATTTGAGAGAAATATCTCCTTTTTTTGAAATCATTTAAAAGTCACACATTTATAAAGGAAGTAACTAAAAAGAGATTTTTGAATCAAAGTGTCCCATACCACTTTGAAACTTTTGAAAGGAATCAACATTTTTAAAAAACATTCATGTCCATATAAATAAATCCTTAAAAACCATTTTGAAGACATGGACATTAATTAAAAAGATTTAGAAAGATAAATCTTTAAAACATTTAAAATTCTGATTTTGATAAAGAGTAGCTTTCTGAAATTCTTAAAATATTCATTTTGAAATCATTTAAGAGCCATATAAAATAAAACATTTTCTTTGAAAATAATCTTATAAGCTTTTAAGGAAAACTTTGAAGATTTTATAACGGCGGAAAATAACCGCACCCACCGTATAAGTTAAAAACAACATTCTTACCTTAATTCTGTCGAAAAGGATAAAAAGGACCTTATTTTGAAAATGACCGAAAGATTCCTTTATAAACAACTTATAAAAGTCAAAAAGGGTATAAATGACTTTAACTCATATTATAGTAAATAGTAAAAATGTTTTGAAATAGATTTTTAAGAAACATGGATGTGGATGATAAAGAGATCCCAGTAGATTATTACGTATAAACAACCTTGGATAATGAAGAGGTTGTAAAGTAAACCCTTACCTTGTACTTTTCCTTTGTTGGGGTAGGTTAACCTCCTGTATAATGGTGAAATAGCTGTTATTAAATTATACAAGAATCATATATATTAATATGATATCATATATGATCTTTTAACATTGATTTGTTAATAATATCTTAGAATTATCGTTGTTTCGGGAGTTAACTTACTCATTTTCTTTTATATGTTTTGTTACATAAGCCATGGTTGTTGTATCTTATTCATATCCAGAATGATATCCAGTCCTTAAACATCATTTTTAAATCATCAAATGATAATTATACTTGAATGGATACGATGGAGAATGAATCTCATCGTGTTCGTGGAGACGGTAGTCCGTACGTACGCACGAGCGATAATATCATTCTTTTGATATTAAAATAATATATAAATGTATGGTATATCATATATACAGAATCATTAACATGTTATATTTATTATTTACATGAGTTACATATCATTATTATACCCATCCAAATAATATTATATTGAATAACAATTACACCACGACTTGGAGACGGTAAGCCGTACGTACGCACGTATGGTGACATGTTATTCAAAGGGTGGATAGAATACTGAATATGATTGTACCATATTTATAATAACATCACAGTATATGTGAGATACTAGAGTTATTATTTTAGAATGGTAAGAAAAAAGGAAGAATAAGTGGAAGAAGAAATGAACTTGGAGAAGGGTGGTGAAATCATTACCTCTTCTTCGAGTTCTTCCTTTTGATTTGATCAAAAGGGCTCCTTAGGTTGGCTTTATGATCAAACTAAGGCCTCTAGGTTGTAGTGAGGGATGTTGGGAGAGTATTTGGGCAGAGTTTTGCCGAACCAAAAGGCTTTTAAGGTGTGAAGAAATGAGAAGGAGGAGTGCCCTTTTATAAGAGGGGTGAGGGGCACCTTTGGAAAAGATAGAAATATTAATTTATAATAAATTCATATTCGGTTTCTAATGGCTCAAAAGTTGATTATTCAAAGGTTAAGGTGGGAATAGGTCGCAAAACACTCAACCAATAGAATTTAGACAGGTTTGGGTACTTATATTAACCTTATCTTTAAGTATTAACTCTAAGTTAATTAGTTTCACTTTTACAATGTCTCTTTGTATTTTTATATAATATGGTTAATAAACATACTATATACATCAAAGATACCCCCAATTGGTACATTAATGATGAACCTATCATGATATAAGTTTCTTGGCCGAACCTTAGATTTTTAGGAATTTAATATCAATTAATAATATAATATTTGTTTTAAGAACTCTTTTATGTCAATTTTGACACTATTCAATAGTTGATTTTTGGGAAACTCATAACAGATTGATTACTTCGAAAAAAGTAAATTAAATCAATCCAAATATATCATATTATCCTAGAAAATTAGTTTAATTCATTAAAAGTTTCATATTATATTTATTTGGGTATTTATAATATCAATTATTTTAATTTTTCACTATTATAGTAATTACTGCATCATCATTGTGTCATAAATAAAATAAATTATTTAATGTCTAAAAATTATAAATAATATATTATTATGTAGGAAATCTTTTTATCTTTCTAATGAATATTTATAATCTAAAATCCAACTTATATAACCCTATGTAACAATTGTTTTTCTAAAGGATATATGCTTGTGTTATTTTTGTATTCATTTTGACTTAATTAAAATAAAGTGTCATTATCACTTACAAGTGGATACATGGGGTCCCAAAATCGACCCAAAGATGCCCATGGTCGACCATGTGACAACCAATAGGGTTAAGACACGTTTTAAGGGAATTTAGTATTATTATAATATTATTTTTTTTAACCCTTATTTACCGGATTTATCCTTAGCCATGGTAAATAAAATATTTACCGCAGTAATTATTCAAAATGTCTAAAAATAAAAGTTACCTATTTACACAATTTGAAAATCCTGATTCCAAATATGGAATCCATTTTCCTAAATTCAAAACACAGAAGTGGCAGAAATTAATTTAAAATTAATTCCCGCTGTCAAAACAAAAAGCGTGTTTTTAAGAGATAATAACTATCAAAAGATTGACACTTGTTTATGTTCGGTTTAATTGTAAAATTATGTCCAATGACCAACATTATATTAAATGGTAAAAATATATTCTAAATATACTTTAAAACCACTCAAATTCATAATTTATCACTATTAATTATTTTGATTAAATAAGTTGTTTTTAATTAACATTTAGTAATTTTCACTATTCATCAAAATATGAAAGTTATCCGAAAAGTACCAAAATTTCACCTTAGGCTAAATTTGATATTCCGAATCCAAAAATGAAGTCCATTTTAAAATATAAAATATATATAACTTCAAAAAGTAGGTATTAATATTCACAACAGCTATTTTGATTGGTTACGGTGTGTTAGAAATCGAAGTTGCTTACAACACACGCTACTGTTTTATTCAAAGGAAAGCGTACCGTGGAAGCTTGGGATGTTTCATTTTAAATTTTTTGATGTCTCCATTTAGTCAAAAAGTTTAAAATATTGTATTTAAAAAGGTTTCACTATCAAAAGTTGATAAAAGTGCAATACTGAAAATGAATCTGTTCTTACATTATGACTAAGAAACTCATAATATGGATTCTAAAATTATAAGGATTATATAAAGTTTAAAATTGAGTTAATACTATTCATGACCTCTTTTAATGGCTTTTTTTTTTGGTAAGTCATGGTGCAATTGAACTCAGTGTGGCGTGTAGTGCAAGTTATTGAATTATTTTGAAGAAATAACACACTATGAAATCTTGGGGTGTTACATTCTCCCCTCCTTCAATAAATTGCGTCCTCGCAATTTGAAATTGTTCTTCAAAAATAAAAGGTTGAAAGTAGAAAATATATTTGTGGGAAAACCCACATCGGAAATTGGGTTACTAAAATTTAGTCTTAATATGAGGAAAAGAGAAATGAAAGGGTCACCACCAAATTATGATCTTGATTAATAGAACATTGGTGGCAATTAGAGACATATAATCGGAGGAAAAACGTAAATATTTATAGGTAGTGATTGAGGTCATCAATCACAAACAAGTGTATAATTGAGGTCCTTAAATTCATCAATCTATGATGATTTGAAATACCATCGGTTCAACAAAACATAGGGTATTAGGATAACACATTTTTGATGTTTCAAAATATCTTAGTTGAAATCCCACATCGAAAAATGAATTAATGAGGCCTCTATTTAAAATAAAGAGTTGAAAGTATGAAGATTACCGAAAATAACACATACTAGGGTTCCATGTAGGAAAATATGGATATGGAAGAGAAATCTAACCATCAATTATCTGATGGAGAGTGGTAGAGAACATGGCTATGAAAAGGCCAACAATCCCAAAGCCATAAATTAGTGATGATTTAAGGTACCATCTAGGACAACATTTTTGTTCTAAGTTTCTTTTCTTAATATTGAGGAATTTATTTATGAGATTGGCTAAGATCATAAGGAGATATACTTACCTTATAATTTGAGTTTTGTCCATTAATAAATTTCTACCATAAACTCATCTTTCACTCGTAAAAAAAATTATATTTATACTATTCGTTCAGGGTTCCAAAATAAACGAATTTATAATTCATCTACCAGATCTTTTAAAAAAACTACATTATTTAATCCAGGACATCTCTTGGGCCAGTGGTAGGTGATACACCCTTGTCGCCCTTCGGTTGCGGGTTCAAGTCTCGCAGCCTTGCCGGACGCGACGGGTTGCCGCCCGACCTCCGGGTTGTCCTTTTATGGCAATCCAAAATAATCCAAACTAGAACTATCCAAAATACTTCTATCCATACTCACAGTCCAACATTTATAAGTAAGGTAAACATAATGTAGAACCTTTTTACCCTATAATAGCATATGAATACCTTCATCATGTATTCTTTTAATACACCGAAACATCCTGAATTACCATATTCCTTATTGATTACATTCATGCTCCCTTATTCCATATAGAAAGTTGGATATACTTCATTAATCCAAAAATGTTTTAAACCCCAACAATGATGGAATATACAAATCATTAATCAGTTCCAGGGTAGTCAAGAATATCCAATATAATTTATCCAAAACAATCACATATTATTCCAAAATCACTACCTCAATATCAGAACTATATTATGATTTATCATTCTCTCAACCATATATTTTCCAAAAATTTATCCTGCTATTGAGTCACTTTTCTTTGTTCCACACAATCTCAAGTCCTTAATGAAATAGTACTGCAGTACAATCCTTATATACTCCATGATTATTGTAACAAGTACATTGTTGATACAACACTCAATTGACATAATCAACATAAGAACTCTAATCATTCCTCTTCATCTGTGGTAGTATCATAACTTGATTATTATCCAATAGCATCATTTGCGGCATAGTCTGATGACTGGGACATAGGTTCGCGTAGTGTCCAAACTCCTTGCAAATGATGCATTGTACATTTAAAACCATTTTCTTACCCTTGCAGTCACGTACTTTGTGCCATTTTCCTCCACACTTATAACAAACTCCCATTCCTTTCAAGCAAGTTCCAGGGTGTTTCTTTCCACAGTTACCACATATGGGAAAATTCTTCATTTCCCTCTTACTTTTATCCATCTTTCTCTCTTCCATCCTTTTCTTCTCTTGCTTCCCTTCAAAGCCATAGGACTCAGTAAACTCTTTACTTATCTTATCAACACATGATATTATTTCTTCATATGATGATAATACATGGGAGACTATTTCTCTTATAAATTCTAGCTTAAGACCATGAGAGATATGATCCTTCATTCTCTTTGAATCATGTGCATTTCTGGAGTTATCATTCCTTCTACTGGGCTCCATTTCTAAACAATGGCATAAACTAGATTAGATTATGAGTCAAAATACATAATCCCATACTTATAAAACACTTAACATAAATTGAATTATTTATGGATATAATCCATAATCATAAAAATGTTTTCTTTGAGGAAGTATATACTCATAAATCCTTCATAATGGTTTGTAAAGAAAATGAGAATTATCCTAAGCATATCCCCCGGGAGTGTCGTAACCAAGAGTGCAGCAGGGCCCGTTGTCGTGCACCAGTTCCCGTTCGAGTCTAGCTCAAAGCGGTGTTTTCGGGTTTTACCCCTAGGTACATCTGTGCCAGAGCCGCCTCTACCTGCTCGTATCCAGACAGGGATGTATTGCTCGGAAAACTCACAAAATCTCTACAATACCAAAATTCTAGGAAGTTCTTCTACACTAATCCTCAAAGTTCATCTTAGGTCTACGTGCTCTAATCAGAGTTTATCTAAATCTAGCTTCCAAGGTTTGTACTAAACTTCCTCTGATACCAACTGTAACGCCCCGACCCTAGCTACCCAGAGTCGGTGCATTACTTCGTAACATTGGCATGATCACAAGAAAGATCAAATCTCGAAAGACCGATTGGTTTAGTAGCCTTGGAAACACTAGATATATTCATAAGTTTTACATTACATCATTTAACGAAAAACTACTACAACTACATATTGTCTCTATAATCCACACTCAAATCCCCACATAATATCCCTGCAGGTCATTCATAACTTACTTCTTCACTTCCTGGGAAAAATAAAACATAGAAAAGGGGTGAGCTCAAATGCCCAGTAAGGATAACAATATAGCGGAAACTTTCATAAATAAGAATAAACTTTTAAGGCAATGTATAACTAAAACAAAAACCTTTCAAACATGAACTTTCAACATGGTATGGCATAAATAAAATGAAATAATGCCATTTACTTACTCACATGGATATTCTACTAATCGAATAATCAAATGAAAAAAATCAATAACCACTTTCATAATGTTGGAATGCATAATGCCAGACTATCATAACCACATATTCAAGGCCTCGTGCCAAGACTACAAATAATATTTTGTCAAGGCCTTGTGCCAAGACACTAGTTTGTCTCATGAGACCTACCGATGCATCGAGGAGCTATAGCGGGCTCCACCCGTCACTTATTAAGTCCAATGCATTCCCATATGAAAAGGTTTAAACATAACATAAACATTCGTATTAAAACTAGCATACGAAATGTCAATAATTTCACCATAAACTATGAATGGTATAAAAATAGCACATCCATAGTCAAACATATCACAAAACCTTCAATACAATATAGAAGTTTTGTATCATAATAAATCAACTTCAAATAAGCTTAAAATCCATCAAAGGATGTTGACATAGATGGAATCAAAATTATTTGAGAGAAATATCTCCTTTTTTTGAAATCATTTAAAAGTCACACATTTATAAAGGAAGTAACTAAAAAGAGATTTTTGAATCAAAGTGTCCCATACCACTTTGAAACTTTTGAAAGGAATCAACATTTTTAAAAAACATTCATGTCCATATAAATAAATCCTTAAAAACCATTTTGAAGACATGGACATTAATTAAAAAGATTTAGAAAGATAAATCTTTAAAACATTTAAAATTCTGATTTTGATAAAGAGTACCTTTCTGAAATTCTTAAAATATTCATTTTGAAATCATTTAAGAGCCATATAAAATAAAACATTTTCTTTGAAAATAATCTTATAAGCTTTTAAGGAAAACTTTGATGATTTTATAACGGCGGAAAATAACCGCACCCACCGTATAAGTTAAAAACAACATTCTTACCTTAATTCTGTCGAAAAGGTTAAAAAGGACCTCGTTTTGAAAACGACCGAAAGATTCCTTTATAAACCACTTATAAAAGTCAAAAAGGGTATAAATGACTTTAACTCATATTCTAGTAAATAGTAAAAATGTTTTGAATTAGATTTTTAAGAAACATGGATGTGGATGATAAAGAGATCCCAGTAGATTATTACGTATAAACAACCTTGGATAATGAAGAGGTTGTAAAGTAAACCCTTACCTTGTACTTTTCCTTTGTTGGGGTAGGTTAACCTCCTGTATAATGGTGGAATAGTTGTTATTAAATTATACAATAATCATATATATTAATATGATATCATATATGATCTTTTAACATTGATTTGTTAATAATATCTTAGAATTATTGTTGTTTCGGGAGTTAACTTACTCATTTTCTTTTATATGTTTTGTTACATAAGCCATGTTTGTTGTATCTTATTCATATCCAGAATGATATCCAGTCCTTAAACATCATTTTTAAATCATCAAATGATAATTATACTTGAATGGATACGATGGAGAATGAATCTCATCGTGTTCGTGGAGACGGTAGTCCGTACGTACGCACGAGCGATAATATCATTCTTTTGATATTAAAATAATATATAAATGTATGGTATATCATATATACAGAATCACTAACATGTTATATTTATTATTTACATGAGTTACATATCATTATTATACCCATCCAAATAATATTATATTGAATAACAATTACACCACGACGTGGAGACGGTAAGCCGTACGTACGCACGTATGGTGACATGTTATTCAAAGGGTGGATAGAATACTGAATATGATTGTACCATATTTATAATAACATCACAGTATATGTGAGATACTGGAGTTATTATTTTAGAATGGTAAGAAAAAAGGAAGAAGAAGTGGAAGAAGAAATGAACTTGGAGAAGGGTGGTGAAATCATTACCTCTTCTTCGAGTTCTTCCTTTTGATTTGATCAAAAGGGCTCCTTAGGTTGGCTTTCTGATTAAACTAAGGCCTCTAGGTTGTAGTGAGGGATGTTGGGAGAGTATTTGGGCAGAGTTTGGCCGAACCAAAAGGCTTTTAAGGTGTGAAGAAATGAGAAGGAGGAGTGCCCTTTTATAAGAGGGGTGAGGGGCACCTTTGGAAAAGCTAGAAATATTAATTTATAATAAATTCATATTCGGTTTCTAATGGCTCAAAAGTTGATTATTCAAAGGTTAAGGTGGGGATAGGTCGCAAAACACTCAACCAATAGAATTTAGACAGGTTTGGGTACTTATATTAACCTTATCTTTAAGTATTAACTCTAAGTTAATTAGTTTCACTTTTACAATGTCTCTTTGTATTTTTATATAATATGGTTAATAAACTTACTATATACATCCAAGATACCCCCAATTGGTACATTAATGATGAACCAATCATGATATAAGTTTCTTGGCCGAACCTTAGATTTTTAGGAATTTAATATCAATTAATAATATAATATTTGTTTTAAGAACTCTTTTATGTCAATTTTGACACTATTCAATAGTTGATTTTTGTGAAACTTATAACAGATTGATTACTTCGAACAAAGTCAATTAAATCAATCCAAATATATCATATTATCCTAGAAAATTAGTTTAATTCATTAAAAGTTTCATATTATATTTATTTGGGTATTTATAATATCAATTATTTTAATTTTTCACTATTATAGTAATTACTGCATCATCATTGTGTCATAAATAAAATAAATTATTTAATGTCTAAAAATTATAAATAAAATATTATTATGTAGGAAATCTTTTTATCTTTCTAATGAATATTTATAATCTAAAATCCAACTTATATAACCCTATGTAACAATTGTTTTTCTAAAAGATATATGCTTGTGTTATTTTTGTATTCATTTTGACTTAATTAAAATAAAGTGTCATTATCACTTACAAGTGGATACATGGGGTCCCAAAATCGACCCAAAGATGCCCATGGTCTACCATGTGACAACCAATAGGGTTAAGACACGTTTTAGGGTAATTTAGTATTATTATAATATTATTTTTTTAACCCTTATTTACCGGATTTATCCTTAACCATGGTAAATAAAATATTTACCGCAGTAATTATTCAAAATGTCTAAAAATAAAAGTTACCTATTTACACAATTTGAACATCCTGATTCCAAATATGGAATCCATTTTCCTAAATTCAAAACACAGAAGTGGCAGAAATTAATTTAAAATTAATTCCCGCTGTCAGAACAAAAAGCGTGTTTTTAAGAGATAATAACTATCAAAAGATTGACACTTGTTTATGTTCGGTTTAATTGTAAAATTATGTCCAATGACCAACATTATATTAAATGGTAAAAATATATTCTAAATATACTTTAAAACCACTCAAATTCATAATTTATCACTATTAATTATTTTGATTAAAAAAGTTGTTTTTAATTAACATTTAGTAATTTTCACTATTCATCAAAATATGAAAGTTATCCGAAAAGTACCAAAATTTCACCTTAGGCTAAATTTGATATTCCGAATCCAAAAATGAAGTCCATTTTAAAATATAAAATATATATAACTTCAAAAAGTAGGTATTAATATTCACAACAGCTAGTTTGATTGGTTACGGTGTGTTAGAAATCGAAGTTGCGTACAACACACGCTACTGTTTTATTCAAAGGAAAGCGTACCGTGGAAGCTTGGGATGTTTCATTTTAAATTTTTTGATGTCTCCATTTAGTCAAAAAGTTTAAAATATTGTATTTAAAAAGGTTTCACTATCAAAAGTTGATAAAAGTGCAATACTGAAAATGAATCTGTTCTTACATTATGACTAAGAAACTCATAATATGGATTCTAAAATTATAAGGATTATATAAAGTTTAAAATTTAGTTAATACTATTCATGACCTCTTTTAATGGATTTTTTTTGGTAAGTCATGGTGCAATTGAACTCAGTGTTGCGTGTAGTGCAATTTATTGAATTATTTTGAAGAAATAACACACTATGAAATCTTGGGGTGTTACACACTTTTGTTAATGGTTTAGTTGTCATTAACATTCATATTACATTTAAATTTCTTGAGATCAATGATATTTCTCAGTGTCCATCAATATTTGGACATTAAATTTTCTTTCCATATCTATAATTTCACATCCCATGGATATCTTCTAATTTGGAAGCCGATTTATGTGTTATTCAATATGATCATTTTCTTTTCCATTCCCACTCTTCTAGAGGAATTTTTATTAATCCTATCTATAATGTGGGATTTTAAAAATGTTATTTTCAAACTTAAATCCCCTATTTATAACTTTTTAGTTCAAATTATGAATAATAAATTTATTAATGTGGGAATTATGTCACACCCATAGTTATTAAAATAACACTACACTTGATATCTTTCTTAATATACAACAATTATCTTCAAGGAAAATCGGATATACAATTTAAATATTATTATCTAAATGAGACTCTTATAACCAAGATATTCAATCAGAAAGAGCGAGTTGGATTAACTAATTTGTGATGTATATATAAAGGTAATAATCAATATAAATGTACTAATAAATTCTTCTAAAATAATTAAATATTTTTTGGTAATGTAATTTTATTATTCAAAAAAATCATTTGTTTAAAAATTGTATTTTTTAATTTTAGTCATAAAATACAATAACTAATTTCTAGAAATTTAATAAATATTATTTTATAATAATGATATTATTTTTTAAATATTACAATCAAAATTATAGTATTGTAATATTATATGATTTTTCTAAAAAGTTTACTTTCTTAATAAACAGTGAGATATACAGTTTTAATTGAGAATATTCTATTTTCGGGTATTTAAAAATTTAAATTTAAATTTATATTATATTTAAAATATAATTAGTTTATTTTTATTTAAAAATTATAGTTATATTCTTTGAAATTATATTTTATACTTTTTTGGAATAATTACATTTTATGACCAAAAATGAATTTTTATGAAAAAATGTATTTCGTTGCATTTTGTGTTTTAATATAATATTAATATATGAAGCCTCTGGAAATTGAATATTAAAAAATGGATTCCATATTTTGAATTAGGAGTTCCAAATTTGGTAAATAGGTCGATTTTATTTTTTTTATTATGAAAAGTAACTATAAAAAATATTTGTCATCAGGGTAAGGATAAATCATGCAACTAAGATTAAAAATAATTTGTTAGGCACTAAAAATGAATCTAAAACTTGCCTTAATCTTTTTTTTATGATTTTACATGTAGATCCAATGTTTAAAAATATAGAAACTTAGTTCTTTATTTCATTTATTTTCGCCATTATATTATTTCATGTAATTAAAAATAAAAAAATGGCATTCTCTTTGTTTCATTATCTCTAAATTGTTGACTGGGAAAAATAAATGATATGTTTTGTTAAAAATTTCCATTTGAATGATAAATTATTTTTTTTATCATTTTAATTTATTACAAATTTTTATTAATTAAATTATTTCCTTAAAAGTTTCAGTAACCCATATATAGTATTTTTTGATTAATAAGAAAAATAAAAGAAATGATTATAATAATATTAAAAGTAATATAATTTGAATAAATGATTATGTTTCGTTAAATTTTAAAAAATAAAATTGTGTATGTTTTAAATAATGTTTTTCAAATTATTATTTTTTCATGTTGTTTTCAATGTCAAAATAAATTAATAGATCAAAAAATTGACATTAATTATATTTTTTAATAAACAATATTTTCTAAAACTATTTATAAGTCTTGAAAATGTTATATTTGGACATTGAATAAGGATATTTTTAGAAATGTATGACGTGGTCCTTTTATTGGCCTATATTGGTTTTATTGTAACTATACTAACTCTTAAATAGTAAAAAACATTAACAACGAGATTGTATAATAAAATTAATTGGGGTTAAAACAAAACGATAAGGGAGAAAACATAGTATAAAACTATCAATATTTTATTATATGATATTTTGTTTCCCATACAAATCCTATGTTATAAGTATATTTTTTATCCATTTTACAATGAAAGATAAATTATATTAATTTAATTCTTTTTTAAATTCATATAGTGCCACTCTTCTCTATTATAAATGGGAAGGTTATCCCCACTTTCATTTAAACTCAAAATGAATTTTAGTTTGGAAAATACATACCAAAATGTGTGCCTAACATCACTCCCACATCCAATAGAAAGTAGTTCGGTCATATAACCAATCTTAGAAGGCTATATGTATAAACCAAAAAAACACGTCTGAATAAGATGTATATATCATAATAAAGAAATTTTTTTATATTATTTTAACTAATTCAAATATTCTTAAACCATGTCTAAATAATAAAATCATTGCATTAAATATTTTCATAAATACCCAAGTATCATGTTGTATTTTAAGAATATTTTTTTCCGGGTTTCTTTATCATTTATAATCCAAAAAAAACCCTTTAAAAACATACAATTATTATTTTTAAAGAATAAAATAATTTTATATCATTTTACAATTAGAAAATTATATCTTTTAGGAACACCATAAGTGTTAGGATAAATCCAAAACTTTAGCTGAAATCCATTATTTAAATGGTAGTGTTAAAAACACATTATAAATTAAACTTCAAATAAATTCAATTATTAATATGCATAGATTGTGAATTAAAATTATAGAACATGGAGCTGACTATAATTATTTATAACATAAATAAAATTTTTAATAAAATTTTAGGCCTGAAAAAGTTACCTTAAACCGCACATGGAATTTATAAATAAAATTATCAAAATAACCTCATTTATAAAAAAATGTATTTGATAATTTAAATAAATAATCATCCCCATAGTAAGAATTTAGGGAAATTATAAACTGAAAGCTTTTTAATCATGAAATATGATATTTAAAATTAAATTACCTTATAGAATGAATCTTCCAAAAATTGGGTTGGCATAATAATTTGGAAAAATAATTTACCTTACCTTGAGGAATTCTAGATTAAGACCATACATAAGAGTTCATACACAATGATGTTTCCTCCATATAAGGATTGTAAATTGAATTATAAAATAAGATGTAGAAGTGATATAGAGGGAGATATAGTGATATTGGCCTTCGTGGGTTTCTATGGAGAAAAGAGATTCCCCTTAAATAGAGAAAAACATAAACAACCAATTGTCGGTTGTTTCTCAAGTCCAACTAGTTATTAGTTAACAATAAATGAATTAATTGATAAAATATAGTGATATTTTGTTCTGGTATTGGTTTAGTTTTTGGATTTATACATATATACACATATATTAAACCTACCAATATTCCTCAAGATATAAATTGAATCAGGATTGAAATAGATATATTTGTCAAATATATATAAAAATATACATCATCAGATATGAATGTCTACAGAATACCAAATATGATATTTTAGAATGATTTTTGATGGAGAATATATATAATATATATATTAAACTTACTTGTTTTGGATGATGAGGGAGAAAATGGATTTGAAAACAAATCAAAGTTGAACCGTAGTCAATTTTCCATGATACATTATTCATCCAAGATGGAACATAATTATTTTATAATACTACATCCACATGTATGGGAAAATTACATTACATATCATAGTTTAATGTGATTTTTTTATATAATATTCTTTTCATAATTGGTCGCTCTCAAGTATAGAAAAATATCTACCAATAGAATTGACATCAATATGTGCCCCAAACATATATAGGATAGAACCAATGTCAAGAAAAGATAATGAATGACGTAAAGGGTTTAAAAATAATCTGGAGGAAGAAGGGGATGATCAAGGGAATTGGACTTCTAGTATTTAACTAATCAAACATCACATTTTATATGCAGACATTTTTAATGGTGATTGAATAATGTTTGTTATACTACACCAAATATAGAAAAAGCTATGGGTTGAGTGATTCATTTTATTTCAAGGTCTCCCAATAGCACATTGGGACATGGAACTAGGGGATCCAAACCTAAGCACATGTACAACCAAAAGCACCAACCCACTAGAGATCATGGCACAATCCAAAGAAACCAATGTGCACCATAAAGAGAACCCAATTAATGTTGTGCACAATTTCCGTGAGATGGGATTTCCCAAATAAACACCATCCACACCAAACCCATGTGCACCATCTATTTTTTTTTTGAAAAAGGCTAATAATTTATGAAATAATATAAGAAGGTCTTATTAAGTCTTATATATTCAAAATATTAAGTTATAAAATATTTCATATTGTTTAAATTATTTATATTATAATTTACTAAGAATTTATATATTTTAATAAAAAATGTATCCCTTGAACATTATACAATATTAACATTTTTACATTTCAACTAAACTATAATTCATATTGAATATATAAAAAACATTTAATTTTTTATGTAATAGAGTACATTATTTTGTTTTAATAATGAAACAAACTATTTAACAAACATTTAAATGAATTTTATTTCTTGGATTCTTGGGAACTTACAATATCTTCTCTAAAATAGATTTCACCCATATAATTATTTTAGTATAATTAATAAAATTATTATCTTAAATTTCTAGTATTAGGAGACCTAGAATTATTAAATTCCATATATTCATAAGTGTCGCTTAGAATCTAATTTTCTTTTATGCCTAAAAAAATATTTAACCCTTTAACTATCCGAAAATGAATATAACTTAATCTCTAATGTTTTCAAAACTATTCCTCTGATAGCAAATGTGACATCACGAGACTGACGCCTTCAGGTCATTGCTAAAACATGTTTAATATTTTATTATAGAATGTAACTAAAAAATTTATATTATTTTACATATAAATGGATATTTTCAATCTAGTTATGGGAGGATTAAGAAAATTCATTACAAAATAACATATTATTGTGAATTTCAAAAAAAATATCACACAACTATTTTTCCACTCTTAAATAAATTCCTTAAACAAAACCAAACATCATGGTACTTATAATGATCCTATGAAAAATAGTTTCAAACATAGGGAGAGAATAATATTTACATGTAAGGGGTTTTAAAAAAATGAAAATTATTTTATAATTACTATTTAAACACACTTTACAAATCATTTATTTTATATAAAAATCAAAAAATTGATATTATAAATATATTTGCATAATTAATAATGATGGATTTTCATAAAAAAATCATAAGAAAAAACGTTTCAAAAAATGTTTAGAATATATATATATATATATATATATATTAAAATCCTTATAATTTCAAAATAAGAAACCTTTGACATAAGATTTGGATTTACCCATTTCCACATTAATGGACTTGAATGAATATAATAAAATTTTATAGAACAGACTGATATTTGGAAACCCATATGAAATCCATAAGTACATTTGTATTATCACTGTTTTGTAAAACATCACCATGAGGTCATGGTTTCACTCCCCATTCCTTGTTTTATCATTCGATACCCAAGTATCATGTTTAATTACCAAAAAAATAAGTTGATTTACATTATAATTTATAATAAATTGAAAACATTTAAAAATTTACAGAACTTATTTTTCATTAAGAAAATAAAGGTATTCTATCTAAACATTAGAAAAATATCTCTTTTCGAAACACTATGATGGTTAGGATAAATCTATAATTTTAGAATAAATTCATAAATTCAGAGCTTGTATTAATAAAAACTTTTAAATTGCACTTAAATCAAATTATTTTGTTCTTATGAGTGGAATTTCCATGAAAATTATAGTATATATTGATAACAATAATTATGAATAATATACATGAATTTATAATGATCCTTTTTTACACAAAATAACAACAGTATATCCCAATTAAAATTTATAAATAATATTATTGAAATAACCTCTTTTAAGAAAAATTCATTGAAGAGTTAAAGAAAAAATAACCTCATAAGTAAAGAATTAATTAGAATATAAAAAGATGTTTGTTAAATCATAAAATAGTCTTTTTTTATAAAATTGTATATAGAAGGTTTTTTATAAAAATTTATTTTTCATAAGATTTTTAAATCATAATATCCCACATGTTATGGACATATATCTTTGCTTGTGACCTAGGAAAGAGTCTATAGAGATGGTTACGCTTTGCGTGGGTTTGAAATGGAAAAAATATTTTAAAAGGAAAAACTATGATAGATAAATAGATAGAGAGATATTGGTTATGTGGGGTTTTATAAGGAATAAATGGTTGCACCATAAATAGATAAAAAACATAGAAAACCTACTACCAGTGGTTCCTCTCATCTATCTTGTTATTAATTAAAATGTAGCGAATAAACATATAAAATTTACTGAAGTGTTTTTCGATTATTAGAATAATATTCAGATATTTATATATATATATTTATATCCAACTAACCCATTTTTCATAAGATCTAAACTGAATCATGAATGATATGTATGTGTGTGTATTAAAATGTCTATCATATGATCTGACTGTCCTAGGAAGACCATAGATTGTATTTGAGAAGATTTTGTGGTATAGAATATATATACATATATATGTGTGTGTGTATGTATATATTATTATTTTTATATGTATAGGTCAAAGATGTAGAAAATGAACCTTAAAAAATCCAAGTCGAACTGTATTTGAATTTTCATGATTGATTAGTCATCCTAAAGGGAATTTATTTTTTTATAATATTACTTCCACTTTTATGGAAATTTTTCTATTTATAACATGTTTTAATGTGATCATTGAATAAAATTTATTTTCTACATTGACCATTCCCAGGTATATGAATACTTCATCCAATAAAATACATCAATTTGGTACATAATCTTTTGGGTTTGCATCTAGTTTCAAGGGATGAAAATGAATGACCCCAAGGGTTTAAAACTTATCATGATAAAGATGATGATGATTAATAAAACTAGGTGGCTGGCATGGATTCAATCAAATAATTGGTGTTATATGTGAATGTTTTTATTAGTGGGTGAACAACACATATTATACCACATCCCACATCAATAAAATGTTGTGTTGATAACTCATTTATAATATAATCATTCCCAGAAGAACATTGTTCTATTGAGCCAAGGGATCCATACCCAGCCACAAGTACACACACACCGACACACAATGCTCCATGCCATGATGTCCATTGGAAAAACATGCATGCCATCGAGCACACCCCACATATTTTATGTGTGATCTGTGTTTTCTATTCATTACCAAATTCTCACTTTTCAGAATGTAGTAAGTGAGGTTGGTCCCCAAGTGTGGTTTGACATTTATCCCTACATGTTCTTGGTTACACCATTTTTTATGCATGTAAGTTAAACTTAGTTAACTAAACATAAAATTAAACATATTTAATAATATATATAGTTATTTATAATTTTTATTAAATATATTTCTTTTTTTATTATATTATTTTCTTTCAAATATAATTATTAGTATTAATATTTTTGTAATAAAAATATCTATATTATTTTTACTAATCATTATTTAAATATAGTTTTCTTAACAAAATTTTTTATTTTTTTTAAATATATTGTTTATATTATTAATATATAAATATAATTTATTAAATAATTTAAAAATTATATTTATAAAAATTATAAATTTTAATTATATACTTCTACATTGAAATTTATATATATATATATATAATAAATAAAATTATATTTCTTGAAAAAAAAAAGATATAAACATTTTTTGTAAATTTGAAAGGTAAATGATTGTAAAAACTATTTATTCCTTTATAAAATCATTTAATATCATAGAATATATAATGAAACTTATTTTAGATTGTTTCAATTAGAAAATGATACTTTGTTACACCCTTCTATTTAAAAAAATGCATTCATGTACTCTTTCAAACAAATATTTACCTCCAATCAAATAAAAAATTTATTATTATACATATACATTATTTACTAAAATATAATGATAAAATGTATTAATTTTAATACATATTTCATTGACTATTTAAACTTCAAAATCATTTTAATATTTAGAATTTTAAATTAATAAGTTTTTAAAATGTAATAACATATGTTTTTATAAACTATAACTTTTCATATCAAAATAAATTAACTTTTATATAACTAAAAATCAATTATATTTAAAAAAGGCTTATAATTTATGAAGTAAAATCAAAAGTTATTAATAAATCATATTTATTCATAATATTATGTTATATTATATTTTATCTTTTTAAAATTATTTATTTTAATATATTTAAATATACAATTGATTTAATTTAGTTTCCATAAAATAGAATATATATTTAGTAAAAATTATCCCCACATATTAATACAATTGAAACATCTAAATATTTAAACATAAATATAATTCAAATTTATTATTGAAGATTTTTATATTTTTTTAGTTTTAATCATACATTATTTGGTTTTAATTATGAAATAATATATTAAAAAATTTGATTAAATTTTAATGCTGCAATTTTAGGGATGTTATATTTTCCTCTATTACCTATCGTGGCTTGTAAAAATTATTTATTTAATCCATGTATATGATATTAATGACGTATTTTTCATTTATAAATTATAACATATCATATACTTTGTTACCTTTCAATTCATTGAGAATTGATAATGTTATTCATGAGTAGGTGTGGACTACAACCTCCACAATGCAATATGATTCAATTTTCATTAGCACACCACATGGATTCTATATATTAGTGTATAAAAAGAATTATTATGATATCACTGATATATATAATTATTATTTAATGATAAATAATTATATCCCCATGTCTATAGAAATCATTAAAAAATGGGATTGTTTCTCATGTGTACGCATGGCCAACCCTCTCTGTGATTGAAACATTGTAAGTTATTCATAATCATTATTCATGGTTAGTTTTAATAGTATAGTTGATGTATAGAAATTATACCTATTTCAAAATTATTATTTTTTATATGATTTAATAATGACCACATTTTTTATGTTTAACACACCAACATTTTATAATATAATTATTTTAGAATATTCATAACCATGTTAATTTATTATGATGCATGCAAAACCAGATTTAAACAAAACAAGATGCACTGTTTAAAATTATTTTTAACACTTTTATATTATTCATTAAAACAATATAACTAATTTATGAATTAATCATAAAAAATTTATATTTTTGGGAACTTTTTTATTAATATGAAAAGCTTTTTATTTTAAAGAAGATTGAAAAATGACAAATTTTGTTTGAGAAATACCTTTTTGTTTAAAAAAAGTATAGTATAAAATTAAATTTCCAATTGGTTTTAAAGTATAATTATTCCAATTTTAAGTCATTTAATCTTTTTTATTTCATTTTAATGATTTTCATATAAAATATTTATATAAAAACATTGTACAATTTTTGGATATTTTTCTTTAAAACACGATTTCTCATCGTTTTTATGATATTATGTTTGTTTTTCATTTTTTCATTTATTTTAATTGAATATTTTTAAAAATATTATTATGTTCAATCATAAATATTTCAGATTTCTAATATTTTCAACTTAAGTTTTATAAACTTTAATTGTGGATGTCGTAAAAATTAATTATCATTGTTAAGGTGAAAAGGGGTTTACTGGAGGGTAAACTAAAATGATAAGGGTAAATAAACTATTTACTAGTATAAAAACTAATTTATGTCCATATTTTGACTAATAATGAAATTATGATGGATAATTTACTATATTGGACCCATGGGACATATGAAAACCATGGGATCACTCCATTCCTTCCAAAAAAACATGTTTGTTATCTCTCTCACTTATAAAAGGTCACAACCTCTTATCTGTTCATCACACCTTTTTAACTCTTCGAGTCATCCAATACCTCCCACAGTCAATTAATGACTTCTCAAACCTCATTATAGATCACTAAATAGTATTTAAATCCAATCTAGAAACGATATTTTGAAAACAAAAAGATGCTACCCAAATAAGAGGTAATGTACTTTATCGAGCGTCTTTATTTTGTTTCTTTCATCACCTATTCTAATTATTGATAAAAAATGTTGACATAATATCTTAAATATATTACATATACTAGTATGTTTCATTAATATTTAATGACCAACCACCACCTCCACTTCCATAAAATGAGATATGAAATCATCATTTTGTGTGTACAAATGATTACTTCTTACAATCTAATTTCATGCATTCATCCATTACCACCTCTCATAGGTGGGTATGATGATGGAAATAAATTCTATATATATAATATTTATGACATAATTTTACCAGTTAATTCATTATATGATATTTTCCTTTTTTACATTCCATTTCATTTAGGAAACAATAAATTCCATCATGTATACGGAGAACTAACGCCTCGAGAAGTGATGTGATTGGTCTTTCAAAAATGATTCACATGAAAGGTGGAAAAGAATAATTTAATGAATATATGTGTTATAAGTGAAATATTTATGATATAAATTACATATTTATAATTATTGAATGATAATATATATCATTTTATTCATTACATTTCCACTCACTTAAAGATGATAACATCATTCGTGTACGTGTAGACTACCACCTTCACAAAGCGATGTGGATATCTTTTCATCACCCCCACATGGATGTTATATATAATTATATTATATCATATATATATTATTTTTGTCATTATTTAATTATTTTACATTCGTTACCATATTTCCATTATTATAATAAGAAAATCGAAATCTTACTCATGTATATGTATGGCCTAACACCTCCATTATTATAACATGTTTAATTTGTCATGAACATCATTATTAAATGATATTAAATGTAAAATTTATGTAAAATATGATTTTTATGATGTGATTTTTATTATGAAAATGATTAAACTATAAAATATGTGTAATAAAATGTTCCTTAATGACAAAACATGCATAATAAATGAAGGCAATTAACACCTAAAACAATGAAAATAATAAAATATTGTTAAAAATAATGATAATATGTTATAAAATAAGTATATATGTATAAAAAATATTATTAATTTTTAGAGTTAATAAAATTTTAAAAACCACTATTTTGAAGGTTAAATCATGTTCGACCAAAATGGTGTGTGAGGTATATGATTTCTTATCAATTTACATTAAATTGAGACTTAATTGTTATTATACACAAATTCACTTTTTTGTGGTGTATATACTACCACATTAACATTTAATATCATCATTCATCATTAAATCATGGTATTTTATATTTCACTTGGTATTATATCAACCAAAATGGGTTTTACAAAAATATTACCATCTTGTAAATGTTAAAAAATAGTCTCGCTTTATTTTTTTATTATGATCTCTCTATTGAAAAAGATTCATTCCTATAATTATTTTTCATTGGAAATCACATGTATCAAAAATTTCAATTTTATTTGATGACAGAAATGATTAATTCAGAAACCACAAACATTGATTACCTATGGTGTTTACTTTGAAAGTTATTTGATTAACTAGTGTCATTTTGATAAATATATATCCTTTACTCAATATGTATATTTTAAGATAAGGCATATTAATTCATGAATTAAATAGATTATTAATAATATAGGGATTTATTTGGACCTATTGTGACGGGTGTTCCAAAAAATTATATATCCTTTCAATGTATTTTTAGTTATGATGAGATGAATTGGTTTGAAAATTTATACTAGTTTCTACTTACAATTTCAAATGTCATGTGTATGGTCTTTGTAGTAGAGGTACCATGTGCCTAAGACACGGTGTCCATAACTATGAATTTCCATCATTAAGAATTTATATATTTTCCATGAGATTTTTAACTATGATATTATCTATGGATGTATTTCATTCACAATTTATTGATTAAATTCAATGAGTGTTATATTATTTACCTTTCCACATTGATTATTCCTTATTTGATTAGGCAGTTGTGTTATTTAAATTAACAATGTGTTCAGTTATTTAACATTACCTATTGAATATTCATTAATGTTTCATGAAATATTCCACTGTACTCGACCATTAGTGATTATTTCATATCACATATATTATGTTTTATTTTTACCTGGTTAATGAGAAGAATCTTTTGAATTAGTTTTCGAAGATGCAGATCATTTTATTTGGTTATTCACTATGTTTAATTTTCTATTCCCAAATTAAAATTAATATCATGTATTTATCGGGTTCTCCAATGATGTTGTGGTAGGTAAATTAATCCTATATTAAAATGTATCCATGCCTTTAATTTATTCTAGATCCTCACATGATTTTATATCTACCTAGTTTTCCAATAATATTAGACATTTACCGTTTAATTTAATAAATATGTTCCCAATAAAAAATCCTAAGATAAGTCTCTTTATAAAAATGTTGTGATAGGAAATACAAATCATGACACATTAACGTTACTTATCTACTGACCTCATTAAAATAATTATGCTTTAAATCTATATAATCATTAGAATGGATTGAGTTTTAAAAATATGATTCAAAAATT
This sequence comes from Viscum album, assembly GCA_963277665.1. Taxonomy (NCBI): domain Eukaryota; kingdom Viridiplantae; phylum Streptophyta; class Magnoliopsida; order Santalales; family Viscaceae; genus Viscum; species Viscum album. The sequence goes on along the minus strand of OY728157.1, from coordinate 109,829,620 downwards.
TATTTTAAGAAAAAAGAAATTATTATTTGTAAGGAAGTTATAGAATTTCTTATCTTTATAGAAGATACTTCATCATCTAATTTATATCATGATCAACAATAACTGACTCTACTAAATGAGATTCTTGGGGAAGAAGAAAAACAAAATATAAATATTGAGATGGTAATCCTCAAATTGAGGATATACCTATTATAGAAGAATATAATGATGTATTTATTAAGGAATTAATTGGGATACCCCCACAATGTGAAGATGAGTGTTCTATTGATTTTATCCATCATTCAATAACAATTTCAAATAATCACAATAGATTGGTCCCTATAGAATTAGTGGTATTTAGGAGACAAATAGAGGAGTTGGGGATAAAGGACCTATAATTCCAAGTTTTTTCCCATGGTAGGTATATATTCTCTTCGCTAATAATAAATATGGATCCATGAGGTTAATAATAAATTATTGGTAAAAAATCTACTACGATAATGAACAAGAATACTCTTCTTAAAAATTTATGACACATTCAATCAACTTTGTGGAGAACTATAGTTTTCAATGATTTACCTTTATTCTAGGTATCATCAATTGAGAGTAATAAAGGTAGAAACTCTATAGATTGATTTTGGAATGATGTATGGACATTGAGAGTTTACATTAATTCCATTTGGAATTGTACATGAAACCAATATTTTAATGGATCTAATGAAAATAGTATTCAAGGACTATCCTAATGAGTTTGTCATGTTATTTATTGGTTATATTTTTATGTATCCTAAAAGCTATGAGGAACATAAGAATGACTTAATAATCATTCATGAGTCTCTTATGTGTCATTTTTAGATTCATGAAGTTACTTTTCAAGGCTATATTGTCTCAATGGATAGAATATTAGTTAGCCCTAAAATGAAAAAGGTATTTAGAGAATGGAATAAACTAGCAATCATAACCATGTTACTTAGTTTCATTGGTTTTGAAAGTTACCTGCAGTGAATCATTCTGATGTTTTCCAATTTTCTAACCCGTTATGCAAGATTACAAGTAAATGGGTAAATTTGTTTTAGAGAAATGAATGTGAATAATGATTTTATAAACTAAATAGAGGATTTTTTTAATTATCTAATTTTGACTCTACCATCGGCAAATGTTAAGTTTGTGATATATAATAATGTATCATGTTGTGTCTTAATAAAAAATGATAATGTTCATTCATATGAATCAAGTCAATTGAAGACTCGTCAACAAAACTACCAGACCCAGGATCTAGATTTGGATGCTATAATATTTCCTTAAATGATTTGAGACATTATCTCTATGGGGAAGGATGTAAAATATACACCGATCATAATAGTAAAAAATTAATATTTTTATAGAATGATCTCAATATATGATAAAGAATATTTCTTGATCTACTCCTAGATTATGATTTATCAATACACTACCACCTAAAGAAATAAAATAATATAGTGGATGGATTGAGTAATAATGATTTTGGAGTTCTGATAATAATAAATATTGAGAGAGACCAAATGTTCATTTATCTAGTAAATTTGGATATTAGAATCATTTTGGAATGTTAGACATAACTATTTTTTCAAATGACTTCAAAACCATATTTTTTAAAAAAGTAAAAAATTCCTCAAGAATATGATGATCACTTCCAAAAGAAAATTGAATTTTTGAATGATAGAAAATAAAAAATCATTGTTTGTGAATATGGTGTTTTGATATTTTGAAGGAGATTTTTTCAATATATACCTGATCTAATAAGTGTTTTATTAGATGAAACTAATAGCTATAATTTTTATATACACCCTAAAAGCACAAATATGATTTATGATTTGTATAAATATATTTTTCCAGAGAACATATTGAATGAAATTTTTTATTATGTGCTTAGATGTTTGGTTTGTCAACAAGTGAATGTGGTGAAACAATATTCTAGATGACTCATGCAACCACTTTCATTTTTTTCAATTGGAAAACAATATTATGGATATTGTAATAGGACTAAAAATGAATCATAGAAATAATTATACAATATTAGTTATCATTTACCACCTAATAAAATCTAAACATTTCTTTGCTATAAGTGAATATGTAACTCTTGATCACCATTCATGTATTTATATAATGTTGTTCAGATAATTCAGGGAACAAATCTATAAATTTTTCTATTTGAGAAGCCAATTTTACATCAAAAATTTAGATGATTATTTATAAGTCTCTTCATAATGAGCTTCATTTGATAATAATCTACCATCCTTAATCTAATATAATGTCTAAAAGGTTGATTCATAAAATGGAGGGAATTTTTTGTAATTTTCACATGAATTTTAAGGTATGTGGGATTAGTAATTTCAATTGGAATTGTTTTCTTATAATAATAGCTTCCATTCATGTATTAAAATGGCATCGTATGAATAATTATATGTTAAGAGATGTTGTAATCCTACTATTTGGAATGAAATTCGTAAAATAAAACTTTTATTCCCAAAACATGTTGAAGAGATAACAATAATAGTAATTGAAATTCATGACTGCCTTCAAGAAACCCAATTTATGTAAAATAGTTATGCTGATAATTAGAGGAAAGATTTTTAATTCCAATTGGGATATCATGTTATTTTTTAAATTTTCTAAATGTATTGGAATTATAAGGTTTGGTATGAAATGGAAACTGAACCCAAAGTACAATAGACAATTTGAAATTGTTGAAATATTTTGAGTAGTTACTTATAATTTGAAAATTTCACCAAATATCCCAAAAATAAATGATGTGTTCCATATATTATTGACAAAGATATATAATGTATGTAACCAAATTTGAGGAAATAGAGTTGAAATCTAATCTATCATGCTCTTAAGAACCCTTCAATATTCATGATACTAGAGAGCAAGTATTGAGGAATTGGACCACATTTCTGGTAAAAGTGCCTTGGGGATTACAAAAATGGAATAATCAATGTGGGAACAAGAGTATACAATGAAGAAGAACTAAAATCAACATTGTAAAAGGTAGAATCTGTGAAATTTAGAGGATAATATTTTTTATGAAGAATTATTGTAATTCAGTAATACTTTCCAATATATTTTATTTATAATAACATTAATTTTGTTAATAGTTTGAAATACACGCAACACTGATTGTAAAAAAAATTGATACATAATTTAAATTCAATTCATAAAACCGAAAGATAGATTATCTAAAAAAATAAATTTATTTTATGAAATCAATATATAAAAATTATCTTAGGGGTAATTTTGGTGATTTTATAAAAAGTTTTATTTTTTGATGAATTGTGAAAAATGATAGGTTTTAATTTAAAAATGTGATTCTATTTAAATAATTCATATTCTTAAATTATTTTTTTAATTTTTTTAAAAGTTACAATTTTTCATTTTTATATAAATTAATCCAATTTAGTTAATTTTTTATTTTTTATCTGGAACTCTGAAATAAAAACATTCTAAACTTTTTGAATTTTTTCTCTTTAAAGACACACTTTCTAGTCACATCTACAAGATTAATTTTAAATTAAAATTTTATAACTCTATGAATTGAATCTGGAAAAATGGATTACATGTTTTTAATTAGTATAATTTATAATATCTAATAAGTATGTCTTATTTTATAACCATAATAAATATTGAATGTAGTAAAAATTAATTACTATGGTTAAGGTAAAAAGGGTTTTATAGAGGGTTAAAATAATAATATAAGAGTAAAAATGACCAATAAAATAATATAAATACTATTTTTCCCATTTGTAAACCATTATATGTATAAGGATCTAGAATGGGCCATTTTTTCCATTTTTTCAGGCAGTCAAATCTTTTCAAAAAATACAATGTTTGTCCACTTCCCAACTTATTAAAATCCACCCCTCTATTCTCTCCTTCACCCCTTCTCTCCTCTTAGGCCCAGAAATACAAAATCCAAATCACTTGAAAACATCCCTCAAGAAATATTATAATCCTCTTTTGGGATAAACCTACCTAGTAATGATTTATTACAAACCCACTAAGGATTATTGAGGAATCTATAAAGTTCATCAATGTGAATGTTTATTTTATTTTTCTATGCAACTCCTTTAATGATTATTAAAATATAAATATATAATAAACATTTTATATTAAATATACTGGAATAATTTTATAATATTTTTTTAACCTACCACCAACTCCCATTTCCTTCAAATGGGTTACAAAATCAATATTCGTGTGTACGAAGGTCTAACATCATGTAAACTGGTGTCATTCATTTTATCATTACCAAATATCCTAGTTTGGTATAATAATTGATAAAATGTATTTATATGATAAATATAACATAATTATAACTTTAGGGGAATTATATCATATATTTATTATTAAATTCCAAACCACAGGGGATAAGAAATCATTTCACATGTGTACAACATATTACCGCATCACAAAGAGATGTGATTTTTCATTCCCTAAATCTTCAAATGGAAGGTGATAAAGATATATTTAATGATTATATATGATTTAAATCAAATAATAGTTATAATAATGAAATATTTATCATTATTTAAATATAATATATTTCATTTTCTTCTTTACCTTTTCACTCACATAAAGATGATAACATTGTTCATGGACATATGGATTACCACAATCACCAAGAGATATGAGTATATTTTCATCAAAACACCACATGGATGATATATATAAAAATATAATATTTAATATATGATATAATTATTATTTGAGAAATAATTAATATTTTTTACCTTATTTCCATAATTATAATTGTAGAATAAAAATGTCACTTATGTGTATTTATAACCTACCGTCCTCATGGTTATAATGTATAGAGTTTTTCATAACCATATTTCATGATTAATTTTTACATTATAATTAATGTGTAATATGATAATTATTTCATTAATATTATTATAGATATGATTAAACTATGTAATATGTGAATGAACTGGATATTTAATAATGAAACACGCATGAGAAAACTAGCAAACTAACACCCAAAAAATGAAAATAATGAATGATTATTAACCAACATATGATAATATGTTATAAAAGGATCATATATGATATAATAAATATTTATAGGATTATTTTAGAATTTAATAACATTTTTAATACCACTATACAATATATTATATCTTGTTGAATCACATGGAAGTGTGAGGTATCGGATCTAATAACAATTTATATTTTGTTGAGTCTATTTTTTTATTATAAACAAATTCACCTATACATGGGGTTTATAATTCCCCATTTATATGTAATTTCGTGATTAATTAATAAGTTTTGTTAATTTTTTTTAAAATTTGTATTATTTCATCCATGTTGATTTGAAAATAAAATTTCATTTTATAAATGTTATTAATCAATCTCACTTCTTTTTGAGATAGTCAAAATTATTTAGAAAAAATAAAATTCATATAATAATTTTCCGTTAAAAATTACATTTCTCTATATTTTCAATACACTTTCATCATTTATATGATTGTTTATATAAACAATTTCTATTATTTCATATTTTATTAACATTGAAATCTATTTTATTAACTTGGAAAACATTAATGAATCTGAATCTTTTACTCAGTAAATATATTTGATGATAAAGATTATTGATTAATGAATTAAATATATTATTAGATATATGTGGAAGGATTTTGACCAATAGTGGTTGTTAGGGCCTGGAATTATATATCTCATCAATGGATTAATTGGACTAATGAGACTAATCAATTGTCCAAATTAAATTGGTTTCAACCTTTTGTTTAAACTGTCTTGTGAAATCTCTTGATAGCGTAGGTATCATGTTCATGAGACATGGCATCTAATAATTAATCATTGCATTCATTCATAATAATTTTGTTATTATCCATGATATGTTCACTATAATATTATCTGAGGATGTATTTTATTCTTAGTTAATTTATTAAATGTAATGAGTTTTTAGTTATTTACCTTGTCATATTGGTTATTCCTTATATATTCACACAATCAAGTTATTTAACCTGCATTGTGTTTAGTTATTTACCATTACAAATTGAATATTCAGTAATGTTCTATGAAATCTTCAACTAAAATCAACCCTTACTAAGAATTTTAGCCCACCCTTAATTTTTTTCTATTCCCAATGTTATGATTATGCATCCATTAAATGAGCTTTCAATGATGATTTCTATTTTCTTTTGTTGTGTACTGTTTTTTATTTTATATTCCCAATGAAAAATAGGTATCATGTATTTATATGGTTCACCAAATATGCTAAATTAATCAATCCTTTGGGATATTATTTCTTATATATTTTCTAATGTAATAAATAAGGCTTCTTCTCTAGGTATTAGGGTCAGAGTCGTTACACTATAGTCTTCCTACAGATGTTATTTAGGACATAAGATCAAAATATCATCAAAACATCCCTCATAAACATTTTTTATTAGGAAATAATATGTCACATGATAATATTTAATATAAATGTAATAATAAAATTGAATAATTATCTCAAGAATGTAAATAAGTAACATATTTTTATTATTCAATAAGATAAGGAACACATTTGATCTGTTGGTATTGAGGTAAGGGGTACATTACATTAAAAATGTCAATTTAAATGTTTTGATGATTTATTCTATCAATAATTGTTTTCCATGTACACACTCCTAATTTTTTTATTAGTATATTTATATGTACATTAATTAATTATAAAGGAAATTTCATGTGTCTCAACCACTACCCCAGTAGCACAGATTCGATGGATACTTTATTTCATTAGCATAGTTCGAAGGAGTCATATCCTAACAGACCTTTCAGTTTAGTACCTCTAGAAAATTAAATACATACATGAAACCCATTTAACATTGGTAATAGAATATAAAAAATAAACAAAGTAAAATCTTACAATCATTGAAACTCATTCAACGAATTTATCTTCATATCCAAGGGAATGTAAAAAACTATGTGTGAGATCAAATACACAGTAATAATTTTTTATAGTAGAATAATTGATGGGTTAATAAGTAGTAATAAATATGTAATTTTAAATAATAGATAACAAATTTCATTTAATAATAACATGACTATAGAATTCATCCATGGATAATATAGACATAAAAATCTCATGGATAATAATGAATCAATTCTCAATGAAGGAAATTGTTAATATTGGCAGTCATGATCTCAAACATCTTGATATCTATACCCTCATGACCCTGAACCAAGAGAGTATAAAATTATAGGTAAATACCGATTTAATTTCCCCAAATATTTTTTTATTATTGGACCTACCAATGTTTCTAGGGGGTATATAATTTCTTTCCCATCCATCACAGCATGTCTGAAGACTTCATTATAAATATATTGATCAATTTAATTCTTGAAAAACAATATCTACCAATAAATGTGTTTAATGAATAAATAATAAATAATATAAATAATTTCCTAGTTGATCAAATAACACTCAATCTAAAACCTCACATGTAAAGATGATATAATATTTATGTAATAAGAATATATATGTAAAAGAATATGGATATTTATAGAAAATGAAATTCCTAATGTTAATATGGAATTTAATGTTTTAAGATTGTATAATGATGAAAATTTTAATAAAATATACGATATGACCATTGATTTACCAAGAACGTAGGTTTTGAAATAAATTCATGTAAATAAAAAGTGAAAAGGGAAAAGAAGGGGTGTATTAAAACAATATTTCCTAATAAACATTAATGTAAAACCATTGAAAAAATGTATAATATTATAAATTTCATATAATTATTACAAAATTGGTGATTTTCAATATCTATGTATACAATAAAAAACATTACTTTTCACTTTTTGTAAAGTAACTAAAAAATGGACCTTCCAAAAAATAGTTAAAATATTCTATTCAAAACACTTCCCAAAAGTAAAGAATAACATATAATTTCCTTAATAAATCATTTTAATAAATAAAATGGCTTTTGTAAAATAGTATCTCAAAATATGTATAGTTATGAACAATAGACCTGTTTAATTGAGAATTTAAAAAATATTCTATAAATTTCTTACATGGGTTAAAGTACAAAAGATAAAAAAAATTCGTCTAAAATATGCAAAATCATTAAATATCTAGAATAAATGAAAAATATTTAATCTTATTAAGGATGAATGTTTAGTTAAATTTTATAAAAAAATAAATCTCAAAAGAATATGAAATTGAAAAATAAATTCTTACTTTGGTATCTATTAAATTGTAACCCTTTAAAATAATTGTACTTAATTGAAAAAATAATCTTCATGAATATATATTAATTCATGTTAAATAAATAAAATATTAATTATATATTCCATATAAACGTGAATATGAGAATAATAAGAAATATGTTTCGATGGAGTGTAAGTTGTGAAGAAATATCATACCTTACATTTCCATTTAGTTCAACACGATATAACCATTGATATATTTGTTTTAAAAAAGTTATTAATTTATAAAAAACAATATTAATATTTATAATAACATATATGAAACATTAATGAAATATTTCCCCCTGCGCATTAATAATATTTTATTGCTAGAAATTTTTTGTGTGTTATCTGCTTCATTTTCTCATGCATGTTTTTTTCAAAAAGGTTCATATTATTTGGAATAGGATATTGATACATAATATTAATAATAATATTAATGTTATAAATATCATATTTTTTGTTATATACATTTCATAAATCATTCTTATATGTTGGACATGTAAAATGAATCGTATCGCTTCGTGAAGATGGTAGGCTATACATACGTATGAGTGATGATGGCATTACATTAATGATTGAAATGTTAAGGAATTAGATTATATGTTAAATTTTCAGAATAAACATCATGTAATATGTATCATATATATTCATTATTTCAATAATTATGACGATCCCTATGATTTAGTGATGGAAAACAAATTACATTGGTTTGAGATGTTGGAGTCTGTCTTGGGCATGAGCAACGACTTTAATTCATATATTATGGAGAAAGGGATAGATAAAAAGTATGAAATCAACATAATAACATCTCATTATAGTTAATATATTTGTGTGGTTATATAGTAATTTTTAATACACAATTGAATAGGATAAATGAAGAAGTAAAATAGAAAGATCTCGGTGAAGATGATTACCTTCACTAAGAGAGACCCCCTTTGGATCTCTTATTAAAGACCCAAGAATATCTATTTTGGGATGAAAATGAAATCATCTATGTGGATAATGATTTTGGAGAGATATTTTCTAGTGTTTTAAGAGATACATGGATTAATAGGTTTAAATAATTAGTGGTATGATGTTCCAATTCATAAGTGGGGTGGGAATTTCTTAGAAACTACATGGATATTTCCCAAAAGAATACAAAATATTAAAATAATAGATAATATAAATGATTAAAAATGACCATATATTCAATTTTTGGATATTATATGTCTAAAATATGTCCAACATATAAATTTTTTACATTTTTAATTGGAAAAGTACCCTTATATTTTCGTTTGACACCTAGTAAACTCATTTTAATCTTAACATGGGTAATTAATTTTTTAATATTTTTACTATTAATTTTGAAAAAAAAATTAAGATGGAATTATTAAATGATATTAAATATATTTATTAAAAACATGAAATAAAATTTATAAAATTACATTCATTTAAGTAGAAGAATTTAATTTAATATAAGCTCCTAAACTGTGTTGGAAAACTATTTTTCATGAAATATATTTTTCAAGCGTAAGATAATATTATATTAACTATAGGACTAGAAATCATATATATATATATATATTAATATATTTTGATATATAATATAAAAAATTATTTTAAATCATTCATAAGTAATGATTATTTTAATTAATTATAATGGGTAGTCTTTATGCCTTAAAAAATAATTCTCCGACAAAAACCCCTTTTACCTTAGAATGTATGTATCATTATTTCTATAAAATTAGTAGTCAAAAAGTTATTAATTTTACATATTATAAAATATTTTAATAAATAAATGGAGTAATAGTTACATAAAATATTTCACAATTATAATTAAAAGATTATTTCTAATGGAGAATTTAAAATATACATTCTAGGTTTATTTTTACCATTTATATGGAAAAATGATATCAGTACTCTTAAATAAAAATTTTTATATAATTAATTATTAAAATGATCATGGTATTATATTATTAATAAATTTTTACTTTTAATTACTATATTGTAGTCTTTGGTATTAATGTTTTTCCTCATAAAAAAATTTCTTCCTCAAAATTCACAGGGATTCTATTTTGTTAACAAATGAGGGAGGTTCTTATTTTTTAAAAAAAATATAAGGATGAAACAAATTTTACTTATGATATAAAATATTTATTTATAACTAGGTATATGTATATCCATTACATATCCCATCGTCATAATAACAAGTGTCACATTATACTTGCATAATGGCCTAGTGCAATGCCATACCTATATCGTTGCCTCTGTCACCACCTTCTTATATATTTCCTATGTCACCACCTTCCTAGGTCATAATTTCATCAAATCCAATGTCATAACTCCACCAAGGGGATCTAAAAGATTTTTAAATGGTCTTTTGGATGCAGTATTATGAGTTTTACCAATCAGGTTCTAGCCCAACTGTGAGGGTGGTTTTTGTTTATAACATCCTATATCTCCCACGTTACATTCTCTATTTAATGATGTATATTAAGTAAAATTACCATTAATGTAATTTTATTCATAAATACTTTCTCTCTAGTATCAATAATATTTATGGGATCTTAACAGTAGGATTGATCATGTTCAAATTATATTTCCTCACAGCTGTCCAAATGCATTTGGTCTATCTTGTACTTCTTTAACAATGACATATGGAACACACTAGGTATTTTATAGAGACTGGATTTCATTTAAAATTGATAATCCATAAAAATAATTATTTCTGTAATTAAATAAGGTTATATGTACCTATTTATCAATTTTACATTCTTATCAAACCTTATAAGTCTCTTCCATGGTGATACATTTATGAAAACATGATCTCCCACTTGCTATTAAAAATAACTCTTCTTATTATCAGTATAACAGATTTTCCTAAATTTATAGGCTTTACTATGATCCTAATTAGACTTATTATTTTACATTATATTCTCAACATATTCTTGACCACCATGTTTTAATGTCACCAACATCAACCCAATATGATGGAGAATGATATTTTTTTATATAATTATTCAAACTACACCATATGAATATATAAATGGAAAAAATTATTATAGTAAAACACTAATTTATGTAAATAATGAACCCAAATTCTGTGTAATTTAATTGAAAACTAGATAATCATGTATTACTATGTTTTAATAGTCCTTTCATACTTTCCATCAATTTAGAATAGTAGGAGGTGCTCAAATAAAGCTTACTATAATGAGACTTCTGAATAATATTTGATAATTTTGATGTAAAATGAGGATGATGACCTAACACCAATGAAATATTTGTTCCATAATATAATAAAAACTTATTAATATATACCCTTGTTAGGTTCTAAATAGGTAAAATTTAGCTTATAGTGAGGAAATGTGTTGGTTTGGAAATGTGATCAATAATAAACAATGTTACATCATTCCTTCTAATATTATTTATTAATAGAATGACAATGTACATAGTAATTTCATCCAATTGTCACATAGTAAATGGAATAGGTTTATTTAATCCCCAACAATAATGTCTCTTATCCTTCATCTATGGGGGGGGCTAATCATTTTTTTCATTTTCAAAAGCCGGTTTATGGGTTCCCGGTACCCCACTACATGATTCCAATACAACCACTTTCACCATTACACAAAAACATCAAAAACCAATGGAAATGTCCAAGAAACCACGAACGAAGGCATAAGGAAATCAGAAATGCTGGCCAAACCTCAGAAAGGGTTACCTTGAACGTCCCCCGATGTGTCTATCAACACTGGCCCAAATCCTCCTATCGACAAACTCCACTGGAATTCACCCAACCTTCAAGAAAAATGAAATGGACCTCCAAGAAGAATCCATCATCAAAGGACGTCAAAGAAACCAAAATGAAGATGACTAGATCCTGACTCCGTTAGGACCCTGATCCGTAGACAAATCAGAAGTTCCACCTTTACCATAAACAACATTTCTTATTTACCTTCATTAAAAACCCATCCTTCACATCCCAACCAGCCAACATTTCATACCAATACATAAAATCATTAAACCCTCACATAGAAATTTAAAGAAGTGTTGTTGAACACTACAACAAAAATCTCCATACTAGAAATCATCCAAATGAAAACCTTAAGCAATTTCAGAATCAATGTCACCCAAAATTACAGAAACCCTCATGAGCATAAAATCCAATGCTCCAGCCTCAGATCATCAGCCATCAAATCCTCATCTCACCGCGATTCCCGACCGCAGAAGCTCACGACAAGGAACGAGAAACATGACCTCAATCGACATCAACACATTCAACTAACCTCAAACCTCTTCCTAAGAGTGAATCATCAAATCCGAGACCAATTACAGATCATGGACAAAGTAGAACTCCAAACTAAGATCGACTGCAAAAAAAACCATAAATAGAAAAATCTCACCGAAACGCCGGAAGGAAGATTGCCAAAATTCAAATCCCGTCACCTCCATCCCAGACGCTCACGAAGACCACATCGATCAACCCGACTTATAGACAGAAGACGTGGCGGCACACTTAGGCCGTAGAAGTAGGATCTTGGCCTCTGACCGGCACTGTGCTTCATTAAAAATCCCTATCTGGTGAAGGGGGATTAGGGTGAGGAGAGGACAACAGCGATGCGAGGGATGGTTGAGTCCATGAATCCACCGACGTCACTGCAACTGAGGATCCACCATTGTAACCTCACAAAGCGCAAAGGAGGAGACGTCGCGCCAACCCTAGACGAAGGAGGCGGTGACGAGGAAAAGATTTCGTGAAGAGCGCCCCTTATGGGTTCATATGAATCCCTCACCTATGGAAAACCATGCATCCTAATATATATTCAATAATTTCATACTTCATGTTATCCCATAAAATATGTTCCCTATAATAACTATATATCTTGGTGTTACCAAAAATGTGTAATGAAATTAATCATATGATAATCATAAAATATTTCCCTTTTTAAATTGGGTATAGATTAAACCTATAGTCCCTTTCAAAATTTCAGTATTTGATCCTCACAAATGTTTTCGACTAATTTACCATAATTCAATATTTAATTTTTTTTATGAAAATTCTCATCATCTGATTATGAATTTTTTATATTTTTCAATAAATGAGTTTTTCAATTATTTGAAAATGTAATGATGTATCCCCATCATTAATAATTCACATATCAATATTTATTAGATCTGTGAAAATTATATCCCTATAAATCCATATTTGATTCACAACTCCATTATTATTCCTCCTCAATGCATATGATACATTAATTTCCTCCCTAGATTGAAGTGTATTTGTAAATCATAATCCTTTTTTAATTAAAACCATCTCCTTTTCCAAATATTGGTAACATTTTTGTGGAAATATGAATTTAAATCTCTTATGGTCCATGTATATCTAAAATCATTCTCTATAGATATAATGTATTCATGTAATGAAAGTAAATATTATGGCTACAAAATCAATATCCTGAGGTTGATAGTTTAGTTCATGATTTATTAACTGACATAATTCATATGAAATATGTTTTTTATTTTTCATGAGGACACAACCAATTCACTTCTTTAATTCACCATTATACGTAAAAAATCTAGCATTCCATGTTGATAGTTTCAAATGGGTAACATTGACCAATATCCTTATACAATATTCAAAACATTCTTAAAATTTCATTATCTATATCAACTTAACCAATTTACATGTAATCTTGGTTAATGTGTAATCCAATATAAAAACCATTAAATGTATCACTGATAGTGACCCTAAAAAATGATGAATCTGTGTACCTAATTTTTTTACAATGCTTTATAAAACTCTTTTAATTATTATTCATTCATATGATCAACTGAGATTCCATCCTTAGTGACAATATGGGTAGTAAAATAATATTTTTCATGCCATAATTCACACTTACCAAATTTTCTATAACTATATTTATCTATAAGAATTTAAATAATGATCTACATGTGATTATCATGATCTTCATAGGTCTTTGAATACACCAATTTTTCATTAATGAATACCATAATTAAATTACCTATAAATTCCTTCAATAAAATATTCATTAGATCACTAAAAACTGACTCTATTTTAGTCAATCCAAATTGAATTATTTTAAACACTTAATCTCTATACCTTTTTCAAAATATTGTATTTTTAATTTCTTCCTTCTTTACTCATAATAGATGATACCCAGAACAAAGTCAAATATTTTAAAAAATTGAGCTCTATGCGGTTGATTGAATAATTCATCAATGTGAGGATAAATATACATGTTCTTTATCATAAAGGAATTTATTACCCTATAATCAATACACTTCATAATGGATCTATCTGTTTTCTAACTAAATGAATATGGGATTCCCAATTTGAAACACTGGGGAAAATAAATCCCTTTTCATGCAACTCTACTAGTTGTTTCTTCAACAACACTGACTCCATATAGTACATTCTATAAGGGTTCATTTTTATATTTTTAAAAATGATTAAATCAATGGAAAACTTGACTTCATTATCTGTTTGACATTCATTTAATTCCTAAAGAAATACATCAAGGCATTCTTATATAGTGTGCACTATCTCAGTTTTATGATGACATTTTCCAATCGTAGATTATGTTTCCAATTTTTCCTCGGATTCTCATTTTAAAGATTTACTAGAGGTGCATCTAGAAATGACTCAAATGATGAGTCCTATACTCGGATTATAAGGTAATCCAAATCATTATCACAAAATATAATTTTCTTCTAAACACAATAAATATTATAATAATATTTTTAATGTAATCCTATTTCATGTATTATATAAAAGACATCCAGAGGTTTGATAATAAATTTAGAAGATAGAGAATTTTTATTTGATATAATTTGAACTGTTTAACATATCCTTATCAAAGTAATATTTCCATTATGATTTTTAACTGACTACAATATTATTAAGGATCTAAGGAAATATATAATTTTCATGGAAAACAATGAATATTTAAAAGAGTGTGAAGATCTAGTATAAAATAATGGATTGTCTATAATATAGGATATAATTAATGTGCCGATCACCACATCATTGGGAACATCCACATCAGTTGTAGTGAATGCATAAACATGGTATTCCCCCAACAACCTCTTTTAATGTTTTTTCCCTTGATGATTGGGGAATTTTTGTGAATAATTCCTCATTTATCTAAATTTTAAGCATTGTAAATCATGTTTCTTCCCATTATATTCAATATATAGGCAACCCTTATCACAACAATTGTACTAAGCTCCCATGCGGTTCAAAACGTTTAAAGGATTTTTCATCCCATTATTTATACATAATATAAATTTATTCATTTTTATTTTATTATTTGACGAATTCCATTTTCTAAGGTGTTCATCCAATATTTACACCTTGAATATATGGGATTTAGAAAATTACCTATCTATTTTGATATTTTGTAAAATTATTTCATCATATTATAAAGATTCTTGAAGAACCAGTTCCCATAAAATACATGGATTAATACCCTAAAATACATGATGCATATTTAATTATGAATTTCATATGTAATTTTATCATAACTATATAATCTTTTAAAAGTATCATCAAAATCTATAACACATTTTTATCATTTTTCATTACAGTTGGGGAAGTATCTATTCATTTTCATATATTACTATTGAGGGATATATTTTTTTGAATAATATATCATTCATATATATCTATTCCATGTTTTCTATTTCCACTTCCTCTCTAGTATTCATTATAAAAAACAACCATTGTTCAACATCAACATTGAATTAGTTTTCTAAAAATAGGACCTTTTCCTTTTAATCACTGCTCAATGCAATAAATATCATTTTAAAAGACTTAAACCATTTCTAAACTATATCAAGATTAGTATTCCAAAAAACATTTTGGTATATTCTATCGAAAGAAGTTATACAACATAGGATAATTTCACATTGGAACGATAGGTTGATCAATTAAGGAATGGTTATTTTTGTAAATTGATAAAGCTACCCTGCTATAACCATGATCTTCTTAATTTCAGTACCATATGTATTTGATTACTCGGTATTGAAAATTATACATTTACCTTTGTTTTTGATACCATTATTTATTTAGTAATCCATTTCTAAATAATGGTGTGTACTATATTAGCTTATGATATTGTGAATTCTAAATCATAACATATAATTTTTATTATAGTTTAACACATAACATAAATAAAATATGTATTCCTTGTCAGTCAAAGAATCCTTTACATATTTTCTTTGAGAATAGAACTAAATCTTAAAAATATTTTAAAACCCCTGATAATGGTTAGTAATGAAAATGTGAATTATCCTAATAATGTTTCTTTGGAGTTTCAAACCATGTGCGGATTGAGGACCATTGTCATGTACTATGTGGCAATTGACTCAAATCTGAATATTCCCTTTCATTGTTATGACCACTATGTAAAACAATTCTAGAAAAATTTTCACATATAGTATCTTGACAAGGATATATTTCTAGGGAAAACCCAAAATAACTACCTAACCAAAAAATTAGGATTTTCTCTTTTACGTATACATATCTTAAACATTATTTATTATATTATGATCCCAAAGCTATGCTTTCTTAAACAATGTTCCCAAAATTTGTACTAAATATCCTCTAATATAAACAATAACAACCCTGATCCCAGTAGCCTAATGTTGTTCCTAAAATTATTACATTATCATTGATAAAGGGGGTGAAATCTTAAAGGACTGATAAATTTAGTATTCTTAAAGAATCAGATACATACATGATCCCAATTTTACATTTGGGATAGTATATAAACCATAACAATATAAAACGATTGATATCATTGAAACTCTTTCAAAGAATACATCTTCATATCTTGGGGAAAGGAAATAACATTGTTAGCTACAATTCTTAGTAAGGGTTGTGTATAATGGAATCCTTCAGGAGTAAATTAGGCATAATCAATATGGATAGGCAAATAACTAAGAACACATTCCATTTAAAAACTAACTTGAGCATTAAATGTTTCCATTGATAATATCAATGGAATAATCTTATTGATAATAATAAGTAAATTTTCAGTGTGGTAAATGATAAATATTGGACATCATGATATATATACATTCAAGACCTTTCACAAACTAATTTTAAAACCATGGGTAATGACTTTTTTAATTTACCCAACTATATCCCACATGAGACCTATGAACACCTCAAGGTGCTATATAATTCTGGGACCCACTTGTCAAAGCATTTCCAAATCAATTATCATATGTGTAATGATCAATTTAACTCATGAGAAATATGAATTATAAATAAATTTCCATGTTTAATTGATAGTATATAATATTTAAATTTACCCAGTAGTCAAATAACTTTCAATGAGAAAATATTATATGTAGAAATTATATATGATTTATGAAATAAGAATATCCAAGTTATAGAATATAGGAATTTATTGGAACTATAATATATAGTGATTATAAGAGTATAAACATTCCAAAACAAATTAACATCCAAAAAATTAATATAAGACAAGGTATGACCATTAGTTCATCGTGAATATAGGTTTGTAATGAAAGAAAGTATATGGGAAGAATAATGGGAATGGAGGTGAAATATTAAATTAAACATTCATAAATTATTTTTCTCTATAATATCATTGAAAACTAGTATAATAATAAAAATATCATAAAATAGTTATAGTGATCGAGATTTTGGTTATCACCATATATGTTAAATACATTCTGTTTGACCGTTTTTAAAGAAAATAAAAGAAATAGAAATCAAAAAATATTAAAAATATTGCATTAAAACCTTTTTCATAAATCAATGATGACATATAGTTTCTATAATAAATAACATGATAAAATAAAATGAAAATTTTAAAACATTTTTGAAAAATACGGATATTAAAGAAAAATTCACAAATTAAATGAGAATAAATATAAATTTTTATTCTAAGAATTTTATAACATGATTCAAGTACCAATGGGAGAAAATATGAATGAAAATATGTAATATCTTTAAATATAAATATAATAATAAAATTATTTGAATAATTAATAATGAATGATATGATTCATTAAACAAAAATATATGCAATCACAAAAGAACATGTGATTGTAAAATAAATTCTTACCTCTTTAAAAACATTTAAACTATAACCTATTAAAATAATAAACATTAATTGAAACATTAATCATCATTAATAAAATTTTCTTCCTGATAAATACATCAATGTTTTACTATAAACAAAAAATAAAAGTGAATAGCTTTATAATAACAATTATGTCTCATTGGAGTGGAAATTGACACAAAATTCCTTACCACACGCTTCCATTTAGTTTAATGGTTTTTGACATCCTGTATATTAGTTTTAAAATTTTTATTAATGTATAACATAACCATATTAATATTATTAATATCAAATATGATCCTCTTTTAACATGTTATCTCATTTCCATTAATAATATTTCATTATTTCCATTGTTTTTGGTGTTAACAACTTCGTTTTCTCATGCATGTTTTATCATGGATGTTTTTCTTCTGGTTCATAGGATATAGGTCCATCATATAAAGAATATTATTAATGTTATAAATAACATATATTTTTCATTAATTATAATTTTTTAATTATTATTTATTGTTGGACATAGAAAATGAATAGCATCACTTCGTGGTGATGGTAGGTCGTATATATGAATGAGCAGCAATATCATTCCTCTAATGTGTAAAATAGTATGTAATTAGAAGATATATTATTATAAATTATTAATATAATTTATTATTTGTCATATAAATTCATTATTTACATAATTATTAATATCCATGTGAGTCATTAATGGAAATAAATACATCAGTTCGTGATATGGTAGCTCACCATACACACAAGGAATGGATTTGTTTCACGTTAGAGGGATATAAATATAGATATATATTATTACATAAATATAATTACATATTATTATATGTAATATTTTTATTTTCATATATTTTAATTTTGAGTACATAATTTATAGCGATAAAAGAATATTTAAAAAGATAGATATCTATGAAGATGATTACCCTCAATTAACGAAACTTCCTTTGGATATCTTATTTAGGACCCCAGGATTGGACTTTAGGGAAACTAAAACCCTATATAAACTAGAAAAGAATTTTTGGATTTATTTTTTCTTTTATGGGTTTAAATTAATGGTTTAATATGTGTTAATATGGGGGGGGATAGGTGACATTTTATAATTTGGGGAGGGGACCTTCTTGAAACAAAATGGAAATTTACCCAAAAAATAAAAAATGATAGTCATTCCCATTAAAATGCATCCAAAGTACCATAGATTAAAAATTTTGATAGTATAATCTCAATATATTTGAATCCATTTGTATTTTGAAATGTTTAATTTTAAAAATGTAACATATATTTTCATTTGAATCCCCCCCCACCTCGGTACACGATTTAACCTTAATAGGGGTAATGCATTTTTAAATTTTTTTAATATTCATTGTAACCAAAAAAATACTTTTAGCATATTTCATAATATAATTTAGTATTACTCAAAATATATTTTCTATTTTATCAAATTTAATTCTTCAAATTAGTATAATTATATTTAAATAAATTCCCGTAAATCATTATAAAAAATCATTTTTCATAAAATACATTTTCTAAGGATAAAATGCTATTATATTAACTATAGGATAAGTAATAATCATTATATATATTAAAATTAATATATTTTGGTTTATAATCAATATATTTAATTTAAATCATTCATCAATAAATATTAATTTAATTAATTATAATGGATAATCACGATGCTCTAAAAAATACATTTTGGAAAAATTTCTCTTTAAACACAAAATGTTCTTAAATTTATTTATATAAAACTAATAGTCAATAATTTTTTAATTTAATATGTAGTAACACATCATTATAAATAAGGTGGGTAATATTTAAAGACTAAATTTTCAATTATTCATAAAATCGTATTTCAAAGTGAAATTTTCAAAAATTCATTCTATTATTATTTTGACTAACTAAAAAATCGATATTAATCCTATAAAAATAGAATTTTTCTATCATTAAATATTAAAATGAACATTTTATTATAATTTTATTAAAATAAGATGTTCACTTACTATAATTTATGATCATATGTCACATTTTTCTATTTTGACATTGGTTCAAATGTTTTCACATGGACACTTTTTGAATATTTTAATGAAAAAATTTTGAATTTCTTTTCAAAATAAAAAATATATTTTCTATTTTAACATATATGTTATAAAGGATTAATATCACTATCATTATCATTAATTCTTGTTTGGACATACATTATTCATTTTAATTTTTTATTCAATAAAGACTCACTCTTTCCATTTGTTTTATTTTTTTTCAATAATGGATATAAATATAATAGATATTTTCATAGTTAAAAATCTATTTCTTATGGGTATAAGGGATCTCTCTTAACACCCATTTTTCGTTAGGTTAAGAAATTTCTCCCTCTAAATCACTTTCTCTATCACATTAATATTATGTAATTCTTTGAAAATCTATGTATATGTATCTCACATATATATATATAGATCATTTTTCCATCATTTGATAGGGTAGTACACATCATAAGTTATTTTATCTAATGAAAAGCATTTCATTTTAGGGGTAATTTGTTTTATGATTATTCCTTAAGATTGGTTTCACACATAAAGATGTACATATTTGAAGGGGTACACCCGTATAGAACTCCCAGACATATGGGAATATTTTCTCCGGAGTCATTATGTATTTTATTAAAGAGTAAATCTAATCCATTTGTGAATCTATCCACTTTGTGATTTTCTCCCGGCAGTTATCATTGACTTATGTTTATTTGATGTTTCTTATTGTGGAAATATTTATTAATCTTTTGTGATATTGTGATACCATTTTAGTTATTTTATTCTCCATTTTATTATTCCTGGTAAATTTTAAAGGAAATAATACACTAATTCTCAAGTCTTAGATTTATACCTTTTTAAAATTGGTTTAATATGGTTTTTTAAAATTGCAAATTAATATTTATGAATTTTACTTTTTCATTATGATTTCTTATGAAATGTTTTACAAAAATAATTGGGTATAAAATATGATTTATTTAGTAATAAAATGTTTGCATTCAGCCTAATGGTTAATTTTTAAAAGGGTAAATATTGTAAAAGTATTCATGAATTAATCAGTTTCTATATTTCATTTTTATTCACCTTTTTGAGAATTTATATTATTTATCAATGTTTTAAAAAGATTTTTCAAAGGGTTTTAAAGATGTGTTGGGACATGGAAGAGGTCAATATGATAATTTTCAACATATCTTTTATAAATAATTCTTGTTAAATTATTAATACTTTTTTCATTGAAAAATCGATACTAATTAGAATTATTCAAATTTTGATTTAATATTTTACTATGTAAGGGTGATGGCGTAATTCTCAAAAACTATAAAACATAAAGAACTTCATATGTAAAAAAACGAATTCATAAATTAAAAATAAAAATTATGTAAGGTTTCATGTTGGGTAATAATAGTTTAATTTTTTAATATAATAATTATGAAAACATTATGCTTCTAGAATTATAATATCATATAGCCTTCATACATTTCAATAAATTATAAAATTATAATGTCACTTGTGTGTACGTGTAGACTATAACATCCATGATGTAATGTGATTTTTTTTCATTTCAATTTCATAGGGATTGAAATAAGGATATATTCAATGAATATAAAATATATATATTTATATATGATATAAAATTACCTTGTTAAGGTGAATTATTATTTTCCTTTATTTCAAACATTCGTTGAATATTCGAAATGTCGTTCATGCATACGTATGACATTCCGTCAATAGGACCAGTGTAATTATTATATATATATACATGCCTTCTATAAAATATTATAAATATATTTAATTAATATTTAATTTTTGAATATCATAATTACTATTCAAAATATTATGAAACCATGTCCAAATTACAATGGCCAAAACTACTGAAACAAAACATATTTGAAAAATGAAGTGGTAATCACCCAAGAAATTTATTTTAATAAAAAATAGTCAATAAATGTGTGAAAAAAGGTTATAAAAAATAATTAATTGTATGATATTTACTTTTATGGGTTTTAAATATATTTATATTAAATATATAATTATTTTACATTAGATTTCAACACATATTAGTGAATTCAGAACCGATTTAATGATTTCTCATCTCACTTTAGTTTCGGTGAGATATATGAAATATATACTACGTCATCATTTAATGTGGGGTATAGAATACCTCAAATATGTGAAATTTAATTATTCCATTTATATTCATGGTATTTAATGTTTCATTTCATATTATTATGTTAATTGTTGTTATTATTCAAACGTTACAAAATAATTAATGATTTCTTTCACTATGTCATCATTAATTAGTAATTTTTTTGTTAAATCCTCCAATGGGGGAATCATTAGATTTATAAATTAATTCAAAAATATTTTATTATCCACTAGATATTTCTATAAATAATAATTATTCCATTATTTTTACACTCTTTAATTACTGGTGATATAAAAATCATGTTTTTATGGAAATTGGATTTGTTTTAATAATTGGTAAGGAATAGTTTTCTTCCATGTATATATTTTACATAAAATGTTTTAAATAGTATATTTACTATTCTAAAATTATTTATTATGTTTGAATATAATAAAATTAATTAATTAAATATTTTTATTATTTTCTAAATGAGGTATTTATTACCTTTCTTTCAATAGTGTGAGAGGATTGTTTTTTAACATATATAGCATAAAAAAAGTTTCATATATACATAAATGATCAATTTTTTGAAGACCAAGTTTAAATTTTACAAGGATTGTTTCATTTAATATAATTTCATATATGTTTTATATATATTTTTATTTTAATTAAGTGATTTAAAATTGAAAATGGGTGATTTCTACAAGAAACATTACAGAGATTGTTGTAATGTACTTTAATCAATTCCAATATACTTTGATGAATAATTTTCATTATAAAAAATATAGTTAAAAAGTAACATATACTATATTTTTATATATATATTAAGTACATATTATCTATGGAAAGTATTTAAATTCCCTATAATTGATCATATAAAACATAAAATTAATAAATTTTAAGGAATATTGATTAATTTTTATTTTTCATTTATATGATAAATGCATTTAAATTTTTATGTAATGAGTGGGTCCAAAAAATTTATGTCCCCTAGATGAATTTGTTTGTATCATGAGAAAAACTGTTTGGCTATCCTTATAAAATTATTTTTTGGTGAGTACCTACCCATAAATTATTCTTTCTTGGCACAAGGCATCTATTGTATATTATAGATGTTTGGAATTATGCATTCCACCATTTTAAAATATGTTATTAATGTCTAGGAGATTATTTTGAATAATATCCATCTATAAGATTCTTTCTGATTTTATTATTTATATGGGATCATATGATCATCATTTAATCCCAAAATATTATTCATTATGCTCATGTTGTTGATTAAATATAAGCGTGCATCAATTATTTGTCTTTTCATATTGATTATTCCTTTTTTACACGTGGAAGAATACATATTAGGTAATCCGCACAGGGAATTTCTGATCACCATTTTTTCTATTTATTCCAAGTGATATGAAGAAGGAATAATTTGATAAGCATAGTTTTGTATATTATGTACTTCCACTATGTTTCGCACACATAGGTTTTCAAATTTAATATGAGATTCATGCACGTAACTACTTTAACGAAACTACTAAATGATTTAGTACTTTTGGATTTTATTTCTTATATCATGTTCCAAATTAATAATTTATTCATGAAGTCTGTTCTATAAGGGTCAAGATATTTATAGATAGTATCAGAGTATGATTATTTTAATCCTTATGAACCTTATTTGTGAAATCATTGATTAGAAAACAGAACAATGTGAATTATTTTTAAGATAAATATAATTATATGAAACTATTTTAAATTTCCAAAAGGTATCGATTAAATGGTTCCCCAATATAATCATTATTTCTCATAAAACTATTTTTAGCTTTCTTAAAAATATTTAATAAGTAGAATTCATGCTAATCTTGAATGTGACTGATAATTAATTGACTAAAATTAAATTTTTTGTTAAGACAGTCTTCATTTTACGGGCTAAGAAGAAACCCTCCATGACATTAAGAACATAATAATAAACAAACTTTGTTAATAAATTACATGTATTTTTGTGTGAAAATTTTATTTTTTCAATACATTTTATTATTATGGATTTAACAAAGTGTAAAATCTTTATTTATTACATTGAAATATATTTTTAATTATATTAAGTGGTTGACATGAAGTCAGGATGGGATTCTAAGGCCCGTATACACTTGATGTTGATAGAATATAAATAATATATATATATATATATATATTATAGGTATATTAGATATTTCGCAAAAAATATATAACTCCCATGCAGTGCATCGTAAGAGAAATCTAAGACCGTTATTTTCCCCAAAACTCATGATTTACCCTAGGTAGTGTATAACATTGTTGTGTGTCAGGTGTTTGGAAACCTCTCACATGATAATATCCATTTTATTTTTAATTAATTTATTATTCATTTTTTATATAATAAGTAATTACTAACTCAAAAATGGTGCATCATATAATAAATATGACTACACCATTAGGTCAAGAATGCGGGGTTTAGCCTAGGTAGGTTCTATCTTTTTTGAGCATCAGGCATTTCATCCGATCATACCTGAAGATAATTTAACATTTCTATAAATATGTTGATGGGATGTGAGAAATAATTATAATTATATTGTTATTATTATGATTATTTTCATTAAAAATTGAAAATATACCTCCAAAATTAATAAATTGTGTTGTGGTGTAAATAATAAGTTGGAAATTTAATAATTATGATAATATTAATTTTTCCAATTTAATACAAATGTGAAATACATATAAATTTAATAACAGTTACCTCTTTTTAATGGTTTTTATTTTTAAATTTTTAATGGTGTCATTGATGGGTGGTTTTAAATAATAAAAATTTTAATTTTTCATTATTATTTTTATATTGGGAATAAAAAATTGGTGTATATATATACGTCGATGAAATATATATATATGTATATATATATAAGGGTGTATATATATGTATATAAAAATGAGTGTTTATATATAACATGTATATATATGGGTGTATTTTTATTTTTCAGTTAGATAATTGATTATTAATTTCCCCAGATAAATGATTTTGTGTGGTTAATTTATTAACATCACACATTTAATCAATGTTTTGATTGAATTATTCATGATGATAATTATTACATGGAATTAATAATAATAATATTATTATTAAAATATAGTTATTATTATTATTATTATTAATTTTGGAAAAATAATATATGTGTTGAATACATGTGTATGTATGTACTAGTGCATCAAATAAATATTTTTAATGGTTGTGCTGGAATATGTAAAATAATACAATGTTCCATGGAGAAATTCTTCAAGATAAAACTAATTAAAATGATTATAAGAAATAAAATAAAAATTAAATGAATCAATAGAGTTGCAAAATAAATTATAAAATAAATATTGGTATGGAGTAATGAATAAATTAATTTAAATGGTTTTATCCCTTTTTATTCTTTTCTCCCTTCCTTTTTTATTTACATATTATTTTTTAATTATATTTTCGTTTTTATTTTATATCCTTTTATTTTTCTGTCTCTGTTATTGATTTTATTGACTTTCTTTTTTTCTTCCACTCTTCTCTCCTTATCCTCTCAAATGTCTGTCACACCCCCTCCTATCAAGGTGGTGCATGACCCCCCTTTTCATCATAAGCCATGTGCACCTCCTTCTCTTCTCTATTTCCAATAACTTCAAAAGTGCAGTGAAGCTCTGGGTAAGGTATAGTATCCACACCATGAATCACTGAGTTTCATCTGTTCTCAGTGAAGCAATATTCTGGGTAATTCATTTAATTAAAAGTTGGGTTTTCCCTAAATAATCTGATTTCTTTTGTTTTAGGTCAAATCAATGGTTTCCGCAGAACATGGGATATAATATGACTAGAAGGTAGAGTGTGTTTGACCTTTCTAGTCATTTCATCACATTATTTAAAGTGTAATATTGTACCACTCATCACTACAACCCAGTGAAGCCAAAATAATGTATTTAATTTAATTAAATTGTTTCTCCTTGATCTTTGTGACACTTATTTAATGGAACCACCTTCCTAGGTTTTTTCCATGTCATTGGATACCCCTTTGGGTGTGTTGACATCGTTTTCCATTTACCATTGGCCTTGAAAAATCTGTCGATCATTACATGAGTGTGTGCAATAACATGGGATGTGGTTTTAAATTGATTAAATTTTTTTGGATGAATCTGTAACCATTTATTAGGTTTCCCATTAAATATTTACGCCTAAGTACTAGTTTTTATATATCATATCATGTCTTGACAAGGAATAAATGGATTAAATATTCTTACACTAATAAAGTGAAACTTTTGTGAAATATTATTTTATTATTATTAGTAATGAATATTGGATGAAATGAATAGTAAAAATGACATTAAATTAGTTAATCAAATTGGGGAAATCATAAATTATTTCTCTTACATATATATATTCCTTGTTGTTTTAAATATATCGGGATGAGAAGAGAATGTGGGTTTCTTATTAAGGACCCGCATTTGGACTCTCCATACTCAATGGGATACAGTACTACACACTAGGAAAGCGATGTTTTAGGATCATAAGGAATGGTTATTCCATGGGTTTTTTCTACACTTTTGTGTAATGCTGGTTCCCTAATGGGAAACCAATAATGGATCTGCTGCAAAATTATCTACACCCAGCCTAGGTTGATACATGATCACATATGTGTGATACATGTGATTGACTCATAGTTACCATACCACGAGTGATACTTAGGCTCCTATGAGTATTTCCAGGGACAGTCTCATGAATTAGATTTAAATGATTGGACTCTTCCAAGAGAACCTCAGGGATGGGATCAAATGCTACCTCTTAAATTATCATTTTTAATTTTAATGATTGAGATTAGTTATTTATACTGTATAGATTATTTCATCATACTTTTTTGACATCTCTTGTGACATTAGTTCACCTAGTTTGACAGATGTATTATATCCCATGAAAAAGAAAAATTCTTGGGGGTATGACCTCTTTATTGTTTTGTATTACATATTCCATTCTATATATATTATTCTACTATATTAGGCACACTTTCAAACATCTCTCTTAGGCCAAAGCAGGTGGAATGAGATGGGTGACAACATGGGAAACTGGACCATGTTATAGTTTTTTTTATTTAAGTTATATAAATTTATTATAAATATATGGCACAATGCTATTTTTCTACAGCGGAAAATGGAATTGTCTATACACTGTGGGTACTGGCCTATTGAGATAATAACTCAATCCCTACTCAAGCACTATTCGGTACCAGAGTAGACATTATGTATGTAAGTATGGATTTAGGAGAGATTACAACTTACAATGCTTGATTTCATTTCTATTTTGGATTGATATTGTTTGTAGAGGAACACGCCTTGCTCGAGATGCCATGTCTTAGTTATTTTTGGTATTAAGTAGTTTTTTTAGTATACAGCCTATGCTGGTAACCTCTACCCATGGACTTTTATTTATTTACTTTTGGAATCATACATTCACATCATCCTTGTATCTGTTATTAGTATTTATCTTCATCTGTTATAAATTTGTTTTGGTAATTTATCTGCTTCTGCAAAAATATACTTACACATTATTCATTCTCTACTTGTGCATATTGACTTTTTCTATGTAATACCTTATCCAATGAGTTCATAGACTCCCCATAGGATTACACAAGGCCCTCACTGCTCGTCGGTAGCCTCTAGCCTTGGGGGATATGTGCTGGAGGTCATTTGGCCCACTATCTCAGGGCCTGTTTCAGTGGTACTCAAGGTGGGACACTACAAATTGGAATTTGAAATAGTGTCCATTTGATGGTACCATGATGATGATGGGACCTTATAGGTGGAGGAAGATGGAAATCCCACATTAAAGGAGGAGGATCATGAAGAACTACTTTAAAAGTTAGTTTGGATACCTCTCCCATCATGAGGCCATTTTCAATAGAATGACTGAGGTCAAAATCCCTGTGAAGTAAAATTCATTCGCGCTAGGCCAAAATCGGACAATATCATGATCCGTGGATTGAATGGGCCATTAAAAATTACATCAGATCCTTGTAATATTCCATCTATCTTACTTTTTGGGTTATACAAGAGGCTAGGACCTAATAAATCTTAATTTATCATGTTCTTAGATGTTTCTAACCTACGTGTAGGGGAAACCTAAATTTCCTAGTTTGGGATTTTGGTTATTGTTTATGATATTTACTATTGATATGACTTTAACATTCAATGAAAACTAGATTTATGCTATTAATTGAATTCTTATTCTTGAGTAGACTATTTTTTATAATGTAACATGATGATGTTATGTCATTTAATTGAAATAAATCTTATTTGGAACCATGGGGAATATAATGACATAAATAATCCATGCCATGTGCCTTTATTCATAGGTAATCTTTTGATATGATTGAGTGCCTTGAATTACATGCCACGTTTTTATGTTTATTATGTTACCTTTTTTATAACCTTCATAGATTCGAATATTCCATTTTTATATTCCAATATCATGTCTATCCTCTGTTAGCTACTTGTGATGATATTTTAGTCTGTATTGACGTTAGTTTGATTACAGTCTAAATTGGTTAGTTGTAATTAAATAGGATCTAAATGTCACCTTTAATGTGTATAGGTTCTTTATGTATTAGTAGATGGCCACACATATGAATGATTATTGAACGTGTTCATTTTGTATTATGTAATGGTTTAAAATGTAAAGGGATTGGAAATTGAACCATTAGTGGTTTCCACTCTTTATGACCCTCATATACGGGAAGATATGGATTTTTATGATAACTTGGAATGGAAGTGCTTGTGTTTCCTATAGGTTATCTTTACTATAACAATGGTTTAGACGATCGTATTTCCTGCCTTGTGAATCTTTTGGGTGTCCTGATAATATGGACAATTATTGTTCATTTTACGGTGATATCCAATGGTAGGTATTACCCTTTGAGTTTAAATTCCTTCTTAATGTTTTGAGTTTTTTGAATTTTGTAGTTGTTTGGTATTCATTTTACCTATTTGGACTTTTACATTCAAAATGACCCAAATGATATTACAGGTGGTAATGGTATCCTAGTCATGTCTTTTAACCTTGATCATTAGGTAATACACATTTTTAGTAGGTTAGATAAGCCTATATCATGGTCTGCGCCATTATAGTTCATTCATTCCTCTCTTATCCATAGTGATGGATGACTCAGTATGTCGTCATTTATGTCGAAAGTAATCAAAAATCTCTATCTCCTCATAATATTATGATTTCACAAATGTTGTTCCATTAGAGTGCATAATGTCGTTATGAACTAGATGATATTTGTTTAATCATTGAGCCTTGTTCTGTTTAATATGTATCGATTCATCTCTATAGTTGATTGGCATTGCATTAAATGGAATAAAAAAATCATCCTAATGCCCATGTTGAATTCTTAAATAACATGGTGTCTTGAAACACTGGTATGTTTCATTTTACTATTATGTGTATAGATTGACATACATGATCCTGACTCAAACGATCGTAATGGGAACATTTAACCTAAATCTAGCCTAGCATGGTTTGGAGCGGAAAGCGTTACTTTTGTTTTAATGACTCGGACAATCCAATGGTGGGGAGAGTCTTCTCAGTTATGATAAATATGTTTCTATCCAATTAGATAGAACACAAAAAAATTGAACCATTTGATAATGGTGTCGTTGAAATTAATTCCTCGTGGATTTTGAACATTTAATAATTTTAGTGCATTATCAGTAACACGAAATTGTTGTGGTTGGCGAGGTATGAAACCATTGAGAAACACCATTGGTTGTGGGTGAACTTGTGTGGTTAATTTTGAAAGATTAATGAAATTAATCTGGTTGTAAAAGGATTTATGATCTGTAAATGGTGTGACATCGACACTTGAAGCTGAGCTTCTTGCATGGGAAGTCAACTAGTAATGGTTTGAATGATCACCATAGAAATCATCAAATTATATTAGTGTAATATTGTTTAATTAATGTTCATGTACCATATATTGAACTTATCGTCGATGCACTAACATATCATTTGTCTTATGCCATGATAAAGAATTAATAAATGTTGGGATTTTTTAAGTGGAATCCCAGTGAAGCACGTTATCAGGTTAGGGTGGGTTTGGTTTAAAAGTTGTCATTGTCTTCTTCAAAGTCTGGTGCAACCAGTTCTATTTGTTTGATTTAGAAACCGATAGTTGCTTTATGATGGGGTCCCTAATACGACCTCAAAATTAATATGGTTCATTCTCCTAAAGAAAAATCACACTTGGAGCATACCTCAAACATTTATTTATGTTTTTAGGGAAATTCTAATAGTAATGGCATCATGGTTTCGAATTAACCCCCTTTTAAAAGGTTGAGTCCATCGGTTGGGAGATCCACCAGTTATTCATTTCAAAAGAAGAAAACATAGTCATGTATCTTGATAAACGAGATTGAATAAGCACTATTTCAATGTTCTGGTTTGGAAAGAAGTGGTTTGGCTTAGAGCTTAATGGCTTAAGTGGAACTTTCTAAATTAATTATTAAAATGTGTGTTGGGAGTTTTGAAATGCAACACGATAGTATGATAAAGACTTCATGAACCTTATTGTTTGTGTGATGTTTTCATTGTTCCAGATGACTTATTGACCATGAGATGTTATAAGGTGGAGATGTTGTAACATCCTAATTTTTAAATTATAAAAAAGCCATACATTATTAATAAATTAAAAGTATTTTTGTGTAATAGTTTTATTTTTTCAATACTGATGTTTATTATGTCTTTACAAATGGTTAAAATTCTTATTTATCACATTGAAATATTTATTAGAAAAATTTAGAGTTAGATGATGATTCAGCATGAGATTCTATGGCTTGTAGACCTCTTATTTTGATAGAATAAAAATATTAAATATATTTAATTTATAGTTGTGTGTGATTTTTTCCAAAGATAATTACTCACAAACAGTGCATTGAATGAGAAATATATGACCTTTGGTAGGTCTTAAATGAAGGTTTTACCATATGTAGGGTATAACATTGATGTGTGTTGGTTGTTTGGAAAACCTCACACGTGAGAAAACCTTCTATATTTTTAGCTTATTTATTAATCCATTTTATTATTATAATTATTTACATTCTCCAAATAAGTGTGTTGTATGAGAAATATGAGACCCCCCGTTAGTCCAAAATGTGGGGTTTACCCTAGTGATGGAATAACTATTACGAGTGTCAGATGTTTGGTAACATCACAAAAGAAGATAATTTTAGTTGTTTTTTTAAAAAATTGGGTAGTTAGGAATAATAATAATAATTTTTTATTATTTTTATTTTTTGCATTGAAAAAAATGAAAATATACTTTTTCAATTAATTAATTTCGTTGTGGTGTAAATAATAAATGGATAATGTAATAATTATGTTGTTATTAATTGTTCCAATTAAATATAAATGTGAAATCAATATTAATGTAATAATCATCAACCACTTTTAATGGTTGTTTTTAAGTAGATAATGGATTCATTGTTTGGTAGTATTAAATAGTAATAATTTAAATTATTGTTATTATTATATTGGGATAAAAACATTGGTGTATAATTATAAAATGTAAATATAAATATGAGGATTATATATTTGTCTTTGTTTGTGTCTGTGTGTTCAGCTGTAAAAATATATATATGTGTGTGTGTGTGTGACATGAATATATATATATATATGTGTGTGTGGGTGGATTTTTACTCATGGGTAGATAAAACATTGTTAATTGTCCCATGTAAATGATTTTGTAAAGTTAATTTATTAATTTCACACATTTAATGAAATTATTTATTTAATTATTTTTTATGACAATTATAAGATAAAATTAATAATAATAATAATAATAATAATAAAATTTTTGTGTTATTATTATAATTATTATTAATTTGGAAAAAATAATATACATGTTAAATATATCTGTAAGTATATACATGTGTAGTAAAAAAAATAATTTCAGGGTTGCGTGGGATTATGAAAAATAATACATCATTCCCTGGCCCAACTTTTTTGGGTTAAATGTAATTAAAATGGTTTAATGGAATAAAATTAAATTTTAAAAAATCAGAATAATTGAAAAAGGAATAAAAAATTAAAAAATTAAAAAATAGGGGGGAGTAATGATCAAAATAAATAAAATGGGTTTAGCCCATTTTTATTATTTTTATTTCTTTTGACCATTCATTATTTATTTATTTATTTATTATTTTATTTTATTTTATTTTATTTTTATTTTCCCCTCTCACTTTTTTCTTTTCTTTTCTATATTTTTTTATTCGTCTCTTCTCCCCTCTCATCTCTTTTTTTGTCGCACCCCCTTATCTCTAGGTGGTGTGTCACCCCCTTCTCTACTTTGGAATCTCACTCCACCTTTATCTCTTCTCTATTTACAACATTATCAGAAGCATAGTGAATTTATTAGTAGGGCTAATCATATGCACTAAGAATCGTTGAGTTTCATCCACTCTCTGTCATGGAATTTTTCTCGGAATGTTTTTTTAAAAAATTGGGGGTTTTACTAAATACTGAGATTTTATCTGTATTAGGTTTAATCAATGGTTTTCGTTGGACATGGGATATAATATTACTACAAGGAAAGGATTCTGTAATATTTCTGGTTTTTTCATCACATTATTTTAATATCACCATTGTCCCACTCATCGATGCCTACCGAAAAAGCATAATTTATGTGTTTAATTTTATTAAATTCTTTTCCCTTTATCATTGTGACTCTTGTATAATTTGATCCCCACAAAGTTTTTTTCATGAATTTGGATACCCCTTTGGTTGTCCCAACATATTGTAATATTTTCCTCTGTCCTTAAACCTTTTTTTATCATTACGTGCGTGTGTGAGAAAACATCAGTTGAGGTTTTAAATTGATTAAATTATTTAGGATGAATCCTAAACCATATATTTGTTTTTCCTTTCAAATTTTTCATTCCTGAATAATTCTTATTATTTTTCATTCCATTTCATGTTGTGTAATAAATGCATTCCTCTTATTACACTGATAAATTACACTTTGGTTCAATATTGTGCTATTATTATTAGTTTTGACTGTCGGCTGAAATGAATTATAAACATGACATTAAATTTGATTATTAAATAGTGGCCACCATAAATTCTTGATCTGAAATAAATATAAATATAAATATATTCGTACCTTATTGTTTTAAATATATATTGTCAGGGAGAGAATACGGGTTCCATAGTAAGGACCCACATTTGGACTATTCGTACTCAATGGGTTACCATATTATGCGCTTGTAAAGAGAAGTTTCAAGCTTTCTAGGAAAGGGATTTCCCTATATTTTCCTATACTATTGGATGATACCAGTTCTCTAATGAGAAACAGAGTATGGTTCTGCTAGAAAATAGGCTATGACCAGCCTCGTCTGATACTCGTTCCCTTACATGTGATACCTGAGAGGGGATCATAGTTACCATACCATTAGTGATACATGGACTCATGTAATGATTGACTTTTACACTATCTTGGAATTGGATTTAATTGATTAGATGCACCGAAGTGGGCCTCAGGGATGAGCATAGACTCTACCTCTTAATTTATTATTTTTATCATGAAGACTTGAGACATATTATTTATACTACATAGAGTTTTTCATAATCCTTTATGATACCTCTCTTGTGCCTTTAATGCACCATGTTTGACATTAGGATTATATCCCAAGCCAACGCACAAGCATGGGGCTATTCCTTTTTCACTGTGATGTGTTACTTAGGCCTTTCTATATATGAATCTTTCTTATGTACAAGGTACTCTTTCAGTCTTCTAACATAGGCCGAAGTAAGTGTAACGGGATAGTTGTCTGCTTAGAAACCCAAACCAAGTTAAATTTATTTTTATTTATTATTGTTTCTTGAATTTGGTATATATATATATATATATGGAACACAAATATTTTTATACAAAATGAAATGGAATGTTCTTGACACCATGGGTGCCAGCCTTCTAAGATTATATCTCACTTCCAGCTCGAGCACCATTTGGAACCCGAGTAGTCTTTTTGTTTGTAGGTATGGATTCAAGGAAGTGCTCCAGTTTCGATTCTGGATACCTCTTTTATTTAAAAGGAGCATGGGGGAAGATAATTGATCATTGATCGAGATGTCAGGTCATAGTTTTTATTTGTACTTTTTTTAGTTAAGCATTCAGCATATTATATACCAAGTACCCCATAAAATATTATTTATTTACTTTTTCCATCATACATTGTAATCATCCTCATATCTATTATGACAATTCAGCTTCTCGAGATATTATTTATTTATTTTTTGTGTGTTTTTCTACTTATAATTATATCTTCTTACTAATTATGATTCTTCTACTTGTATATATCATTTTCCACCGTGTTACACCTTATTCTATGAGGGAAAAGTCATCTCATGGACTTGCACAAGGCCCTTGATGATAGCCAGCAGCCTTTGGCGTATGAGGAGATATAGTTGATGTATTGTGACACACCATCTTAATGCCCATTTTAGTTGTACTCGGGGAGGAATGATACATTGTACTAGAGTTAAAGATACTGTGATCATTCCTAATCAGTTATCATGATATATTATTTTAAAATATCACCTTTACCAACTTTCAAACTCACCAATGAAGAGAAGGATTGAGTATAATGAGAATATGGGTGGTAGATTCCTTTTATGAAAGTAGTCTCAATTTTATTTTATGTTATTAATTTGGAGAGACACATCTCAGATAATGTCTTAAAGGAATAATAAATTATTTTTATATGGAAAAAAGGCCATAGATCTTATTTTTTTGATGAAAATGAATAGTTCAATTGAGGGATATGATGTTCATCCATAGGTACCAATTATAGTTCAATGTCTTATGTGTGGGGAAAATTATAATAATTAAAATAAATTCCCCTATCAATGGATTATTATTAAATGAAGAAATGATATAGGGTATTCCAATCAGGGAAGTGTAATGATCGGTGTTCTTTTTTATTTGTTAAAAGGAATTATTGGTATTGATCAATTAATGGAATATTATTAGTAACCAAAAAATTTGTTAGTTATTTGATGAAGAAGTGATTTATTTCATCTTTGATGTTATTTTTTTATTTTTTGGATTTATAGAAAGTGTTTGTGATTTAATTCTAGGATTTATGATTTTGTTAATTTTTGAGCGAATATTTGTGTTCATGTGTGTTAAACAAAATATTTCTGGATATCATCATGGGTTTATATGATTGGTGTTTTACTAAGTTCAAATACCTCATTTAGGTTATATGTGTTAAGATATTTATGTGATTTGTAAATTTTACTGGGTTTTAGGAATAATAGTGTATTGTTTTTTAAATAAGAATTAAAATTTTATAAAAATTTTGACAGTCTGTTAGATAATGGGGTAGATATAATCTTGATGGTAAAAAAGTGATTCATTGAAATATGATATTTTTTGGAAATAATTATGTTCCAGATAATGATTAGACATCATGTTAAAATCTAAATTCGGTTCATGATATTATTATAGTGACCTAGGCCCAATATACATTTATATTACATCATTTCAGATGAATATTTAGAACATTATAATATTACATGATTGGGGATCCTAAGAATTCAATGTATTTGAAAACATAGAAAACATTATTCTAATTTGTTAAATGATATTACTCTAAATTAAAATCATTCTTCATAATATGGCGAAATAAAACAGAAGATAGGGTGTTCTAAGATGCTCATTATGGATAAAAAATAAATGAGGTACGTATGAATAACATGATTATAAGGGTATGAGAAAATTTGAATATCATTTTCAGATCATACCCTACATATCAAGGATCATATACATGAGTCATGGAAAAAATATTTTGTGTTCATAAAATATGATTCATAATATAATGAACATCATAATCTACGAAAGAATAAAATAAGAATAAAATGTTGAAATGTGGAAGACACATAAATATATAAAATTTCTTCCATAGTAGTCCTGAATTTTTGAAATATACATATTAGTGGAATGGGTTCACTCACCAAACAATCTGAGTAGTGAAGGTCCACTCTGTGTACCATATTAGTACATAAATTCATTTATTAAATCAGGTTCAATCCACATTATAGAAATGTATTAGTAAACTAGGTTCATATAATGTTCCATCCATGTATTACTAAACTAGTTTCACATAACATTTGAGTACTATATTAGTAAAATTTGTTCACTTCACATTCCGGACTTTTATGACTAAACCATCTTCAGTTCTCATTCAATTCATATATTACTAAACCATGTTCATCCCTTGTTCTAACCATAATATACTATAATGATTTCACACCTTATTCTATACTTGATTTATTTCATAAGAAATAAATCATTACCAATGCATTGGAGGTAGATATTGTTATCACCCATCATATAATGAAATCATACATATTTGTGACCAAGGATAATAAAACATTCATTATATCATAACCCAAAAAAAGAGTTGGGTTTCATAAAGATAATATCATAACCCATGAAATGAAATGTGTATCATAAAACTTTTTCCATAAATTTACATATGAAAAAAAGATAGGTTTCATAATCATTTTATCATAGAATAACCTTTTAATGGAATCTAATTTGCTTAGTGTTTTATCATGACATAACCCATACAAGTGAAATAAGTTTCATAAACATTAATCTTAAACAAAAACAAATGAAGGAAATAATAAGAATGGATTAATTGGATCATGTCCCTAGTAAATAAAAAACAATATCATATGAGGAAATATTATATGGATAAGGATATTTAAAGATCACTTAGAAAATTTATAAATCAAAATAATCCATTATTGAAAATAATTTTTAAACACATGAAACATTTTCAAAATCCCTTTCATTATAAAGAACAATGAAAAAAATATAATGGATTATTTAAAAATATTCTCAATCATTTCCTGAGAAAAATAATCATTCCACACTGATATTTTTTTAAATCATAAAACAATTTGAAACAATTTCTCATTAAAAATGACATTAAAAACATATAATGGAATATTTGAAAATAATTTAATTTTTTTTTGAAACATAAAAAAATTTTATAAAAAACATTCCTTGAAAATAATCTTTAAATATATTTTTAAAAAATTATCATTTCAAATATAACATGGTTTTTGAATAAAAACGATTGTCGACTGAATAGGGAAATGAGGTAGTATTTTCATAAAAACAGTTTTTTAATTACCATAAATACCAAAGAGTTTAATAATAGTACCATTACTTGAAGAATTCATGAATAAACACAAGATTAAAAAATCCATGATAGTTCTTGAGATATGGATCATAATATTTCATCAATATAATCATAATGATAAACAATCCCGGTAAATTATTAGACTGTAGCAATAAATTCTAAATAATTTTGTAACATTGAATCATAATCTCCATGAGTGAATAAAAATATATGAAGCTTACAATATCAGGAAAATAAGTATATTTAGGATATAACATGTAAAACGAATGTATATACACCTCGTAAAATAGTATAGGTTCATAAAAGAACAGGTATCTCAAAGATGTCAAATTGAGAAAAAATTACATTATTGATTTTGTAACATTTGAACTGTAAACCCAATGAAAGAGATACCATAAAATAGATATATAAATACCCCTAAATTTATGGATAATAATCTTATAATAAATTTCTATGAATTGTATACCCCATACATAATAATAGAGTGGTCAATATGGCATAAGTCACTCAAAAATAAATGTGTGACAATAAATCCCATTAGTACTTGAGTTACATGTGAAAAAATAACATATATTAATAGTTTTAAAATAATGAAATAAATGAACATAATTATATAAAATTTAATATGTAATTATATAGACCATATAAAATTATTTATTTCTATAATAACGAATAATTCTCAATGGATTGTTAATTAAGACGAAACCCTATACCTTAAGTCTTGAATTTCACTATACATGTTCAAAACACGTGTGTAATAAATATATATTTATTTTATATTCAAAAACGAACCATATTCATTTCTATAATAACATATAATTTTTTTATTCCCTTATACTTCCTTTTTATTAACAATTCCATGAAAAAGTAACGTTTTAGGTAAAATCATCTGTGTTTTTCTTATATGTTTTTGTTTTGTTATTTTTTTCCTTTTTTATGGTCCATGATTTCCTCATTTATGGATTTTAAATAATTATTTAAATATCATATATATTAAGTATATATTTATTTTTATGAATCTATTAAATATATAAAGAGGATATTAAATACCCATTTTATGGGGATGGTAGGCCATACGTACCCATGAACATTATTTATGTTTTCCTGTCGTATTGAAGGAAAATAATTAAATGAAACACACACATATATATATATATATTCATTATAGTATAATTATTATTTGATATATATCATATATTTTAATTAAATCCACTATTAATACATTCCATGTAAAGTGTGAACAAATCACATCGCTTTGAGGATGCAGTAGTCCACACATCCACAAACAGTGCTACCATATTCACAAAAAATCTAAAAAATGAAGGTAAATGTTATTAATAATTATATAATAATAAATAAATTATAAATATCATATATATCACATAATAATAGTTATCTACTCATTATTTTTAACCTTGATATGTGGTAATGGATTAATGAACACCACTAGTTCGTGTGGCGGTATTCCACCATACTCAAGAATGATTGATGTGTATCCTATTAGATGGAATTGTGTGAAAGTTTATTTCATATGCTTAACATAAAAAAATCTCATTAATTTAATGATATTTATATTATTTTATTATAATTTAATAAATATAAATTATGGTGTGGGGAACGAAATAAAATAAAAGTTCTCGTTGATGAATGTTAACTCTTCTTTGGTTAACTCCTTCTGGTTTACATCAAATAACGTCTTTCGATTTTTTTTGTGCCAAAATTCAGGGTTATAGGTTGAAAGGATGGTTTTTTGTTGCTTATTATTCTAGGGTCTGTTTGAGAAAAAATTATTTAGAATTGTGAAGAAGTGTGGGAGTGATTTTCCTTTTATAGTGGAAGAGTAAATACACTCATATAAATACAAAAGTTAAACACTATTAAGAGGTCTTGGTTACGTCATGTTCCTAAAATAATGATCCAAATTAGATAAAATTGAATATATTTTAGATATATTGGCATAAAATATAATTTGGAAAAGTTTATATGTCATTTTTTCCCTAATGATTAATGTT
The DNA here is from genome assembly GCA_963277665.1 of Viscum album. NCBI lineage: Eukaryota > Viridiplantae > Streptophyta > Magnoliopsida > Santalales > Viscaceae > Viscum > Viscum album. The sequence continues at coordinate 109,789,908 of OY728157.1, read as the reverse complement.
TAACCACTATGTAAACTCATTTTCCACGTAATCATTGTATTTAATTATAATATTGTTTGGAAAGAATTGTTAAAAACTATGTTTAACATAATAGAAATTATAAAAAGTTATAATTTAAAATATTTAATCCATTTTTCAAATTTGAATAATATAATTAGATGAAATTAATTAAAAATTAATCCCACTAATGGGTTTAGACAATGAGTTTTCAATGTGAAAGTAGAAAAATGTTTGACATGTTTTTATGTTCAATATCAAGGTGAAATTGATTCCAATGAACTATACTAGATTAAAATATGGATAATTGATCATAATAAACATTAAAAATAATTAATATATAACTTTCCTATATTAATAAATTCTATGAAAATGTATTTTTTAATTAAAATTTATTGTTCTTCACTATTCATCAAAAAATGAAACATCTCAGAAGATTCCAAAATTATGAAAAGCATAAATTATGATATTCTAATTTGAAAAATTACTTTTATTTAAAAATAATATTAAATTTTCAAATAATAGTTTTTAAAAATTCTTCAATTAAAAGGTGGTAAAACTAAATTTTATTATAATACAACATTTTAGGAAAAAAATGAGATTACTTTATTATTTTATACATATCAAACTTATTTGATGAATGTAAAACATTTGGTTGAGTTTGAAATATATAGATTTTGTTATGATCTATCAAAAATATTGATTAATTTAATTTAATATGATAAAATTCTATTGTGGACAAAAATAATTTTTTCTTTATAAAAATCCATTGTTTATATTCAATTAGTTTTTCATTTCATTTATAATTTACTAAAGACAAAATAATTCATTTAAAAAACATGTGTAAACCATAGTTTTAATATTTTGTTCATCATATTCATCTTTACCAAAACATTAGAACTATGGTTTACACAAAAAAAACATAGTATTCCATGTAATTTAAGCTAATCTCAGTGTTGCATCTATTTCGTACTTAACTTGGTTATGCATTTCAAGCAAGGCCATACAAGAATAGTAATTTATTCTAAAAAAATTGATATTAAAAACTTAGGGTGTTACATTTTACACCCCTTAAAAAATATTTAGCCTAAATTTTAATTTGGTTCATTAGAGGGTTAATACTTGAATGATCCTTTCATTAAAAGTCATAAAATAATAATTAAAAATAAAAGTTCATTTTATAATAGAGAGTTTGAGACATAACAGTTACTAAAAATGACTCATAATTTGGTTTCAACATAGGAGAACATTAGTGATGAATTTGACATGAATGAAAAACACAAATAATTAGCAACAGTGATAATGATCACTGATCACAATAAATTTAGTGATCTAATGAATATTAATTATTAGAGAACCATTAATTACTGATGAACTAAAGGACCATTTGAATCATAAAAAATCAATGTACTAGGGTAAAAATCATTATTTTAATATCCCTTTTGTAAAGACAAATACCTATCACCAAAAGATATAATTACATGATTTCAACATATTATAACCCTTTGGTTATGATGTGATCAATTTCCAATTCATCTCTTACTCGATAAATAGAGGTGAATGTTTTATTCCTTGAACACTAACGGATCATATGATCCATAAAAGATGATATGTCATTTCATCTGGATTTATTTATCATCATAGAAAACTGGTTAACAGAGGTTATCCAACATGAATATATCCTAATGTGGTGAGATAATACTATTACCTCAAAAACCACATCCTAAGTATAACATAAACTATTCCACAAATAGTTAACCCTATAAAACATCTAAAATATGAAAATCCAAAACATGGAAAAGACAGTCAATAATATTTTAAAATTAACCATCACATTGATCCTCTGCATATAATAACACAGATCTTTGTTTCCACTTACCATAATTCTTAATACCTTCATCATGTGTTCTCATGAAACATGGTAATAATCTAAATTACTATAAAACCATATTAAAAACATACAAGCTTCTTCATTCCTTACATAGAAAACAGACTATAGGATATATTCCATAAATAAAAAAAATGTTTTAATCTTCTTCCATGATAACATAAACCACTTTGTTAACATGTCAATAATCGGATTCATGGTAATTAGTAATATCCAATTTATGTTATTCATATCAATCATCTCTTTATCTAATCTAAACACAATATTCTCAACATTAGGAACACATTAATGGTTACCTACCCTTAAAAAAAATATAACCTTCCAATTATATCACATTTCTATGTCATCAGAACAATTCTAATTATTTTTGAGAATCCTTAATGGAAAAAATATACTTCATGAATCATATTACATATTTAATGAATTAAAATACATATACATGAAAATCCCAAAACATTATTCTTAGACCATCACTTGGGATTCATCAAATTATTCATTAATACCACATTCATAGAATATGAAATATGAATAATGTCATAAGGTTCCTCAACCTCAACTTAATCTTACTTCTTACATTTAATGTAAATAATACCATTAGAACAACCCATATCATTCACATTTCATTCACATTCTCTTAATCATTAGCGTTATAACCAACCCTCATACAACCTTCAGGATTCTCTTTTTAAAATTTACACTTTGGACACCTATTTTCATAATGTGTATTCTTTCCACATTGGAGACTTTTATGTTAACCCAGTTCCTTCAAGTTCCCTATAATACCTAAAAAAAGAAATCATAGTGTGAGCAACACTAATTATAGAATAAAACCAAATAATATTTTATAATAACATATAGGATGTATAAATCATGACACCTTATCTTAAATCTATGAGAGATTCCACTTATCACTAAATACATCCCTTGGAATATCCTTTGAAATATCGCTAAGGATCTCAATAATTTTTATCACTCTTGTTTACCAAGGTTGACTAAACCTTTTCTTTGATACCAACTATAACAACCAAGGCTTACCGAACCTAGATATTATATCATTTTAGATAAATATTCAACACATTACATAATTACATTCTTGAAGACCATAATACATTAGTTCCTTTTGAAATTTGGAACACATTCTCCTAATTTTGTGGAATATCTTTAACATCTCCCATAAAGATATTCCTCTTTATTACTTATACATAGAACAGTTTTTCATAACGGGGGAAAGGAAACATAAAAATGGGTTATCTCATATGCCTAGTTAGGTTTAAAATTAAAGTATATACATAATCATAAAATGAACATAAGGGTATGAAAACATGATAATAATATTTGAAGATCACACATTCCATATCAAAATATCATATACCTGAATCATGTCATAAACATTATAAGTTCATAAGACATGAATCATTGTAGAATTAATAGGATAGTCTTTGATATCATAACATATGAATAAGGCATGGAATTTTGGAAGATACATAAACATATAAAATGATTTCCATAGTATTCAAGGATTACATACAAGGACATTTTAGTGGAATGGGTTCACTCACCAAAAAATATTAGTAGTCATGGTTCACTCACAAGACCATCTTAGTGGAAAAATTCCTTTAATAAACAAAGTCCACTCCTCATTCCACTCTTGTTTTACTAAACTGTGTTCACTTCCTATTCTAGAAATATATTACTAATCAAGTTTCAAATTGCATTACATCACAATATTATTGAACCGAGATCACATCCAATTCTATCCCTATATTACAGACCAAGGTCCACTTCTCATTCCGACCCTGTATTAGGGAACATGTTTCACATACTGTTCCAGCTCTGTATTTATGAATAGAGTTCACTCCCCCTTACATTCTAATCATACTAAACCATGTTCACACCTCATTATATCCATTTTTATCTCATGAGATCTGAATCATTACCCAATGCATTTTCTAAAGTCCCGAAAATTTCAAGAAATATTGTTTCTTAATTTCTTTGGAATTTTACGAGTCTGTGGCTTCTGATGGCACCTGATCTCGAGGCCCGGTGTGCCCGAAATCAATTTCAGAAGTTTCACTTGGGTACATTCAGCAAAAGAATGTGTGTGGTTTTCTATATTTTCAATCGATGCTCGGAATTGAAATCAAAGGGCACCAATGAACTCACAACACCGATATTTTCATAAGGGGACCTTTAGCGTTGTTCCATTTTAAACGGGTTGAAAATTTATTTTTGGGGAATTAGTTTAATAATAAATAAAATTGGTGGGTACAATTTTATTTATATATACGGTGGTTAAATCCACAAAAGGGGAGTTAAGGGTGGGACCCAAAACAACCTAACTACCCTTGTGTGGATATTTGGGAGGTGGGGCCCACACGATCCCCAACCTTCCACCTTACAAAACACATTTCAATCCCTTATTTAAACTCCAAAAATGTCTCCCTTAAACACCTTTTTAATTAACTTGTTAACTCCTCAAGTCCACTATTAATGAGAACTCTTTTTTTCCTCTCTCTCCCACTTGATTAATGAAGCCAACAAACTTTAATTAACGAATTGAATCACCTCAATTGATTAATTAAATAAGTTTTATGAATTATGAATTTCGAATGGCTTGTGTGAAGAAAATAATAGCTTAGCTATTATTTTATTTCAGCTTTGGGTTGTGTTGGAACTTTGGGGAGCTCTTGAGAATTATAGAAGGGTGTTCTTCTCTCAAAGAAAGAACACTAGTCCACCAATGAACAACCTCTAAGGAACGTCATCTTCACCTTCGATCTTCAGCCTAGCCAAATGAGTAGAAGCTACCTACATGGAACAGCAATGATGACGTGCCTTCCATCATCATCTCTACAACAAGTAAGGAGATGTTGTATCCTCCTCGGATGCACCCCGACGTCCACAGAATCGACGTCTGATCTCTGTGACTCCGTCCTCTGCAACTCCCAATGTGCGACGTCAATTATCAAGGTAGGAGGTTTTGGATATAGTGTATATGTGATTTATACCCTCATGCATGGGTATTTAATTATAGGGTGTTTGTATAATTTATTTGGAATAAATTATACCCTTGATATTGATGAATTATGGATTGAGCCTCTAATGCGTAGGGCACGAGCTAACGAACAAGCCCGGGCCCTCCGCTGGTTATTCTTTTTTGCGCAGATTGATGGGAGATGATGAAACGGGACCGCAACGGTGTTTGGAAGCCTTCGCAGTAATGTTTGGGACCCGAGAAGACCGCTGGTGAAGACAGAAGCTAAACAGACCACCGGTGCAACTCTGGTGGCCCACAGAAGCTCGTTGTGGCCCGAGTCCTCAGCGCGGCAGTGCCGGCGACCGTAGGCGGCGGCTCCCCAGCGCACTGTCGGAGGAAATCCTCCGTGGTAACAGTTTCGGTTGTGAGATGTCAGACACCTCGGCCGTGCGGGATCTGGGAGGGGGGGGGGGGGCGCCAGCGGGCGCCGCCGGTATCAATGAAGGGGGGGGGGGGCACTCGGCGCAACGTGCTCGGCCAACTTGCCACTCGGTCAGGCTGGGGGGGGGCACGCGGGCTAGACCGCACTAGCCGGGCCGGACTCGGACCCGAGTCGGGTCGACCCAGGGGGGTTGGGTCGGGTCGGACGAGGCCCAGACCCCCTATTTTCAAACCTTCGTCAGTTAAACGCCCATAACTTGAGTTCTGCACCTCTGATCTATGCACCATCATTTGAGTAGGATTCCTCATATCAAGACAGTCGTTTAGGTATATTACACTCAAGGATTCAGCGAAGGTTGGGTATGGCCGGGTTGGATCGAACCCGAAACCAACCGGGCCCTCGGAGCAGAAACGCTTATAACATGAGCTCCGGATGTCCGATTGATGCGCCATTGACTTTATTGGATTCCTCTTGATGAGACGCTTTTTTTGGCATACTTCACCTGAGGTTTGGATGTAGTTGGATTATGGGCCAGTTGGATTGTACCCAAAATCAACCGGGCCCCTGGAACGGTAATGCTAATAACTCACAAACCGGGCGTCCGATTGACGCGCCGACTGTTGTGTTGAGACCCCTATGATGAGGAGGTCCTTTGAGATACTCCCATGTGATATTACATGACACTTGGAAGTATCGACCAATAGCTCGTGGAGCGGACCCTCTCAGAGACGAGCGTATGGAGTACGGAGACCTTGTAGCTGGCTGAGACCTGATGAATGCTTGACCGATTCGAGTCGGAGTGACTTGTATAGCCTAGTATAAAGAACTATTATGTTGGGGTGGCAGACCCATGGCAGGGAGAACTACTGTGTTTGGGTGGCAGACCGGTGGTACATGATAGAAGGAGTACCTCTGTAGGCTATTAGGGGGAGCACTACTGTGTAGGGGTGGCAGACCCATGGCGGGGAGAACTATTGTGTTGTGGTGGAAGACCTGCGGTACTCGACAGGAGGAGTACCTTAGAAGTCTAAGGTTAGTGATCAGCGCCTCGAAGTCATGACAGGATCACTGTACTCGACAGAGGAGGAGCTCTTCAGTAGTTTTGGTTTCGATAACCTTATTGAAAATCCTGGTTTGGGATGAGTCAATGACCTTTGTGTATTACCTCATTAAGGATATGGGTTACTTGATAACTTAGGTATATGTATGGGCATATACCTATGTAAATGTAATCTGTTGAGATCTTTCTTTTTGGTTTATCCTTGTTGGATTTTGTGAGACCTTGAGGGTCTCGGGGTCCCCACTAAGTATCGTTATACTCACCCATGCACGGGCTATGCCCACACCTCATTGTGTTGGATGTAGAAGATGGACAATGCTGACCGTGGTGGAGTGTATGTGGAATGGAAAGTACCCGGAGGTGGGTCTCACAAAGAGATGGTACCCAGAGGAGACAGACAGACGGACGCAGAGTGCTAAGGTGGACATCTGTACCTATCGTTCAGGTAGGATCCGTGGTGGACGATCCATGAGCAGCTTGTAACCTTTCAGCTATTGTCCTTTGAGTTGTACTTTACTTTCAGTTGTAGCTGTACCTTTCCGTTGGGATTGTATTTCCGACCCTTTTTGTATTTTCAGCACATTTGTTTTACTACTTTACTTAGTGTATCCTTTCTCTTTTTCTCTGGTTGTGTGAGTTTTTGTTTTATAAAGGTAGTGCCTTCCCAGTTATAGGGATTTAGGCCTTTGGTGCTAGTCTCCATCCCCTGGCCAATGGAAGGCGGGCTTGGGGTAGTTACGACTTGGGCCCGGGGGACGGGTCGTGACAAATTGGTATTAGAGGAGTCAGTTCTACCATAGAACTTATAACTCTGATATTTCTTTTCGATGAAGAAATAGTGTTATGGGTACCAGGTGTGGTTTTTAGTTCAGGGAGTCCCGTGTTGGTTCGACGGCCGACCTATCCAAACACTAGGACCGTAACTTCTGATTTCTGACTCAGTGCACGAAAACACTGATTGCGCGTTTGTTTTCAAAAGTTTTCTTAAATTCTGTTCAACCAGGTTAGCTCAGTAGGTTTGAATCGTTTGACTGTGTCGCATCTCTTCAGGATATCTCCACGCAGACAGTCAGTTGGAGTTCCTAGAGAGTACTCGATGACAGCCCACCGAGCGATGAGACTCCGATGCAGGGCCCTCTTTCTATGTTGGCACCTTCGGGTTGTGTAGCAGCAGCACCACTACCCGTTGGGTAGTAGATGCCACCAGCTGTACTAGCGGACGATGCATGCTGACAGAGCGTGTTTCACGAGTTCCAGCAGCAGAGACCTCCGTGGTTACGAGGAGAAACAGATTCCCAGGCCGTAGTGGACTAGCTGGAGGTTATTTCTAGAGTTCTACACCTAGTTTAGACACTAGTAGAGCACATGATGATCTTAGATACTGGTGTTTTCCATTGAGTTACCATGAGGATGGTCGGAATAGTGATGGTACTTCTGTATGTGGACTGATGCCGAAGATAGTACGTTGAGGTAGTGTGCCAGGTATATCACTACCTGTTGGTCAGTAGTTTCAACCGGCGGTACCGTTAGATGACACATGTAGGTTCATTGCCTTACACGTGTTTCAGCATCAGATACCCCTCAAGTTCCGAGGTGAGCCCAACTCACAGGCGGCTGGGGACTGGCTTGAAAAGGTGGCTAAGAGTTTTCTAGAGCTAATACATCTTCGGCAGGACGACATATCGGTAGCTGAGTATTCATCGGAGTATACCAACCATTCGTGGAAATTGATGAATTTGACGTGATCAGTGCTTCAGGGCTTGGAATTATGAGTGAGGTGTGTTTAAAAGACATCTGAGCAGGCACTTCTTCCTCTATGCATTCCTACTTATTCTAGGGTGGTAAAGGGAAATTTTGTGGTTGAATGTTCTATAGATAAATGAATACAGGTAGTGAATATGAGCAGTAAGAAATAATAAATTGGCTCCAGTCTCAGAGACATGGGCCTGTAAAATGTTTCATGAATATGAATTTTTAAGGAAAGATGAATCTGCAGTGCAGCAGATGTGGAAGCAGAGCTAGTAGAGAAGCATGAGGTGGTGAAAATTTTGACATGGTACAACCACCCGCCATTGTAGTCCCCACTAGGCCCAGGGAGCTGGAGGGTTGGGGAAGAGAGTATCTGGATGCGGTCAAAGAGTGCGACCGAAAGGCTCTAGGGATGATTATAGGAATGATCTGTGTCTACTACTAGCTGTTGTATCAACAGACATTGATACGAATCAATCCTTCCTTCCACGAATCTTTTCCTAGACCTAGAGTTTCCGGTTAAAACTGTTGACTTGACCCTCATGTGTGGAGATACCTTTAGGAGGAGACTTGATAATCACACTTACGCTGATAGTGTGAACTGACCCTAGATGCAAAGGTCTCGGTTGGAACCTCTAGGTGGTAGTGTTGAGGCCTTACGACGTTGGTCTGGGTATGTATTGGATCCACAGTTCATATACAGATTGATTTTATTAGGCAAAAAGGCTGTGGTTTACCTACAATGTAGGTATGGTGTTTTCCCTTGGTTGGCGAAAAGGGAAACCCAGGGAGCACAGGATAAACTCATGCATATGAGGGTGCGGCCGATCAATTTTGAGTCGGCCAACCTTACCCAAGTGGCAGCGGGAGTTTTGAGTAATCGGTTCTTCCAGGACAATGACATTGAGATAGTCTATACTCCTGGGAAGGGGAACGTTGTTGCAGATGTGCTTAGTAGGAGGACTGGAATTCACCTGCTAGGAGAGGCGACGGAGCAGCTGGCCGCATTTCTGATATCCTATGTGGACAGGAGCAGGACAAGTTCCAGACATGGAGGCCTTTGTTCTTGGTGCTTCTTGTTTCCAATTTGTTTGTGTATATAGTTGTTATGTGTCTTGTACTATGATCTGCAGTAATAAAAGACACTTATCTTGTAACTTTTACTTCCCTTTCCTTTTTGTATGGTCGATACTGAGAGGTTTTGGTTAAAACTGTTGACTTGAACGTCACTTTTGAGAATCCTACTGAAGGAGACCTATTTACCACACAATAATTACGATAGTGTGACTCAAACCTTGGAGGCGAGAGTGACGGTTGAATCTATTGGTAGTGGCATCGAGGCCTTACGATGTCATCCAAGACATGAATTGCACTGTTCATGTCAGGATTGACTGTATTAGGGAAAAAATGTTGGTCATCCAGGGGATGAGACCAGATTTATTTTGTCAGCAAAAGAGAAATTTTAGTAGCTCTTGTAGGACCAGAGATGGTACTGGATACGACGGAGAAGGTACAGATCATCCAGGAGTGGATAAAGACTACACAGAGCAGGCATGAGTCCTATTTTGATAGGAGACGGAGACCACTAGAGTTTGAGGATGGAAACCACGCCATCCTACGGGTCTCACCTCGATGAGGTATACCGAGTTTTGGCTGAGGTGGAAAATAATATCCAATGTTCATCGGACCTTTCCAGGTCCTCAGCAGTGTAGGAGAGGTGGCTTACCATTTGACCTTTCTACCATAGTTGCACCAGGTGCATGGCGTCATCCACGTATCTCAGCTGAGGAGATGAGTGAATGACATAACCATCATCATCGACCATGGAGAGATGGATATTGATTACAGGGGTGACATTCAGGGGGGTTCTAGTAGAGGTTGAGGATCGACAAAAGCGGGTCCTATGAAGATAGTCGATCCCTCTTGTGTGCTTTTGTTGGAAGTACTGGAACCACCAGGAGAGCATATGGGAGCGGGAGGCTCAGATGCATGCTTGGTACCTCCTTTAGTTTCCCTATTTTGTGTTTTAGCTTTACGAGGATGCAAATCCATGATTTGGGAGTAATATAAAGACTCGGAAATTTCAAGGAAAATTTTTTCTTAATTGTTTTGGAATTTTACGAGTCTGTGGCTTCTAACGACACCTGATTCCGAGGCCCGGTGTGCCCGGAATCAATTTCCGAAGTTTAGCTCAGGTATGTTTAGTAAACGAATGAGAGGGGTCTTCTACCTTTTGAACCAGTGCTCAGAATTGAAATCAAAGGGCACCAATGAACTCGCAGCGCCGTTATTTGCTTAAGGGGACCATTAGCGTAGTTTGGTTTTAAGCGGGTTGAAAATTTATTTTTGGGGAATTAGTTTAAAAATAAATAAAATTGGTGTGTACAATTATATTTATATCTACAGTGGTTATATCCTACAAAGGGGAGTTAATGGTGGGACCCACAACCACCTTACTACCCTTGTGTGGATATTTGGTAGGTGGGTCCCACACGAGCCCTAGCCTTCCACTTGCTATAACACTCTCTAAACCCCTCTTTAAAATCCCCAAATATCTCTCTTAAACCTATTTTTAGTTAACTTGTTAACTCCTCAACTCCCCTATTAATGACAACTCTTCCTTTCCTCTCTCTCCCTCTTGATTAATGTTGCCAACACACATTAATTAATGAATTGAATCACCTTAATTTATTAATTAAATAAGTGTTACGAATTTTGAATTTCAAATAGCTTCTGTGAATAAAATAATAGCTTATCTATTACTTTATTTTGGCTTTGGGTTGTGTTGGATCTTTGGGGAGCTCTTGAGAATTAGAGAAGGGTGTTCCTATCTCAAAGAAAGAACACCATTCTACCAACAAAAAACCACTGAGGAACGTCATCTTCACCTTCGATCTTAGGCATAGCCAAAAGAGTAGAAGCAACCCGCAAGGAACTCCAATGATGACATGCCTTCCTTCATCATCTCTGAAACAAGTAAGGAGACGTTGTTTCCTCCTCGGATGCACCCCGACATCCACGGAATCGACGTCCAATCTCCGTGACGTCGTCCTCTGCAACGCCCGACGTACGATGTCAATTATAAAGCTAGGGGGTTATCATATATAGTTTATATGGGATTTATACCATAGTGCATGGGTATTAAATTGTAGGGTGTTTGTATAGTTTATTTTGAATAAATTATACCCTTTCCATTGATGAATTATAGATTGAGCCTCTAATGCGGAGGGCACGGGCTAACGAACAAGCCCAGACCCTCCGCTGGTTGTTCTTTTGTTTGAGGATTCAAGGGAGATGATGAAACGAGACTAAAATGGATTTTGGAAGCCTTTGTAGTATATTTTGGGACCCGAGAAGACTGCCAGCATAGACGGAAGCTAAAATAGACCACCAGAGCAACTCCAGTGGGCTGCGGAAGCTTGTGGCGGCGCGGGTCCTCGGCGCGGCGGCGCCGATGACCTGAGGCGGTATCACCCTAGTACGCCACCGGAGGAAATCTGCCGCAACAACAGCTGCGGCGGTGAGACATTGGACCTCTCGGCCACGGGGGATCCCGGAGGCAGAGCGGCGCCAGCGGGCACCACCGGTATCAATCAATGGGGGTGGGGGGGTGTGCGATCGGTGCAACACGCTCGACCAACTGGCCGAGCTAGCTCCCCCGACCAGGCCGGGGTGGGCCACACGGGCCGGGCCACGCCGGTCAGGCCAGACGGTGCTGGCTGGGCCGGACCCGGACCAGAGTCGGGTCGACCCGGTTTGGGCCAACCCAAGGGGTGTTGGGTCGGGTCGGACCGGGCCCAGACCCCCTATTTTCGGACCTTCTTCAGTTAAATCCCCATACAATGAGTTGTGGACCTCCGATCAACGCACCATCAAGTGCATAGGATTCCTCATATCTAGATGGTCATTTTGGTATATTACAATAAAGGTTTCGGTGAATTTTGTGTATGGCAGGGTTGGTTTGAACCCGAAACCAACCAGGCCCTCGAAGTGGAAACGCTCATAACTTGAGTTCCGGATGTTTGATTGGTGTGTCGTCGACATTGTTGGATTCCTCTTGATGAGACGGTTCTTTTGGAAGACTTCAACTAAGGTTTGGATGAAGTTGGGGTGTGGCTTGGTGTAATTGTACATGAAATCCAACCGGGACCTTGGAACGGTAATGCTAATAACTCACATACTGGGCATTCTATTGACACGCCGTCTGTTGCGTTGAGACCCCTATGACGAGGCGGTGTTTTGAGATACTTCCAAGTGCGATTACATGACCATTGGATGTATCGACCAGTAGCTCATGGAGCAGACCCTCCCGGAGACGAGCGTACGGAGTACAGAGACCTTGTAGCTGGCTGAGACCTGATGACTGCTTGTCAAATTCAGGTCGGAGTGACGTGTATAGCCAAGTGGGGAGCACTACTATGTTGGGGTGGCAGACCCATGACAAGGAGCAAAAATGTGTTTGGGTGGTAGACTCATGGTACTCGATTTAAGGAGTACAGGCTATTAGGGGGAGCACTATTATGTTGGGGTGGCAGACCCGCTGTACTAGACAGGATAAGTACCTCAGCAATCTAAGGTTAGTGAGCAGTGTCTCGGAGTCGTGACCGGATCACTGTACTCGATAAATGATAAGATATTTAGCAGTTGTGGTTTCGATATCATTAATGAAAACCCTATTTTTAGCTGAGTCAAGGACTTTTGTGTTTTACCACATGATTGAGATGGGTTACTTGATAACTTAGGTATATGTATGGGAATATACCTAAGTAATGGTTATCTGTTGAGATATTTTTTTGTGGTTTATCCTTGTAGGATATTGGGAGACCTTGAGGGTCTAGGGGTCCCTACTGAGTATCATTATACTCACCCCTGCATGGGATATGCCCGCACCTCATTGTGTTAGATGCAGACGACGGACAACGCTGACTGTGGTGGAGTATAAGAGGACTGGACGGTACCCGGAGGTGGCTCTCACGACGAGACGACACCCGACGGAGACGGACTGACAGACGGATAGATACGGAGTGCTGAGGAGGACATCTATACCTACCCTTCAGGTAGGATCTGTGGTGGATGATCTCGAGGCTACTTGTCACCTTTCAACTATTGTCCTTTGAGTTGTACTTTACTTTCAGTTGTAGCTGTACCTTTCTGTTGGGCTTGAATTTTTGGACCCTTTTGTATTTTTAGCACACATGTTTTACTGTATTAATTAGTGTATGATTCCTCTTGTTTTCTGGTTGTGTGTGTTTATGTTTTATAAAGACAATTCCTTCCCAGTTATAGGGATTTACGCCTTTGGTGAAAGTCGCCAGCCCCTGGCCTATGGAAGGTGGGCTTGGGGTAGTTACGACTCGGGACACGAGGGACGGGTCGTGACACATTTTATGGTGATATATGTTCCATACATCACATAATAAAATCATACATACATGTTCCATAAGATAATAAAACATTAATCAAATCAAGAAACCTAAAAAGAGATGAGTTTTATAAAAATCATATCATTACCCTTGAAATTGAATGGGTTTGATAACAATTTTATCATATCATAAACTATGGAAAAAAGATAGGTTTCATGCTAATTTCATCATAAAATCACTCTTGAATGGAAGAAGGTTCCATAAGTGTTTTATCATTATATAAACCATGGAAGAGAAAAATTTTAATATAAAAAATTCATATTAAACATAAGCCATTAATAGAAAGAATAAGAATGGATCAATTGGATCACACCCCTATTATAACATAAAATTTATCAATAGATGACATCATTGATAGAGAAGTATTTTAAGAGATCACATGAAACATTTCATAAGAAAAATAATCCTTCTTTTAAAATAACAATTAGAAGAATGAAACAATTTCTAAATCCATTTATCTAAAAACTAATTTAAAAAACTTATAATTTAATATTTTAAAATTAAATAAAAAATTTAATAATGAAAATATAATTTCCTTTTTTAAAAAATCGTTTTTTAAATCATAAAACAATTTTCATCAAAAATAAACATGAAAACCAATTTGAGAATAATTTAAAATAATTTAAGAAAATTTAACAGCATTAAAAAAATTAAAATCATTATCTACGAAATTAATATTACTATATCATTTAATAAAATTTGATAACATTTTATTTATAAAAAAATGTTTTTGAATAAAATGTATTTCCATCCAAAGAGAGAAATTTGGTCAGATTTTGACTAAAATAATTTCTAAATTATCATCAATACCAAATAGTTGAATAATGGTGACATTACATGGTAATATCATGGATAAAATTATGCCGAAAAATTTTATTTGTGTTCTTAAGATATAGATCATAGGATTTAATCAATGAAAGAATAATCTTAAATAATCATGATGATTGATGAAATTGTAGCAATAAATTATTAATAATTTGTTAACTTTGAATCGTAATCCCCATGAATGAATAACAAAAATTGAAGCATAAAATATACTAAAAATAGGATATTGATGATATAAGTTTTAAAATTTAATTATATTCACGAAGTAAAGTAATATATGTGAGTAAAATAATATGTGTTACAAAGAAGTGAAATTGAGACAAAATTTCCTTTGTGATTTGGTAACATTCAAACGGTAAAACCCAAGAAAGAGAGATGATATAATATATATCTAAATACCAATAAATATATGGATAATTATCATATAATTAGTTAATGGTATGCATATATACCACCCAATGGAAATGAGCGATGAATATTTCATATATATCACAAAAATAAAATGAATACCATAGATCCTCTTACTAATTGAGTAACATATGAATCATGAGATCCATGAAATAATAAAATCAATTTGAACATTGAATATCATGATTATAAGGATATTAATAATATAAAATTTCATAGGTAATTATATACACAATATAAATGTAATTAGGTACATAATAATGAACAAACCTCAAGGAAATTTAAATTGAGATGAAACTGCTAACCTTATGTCTTGAATTCATACACGTTCAATCCTAAAGTATAAAAAATATAAGTTTGTTAATGATATATAATAGAAACAAATTTTTATATGTAATACAATAAATGATTTTATTATGACATTATATTACCTTCTTATTAACAATTTCATGTTATAGTTATGTTTCTGATAATATTTTCTTTTTTTTCCATACATGTTTTGACTTGTTATTTTTTTCTCCTTTTCATTGATCATGATTTCATCATTTATATAATGTAAATGATTATATAAATATCATATATATTCATTATATATTTATTTATAATATTATATAAGATACAATGAGGAAATTAAATACACTATTCTTGGAGACAGTAGGCTATATGTACGAATGAACATTGTTTTTTTACCTTATCATTTTAATTGAAAGAAAGTTTATGATATATATGTTTATATATATTTTAATTACATTATAATTGTAATTTAATATTTATCACATATTTTTATTAAACCCATCCTTATTACATTCCATATAAATAGTGAACAAATCACATTTGTTTGAGGAGGCTGTAGTCCACACGTCCACAAATGAAGTTATCATATTTTCAAAAAATTGAAAGAATGAGGGTATGAGTTTTATAATCATAAAATAATCACAAAGGCATCATAATTATTTTATATATTATATAACAACGTAACTCCCTTATTATCTAAAACCTTTATTGGTTGTATTGGAAATAATAATAACATCAGTTCGCAAGGCAATAGTCAGTTGTACACATGAAAAATGATTGTATATCCCATTTGATAAAAGTGTGTGAAAGAGAAGGTAGTAACACAAACCTAAAAATATCTAAATATATTTCGGATAATGAGGATATTTTATAAGCATTTAATGTGAATAATTTATGCATTTGAGAAATAAATAAAAAAAAAATATATCATTGAAGAATGATACCTTTTTGTTGGGTAAATCCTTTCGGTTTTTACCAAAGGACCCCATTGGATTGATTTATTCAAAAAATGAGGCCTTTATTTTGAGAAGATGAATTTTGGGAGAATACATTGTTTTTTCTTCTACAAGAAAAAGTTATTGAGTGGTGTGAATAAGTGAGGGGAAAGAGTTCCCTTTTATAGTGGAGGAGGTGTTATGTTCTTATAAACAAAAAAGGTAAACACTATTGAGAGGTTGTCCTTACATCATGTGCCTCCAATAATGAACTAAATATGAAAAAAGTGGGGTTATGGAATAAATATTTTCAGTAAATTTATTTTGGACAAGTTTGTTTGTCAATTGTTCCATTATTTTTAAATTTTAACCACTAAGTAAACTCTTTTTCCTCTTCATCGATGTAATTAATTTTAATTTCTCTCGCTAACATTTCTAGTCAAAAACAATGTTGATATTACTAGACATTATAAATTATTATTATTTAAAATAATTAATCTATATTCCCAAATTATGATCGTATAAGGGGAATTAATTTATTTAAAATTTTGACTATAGATGGGACAATACAACCAGTTTTTTATGTTACAACATTAAACTGTTTGAAATATTTTTATATTAAAATTTGATGTGAAATTAATTCTAATTACTTAAATTGGATTAATATATATATATATGTAATTTATCTTAATTAAATTCATATAAAATTTAAAATAATATTTATTAATATAAATAATATAGAAAAAATGTTGTTTTCAATTAATACTCAGTGTTTTCACTATTCATCAACAAATGAAACATCATAGAAAAATACCAAAAAGAAAAAAAAGAAAATTTTTATATTACTCTTTAAAACTGATGTTTATTATTTCAAATAAATATTAAAAAAATTTCAAAAACATTTTTTAAACCATTCTGTCATTAAAAGTCGATAAAATCACCTTTTAGAATAATAAATCATTTTATGGCTAAAACTGGATTTATTATAATTTAATTCCTTTAATACTAATTGGATGAATGTAATAAAATTTGAATAAATTTATAATATATAAATTTTATTATTATCTCTTATTGATAGTGATTAATTTAATTTATTATGATAAAACACCTTTGTGTGTATAAAAATATTTTTTTATTAAAACACATACTTTATATTCAATTGGTTTTAATTTTAATTTATAATTAATTGATAACCATATAATTCATTTAATAAAAATCTTTAAAATAGAGTTTCCAAATTTAGTTAATTGTATTCATCTCTACCATTCCAACGGCTAGGTGATACCAATAAAAATATATTTATAATAATTTTAACAATATATTGTTGTTCGCTAAAAATCAGTCTTACGTGTAACACAAGATATCGAATGAACATATAATTATGTATACAAAATGAAAAATATAGTGTTTCATGTAACTAATGAAAATATTGAAGTTGCATATAGTTCATTATTACCTTCTTTTTTCTTTTGAAGCATGATTAACTTGGTATAGTGTGCAATGTAATCCATCAAAGAATATTAATTTATTCAAAAATAATAATTTATAAAATCATGGGGTGTTAAAATAATATTTAATTGCATTAAATTATAATATTATATGGTTATTTATCAATTTAGTTAACAATATTTTTGGGATGATCTATTAGTCTAATGTATATTTGACCAATGGGTTTAACATGTCGTTTAACATGAATGATTATTTAGCAAGAATGCAATTTAATTTTGGGAAGGAAACTTAAAATGAATAAGATCACCTTTTAGGTAAAATAATTATTTTATTTATAGGTTATTTAATTTATTTGGAATATATAAATATTTATTTTATTAATATTCTACATTGAATAAATGGTGTAATTTTGGAATTTCAGAAATAAAATTTGATATTTTTTCATAATACAGACTATGCATTTTGGATATCATCTTACCTTGTGGAAACCATTTAAATATTGTATAATAATTAAACATATTAAGAATATATTTCTATCTTTATTTGATTATGTGATCCATTATATGTTTATTTATGTCCCTTAGGTGTGAGAAATTCATCTTAAATACTCATCATTTGAAAAAAAGATGAGATTTTGGTGGAAAATGATTAATGGATGAAAATCAACATGTCAAATAAATATATTTCCTTATATTTATATTCTAAATGCTAATGGAATTATTTAACACTTAAAAGGATCTTTAAAAAGAATAATTATCCTATTACATTCTTTACAGATTAATCAATGGGGCTCCTCACACGTTATTTATTTAGGATATTTCAATCGTTAAATTCATCTTGACCATGTTATATATCACTAAATTTTAGTTCTTAAGAGATAGAATTCTAAAAAATTTCAATATATTCACTTAAGAGTAATTTTATCCTATTTAGAATCCTAATTTTGTTTTATTCTATACGACTTTCATAATTACATTTCTATATATTAAGAGGATATTTTATTTAACGTTATTATCATTAGGAATTCGACAATGTAATATTCAAATATTAAACAATATATCACCAAGAATAATATCAAATTTTTCTGATTCGATTTATTTAAGGGGTATTAATATAACACCCTAATATTTTCAAAGAACCCAATGTTTTATAGTTTATATAACAAGCAATGCCAAGCATAACTGAACCCTGAAATTCAATTTCTAATGTTAGATTTTTATAAAAAGATCGTTGAATTTGAGGGTATTAGTATATTATAGAACATTATTATTAAATTTATAATGGGTTTATATAATGTTTTTATAATAAATAAGTACATTATTTTCAATAAAAACATATTATACTTGAAATATACATTTTCTTCCAAAATGGTTTTATTATGAATTTTTTTGTTTGGGGTCATAATTAATTCTACAACATTTATAAACTATATTTAATAAGATGAAAATAATTTTTGAAATTAACATATCAAAATTTACATGGGGTAAATGTTTTGGATTTTCATTAAAAACCTTGATTTTCAAGTGAATGGTGAAAATACTAATTTTCATCAAAAACTGTATTTCTATTTCAATAATATAAAATTTTATCTCTTGTATTAACATTATTATGATTTATAATATATTCAATTATATTTATAATAATCCAACTAATTTCACTAGAATAAATTTTATTATTTAACTTAGTATTATAACATTTTAATACTAAAAATGAATTTTTCTAAAAAACACTTTTTCCTTGCCTTATACATATTATTATTAAATAAATTTATTCCACTTCTAGAAATCAAATCAATAAATATGTATTCTATATTTATAATTATTAGGTACAATTTTGGTAAATTTTTTTCTTTTATTTTTTTTGTAATGTATAGTAAACATGGTAAACTTTTGTTACCCTGGTAAAGGTAAAATGCATAAAATATAGTCAATACCATGAGATATGTTCTCCAAATTAACCAAATATTTGACTTTATCATATTGGAAGGTTTATTTTATGAAATTTAATATATTTACTGAATATAGGGAAACATGGTTCCATATTTCTTTGATCAGGACCATTACATTAATTTGATTAAAGAATAAATTTAAAATGTCACAATGTCGAATTTTATAACTCTTAATTTTTATTATAAGGATAAAAATTGTAAAAGCTCGGTTCAAAATGATTATTTTAAATAAAAACTAATATTTTGATCATAATAATTAATTTAAAACTTTTAGTTATTAAATAACTACCTTTAATTCATATGAAATGATGATATAGTATAAATTCAATTAATAGAATAATAATAATAAATTATTTTAGAATCTCTATGAGTGGTTTTTTGAAAATAGTTAGAGTTACCAATGATTCTTATAGTTATATATAACGTATTATATAATTTTCAAATGTTTATTTTTTGAATTATAATGTTTTTTGGGATTTCATTCATGAAAAAATAAATGACTGCTGTTAATAATGACATTATTGATATTTTTTGGAAAAGTAATACATTATTAAATTGTATAATAATTAAAATCTATTTCAAGATAAAAATTTGGATAATATATAATTTAAAATTTCACCCATGTTCTATTTATGATCAAATACATTATAAGAAAACTTATAACCAACATAGAGTAAAAAGTGGTTATTAGCAATTAAGGATAATGTATGTTAACTAAGGGGTAAAACCAAAACATATAGTTGACAATAAAACATAAATCTATATTTATTTTATTGGTTGATGATAATAAATACATATAATACCTTATAAAAGGACACCCCATATCATTATTTTTTACTCCTCCATTAGCTTACAATATTGACCAATACATACCAATTTATCTTCTAAAAATTCTTTTCTGTGTTCTATAGGATCTCTGATTCCATAGATACTATACTTAGGGTCCGTAAGAGGAGATATAAAAGATTTATTACAATGAAAAGTTAATCGCATTAATTAATGACATTATATTTTTAGAATTTTATTTTACCACATAAAATTCATTGATATGTATCATAATATAAATCTTAATTATAAGTAAATATACTTAATTGTTATTGATATTTTGAAACTTCTATCATTCACCAACTTTTCCATCAAATGGTTAGTGAAATTATCACTCGTGCGTACGAACAACTGACTTTCTCCACATAGTGATACAATTCCATTTTCATCACCATATTATATAGATGTATATTATGATGGGTTTAATGTTTAAATATAATAACTTTTGATATAAAAATTTATTTATAATTATAATATCATATTGACCATCTTACATTCTAATCAACTGTAAAATGATAACATTGCTCATGCATAAATGTAGACTACCACTTCCATAATGAAATGCTAATCATTTTTTGTATAAATTTAATATATATGTTAATATTGATGTATTTATTTATTATATATTTTATATATTTTATGAAAATTTTCCAATAATGCTGAATTATTATTTATATTTTTTCATTCCCTCTAATTAAAATTGAAAACAACATTCATGCATATAAACAACCAATTATCTCAATGAACAATGTAATTCATTTTTTTATATCTATATATGATCAAGTATTATAAATATATAAATAATGAATATATAATATTGTTATATTGTGATCAATATTATGGATTTTATGTAACCAGAATAAATTTACACGTACCAAAACTACATAACCAAATAAAACACGAAAACGATAAAATTATCACCCAGAACATTGATTTAAATAAATAATTATAAATAAATGTTCTATAAAAGGTAATATTAAAATAATATATGGTATTATATATATTATTTTGGTTATATAATGGATTTGACATAAATTTATACTTATAATACAAGAGTATTGAATACATACAAATGAATTCAGGCTGGGGGTATGTGTTTCTTGTCTCAATTTTTTTTATGAGACATTTTCCATAGTCACCAATTTTTTCATTCAGGTGGTATATATAATTAAACTTTTATATCTTATATCATGATTCAATTTATATTGATGTTATTAATATTTATATTTGAATCTATTCCTTTTATTGGGGTTGTGATTCAAACGATACCAATGTGGTAAGGGGTTATTTTTCAATCTCATAATTAATAGGGATTGTTTATCTTAAAGTCTCCATGGGGGGAATTATTTTAATATTCAATCCTAAATAAAATAAATTTTCTTCATTTATTTTTATTTATATAAATTCTATGTTTTAATTTAATTTTGAACTCTTTAAGTACTCAAGATAAAAAAACTTTTTTAAGGAAAAATGGCATTGTTTTCTACTCAATCATTAATCCATTTATTTCATATCTATATTTTCTAAAAAATGTTTTTAAGGATATTTTAAATATTCAACATTTCTGTACTAAATAATTTATTACCAATTTTTTACTTTAATTTTTTTTAAACTAATACTCATATAATTTTCTAAACAATGATCATTTTTAGTTATCCTATAAAAGTGAGAATGAAATGTATTTTTATCTTGTACAACATGAACATAAATTTATACCATCATGACCACATAACGTTTTGAATCATAAGGTATAATTTTAAATAAAATTAAAAGAAAATGTTTTCCTTAATATTTTTGAAGCCATTGATTTTTGAAAAGTGATTTCAAAATGAAAAGGGGTGTTTTTCTAATGAATTTTTTCATTGATATTTTACAAGTCTTATAACATATATCAACATAATTTATTGAATGTTAAATTTTTTTGAAGATAGAGTTCAAATATTAAATACAAAATATTTTTATATATGGTTCATTATAATATCTTTTACAAAATGTATTATCGTTATGTATGCTAGTTCTTCTAATATAGACATTTATTGATTTATTAGCATTATTGATTATGTTCTATTTTTTCCATATAATGAATGCAGTAGACATAGTTTGTTATGGGTAATGACCAAAACTACATATCCCCTAATACATGAGTAGGTCTCATGAGATGTAAATATTGTATATTCTTATTAAATGGGTTTTTTGTGTATACAAAAACATTATTCAAGATGTCTTGGAACTCAATAGTAAGTTTCAGAGATATTCCATTATACATTCCATAATTATGAAATCATTTAAAAATGTCCAATAGATTACTTTAATTCATATCCCTTGATATGTTTCAATATCATGTGAATAATAATATGGAATAATTTTATTATTATTTACTCGAACCATATCATTCAACATGATCATGTTATTGATTAAATATCATGTGTTTTTAGTCATTTACCTTTCCATATTGATAATTCCTTATTTTCTCATGATAAATTCTTTTGTATGTAATCATTACCGATTATATGATATCACCATTATTTTTTTCCTTTCCATTTGATATGAATAAATTACTATTGAATGAGTTCTGTGATGTAAAATATTAACATTCACTATGTTTTTTTTGGGTTTTATGTTTTGGAATGTAATTGGAGATTAATGTATGTAACTAGGTTTCATAGATTACTAAACTATATGATCCTTCATGAAGTGATTGTTTTTATCTAGTTACAATGTTATGAAGTAACCACTTGATCTAGGATACTAATTTTGGGTTGTTGAAATAAACCTTCATGATATGAAATAATGAATATAACTAGAAACAAAGAGTATGTTCACTATCACTGAATCAATATCCAGTATACCTGTCACCACATCATAGATGGAATCCTCCTCAATAGTAGTTAATGTATATGTCATTTCTTTATCTCATGGTATTAGTAGTTGTTTTAGTTTATTTTAAATAATAAACATTGGTTTAGAGAAATGTTTTTCATAATAGAAGTGATCATTGATATTGAAACATTATACCATAGGATGAGTGTGGATATGAACATTATCTTTTTCCATAATAGTAGTGCATTTAGCCATCTCTAATAAGTATTGATTATCCTAATATGCATATTTTCTACACTTGATGCATCATATGGTTCACTTTATAATATTTTTTTATTCTTCTTACCATATTTTTGACACATTGATAGTTGGGGTTCCATTCCTACATTGGATTTTTCAGTTAATCATCCCAATGAAAACTCCATTTTTTGACAGAAGACCCATTATACCCCTAAGTGAAACTAATATGTCTTTTAATGTTAAGGTAATAATATAAAATCTCTTAATTAATATAAATTTATTGATTCAATAACTTTTTTCAAGGACACTAATTTGACTAAAAAAATTACCACCTTACTTTTGGTGGTCATAACAAATCTAAAGTCATATTATGAAAGCCTCATTAAATTTTCCTCGTATTCCCCGATAGTATCATCTTATTTTTTCATCATTCTAAGGAATACCTATATTTTTTAATCTGGATACTTTGTGGAAAATATTTATTGAAAATTATTTTCTTCCATCATTCAAATTCCATGAAATCAATTTCCTCTTTGGGTGTTATGTTATTGATTAGTTTCCACCATTTTTCAGCCTTCCCTTCAACGAAATAGACAACCATAATAAAATTTTATTCTTCCAATAGTTGGATGATAGATAATATATTATGAATAAAATTAATTCATTATTCACATTGAGGGTATTATAAAATTTTCTAATGGTAGGAGTTATTAATCACATAATGGAATCAACCACAACATTCCATTTCTTATGAGAAGGCGGTCATTCTACATGGTTAAAGAAATGAATCATAACATGAGTTAAATGATCAAATAATTCAATGAAACTCCTAGATCTTACTCATATAAGGTTTTTAATCTCATTAGGTCTATATTAGTATTACCTATCACATTAGTTTTTGGAAATTTCCTCCAATTTCCCACCATTATCTAAAATAAAGGAAAAATAGGTTGAGAATGTTTTATCATATAAAAGGGAAACTGAAAAAAATTAAGGAATAAGTTATAAATAAAATTATATCCTAAAATATAGAATATAGGTTAATATATAAGCCATCCATTTTATTTTTTCAATCATTTTTATAAACCATTATTCTATTCATGTCCTTTATAATGGTTCATATAGAGTTTATAAATTTTACAAATAATATACCTTGGTATTATCCAATTAGGTGTTCAAAGAGACTTAGCTATCATGAACTTGGTAAAAATTGATTTTACAGCAAATGATACCCTTACAGGGTTATTAAACATACATAAAAATGTACCATATCTAGGTCCACATATCATATCAGGGATGGGATGCTATTTCTTATAAACCACATCCTCTATAAATCAGCAAGATTTTAGAATATTCTATTATGCATAGACTTATCTCAAGGGATAACACAATCGTATTCTAGTATAGATCCCAAAAATACTACACTGTACTCTGATACAAACGATTGGGACCCAATCCTTTCATATAAATAATTACATGATTTTTAACATAAACATCTAATAAACACCACGCAAATATCATGAGGCATTTTACCTTTGGAAGACTATATTCAAAATACATCCAAAAAATCATAACAAATAAACTATATTTTTTCTCCATAATGAGCTCTGAAGTCCCATTGGACTCATAAAATTTCATTGGACAATCTAGGGAATACATAAAAGAATATACTAAGCTATAACTCCCAATAATGAAATAAACATGTACATGGAGCATAATAGATGAGTTTGGAGGCATAACATGATATCATAAAGGATAAAGATCTTTAATAATCACATGTAATAATAAGATAAATAGCATGGTATTATATTTTCCTGTAAAAGTAGTGATGTTTCATAAAAATAAATTTTTTTATATGAATAATTCAAAGAAAACTTTAAAGACAACATCAAATGCTGGACAAAGTCCCATTATAGATCAGGTTCACTCCCTAATACCATACAATACATCTCAATGGAAAAATACATTACCCAATTAATTTGAGCACAATTTGGAAACACACATTAGAACAAGTACATTATTTTGGGTTCTAACTAATAAAATCAATCATAAGTCATAAACATAAGAACTACCCATTGAATAAAATAACTTTCATAATTATTCCACATCTAACAATCCAAGGATATTTCATAAATATTTAAAAGATAAGAAAAAATTAAATATTTTAGACATTAATATATGAGTACATAAAAATAGTTCAAAAATTATAAAGTTCATTTGGGAATAAATACAGTAAATTTAAATTACATTAAATGATTAAGGGATGGAAAAGATACCCTTAATTAAGTTTTATTTTAAAGAAGAAATTTGTCAAATGACTTAAGGAATGTATAACCAAATAAAAGGAAGTGATAATAATATATTTATAAATTTAAGAGTAATATATAAATAATTTATAAGTATCATATAATTTATATATATATAATGTGAGTTAGAGAAAGATATTCACAAACCTAAGAAAAAGGATGGTTCCGAGAGATCCTTTACCCCATACCCAAAAAACACTCTTCACATTAACGTAACACCATGGAAAATCAAAATATAATTATTTATTATTTAATTATTATTTTTTCTATGTATATTATATTTTCTGTTATTTTTTCTTTTTCATTTATTACTATTTCTATTATACATATGTTTTAATTTCATTATTTAATGGGTGTTTGTTTCATGGTTCTATGGTCGGATCACTTGTAGATAACTGATGATGTTCTTTTAAAATGGGACTAAAACATCCTAAGTGAAATAAAATCTTATTCATAAACTTCTATAAATTTAAAAAGTTTTAATTATCAATATATTTTTAACATATTGACAATTAATTTATTAAAAAGTTAAGGTTATATTGTTTGTTTGTTTTTTTCATTTTTATCAACCATCGCAAATAGGTTTAGTTTTATTTAATATTATGGCCACATAATAATACAAAATGTGTAAAAAATAGAATATAAAAATTTTAAAAAATTTAAAACATTATAAGTTAATTTAATCCAACAATGATGGTGGTAGTGGGAAATTAAAACTCATCATCAATGAACATAGTGAATTGACATAATACGATTTATGTTTTTTTTCTAGAATAATAGGACAAGAGATGATGATGGATGATAGATATTCCATTAAAAAAACAAAATTAAAAAATATATTTGTTTTTGGATTTATTATTCCATGTTTAATGGAATATATTTGGAGGATTATGGGGATGAAAAAAAAAGAAAAAAATTGGTTCATGGAATTACCATCTCCTTTGAATGTATCATCTTAGTCTTACACTTAAGGAACCTTGGAATGGTATTTTTTTGACACAATAAGCACTAGGAAATGTTACATAGTATTTAAAAGATAATTTATCATAAATTATGAAATCTATACAGATAAAAGGTTTGAAGAAAAGGGTTGAAGGGTGGTGGTATTTATAAGATGGGGGAGATTGGTATTTTAAAAAATAATATTCATTAGTTTATTATTTTCGGTCAATTATATCAATATTATTGATTATTGTAAATATGAACACTAAATGGTGCATGTTATTTCAAAATAATGTGTAATAGTATCATCTCTGTGTCAAAAATTCATGTATTTTACTTAAAATGTTAAATATAGTATTTTATCATATTTCAATATTCAGCAAAAAGTGAACTATTTTTTAAAAAATTAAATAATTCACCCTATTCATTACTTAATGTTAATTTTGAAAAAAATAATTTAATTTTTTTAATTTTTTTGAATAAATATTTGAAATTTAATATTTAAATAAAATCCCCATGTATTTTATAAATTCCAATTTTAATATTATAATCAATTTTAGAACCCTCAAAATTTTTACATAAGGCTTCATTAAATGGTACTATCATTATATTAAAACATTATTAAAATTTAAAATTTCAATTCATAAAAAAAATTTCTTTTAAATCATTATATTTATTATAAAAGTGATATCGAAACATTTTTCTTTTGCAAAATCCAAAAACTTAATTTTTCATTTAAAAAAATATTAATTCTAATATGATATATTAAAATAATAATTTTATTTTATATGTTACCTAAATATTATTATAGACATCCATAGGTGTGGATACAATTCAAATGGTTGGGATATTACTCCTGATGATCATATTTCTATTCAACAATATGATTACTATTCTAAATGTTATATTTTTGAGAGACACATGGTGTCCCAAAACTCTATAAATAACTCATATTTCATTCCTCCTTCATTCACTTATATTTTCTCTCAAGGTTATATATATTTTAATTTTCATTATTTTTATTTCATTACTAATATTCTACTTTATTTTTATAGTGTTGTTCACAAGTGCGATTATTCTAGTGGACTAAAAATATTATTTTTCATAGTTTTATTATCTAATTTTAAATTTATTAACCAATTATAATAATTTTAATTATAATGGTCATATCTATTCACTAAATTTAGTTATTAAATGAATATAATAAAATTTTGTGAGTTTTATCTTGTGGGTTTAGTATTTTACGAAATATGAAACAATTATATAAGTAGATGGTAAATAACCTTAATAGATTTTTGGGACATTAAACATACATTATTGAAAAAAAATTAAACCATGGAATAAACTTTACATTGAAACAATAAAATCCAACAAACCATAATAAGTTTAAAGGTACAACATTGATAAATAATTATATAAATATCATAAATGTGTAAAACCAATAAAATCACATGAAAATTTAATAAAACCAGTTTTAATTGAATAGAGTTGAAATCCCAAATACTATCCCATTAAAAACCAATGAATTTTCATTGAAAAAATATTATTGTTTGAAATTATTCTTGGAAAAAGATACATCTATTATGAAAACTCAAAAATAATTCAATTATAAATATTTATTAAGTAATTTCAATGATTAATGGTTTTTTAAATATCAATATTATGTTTAATTCCATGATATGTGAAAAATATGGAAATGAATACATCAATATATATATGGATGAGATAAATCTCTAAATTAGAGAACAAACTAGGCCAAAAGAATACCATGTACACTCTAGAACCAAAAACCACAATGGAAAAGGTTAAATCCTCTCTATAGGGTTCAACAAATGGGTAACCATGTAATGATATGGAATGTAAAAAAGAGAGGAAGGAGATGTGAATAATAGAGAAGCATTGATTTGGGATATTTCTCCAAAAAACCACATGTAATATGACTAAAATCTAATATAAGAGGGGGGTATAAGATCATAAGAAATGATTATTATGGATATATGTATAAGATGGATGATTTATATTTTAAAAAAAAGATAAAAATATTTACACCAAACCAGACAAAGACATATTAACGTACGATTATCAGAATCAAAATCAGTCTTATTATCATATTCACAAAATTTGAATCATAATTTTTTTGATTATGTCTAGGTAAAATAATTATAATAACATTTGATTTTATTTATATCATAGTATTATTTGTATCGTATTAAAAATCACACCAACAAAACCAATTCAATATAAACCTAAGTATGATAAATATATTAATATTAACATCTATAGAAGAATAGATACTTGTGAAAACAAGAAATAGTTAGTGATAGTTAGAATGACATACAAGATATAAAATTTTTTTATGTATTTTATTTATAAATGTATAGTAGTCAAAACCCATGACTAAATGTATCCATTATTTTATACATACATAAAACTTTTCCTTTCCTTACCAAGAAATCCTTCAATATGATGATTAGAATTCTTTGTCTTCCTATCCCCAAAATTCGTCACTATAATAATCATCAAATATCTTCCTATCCCCAATGGCCACTGATTTGATAGATCACATTCACCATCTTTATATTCCTGGTATCCCTCAATCATAACAATTATCGAACATGGAATATAATTAATAATGTTCTCAAGTAAACAACATGAAAATGAGTCATTAGAACAATGGATCTCTAAATAATTTTAGATACAAAGAACAAGTAGTTCAGACGAAAAGAACATCAGAAGTGAAAGTAATAAACCAGCTCAAAAGACATCAAATTACCCTCTATTTATTAGAGATATTTCAATTATTATACTTCCAATTTTGATGTAATAGCCTGAGATAGATGGTGATTGAAATATTATTTTTAGCTAAATTTCTAACATCATATTGATTAAAACCATTACAGTTTAAAATATATTCCTTATGATAGACACAATTCTTATATACATTTAATTATAAACAATAGTCAGTTTGATAAAATTTCATAATTATTATCAGTTTAATGACCCAGAATGAGGGTATGTTTGATATATCAGTACCAAGGTCATTATTATGTTCACTAACATTGTCATAAAAATATATTGAAGATATCTGTAACCAATAGTATGAACAAAGTTGAGTCTGATTAATCATACCTACACACATTCTAATTATCATAATGAATAATAGTAAGTTTATATCCCCAATACAATATATCATTTTCTATCTATGGTAGAAGATATTATTTTAAATAAAACCAAACAAAACACATTGGACATAAAAAGATAGTAAAAATGTTTTTGTAATGTGTATGTGATTTAAAAAACTATATACCTAGAAATCTAATAATTAAAACTATTTAATCAATAATATTTCCCATTTTTTAAACCAAAAACCACAGACATTAAATGAAATAAATTTATGAAAAACATATATTTCATTGTTCTTTTAAGAACTTTATATTCATGTTTTTTTTCTTTTAACAATAACTCTCCCTATACTTGTAACTCTTTGGAATACAATGGACAATATGTGCATTGTTATTCTTAAAGAAAATCCCCCCAATTAGGTTAAATTTATCCACATAAGTTCAATATCTCATATTTTCATAAAATAATCCCTCCATTATATTGCACATTCATCTTTATAAAATCTTATAAACATTATAAATCATTTCCCACTTTTTGATTTCAAAAAGAAATGGGGAATAGTCCATTGTTACCTGATATGTTAGAATTATAACATACTAAACAAAAACTGAACTAACCAATCGCCTATGAAAGTATGATAGAATATATAATAATAAAAATTTGAAAACATTATATTAGAATGATTTGGATGAATATATAATGAAATCGATCAACTAGATTTCAAATGTTTTACAAAATTAAGATAAATAAATACTTTGAGAGTTTCAAATAAAGAAAAAAAATATGTTTCTTCATTAATGTGTTTTGGAAGTCCATTATCATTTTGAACTCACTATGATCTTTCGCAAAATTTTTACTTCATTTTTCTTGCATATGATATTGGGTCATCATCCTTTTAATATACTTAATGAAATCTTTATTTTGATCCATCAAAACAGTCACTTCATATTCAAATGATTAGAGCCTTTTGGTCTCCAAATTCATGTCTCGAATCTTCTATTTCAAAACATTCACATCTATATTCCGTTAATCAGTTTCATCACTAAAATCTTCAAAAAAAATTAATTAAATTTATCATGTCTAATGATAATCTATTGATAGAGTAAATAAATTCTAACATAGGTTTCAATATTTCATTAGTCTATTAAACATGCATATGAATATCTGAATCAAAATTGTTCAAGCACTTCACCATCTGATTACATGATCTCTTGTGAGTCGGATAATTTTCATGGAAATTATTCAAGTCTACTTTAATATGAATCGCCAATTATTTTTAGGCTTTTATTGACTCCAATTTATTATTGACATTATATTGGATTGGCTAACTCCATGGTTCAATATTAGGAAAATAAGGAATTTTTTATTCTAATCTCCTCAAATGAAGGCAAGTATAATACAAACATATTTTTTCTATATTTTCAATAGAGTTTAATTGATCGAATTCATGATGAGAAGGTTTAGATATAATAGTTCTGACTTCAAGTTATTTATATTTGTTTTATATATTTCATTGAATATTCTTTCTCGTGGACATAGAAATAGTATAATAATCAAATATTCTCATAATCTTTACATCTTTATAAGTCTCTGTATTTTCATCAAGAATTTTTTATTAATTTTCTTCTTCTTTTTCTTTCATTCATGACAATTGTGTGTATTCATCGGATGAAGATTCTTAATCTTGAGTACAATCATATTTTTAATATTTATCTATATTATATAGAAATTTGGATGAAGATGATTATTTTAGAAGATTGTTCTTATGATTTTTTTTCTTCATCAAAGTTATCATCTTTATTCTCGTGTTCCTCTTCTTCTTTTTCTTCTTCTACCTATTCTTCTATTTAGTCATCCATTTGTTCATTTTATCCTTTATATTATTCTTACAGTTCGCCTTATTTACCATTAACTTAATCATTGACTTTATTATCATGTTCTTATTGGATATTTCATGCATTTTTCATATCACCATTTCAAGTTGGTTCTTCTTCAGATTTTTTTCATGAATGACTAAGACCGATTGATAGGTTACTTTTTATTTTCCCATATATTCTGTTGAAGGAATATCAGCATAAACAGATAATGTTGCCTTAATTTTTAATTCATCTTTCAGAATAATATTTTTGTCATGATATTTTTGAAGAACAACATTATCAGAAGATCTTTTTAAACATTACAAAAATCTTTCACAGATTTGAGCTTCTTGCAACCTCTTTCATTGGTTATTACTATTATCTTATTCTTTTAAATTTTCTTCAAATTGGATGTATCTACCATCCAATTACTTTTTTATCCTCCTTAGGATTCTGGATTGATGGGCATTAGAGGACTCACCACCATCACTATCAACAAAATTATTTGACTTAGCATAAAAAACCAACATCATCCTAGACATCTTATCATAAATGTTGAATATTTTTTTTTTCTAAAACTGGATGTCAAATATTTTTCACCTTTAACACCACCATACACTTAATATCCATTTTAATATTAAAATTTTAAATCTTAATAATTTCTGAATTGTTATAAAAAAATTATGTTATCCATGCTAATAAAGATGATCTTGATAAGGTCTATCTTTCTCTTGTTCACCATAAAATCTAGAAAAAAATTATCCAATACCATTAAAGTATCTCTGTTTCCTTTCCTCATAATCACATATCCTTGAATCCATAGGGAATTGAATCTACTTTCTAGTGTTACGTGGGATAATTTTTTAACAATAAATTATTCCAAAAAACAAAGAATTATAGGTATTGGTTTTGGTAAATGTTATAAATTTATAGGAAGTTTGTGAGAAGTATAACATGATACTCCATCTGATGGAACTCTAGAAAAATTACAAATTGTTTACAGTACATCATATATATCATTCCAAACATCTTGAAATAAAATATTTATATCCCATCCTCATTAACAAATTGAATAAGGGAATACAACACCAAATCTATATCTATAAAGTAAATATAATTATCATTATCTTATATTTCTACAAACATCGATTCCCATCCTTTGAATAAAATGAACTTATTAAGAGATGAATTCTATTTTTTAAACCACAATCATTCAATCATGCATTAACAAAACACATACAACATTGAATAATATTCATTGGATTCCATGTGATCTATATTCTAAAGTCATAGAGGGGATGTAAAAGAAAACTATTGGACTGACAGACTTCATGGTTGTAGAAATTTTGGATAAAAAACATTGATAACTAATGTGTGATAAGGTTTTACCCACCACTATATAGGTGGTGGGAGAAATGGTTCATCTTCATAGAGAAAAAAAATAGATGAAATTAGAAATCATTCTAATCTAATGATCAATATTGATCCCAAAAAATTGAAAAAAATTGATTTATCATGGTATTTAATAATTTATCAAATTGAGAATAAACCTAATTAAGAATAGTTTATTAGAATAATTGTATTAATAAAATGTTCTATAAAACTACAAGTATAACAACAAAAATAATTATAAACTAAAATAATAAAATAGTGAAAAATAAAATAATAAATGATTTCCATTGTAATTGGAAAGATTCATCAATATGAATAACCTAATATATATGGTTTTAGAAAATAATTATGTTTTTTTAAACAAATATTTCTTATGATACTTCGATATTAAAAACTAATTATGATAATTTCTATAGAGAACTAAAAATAATAATTTATGAATCATAAGAATATATTACTAATTTTGAGTTTGGAAATGTTGTAATAGTTTTAGAGTCTGGAAAAGGACTGTGAACTATGACTCTAGAAATTTTAAAAAGTGTATGATTCAGAAAAACTCATTATGAATTTTTTTAAAATAAACTAATATTTTTATAATAGTAAGCCCTTTTTAAAAAAATGTAATGTTTTTATAAAAAATATATAAAAAATTTGTACACACCCAATAAAATGAATTATATTACTGTATGAATATAGGAAAATATGGAATAGATATGAATGATCACATAACATTGATCATTCCTAGAATCTGTTTAAATTTTTTAAATATATAACAACTAGGTGTTTTTTGTAAAAATATCTGCATGTTTTTCTTTATTATATTGAATTATAAAATTATATCTCATTTAAGTGTGTCACATCTAAGGAAATAATTTCTTATATCTATTTTCTTAGAACATAAATGATGACCAAAATTTTCAAAAAAATAAATGGAACTTGTATTTTCACAACATATTTTATATTTAGTAAAACTCATTATATAGTTAATGAGTGTCTGTTTCATCCACAACACTTGAGCACAACAACATTAAGCTTCAACATATTCGGATTCAGTAGTGGAAGGTGCTTCACGGTTTTTTTCATACATAACCATGAAAATAAGGAATCACCTATGAAAGGACAAGTCTCATATGTACTTCTCCAATCCAATCTACTTCTACTAAATTAAGCATCTAAAAATAATTAATTAAAAAAATTATATAAGAATATCGTAGGCCTAAAAATATAGTTCCCTTAAGAAAAAAAATAATTTTATGTATTTTATATGGGATTATTTTTTATTGGCCTGATATCTTACACATTAGAACACTCAAAACATTAAATCTGGAGGAATATAAATAATGAAATAGAAATTTATTATCATAACTCGAAAAATATTTTAACCAAGTAGCTCTCAGCCTCATCAAGATCTACAGTATTGGAGGTAGCAGTAGGAGTGCCAATAAATTTTGTATTTTTATATCCAAATTTATTAATAATATCTTTTATATGATTATTTTGAGATATAAATGTTTTATCTAGTTTTTGTGTTATTTTAAAACCATGAAAATATGTTTACTAACCAATCATAAACATTTCATACTCAGGAATCATATGATTCAAAAAGAATCAGTTAAAGGATAGTTATTTGAACTAAATATAATGACATCAATATAAAATTGTGTAGTAATATTGATTTTATTTACTTCCTTTATAAAAAGGGTTGGATCCACAACTCCTGTAACAATATTTTTGTTACAAATGTCTAGATAATTTATCATACCAAGATATAGGGGATATTTTAAGTCCATTGAAATTTTGGTGATTCAATAAAGGTATATTGGATTTCTATTATTTACAAAACCATGTGGGTTTTCAACCGAAATTTATTCTTAAACATATCCATTAATAAAAAAATTATTCATATCCATTTGAAAAAGTCTACAATTAAATAATGCTTCAAATTATGAATGAATTCCAATAGCTTCATGTCAAGATGTCTGATCATAAGTATCTTCGTAATCTATTTCATCATGTTTACTATCACCCTTAGTAAAAAATATAGATTTATTTCTAAAAATTATAAAATATTCATCACACTTATTTCAAAAGACTCATTTTAATCCAATTATATAATTTCTTTAGTTCATTCAACTATTGTCCTGAATTTGTTCCTCTCAAATTCATGGAGATCATATTCCATTGAAGGAATATAATCCTCA
Source organism: Viscum album (assembly GCA_963277665.1). Taxonomy (NCBI): domain Eukaryota; kingdom Viridiplantae; phylum Streptophyta; class Magnoliopsida; order Santalales; family Viscaceae; genus Viscum; species Viscum album. Next base: position 109,754,808 of record OY728157.1, on the reverse strand, counting down.
TCACCTCAATCCACATTGGGATTATTTAGTTCAAATTGGAATAATAAAGATAGATGTTAAATTTTATTTCTCGATGAACTATTAATCCTAATTGGTTGATCTACATATCCAATGATAACTTCTCTAAAATGATTCCTAAAAAACAAACGACTTTTTGGGTTATCAAAATTCATTTTTTTAAATGGTATTAAATCTTCCTGAGGAATAACTTAAAAAATTAATTCCTCAGTTGTTTCCTTCGAGAATAAATTTATAAAAAATGTTGGAAATCAGTTTTTGAAACATCATCTGAAGATTTTAGTGGAAGTTGTTTGAAAAAAAATGGATCTGTTTCATCTAAATTAACATGTAATGTTTCCTATACTGTACAAGATTTGTAGAAGAGACGGTCTTCATGATAAGATCATGAGGGAAGTTTATGTGGTGGAGGATTTCATGGAAAACACATGGTGTATGATGATCCAAATGGTTAGTTCATGAATGAAGAAGACTAACATTTTATATGAGAGGTGAATATACCATAATGTGGGAATTATAGAAGGTGATGATTCACTATACATAAAAACATAGTGTGAATAAAGGATGATTTTATACAAACTATTCTCATGGAAAAATTCCTCTGTGTTGAGTTTTGAAAAAAAAACATCAAAGTAATTTCATTTCCTTTGAGGGGTTTACAATTTAGGAATTACATTATGATTTCATTGGTAGTCGTGTGAGAAATTATTCCTTCTTTCTCTCCATCTTCTCTTTGGGTGTTTCACTTACTGAAATTTATCCATTTTTAATTATAGGCAAGGCTCAGTTAATAATATTTCTAATATAGGGAATCATGTAAGATAGGACATGTTCCCATTGCGGATCTCCATAAAGCATCTTCATATGAGTGAGTTTTTCCTACATAGTGGGAATATGAGAAGGGAATTGTCATCACACCACAAATGACTAATCCCCAGATGGTTATAGAGAATTAAAGGATGTTTCCATATTAAAAGAACAAACCTAATTGATCTATGTAAAGTTTATGTGAATGTATGCTTAATAAATATTCATGGGGAATTTTATTGAGGCTTCACGAATATCAAATCCCTATGAGAAAAGAATTCTGTTTCAGCTTCTCCTCTACCTGGTGTCTATGTTGTCTGCCACTATGTGCACATTGGAAATAAATTTGTACTATATAAGTTTAGTTAACTTGTATTCCTCATTTACTTATGTTGATACATCTAGTAGGTTAGGTTTGGTTTATTATAAAAAGGCCATAGGCATCAAAAATTATGTCAACGCATCTATTAAAAATATTAGTTTTGTTAATTTATTGTTTATAAAATTAAAAAAAATGTACTTTTATATTTATTGTAAATTAGTAATCTCAATAAATCTTTCCTCATGTGACTCTACTTCTAAACCTCACGTCCTTTAACTCTCTCAATTTCCTCAATTCCTCATACATTATTCAGGTGATAACATTTATTTTTTTCTTGATTATTAAACTATAGATATATCACTTTTAAATGGTTTCTTAATTTGATTTTATGAAATCTATCCAAGATCATATATTCCAAATATCTTTAAAATATATCTTTAATATATTCATACATATTTAGTTTCAATTACTTTATTGTATGTTGAAATGTCCATGAAGAATAAAAAACATTTTCCATAATTATGGAAATAATATATTTCAATATTTAAAACATAAAAAATATAATTCAATATTTCTAAATAAAATTACCTCATTTATCTCTCAAATAAATATATATATATATATATATTATATAACAAGAATTTTCATGTATTTTTTATAGTAAATTGAACACAATATATATTTTAAATAACATTGGATTTTTGTGAAGTGTCTATGAAAAACTCTATATTATTTCTACCCCATCACCATTAAATTCCATTATCAAATTTTCTAAAAATATTAATATAGTATGAAATTTAATGAAAACATAGTAACATTTTTGTAAAATCAAAATTCCAAAATAAAATATGAAATTTATGACCTTTATTATCCTTGGGAAGTTTTCATAATAACCTATCCTATATAATTTTTTTATTAATTATCTTTCATTGTATATTGAAATAATTTATGGTCATCTTAATTTAAATATATGGTAACATAAAAAAATTCAATAAAAATCAAATTATTTAATCTGTATTATTTACCAAATTGTTCTTCATGACTTATCATGACTCGTGAATTTTCCAAATATATTATTAATTCTTAAAATATCCATAACACCAAATATTAAATCTAGTAATTTCATAAACATAAATAAAAATGGAAAATTACTCATCCAGATATGTTTAGTAGACTCCCCACAACAATTCCACTCATTTTAAAAAAAATTATTACCTTGATTTCAGGTCAAATGTTGATAATCACAAAATTCATTCTCTTAAAAACTACAAATCTATTTAAATAATCCATAATAAATCAAAATAAATGATAAATAGGATAATTTATACTATTTTATGTACACCATAATGTCTCATCACATTATAGTATCTTTATAAAATATTTCCTTATAGTTCTAGGTGGATTATAATACATGTATGCCTCATAATCCATCAAGAACGTACAAATATTTGGAAATTTATACCAAAATTATAATATTTAACATGTGTTATGCATCAAATTATATATAGATTTGAATAATTTACAAAAACTAATATAATTTATTCACATTGTTTCCTCTAATAATAACTTGAAATTCACTATTATTTACCTAATTAATAATAAAATAAATCATTGAGTACATCAATCTCCCTCAAAGGCTAATGGCTCTTCAAAATATCATATAAATAATTCATTAGATCATCAATCTAAATGAACTATTCTTATGTATTTTACCCTTTATATTGAAATCCAAAATATAATAAAATATTCTCCATGGTTTCAGAGTGGTTGATCATTTAACAAACACTCATTACCATTAAGATGTATATTACAATAACATGTAATGAAAAATAATTAGTCATTAAAATATTTTATTAGTTTTTTATTGTCTTAATTAATTTCAAATGTTATACTGATTTTAATAACATCAAATGATATATTTTTTGATACGTGACAGCCACATGAAATATAAACACATGATTAGGTGATGATGTAATTTCCTATATTTCTTAATGGAATATCCATTGTTGTAATCTGTATCCACAAAAATTTCATAATGTAATATAACACATATAACATATTATAGGAATTTAGTGAACGTATATAAATATAAATTTTCCTATTATACAAAATAATCTTCTTTTTTATAAAAATTCCATGTTTTGTTACATCATATATAACCGGTTGTGAAATATTACTCAAAACCCATTAAAATGATCTTCAAAATATTTAAGATATCATAGAAACTCACTGTTTATTTTAAAACATTATAATATAAAATCATTATTCTAATATAATTCTAATACAACTTAAAGGAATTTGGGGTATTTTTAATTATTAATAATAAAAAGTTATTATTATAAGTAAAGTAAACCATTTGAAAAATATCAGTACAACTTATGTTACAAAAAAGAATAAACATATTCTCCATTAAACACTTGTAAATTAATACTAGTGACAAAAATTTTATCTAAAAAAATTACATAATCATACAATCTATTTTTTTAAGAAAAAAATCAATTAAAATATGTGGATTATGTCAATATTGAATTGGAAAATTAATACATTTTTAAATATTTAAATAAAGGCTGGTTATGATAAATGAAAATTTCACAATTCATTTACTAAATTTATGCTCACATTTTATGTTAATCCAAAACATATAAACAAGCACATTCTCATTATTACTCTATCAAGTTACCTTATTTCATACCCAATATATGGATTGAAAATCATATCCATGATTATTAAAATTGTTTCTTGATCAATTCAAGACCCAATAACCCCGTTATTAGCTAAAAGCTTATGACATTAATAAAAAGCTACAAAATTATGAATTTAAAAAATTAAAGTATCATTTTTACATCTTATAAAGGGTGTTAATATAAAAAATTAAGCCTAAATATACCATTTAAATAATATATAACTTACCTTTGAGGTACTCAAGTAATTAAATCTAAAACACAAACCACACTAATTTCACATAAGGGAACGCAATATCTTTATGTGATCCCACAAATCATACTAATATTAATATATTATAAAAACCCATTTCATTCCACAAAAATTATTAATTATGTATTACTCATATTTTTACCTCGAAGAAGAAAATTATCATTCAAATATCATGTAAATAACGTATCATACATTATTGAATTATAAAATACAAATTTCTTCAAATGTTTTCACATCGTTTATTTTTATATTTTAATATATTCATCATAATGAATCCTTGGAATATATATTTGATGTTAGATTATTATTATGTACACAAATGTAATGTTTATAGAGCTTTGATTTTTTGTTTTGGTTAACTAGATGTTGTATCAAATTTGGTTTCCAACACATGTAATCTTATACAAAAATGAGATTAATATACATGTATATGTGAATCATGAATTATTGTTATAACATGATAATTATTTGATGATTTATTAGTAATAAAAAAATATTGGGAATGGTTTTGAGGACCAATAGAGCATGAAATGAATAATACATAACCACATGATTTTTAGTGGTAGGAACTAGTGATACTGTAGAAAACTATTGTTGATAAAGTATGAAAATTTACTAAAAATTTAGTTCTCGTGGTTTAAAAAATGTTACATTTTAATTTATAGAATATTATTATAGAGAATTAATATCCAACACGGTTATTAGGGTTCATAATAAGGTTCCAGTGATCATTGATAAAACACATTTTTTAATTTTATTTAGTTATATGTCTTTGTAAATGATACTAAGGGTCATTTTCATCGACTATAAAATGTATATGAAACTTAAATAAAGATATGTGATGATCCAAGGTGTTCTAAAAGATCCCAATTTTAATGAATGTGAATATTGAGGTTACCCTGAGAAATATAGAGTTTCAGGCATATAAATTTGTATCATAGAGAATAGGGAAGGAAAATATAACTAAAAAGAGTGAATAAATGTATAGGATATTTATTTATTAAAATCATGACGTTTAATTTCTTGAATGTGAATATTGAGGTTACCCTAAAAGAAAAAAATGTATACTTTTGTGTGTGTAGTGATGTTTAGTATTTTTTTCTCTTTTATTGATGTTAAAAAGGTTTTTTTTAATCAATAGTTATCTATAAATGAAGATGATAATTTTTTGGGTTCTTAGATATATATATTTTACTAATAATTTTATAATAAATTTAGAGTTTAAATATGTGAATAGATTTTGAAATTTGTTTATAATAATTTATAATTTGTACTTTGAGACTAAACACTCTATTTGTTTATCTTCATGAAGATTACCAATTCTCTTATACTGGAGCATTTTAACTTCTTATAGATATATTTTAATGAAATAATGGATCAAGGATAAAAATTTCTCTATTTATCCATGATGATTATAATGGATCCAGTGGTCTCAGGTTTATCAATTCATGCCTACGATATCACTATATTAATTTAATGGTAGACATTGTAAATAATTTTTCATACTATGAATTCTTTGTTTAAAGTGTGTAATTTCTTAATTAAGTTATTAAATTCATTTTTAAAATATAATTATCATTAAAATTGAAATAAGGTAGATCATCTATGTCAATAATAAATGTGGTTCATTTTTACAATGAAAACTAAAATGATTCATTGATTCACCTCCCCTCTTAGTGAATCCTTGAGGATAATAATAACATTTTATGACCTAGTATACAAAATGTGATTCAATTTTGTGTTCTAGTTATTATTTTTAGATATTAATGTCTATTTTGAGTTAAAAGTGAAAAAATTTAGTTATTTTAAAGAATAATGTGTTCTAAATTATTATATATACAATGGATGATCTAAATTCAATCAACTAAAATGGTTTCATAAATTTATAGAAAGAACTATTACATCTAGAAGTAATTTATTATTTTATATCAATTATCAATTAGGTTATATGAGATTTAATGTTGTATAAAATGGAATGTCCCTTATGTATAAGGTGTTGTGATAACTATAATTGATTGAATAAATATTTTTAATGATGGTCACACTCAAAATATAATTGTTTCATCAATTTCATATAGGAAAATCGTCAAATTTTGGGTCATTAACATATTAAAAAAATTGATTATAATTACGTAAAAACTACGAATGAAATATTATAGTCATGAAAGTGAAATTATTGATTTATCACGTGAATTAATAAGACAATTGAAAGCATAATATTGATTTTATTTATCAATTATGTACTCGAGGTAATAAGATTATTTTAACCATTTGAGTATTTTGTGACAATTTTGATGAATCCCTTATGTTATAAAAGGTACTTCATAAATTCCTGAACAAAAATTATTTTAATGTATTGGTACTTAAAGAATATGATTATAAAACATTTCAATTGAATTTTTTTCGTAAATTTTTTATAGTTTATGACATGATGAATTGATGGAATCTATATAAGAATATAGATTATAAAAAAGGATATTGTTTTTAAATCATTATATTTTGATAAGATTTTTAATGAACTCAATAAATAAGAAGAAATCTAAATTTATAAGGATACGGTGACACAAAATTTTAAAATTTAATGAAATATATCTCAATGGGTGTTATGAAATGAAAAGGAAGGTACGAGTTAACTACTACATTGAGGTGTTATAAATATAGAGAAAGATAACATTTTTATACCAATTTACCAATGATAAAAGAATAAAAAGTTAATGATGAATATTAATCACCACAAATTTAATCTGTGATTTTTTTTAAAGCTCAAGAAATTGAATTTAACATCAATGTAAAAGTTTAATAGTAGTTGGGGCCTTGCATTAGGGGTATAGTCTCCTAGAAATCCTACCTCAATCATTAGATTAAATTTTGTTTGTGAAAACATTACCTCATATTATAGCAATATTATAGAACTATAGTAGAGTGGGTATTGTTTCAGGTACTATAGTGTGGTATTATAGTAATGATATTATTCATTATATTTTTAATTTTGGGATATTTAATTATTACATTGGGATAAAGGGATTCTAGGATTTCATTTGATGGTCAATTTTAATTCTTATAGAAGTAACTTTTTGAAGGTCAAATGAAAGACGGTTGAAGGTAAAACATCCAAACAAAAAAAGAATATGGGATGATCATCAAAGAATTGAACGGTCACTAATAGTTATTATTGGCTTCAAGAGAATTCTCAAAATGGGTTTGAGCACCTATGAAGAGGGTGACATTGAAATTATGTGGACAAATAATCAGTGTAAAATGACTAGAATCGGTGGATGGAAGGAATGAAAGATGTGATGATATAGTTTTGGAACATGGGAAATTTATTAAGGTTGTTGTGCCAGTGGGTATTTTGGAAATTTATTTTAATGTTCTCGAGTCTGTTAAGGGTTTCCTCTAAACCAAGTTAAAATTTATGTTTATCCCTAAAAAGGAAAATGCAAGAGTTTATGTAAATTTTAAAAGAAAATTTTATTATAAAAGATAGATGATATATAAATAGGTGATTATGAAAATATTTTGATATATATTGTGAAGAATACTATGATATCTAAATTAAACAAATTTATTAATAATGAATTCTTTATTGATGAATATGATGTTGATAGAAAATGATGAAATTGAAATATAGTAATCATTGGAGATAATATTAAAAAAGTTCCATTAAAAATTATCAAAATTATAGAAGGAGAATTTTCACTTAATGAAATTACCTCAAATTCAAACAACATTTATCCTCCCTATAAAGAAAAATAATCAATAATGTTGAAGGATAATGAAGAGTTGAAGGTGATTAATTATAAAGTAAAGATATTAAATGATTTTATGGAAGATAATGTTATGAGTAATGAAAATTAAATTGATTTTTTAAAAGGTTATATAATGTCTAAAATATAAAGAAAATTATTACATTTCATTATTTGAATTTTTTTTGAAATTAGTGACTATTCAATGTTAAATTTTAATATTATTGAATATTTTAATATCATTTATAACTATTTCAATCCAAAAAGACATTAATAAATTGGAATATGTAATTTTTATTTAATTATGAACCTTGTAAATATTTTTCCACATTATATATACGCTTTTTGTAGTATCTAGTTGTTGAACTGATAGATTAAATTCATTAAAATTTCTTTGTGAAAGTAAATAATATCAAAAAAAATTAAAATTGATCACATTAACCTGTGGTTTAGTGTGAATAACTGAACCATTGGTGGTATATTACAATTTTATTTTCGTTTATTAAATATAATTTTTTAAAAAAAATCTATGCCAATGGAAGAATTTTTGTTTTTAGAAATGGAATGAATGGTTAATAAAGAGGCACAATGTGCTATAATAATAATATGTACATACTGCAATGGTAATGGGTACCTGGGGGTTGATGAAGTTCTGTTAGATCCATGAATTAATTGATGAATTATACGAAGAACTCGGTATATTAGAGTATATTTTAAAAAAAATTCGGAAATTTTATATTTTAAACATAATATTCAATTCCTATAGTTTACCTAACATACAAAATTACACTTGTTTCTCAATTGTGGTCTACCTTGGGATCTCTCATTCATCTCCCTCTCATATCTTGTGTGCCACCTTTGATATTTGGTTCATAGTATCTCTAATTTTTTATATAATATTTTATTCAATGAGAAATATGTTGTTTCACCATTTCAGGCTCTTTTATTCCAATTATCCTCACATCATCAGACATAGTCTAATTCCCAACTAACATAGGTATTGAAAAATTCATAAATACATTTGGTTTACATCAAATCAAGTTCATATAGTGGAATAACCTTGGTGAATGATGTTTAATATTATGGATTTCTATATAGTTTTTATCTTTTATATTAGCAGTGGATTATCCCTAATTATCTCCACAAACTAGGTCGTCTAACAAACACATTGGGTGGGAAATACCATCCCTCATGACATAAATGAATATTATTTAATTAATCTGGAAGATGAACACTTCATCCTCCCAAAGTACCAAAATGTAAACTAATAATAATATAGGGCTGATTGAATGTTATTAAAATTATATTTTTCTACCAAATAATAGATTACATTTTATTAACAATTTTGAAGAGTATTTTTATTGTGTCTGTCTATATTTGTTACATTCACATTCAATAATTTTTATATGAGAATTTTAGAGTTTCTCTATCATTTTTCACAATACCTTGGTATTATAAATTAGTTATAAGATATTCATATGATTTTTTAAATGTTTTATAGCTTCGATTTACATTAGAAGTTATTCTTTCATTTAATTGAATGTTTTTATTTCACATTATTATATATATGATATACTATTAATTTATAATTAGATCACTATCAATATAAGGAATATATGAACGTTTTATATTGTTTATATATAGATATTCTCTATGAACTCTACCTATTAATGTTCATTTTATTGGTTAGAATGGGATAATAATTCCCTAACTCATTATAACCTATTTCAATTTTCCTATAGGACATAAAACAAGGATTCTCCTTCTCATTATACACAGTTCCATTTCCATTTGCATGATTAGAATACCATGAATACCTAATATTTTCCTCACTTTAATGGGAATCATTTTTTCTTATTCTAGATCTTCACATATTCAGAATGATTGTCTTAAAAGACATATAAAACGTAAGAATCCTCCTTGTATTTAGAGTAACCTTTAATTGATAATCATTATGTGGGATATTTATAATATATAATGTTTGTTTTTGTTTTCCTCATTCCTCTAGATCTATATTGTCACAACTAGCTCCTCGTTTTTTGAAATTCATATAGAGGTGGGGAGGAGACCATATACTAGTTTTTCATATACTCACACCCAAAATATTACCTTATGTGATTCTTGTAGATCCTTTTATACATACCTATGTAGAGAAAAAGCATATGAACATTGGAGAAATACACTCATGGAGTGTGGAGTTTAAGTTGTATATTATTGGGATATTGATTTATGTATAGGATAATGGGATGAGGGTTCACCATCACAATTTACCCAAATAGGATACATACATAGGATCACTACTTTTGGGTTTTTCCATGGATTTAATATTGACATTTTCAAGTCATGTTTTCCATAATATTTCTTTTTTTGTAGACTTTATTTTTACATTGGACTATAGAAGCATGTTATTTCTTATTCATATCATCCAATGAATTTTGTATTGTTGTATACCCACTTACATTGGTTAGCTATTTTTTCCTTCAATATATTGAGATTTAAAGTGGATCATTCTAAATATAGTTGTGGACCCAACACTATTATTTCGCCATCCTATGGGTAAAAACCATCTCCCATGCATATTTTTATCAACTCTAATCATTTATGTTAGCCTCTATAAATTTTTAGGTGGTCCTAAGGTGTTACGACAACATGATCCAGATAATTTTCAGGCATTAGGTTCATGGTAGTTACACAATTTTATCAAATCCCACAATAAGTGCTCTTAGATATGATAAATGGTAGTTTTAATGATATATGACTATTGGTACTCATGAAGTTATCTGTAAATAAGCATATCTATTATAATTATAGGGGAATATTGAGTTACCCTATGAAGTCTAATATCAATTTATAATTATATAGTGGGGGTTTTCAAAATTTATCGAGTCCCATGAATCATTCTATGTGTCTATAGTTATGCATGAGTAGGATATAATGACATGGTAGGTTCCTCCATATAATTTTTCTTATTAATATTAGAGAAAATTTATAACCCATATTAACTAAAAATCATGAAATATCTAATTATTTTTCAACTAAATATATATTTTTTCACTAGGATAATATATTTTAATTGTGGATTCCATTGATTTATAAACTTCTTATATATAGTTAATAGTAATTTTCATCATTTTTATACCTAGTGTATGATTTTATTTATCTTAAGTGATATCTAGATAATTTGAAACTACATCTAAAATTTTATGCAATTATATTAAAATGAATATTTTGTTATAAATAGAAACAATTATAAGGAAGAGAGGAATGGGGTAGACCTAACCTTATTATTTTAGTTTAAATTTTTTGAGATTTTTATTCATGGTGAATGTATTTGATGTTGTTAACTAGTTTATTGGTGATTATTCTTCCTTGATAACTACCCCCTGCCATTTTAAAAAGGAAATATGATCATTTTTTACCAACTATAAATTCATTTGACCTCATGTGTTAGAGGTTCTTGCTCAATAGGTTAAAAACATTTCACCAATGAGATCCCCAAAATGATCCAATCCCCTATAAAATCATGGTGGATTTTAATATCATCACCCTCAAAATTTTTGAGGTGATCAGACTCCTCAAGAATTCAAGGAATGAATTGGCCACCATTACCAAATCATTAAAATCATAAAATCCTTCAATATATACTATTTCATACTAGAAACATTCATGTTAGGAAGTGTATCTCACCAAGGATGGTATTTTAAACTTCATATGAAGCACCAAGACCATACTTGGAAGAATATTCAAGATGTTTTATACATGAAATTATATCTTGAATCTATCTATCTATTAAAATATCAATATTTTATAAATATGACGCAGGGTTATATGAAAATTATAGATTATACAGATAAATTCATTGACTTAATATACTTCACTACATATTTGAGTGGGGTGAGGAATTAAAGGTAATGAATTTTGCGATGGCCATGAAAGATCTAAAACAGACCTGAGAAAAGCGCATCAATCTGCCAACATTTTCTAGGAAGGTCATTAAGGTCATCCTCATTGAGATTTTATTAAAAGGGGACTCAAGAGTTGGGGTCTCACTACCAATATAAACTACAGATGATATCTCATCTTGAAACTATATGATATGGTGTAATGAGATGATTAGAGGTGGATCTTATATGGGTAGTTATGGAAGTTGTGTCCCTCTAAATCCTAGGATGAGAATATTTGTTTTTGAATTTCATTATTGTGGTCACTTGAGTTATTTTATGATACTATTTAAGGAAACTAAGTGCCACATATGTGGTTATAATAACATCCTTCAATGATTATACTAATGAATTGTTACTGAAATCATTATTAAGAGACCCCTACTTAATTAGAAATCATAATATTTTTCATCGACCTAGTATACAAAAGTATTATAACCACCCTATATGAGATTCGTCTAAGGAGTTCAATATGGTAGAGAGGGATATGCATTTTTTATACAATAATTACTTTAATAAAAATCTCTTGGGATTGGTATGAGGGTTTTTGGACAAAAATTTTCTATATAGAAATATACTTCTAATGTTGGAGTGGGGACCTCTAATGTTAGAGGTGCAATCATAGTGTACTCTATTATATCATATTAATTATTTTATAATTATTTTTCACATATTTATATCACAAAAAAATTATAATTTATTTTTGAACATAAATATTAAATTACAACTTCATATATATTTCCTAATGCTCCCATAGAAAAAAGGATTGAACATACTATAAAGTATCAGGTTTGTCTGTAGTTCATGGATTCTTTTGGGAATTTCTAGGATATATATATTTTTAATATAATGTACTTCTATTTTATCATTTGGATGGATTGGTAAACCCAATCCATAACATGTACTGATTACCAAAATAGGATAGTTTTCTTCTCATATTTATAGGTACTTATAATAATCTATATGGAGAGTTGATGTTTTAGGCTAGTCAAGCATGTCATGATTAGGGGAAAGTTGGAGATATCACCATGTTAATAGATATCCTGATCTTATTATTAGTTTATTAAAAATAGAATCTTGTTATACTCCAATGGTATAACTTTTCCTAAGGTGTTCCATGAATATTTTTTAGGAATAACTCCTTAATGAAATTTAAAAACTATCATTGTTTTTTTACTACAACTGAGATGATATAAATTCATCAGTTTTAATTAAAACTAACATAGGTGAGGTAATTATATATTTATTTTTCATATCATGTGAGTAAAGGTTTTATAAGTATAATAACATCTTTCTAGGTTAATTTGAACCTATTTTCAAATGACGTCTAGGAATGTCTTGGTCTTTGTAGGGATTATCAAAAATTGAACATTGTTATAATTAGGAATCATTACCCTTTCCCAGAATTTATGATCTCTTAAATCATTTAGGGGGTAAAAAGTGGTTTTATAAGATTGAATAAGGTATGATATCATCATATTAGGGTAATACCCAACAACCTTCCAAATAAAGCTTTTTGGAGTTTGTATAATAATTTTTAGTATATCGTAATTATCTATTGATTGACTAAATATCTTGATGTGTTCATGGAATTTATAAATAAGAGCTCTCATTTCATCTTATAATACTTTTTTTATTCTTTGGGGATGATATCCTAAATTATTCCAAATATCATCATGGGTATTCTTTATATTTACACATTATCATAGAGAAATTTTTTGACCATCAACTTTATATCAAAATTTCTAAATGGTCGTTTGGGATCTATGTTTTTAAATCACAAGTATATATAACTTCAAAACATATCATCTTAGTGGATTAAGGGATGTTGTGATTGATTATTTCTTAAAATTATCCACAACTTCTATATGAGATAAGTAATTCCCATCGAGTTTCTAGACATTATTTCTATTTCACCTAGGCTTTCTTCAAACTCATTGCACAAATGAAAATCTTCACTAATAACAGATAGAATTTTATAATTTGATTTTACTATGAATGTACAATCATAGAGTTGAAAAATATTTTTCATAGGACTCATATCCCTTTTTTACTTCATCAAAGTGGAGGTTATGAGGTGTATTGTGATGCATTCTCAGTTGGTGTTGATTGTGTTCTTATGCATGACAGTCCAGTAGTGGAATATGGATCTAAAGTGTTTCATCCTCATGGAAAAAAATAAACATCCCATTATCTAGAGTTAATCCTCAATTTCCATAACGAAAAAATTAGAGTCATTATCTATTTGGTAAAGGATTTATGGTTTTTAATGAGCATAAATACCATTAATTCATCTTCTCACAAAGGTATTATAATTTTAGTTAGTTTCATTTGTTATAATATCATTAATATTTCTATTATAATATTGTTTATTCTCCTAGTAAAGGTAATTTATTTTTTAATTATCATAATGGAAAGGATCATCCACAAAAGTAATGGGAGAAAACATAAGACTAATGATTTATATTATTTGTTGATAAACTCCATTTGTATGTAATTGTGGAACATAATAGGATATATCTACCGACATATCACATAATCTATAAGGAATTGCATGTAGGACAGCTATATATGTGAATTAGTTTGTATAATCATTGAAGAGAAACATAATGAAGGGTATATCCATAATGTACGGTTTCAAGATTTTAATTCATTAATATTCATCAATGGAAGGTTACTAGTTTCTACTATTGTGAGAGATTAATGAATAAAATTGTATCATGATACTAGGTAGGTTGTACATATCTATATTATAATGATTTATTATGTTATGTGAATATAGATTTTGTGACCTATCATAAACAAGGGTATCAAAAGATTCGGAACTAGATGATTTAAATATCAATGAATAATGGAAACACAATACATTCCTGAAGGTGAACTCCATCCTCTTCCAGTACCAATTGGTCATGGGATGAGATCACTATGGACTTCATGAGATGTTTTTCTATATTTTCTATGGATAGGATGTAGTTTTTGTAATTTTAGATCATCTAACAAAGATTTCACAATTTCCCCTTCTCCAAGAGGCCTCCTTAATTGATTAAATTAGAAATTTATGTGATAAATAGATTTAAATGCTTCATGGTTTACATGTTATAATATTTTAGGATATATATAAAGGGATAACATATCTATTATGAAAGAGATACAAAATTATTTTTGTTATCAAGGTAATTTAAGTACTTCTTTTCATCATATAACTATGGACATTTTAATTAAACTATTCATATCCTTTAGGATATTAATCAAGCTTGTACAAATGAATTTGGTGGGATTTGGGGATCACGTCATTCTAGTAGAATAATATTACAAAAATAACTAGAAACATTCGATTAAAATATCCCTCTTTAAATATAATTATGTAATAATACCTTTCTCACCTATATAATATAATAAAATAGGTAAATCCCCCTGTCTATGCCTAGTATAATCCATTAAATGATGAAAAATATGAAATCTATATAGAAGAAGCTTTTTACTACTCCATTTAGTAAACGTATTATATTAATTATAAAAGGTGACCCAAGGAATTCAAATTGGGTGATAATGAATTTATTTGTGTTTCGACATGATTTTTTTACTGTTGAATAAGTATAAATGGGAATCTAATCCTGGTTTTTTTATGTCTTTTGAGATATTTAAAATAATAAGTGAAAAAAATTATTATCCAGATCTACATCTGAAATTATATACCATGAAAAAAATTTGTCATGTCTCCCAATTGAGTGAGTACATAACCTGCCAAAATAATTTGATTTAGTATGAATATGTTAGAATTGAAGTTGATGTGTCTAATGTGGATCATCCAATAACTATCATATACTAGAGTGAAAATATGGTTTGGTGGAAAGAGAAACCTCATATTCAAGATGGGTGTCATCATTGAAATCTATATGATAAAATGTGGGAGTGAGAAGGTATGGTAAAATATAAATTGTAACATGTGAACATAATTCAATCTGTAGTAATAAGAAAATCTCTCCATGTGACATATAGAATTCCTCCCCATATTATACAGTCTTATTAATAGTACTAGGGGTCTAATGATAATCATTTTAAAACACTACTACCTAGATAGGAAAATGATAAATTATATCAAAAGTAGTAAAAATATCATAAATAATGAGGGGTAAGAGAAAATAACATCATATATAGATATAATTAACATATATAAAAATTCTATACCAAAATTAATGTTTTACATTTTTATCAAGTCATGAATACCCAATATCAATTCTATATGGTTGTATAATATTAATTAGAAATCCAAAATAATGAATAATAAAATACCCAAGAAAATACCAATTAGTCTTAATTACTAGACTAGTCCCATCTCCTATGATTCGTCCTAGAAAAATATATCAACCATTAATCATTGGTGAATTTTAATACTGTTTCCTACAACAATGAATTCTAATTTTATACCCACAAGAACATGAGAAATATGTGAGTGTAACTCTATAGTACACCACTAATTGTGTACTAAGAATATATCGTATGAATAAAGTGCATGTTGTTGTGAAAAATTAAATTATTGGGAGCATAAAAAGAGTTGTTTTTTTTCATTGTGGTCAATGGTGACACTGAGAATTGACCATACATTCTTTAACTGGATTGAGATGCCTCTAGACAATTCGTATTATAGAAAAAGGTTCGGATAAGTGTCCACCCATAATAAAAATGACATAACATAATAATTGTGGAGATTCACACATCACCTAGTATATCTCTATATTATATTATCATGGGGATATAAAACAACCCATATATCTCAAAATACCATAATTCATTTGGGGGAAACACTCCCCATCCAATATATCTCCATAAAATATCATCAATGTGGATAATTTCTCTCTCCTTATATCTATATATAATGTAACTCATCATTGGGATGCATTCCCCATGCAATATATCTGTATTATTTAATTGATTTAGTGGATATATACCTCACCTGGTATATCACTATTGAATATCATTATGGTGAGAATAGTACCATGACTCATATATCTCCATATAATATATGTCCTTGGGGGATACATCCACAAAAAAATATCTTTATACAATGATATCTTGAAGAATTTTTACATACCTAATATATGACTGAATTTTCATTTAGGGAACACCTAAAATTTCCACCCATGATTAATTTTTCAGTTAATAAGTGCATTTCTCATTTAGTGGCCAATCATTTTGTGTATACATTAATTTATAGAAGAATCCGGACCCAAATAAATTAGTTTCCATTTATAAAAGGGAATAAGATATTATATTATGTTTATGTTCATGCACATAATAGATCTGCTAGACTACACATCTACACATATAGAAATCAAGAAGATTGTTTAATGATAACATAGAGACTGGTTACCTTATGATTTAAGGAAGCTACAAATTAAATATTTCAAACTAATATAACATCGGATTAAAGGAACTGATTAATTCAAAAAAACCCATTACCTAGGTCATAAGTATAAGTAATTATAATAATGCTGATAAATCACATGATAAACTAAGAATTAATAGATACATAGTAATATATTTACCTTTACTTATCATCATGATTAAATGGTGCATGAATCTATTATGGATAAAAGAATAATTTGTGTTGAAAGAAATGGGTCGAGAGAACACTTCACTGGAAATATTTCAATTATTAGGTCGAAAATACCCTAATTTCACCGAAATATATTATTGTTACATTTTATTATTATTTTACGAAAATGTTTAAAAATTCAACAAAAACAAATTTTGATAAAAACTCTAAACATTACATACACCCCTTTAAAACCCTTATATATTATTGGGTAAGCTTAATGTTACATACTCCACTAGAAAACCCTTATATATGATGATATTTTATTTACAGAGGAAGTGTTTACTCATATGTATAAATATATTACTCGTACACACAGAGAGTTTACTTTTATGCATCCCCTTAAAATTAAACATACCCTTATGCTTATAGGTTAACCTAATAGTTATTTTACATACCCTCAGGGTTTCGCTTATATACAAACTTAACTATTATATTTCTCATCCACATTCATAAGTTACTATTATTCATGAAAAGGATATTCTAAAGTAATACGTTTTTGATTTTATATAAATAATAATTACTGTTATAAACATATGTTTTTTACTTTTATGCATTACCCTTTAACATTCCCTTGCTCTTACATATATAGTGTTTCAACGACATAGTATTATTTTTTAACACATTGGGTTACCCTTTTATAGGTGATTCTTATATATAACTACCATCACATACCAGAGATATCAAAATTCTTACAACCCACTACACTATTGAAAACAACCTAATTCAACCTTAATTAAGTTTTTAAGGATTTTAGATCATTCAAATAGTTTGTCTAATGAACATGTTAATATCATTGTTTTAATACTCAATCTACAATCATTCTATATTTTATTAATGGTTAGATAGATTTCAATATGTTTTTATATATATGGATTATATTACCTTTTTAGATTTTTTTTGAACTAAAAAAACTTGTACATCTACTAAAAAAATAAGTGCATTGTGATGGTGTGCAAACATGAACTCAAAATCAATATAGATAGATAAATAAATATTTTTAAAGTGAGTAAAATTTATAATTCTATTAAAACTAAACCTAAAAACATAAAATATTACTATTAGAGTTTGGTAAATTGATATTAATAAATGATACATGTAGATTTGTGGTATGAAAGTTATTACACAAGATAGATGAATAGTTTTAGTGATTTTTATTGTATTATCTTCAAAGGTAATTTCATAGATCGTAAGTGTGTGAGGTTTTAATTATAATTTATCAATGAATTTTTCAACTCAAATATTAAATGTACAATCAATGATATTGAATATCTCCATGGTTATGGAAGTAATATTTTTAGATCTGGAAGATCTAGGGATTATAGGGATAGGAATATATATATCCCTTGTGAAAGGGTTATATCCAATAAACGTTATGGTGCATGTTCTTCCCAGTGTCTGATCATTGTGATCAAGGAATTACCAGGATATGAATGGAAATACATTATAATGGACTTGTAGTCTTGGAACATATAGACATGGGAATCAAATTACATGGTCTAGGTTCTAATCCATTTAATTATTTGGTGTAAAATCTAATGATACCTCAATGTGAATTTTTTTCTCATAACATTATCATGTGGGGAATTTGAATTATTATCTAATTCCATTTTTTCATTGAATAAATTTGGATTTAATCAGTGTTTTAATTAATAATGTTTTTTGCAATATGGGAAATGTTTATCATAAATTTTACAATCTACTATACTAATTATTAAATCAAATTTATATTGTCATAACAATTTATAATTTTTTTCTATATAAAATTCTAGTTATATTATATAGTGAAATTCACCACCTCTTGTAGTTCCATATCATCCTATTTAATCCAAAACATGGTACCAAATCCAATCTATTTATATTTTTAACTATATATTTGATTTATCAGAAGATACTATATTTTCGTTTCATTATTGTGTAATAGATTAAATATTTTATTGTAATTACATGGAAAGTGTTATTCATGTAGTGTGTTTGGAGAATATAATTCCCAATAAACCACTGATTTTTTAAAAGAAGGCTATAAGTATTCAATGTATTATACAAATACATATGTTTTCAATACTTTATTTGAAAACTATCTTTTAATAACCAAAATATATAGGATTATGGAGAAATATGTTTTTACTTTTACTCGAGATGAACAGACTGTGTTTTTTCTCAATTTCTATATCAAGAACACTGAACTATGTTTGAATTAAATAAATATTTAGAGTCGTGTTTCTTCTTATTGGTTTATTTATGGTATATAAAAAATTATCAAAGTAGCTCATGTTAGAAAATAAAAAGTTTTAGATACCAAAAGATAAATTTTATTTGTTAATTAAAATGGATTTAATTTTATACCAGAACAATTAGTCATTCAGATACATCGGATATTTATAATATTTTCCAAAATCCTAAATAAGGTAGAGAAAACATATATCAAATCATGGTTATGGGGATAAGGTCATCAATATTTTATATAATGAATGTAATTATACGATGACAAATTTAAATAATATTATGAATATTATAAATCATATTATTGATTATGTCATGGGTATATTGATAAAATATGAAAATAATTATAAGATAGAATCCGAAAAATAGAGAATTAAAATAGGGTTCCATTTTTTAATACATCTAATTCTTTAAATTCATGATCCTGTAATTATATGTCTAATAATTCTATAATAATCACAATAAAATATTCAGTTTAAGACTCTCTATGAATTATAAAATATTAAATTTCTCATATAAAAGTAAAATTATTTAGAAGCATAATCTTCAAGATTGAATACCAAAATGATGGAAAATAAAAATATTAAAAGAGGGTATCTCCAGAAAACATGTGTTATGTATTAATGAAACAAAAGAATATAATAATATATTGGCCTCAGTTGGAGAGAAATAATGAGTTTATAAAATATATGAAGATAAAAAAAATGATTTCTCTAGTAGGAATGATATATGGAGTCTGAATAAAGATATATCAACTTCTAAAATTTCATTAAATGATAATGAAAATTAATAAAAGAATCAAATATTTTATACTAATTTGAATGTAAAAAATAATTTTATATTATATATGGTAAATATGTGTATTAAATAAGCTTCATCTCAATATTTATTATACAATAATATTGAAGAATTTTTTGTTGATGATGATGAAAATGGTGCTGAAAGGCCTTCCTTTAATGATAAGAAGAGAAAAAAAATCTAATAATGAGTATATTTTTGATGTTAAAGAATATTATAATAATTTATATATAAAATATATGAAATATAAAAAGAACTTTTATAATAAAAAGTAAAATAAATTAAGCTATATTCAAATTTGGTTAAGTCAATGATTAAATTTTCTAAGAAATTATAATATTTAATTATGTTAAAGGATGATGTTTTTAAAACAAAATTCTTACATAAACAATAAGGATATTAAAACTGAATGATTTGATAAAGGATAAAATAAAAATCATCAATGTATTGAATAAATAAAAATTATAAATTTTCTAAGCTAACTACCAAATTGAATCTTAAAATAGTTTTTTCATATCATCCTAATATATTAATGAAAGATAAAAGATGATGTATGAAATTGAAATTTTTTAGATGTTATTGACTAAATTTATTTTGGAAAAAAATAATTTTGAAAGTATTTAAAATTATTTTAAATATAAATGAAAAATATTTATACTTATTAATAATTTACTAAAAGTATACATTATTATAATAATCACATAGTTCCTAGTAGTGAACCATTTTATATTAGTGTCAAAGAAGTAGACAATAGGAGAGTTTGTAACTCAAAAAAGATCAATCCTTCGATCAATATTAGGTTTATTTTTAAATAAACATTTATATATCAAATATTATTGGGTTAGGATGTTTTGGGTTCCCATTGTACTCTTTGAAAATAAATTTTGACCAAATAAGACATATATTCCTCAAACATAATTTTCCAGTGATGAAGTTGTTGTGTAATGATAGATGAAATATTATATCTTTTAACTGGTATATTTTTAGATTATAATTACAACATTAATTATTTATATATTATTTTTTTATTTCTACGTAATTTTAAATATTTTTAAGGTTATGTATAAATCTTTAATTCCATTTTTAGTGGTTAGTTTTATTTTTTTGGATAACCTTCACTGATTTAATTTTTTATCTACTGTTACAATCAATTGCATCTAAGAATGTATATTTTTAATGTCTTATAAAACCATCTTATATATTTTAATATCAATAAAAATTTATGTTAAATAACTTACAGTAGTTTTATTTTCATTATATTCATATCTTACGAAATAATTTTTAATTGATATTTTACCTTTACATTGAATACTATTTTTATTTTTGACTTGTTTTTATTTTTTATATTAAGAATTTTTCTTATTTTAATAATAAATAATTTGAATTATAAATTTTTGATTCATTATAAAATCCATGTTTCTTAACATTTTGTTCTTTATAAAAGATTACAATCATTTTGTGTGGTACACATAGAATTAGTTTTTAGATTTTGAATGTGATGATTTGTTAAATGAAATAATATCATTATATATTTTTTTGTGTTTGTTCCATTTTGTTATGAAAATCATAAATTTAATTAATTAAATTTAACATAATTATTGGAATAAATCCTTAATTAAAGAAAAGTTTTGTACTTTGTATCTTTGAAAAAAAATTACGAGAAAATTAGAGAAACTTACCCAATTCTTTAATCTATCAAATAATAGAAGGAGAGATATTTTCATGTAATTAGGATACATACTATAAATAATATACTTTACATATCATAATGTTTTATTTTTGTACAAGGATAAATTTTTTACAACTAAAAATGATTGTTTAAATTATGTGTTAAATAGATAATTATATTAGTTAAATGATATACCCCTAATATAAATTAGTCGAATCCTATTGGGAGTTTTTTAAATTTTGGATTTTTAATTTATGATTATTGTATGAATTCTGTTTAGTTTAATTCTATAACTAATTTTTATAAATGAATTTACAAATAAATGAATGTAAACATAAAAAATTAATTTTTCTATTTATATGTCATTTAAATATAGAAGTATTATTTCTGTGTATTTGATATAAAAATGTATGAGTTTCATTGTTTGATAATGTTTTACATGAGATGACCTAGTGAATTAGAAAATTGGATATTGTTGTGTGCCCTGTATCTATAATACTATCAGACACTAAATGTAGTTTTTCATCTCCCTGATATTTCATTTTATAACTTTTATAATTAAGGATAAGTTTTTTGAAAAGATTATGTTTTTTAATATTTTTATTCACAAATATATTATATTGAAATTTTATTCTTAATGAGGATAAGTGTGTTGTTAAGTGGGGATTTTGATGAATAAATATTATAGATGATAAAATGTGGATATTGTTTCAATAGATACAATTCCATGATACATTTAAAGGAATAAACTATCTTTCATTAATTTTTTTAACCTTTTCACATGGAAACTTTTTTCACTTTTATTAATTTTGGATTGATTTATTATTATCAAAAAGGGGATCATTTTTAGGACCTAGGTATGTTTTATTTTTCATATGTCAAAAATAGAGAGTTTGTGGAAGATATAAATAGATTAATAGACATTACATGGAGTATTTCTCTTATAATATAGTCAAAATTTCCCTGTTTTATTTATGTATTTTTATTTTAGAATGTGGGAGATTATTGGGTCAAAGACCACATTTTTATCCTCATTTGTAAAATCAAAACCCACCCATGATGTATTTTATTTACTATTATGAAGATTGTTTTTTCTTAAATTTATGAATATATTTTTCTAATTGTCTTAATCTAATGAACTGAACTGACATTTATATATAGACGAATATATAAGTTTGTTCTGATGGAATGATAATTTAGAATCATTAGACGATACATAATAAAGCTACATATATTGGATGATTTACTATGACATATGATGTTGTTGTAATTGAACCTAAAAACACATAATATAACTATTTGTGTTTTTTATGAGGATGTCTATAAATTCAATACATGTTGTCATAAAATGTAAGTGGTTTCACAATATAGTTGAATATTTTTCATTCCTTTTGATGTGTTTCATTATTTTATTATATTTGACTTATTAAAAATGAATTGTATTGAATGGTTTTTTTTTGGGTAATATGTATGTGATTCTTTCTTTAAAAATGATCACTAAATTTTTTATTGATGTTACTCTTTACCGAGTCATTTAAATCAAAGAGATTTAAAGTTATAGAAGCTGGATTGTTGGATCTAGTGGATTGAGAAATTTCAAGGATAGGAGGAAAGCTCCTTTATAATAGGGTCACAAATAACCGAGATTGGGGTTTTTAGTATTTAATGTGTCCATTCATTAGGATATAGGGTTTCTAGGGATAGGTTTGACAGATACCAACTGATGGATTTATAGTCGATAAAATTCTATGTCTATAATTTGGATTCCATGGTTCATGTTACAAACTAGTTTTTTATTCTATTAAAAAGAGAACGGCTATTTAAATAGAATTTTTTTCATGATAATTATATACATTTATGTATATGTATTATTAATTAATGCATGTTTTGTTTGATAATTTTTTTCATGCCTATTATCTTACAGTATGGTGTTTATTATGTAGTAGTCTTAATTCAGATATATTTATTTCATATGTTGATATTAATTAACTTAATGTCATATGATTTTATCAATTTGTCATTTGGGTGCTATGAAATCTCTTTTTCTTATTTGGACTACGACCCCCACCCCACCCCACCCTTTAATAGTTATATATCCTTTTATCTAGTCCAACTGAACCACTCACAAAACCTATAGAAACAAGGAAAAATAAACAAAACCACACATGAGGATAGTTAACTTCCATTACACAATTCCCCACATTTTTATATACTTTTAACATCTCTAGTAGGTCCCCATAAATATGCACAAAAATCATACTTAAAGGTCCATTCATGAATTTAAAACCTTATATAACTACCCATGGCATTTTAATATTCATATTAAAAGTAAAGAATATAAATTTAAATAATAATTTATACATATTCATGTTTTAGGAATGAAACAAAATAGTCTCAAACTATTATAAAACAGTAACTTGTTTCTTAACACAAACTAGTCCATGGTGTTATAACCTCCCATACATTTAATTTCATATCCTTAAGATGAATTAATGAGTGTCACTATACCTTTTATATTTAAAAATTTGACCACTAAATTCACATATCATACTCTCAAACCCATTACTCCTCATGAATATGGTCATAATTTCCTTATTAAATTACTATAGGGACCATCTTACTGAGTATAGTATTCTCTTTTTAATCTAGAATACTAATTGGATACTATTTAAACCATGAATCAATATAAAGCTTGACATCATTAGTGTTAATATCATGGGAGGTATTGGAATGATACCTATAAAGCAGAGAAACATGAAAACCTCCATGAATAAAACTGAAACATTGTGGATGATACAACTAGTATTCCACATTACTTATCCACTCAATGACTTCAAATAGACCCACAAATATGGGATCCAATTTTCCAAGCCTTTGAATAATTAAACATTCAAATCAATTAAACACACATATCAATGATTGATTTCTCAATTCAAACTCTATTATATGATTTAATGAATAAAAATATGACCTCTACCTACTTTGAGTTATCTAAAACCACTTCATACATAACTAGATGTTCTTTGTTGTATATTTCGTAATACTCATCCCAATGACTACTTAATCTCTTGCCCCTTCCCAATATAGATGCTGACAAAAATTCTTATCTTATAAAGCCTCAAAAGGTTCCATCAAAATCAATATATTATAACTATTACAATTGTAAAACTCTACCCGTGATAGAGGATATTTTTATGAGCCTTTGAAATGCATGACACACACTAACAGTATGTCCTTCTATATTTGAATGGTATACTTCATCCTTTCAACTATATGCATGTGATAATAAATGATCATATACACATATGTACAAATAACCTTCTATTAACCTCTCCAAAATGGTAAAGTAAATTAGACATCCATTTCTAAGACAATTATACATGGAACTCAATGAAAAAATACTATCTCCCACACATAAATATTTTCAATATCTTCAACGTATAAATTCTCTCAGGTATGAATGAAATATGTTACAATAGTAAACTAATCCACAACAACACTACATCACTACATTGGGGTGTCTATGAAAACATTTTAATGAATTCCATAGTCATGTCATCTCACATCCATAGGGGAATGGGTAATAACTGAATAATTATAGTGATCCACTAGTACATGGATTTCACAAGATAATTGGTGGTGCACTATGTGATAAAACACATTATATTCTTATTCATCCTAAAACTCCAAAGATTCTTATGAATATCTTTTTACATTTTTGTCATGATTTATTGAATAACAAATATCAATATAAATGAGTCCCTCATTTGTCCTTCATGTATGCTTTTTGGGACTACCACATGACCTCAAATAAATAGGATCTCAATTACATCCCGAGGATAATTTGGTGGTGCCCCAACACCATATACAATTTATCATATGAAAAGATAGTAGGAATCTGATATATTTCATTTCTTCCACTAAATTATAAGATAATAAGTGATTGAAATTTCTATAATGTTCTCTTGACCGGGATAATCCTAATATTCTAAATGAATATCATCCTAGGAATCCATTTCATTCACTAATTACTCAGCTCATATTCCACCTAGTCCCATGTCTTCCTACTAAGATCATTATTAACAATTCTACACATTCATGGGGTACATGTCATATCAAACAAAATACTATTAATTCTCAACTCACCATTGTTTTCGAAGGTTCAAGACCCAATGTGAGAAAATATACCTTAGGATTTTATGGTTAGTTTATACAACAAAAATCTCACCTAAAAGGTAATTTCTACAGTATATCAAGGAATTCACTAATCCTTTTAGATCTAAATAATAAATCGGGTGGTTTTGATCATGTGGATTCAACTATCTAGACACATAAGTGAATATATTACCCTAATGTATAAGAACTACTCCATGATTAGCTATTGGTATATAATAATTTAGGTTATACTCCCTTACCAAGTAATTTGATGTGAGGATCAAAACTATCATCAATATACACTTAAGATCCTGAAAGGAACTGTCATATGAGATTGACTAAAAACTCACCCTCTTTTATGGTAGGCTTATCCTTAGTTATTATAATCGAGAGAAGTTTGGAATAAACTTCTAAAAATAAATTGACAATACCAATAAGCCATAGATCTAAAAAATAGTGTTATGAATATCCTAAGAAAACATATCCTTCTCAATATTATGATCAATAGATATGGAAACTTTGGAAAACACATGAATTATAAAGAACAACTGATCAATACAAAAAATACACTTTCAAGTATTTATATAAAGGCATTTTCCTAAGTGTACAAAAAAGGTCTCTAAATGATGACGAATTTCCTTCATTGACCTAGAATATATTAGGATATCATAAAAATGGTATCCAATTAAAGATTGAAGACCCAATTTATCAAGGAAATGAACACTAATAAGATATTCATCAAATTTAGCTACATCCTGAGATACACATACATTTCATAAAAGCTTTGGAATATAGTATATGATGTGTCCAAATTCCTCACCCATGATGATGGTATCTTGATATCAAATGGATCTTTAATAAAACCTTATCCATTCTATGATGGTCAAATAATTTATCAATACATTGGATTGTATATTAGTTCTTGAAAGTCACATGGTTCAGTATCTAATAACTCACAGATAATAATAGAGAACCATCCACTTTCATGGAATGAAATAGTTCAATATCCCATGGATACATATTCTACTTCATAAACCCCTTCACTTCTGATTTGTCCATGAATGCCTTTGGATCTTGGATATATGTTGGATCCATCCTATAATGTGGAATGTTTGTGGGATCTATACCTAGTGATTTCTCAATCATGAACTAAATTTCATGATCTTGTCAAAACAATGATAAATGTCATGGAAAAAAGTTTTGAAACTAGAAAATCATATGTGTAAATACTACCTGATGATTCTTTCTATCATCCAAAACAAGACAAGCTACCTAGATTGTGATCCATAATAGCTACGGATGGTCGGGTCTGGAATGACATACGATCACATCACACAATGTAAGATAAACATGAAGTTATCTCTTGTAATATATAAATCACAAATTTTTATGATGTAATTAAATATGTTATTGATATCTAACTAACATTTTCATCCTGATAATTATGTCAAAAATGATAATAATAATCCTAAAAATTTTCCAAATGAATTTCTAACCATCAATCATTGTGGAATTATCCTGAAATCTATGATTTCTCTCATATCTTTCCATATAGGTGTTTCAATTAATATATCCCCCTATATATACTCTATAGGTATCCCAGATCCATCGGAAAATAGATAATGTGTGAAATAATAAGACGTACCTATGACAAATATGGTCGATTCTAATGTGTTAGCTATAAAAATCATACATTGAACTATAGATGGTCTTATATACTGTTAAGTACGGGTAGACTAAAAATAATTCAACATGAAAAAACCTCATACCTGTGTTAAATTATGACACCCATGGACTATAATCCCCCAGTGGTCTCTATATTCTTCACCCGAAGAAACCATTTTCTCACCCAAACCAAAATAGCTAGTGGAAGTCAAACTACCATCCCACATTAATTCACTTATACTGGCTCCTGATACCACAATCCTACTCAGATAGTCTATCTCTAGGTAATCATTGATAAATCATACACTTCCACTATAGGTTTCCTACCATCCCCTATAATTATAATTCATTTGTTGGATGG
Organism: Viscum album; assembly: GCA_963277665.1. NCBI lineage: Eukaryota > Viridiplantae > Streptophyta > Magnoliopsida > Santalales > Viscaceae > Viscum > Viscum album. The sequence continues at coordinate 109,726,573 of OY728157.1, read as the reverse complement.
GTGCACTAAATATGTACATGTCCATATCTTCTACACTAATCACACTCCACTTAATCACCACCCCATGGGGGAATAGATGGACCACCACCCTGGATTCCTTTTCTACTATTTCTCTTTAATGAACCATCAAATCAGTACTTCCAACTACTCAAGGACCCATTATTTTACACTGCCCATTGAATCCATATTTCATTAGAACGTGTACTTATTCATATTTTTTTCTATGGGGACATATTGATTAAAAACTACTAAAACATAAGTTAGAAAAAAATATTTACCTTTTCCTATATCATGTATCTATGAACATCCTACAATTTTCTCACTCAAACTAACTCATCCTTAGTTAGAATCTTGAAAAATCACTACAAATATATAACATTCATGTCATAATCCATTGCTGGCATCACTCTCTATGTTAGGATCATGAATATTTAGTTTTTATCTACCCAAAGTGTCTAAAAATATTTAATTGTAGACTTAGGTCTAAAAGTCCCTCAAATAAATCCTAAGATAGTTGCTCAAGTGGAATTAAATATATCATTATCATCTATTTTGTCTTGAATGAATATAACCCACAAATTTCAACATTACATCAGGGGGTTTCACAATATCTTAACAGATTTTCTGATTGGACTCTCCTCACAAATTAGAATCATAGGGCCACCATTTGGAGTAAATAATAGTCGGTATTTCATCATGAAATCATGGGTTAGCTTCAACATAGATGTTTTAGAATATTATATATCCCTACTTATAGACAAAAAAACCCATAATAATCACTCATGTAATTGATCATCCATCATCGGCCTAAGTGAAATAGGATTCATTACCACAAGTTTCGGTGGAACATTATCATCCCCACCATCCAAGTGCTTCGATGGATGACATCATGACGTAATCACATTAAAATACAAAGGAAATGACTCATAACACATTTCTAAAATAATTTATTATATAATAGTTTAGGGATGGTAGTAATAGGTATAAAATTCGGTTATCATATACACCCCATAGTATATGTTCTCAAAAACTGTAAACACTCTCTAGCCATGTATACCTGATTAAAGGTCTTAATAAAGTCTCTATAGGATAATAATTATTAATGTTAAATTATTTATAGATCTTTAATTTATTAAGAATATTAGATTTTCTATTCAATCAAATGAAATTATATTCACATATATAGAGTAAAATTATTATTACTTCGAATTAAAAATTTATCTAATTGAAACTATTAAATAATGGGATATTTATTCATTGGTAATAATACATAAACCATATAGAATGTTAGTTAGATTATAATAAATTTGCATGTAATGTGATGAAACACCATACAGGTTGTTGCTGACACTTTAAATAACTAACTATTATATCATAACTAAAGCAACCAATCACATCAAAGAATATGAATTCCATGTAAATCATATTTTGTTGAGATGGTACATGAACACTTACCATCTTGTCCTTATGATCTATAATAAAAATCCCATAAACCATAACTATAACTCATGGTGCCACATACTTAGTGAAATAGCTCAATCATTAAAAGGAAATCCCTTGAATAATAGCCTTATACCTAGTAACATAGATATAATTCATACATGGGTATGATATATCAAAGCATAAGATCCATAGAATGTTCGTAAAATATCATATATCTAATCTACCTTTCCAAAATAGTAATAAAAAGGAAAAAATAAAAAATATTTGATACCGATTTGTAACATCCCAACATGATTAACTCTATAATAACTTGACTGGTTCTTCCCACAACCACATATTCACCATCCATTATGCTAGAGTATTATAACTAGATGTGAGGATGTAGTAATAATAATGGGGATAACGTAACCTATAAATCATTGTTGCGTAAATAAAATCAATATTTCTGAAAGTAACAAACATCAAAATCAGTATGATTTAACAAATTCATAGTATGTGAACATACTTAATCACAAACACACACATATATATATATCCATGTTACACCAAAATAAATTTTGTGTATGTTATACAAGTCACACCATCCTAATCTAGATTACCCATGGTAGGATCATGTACATCAAAAATCCCAACTGATTAATAATAAAAAAGTGAAAAAAACCCTAAATAGAGATTAAGTCCTTGCCCAGTTAGATCTCTTATTCTGCATTTTAATTATGTAGTTCAACTTTCCATCATAGATCCATTTCCATTGTTCTATCTGGAAACTATAAATTATTATCAGGTTCCCATAGTGACTTGAGAATCATGTGAGAAAAACATAGTATTGCACCACTAATGATATCTCAAAAATATTGGTTTGAGTAATGTGTAGGAAGATATGATAAAATAATTTAGAAGTAGTATAAAATAATAACTACGGTTGATCCATATGTTGAATAGTCATTATTGAATTTGATAATACCTACATCGGCCAGTTCTTATTGTATCTGAACAATTCATATAACTAGAACAAGTGTATAATAAGATCTCACCCATAAATAAAACAATATAACATAAACATAATGAAGATACACACCCAAACTACTATATCTTAATATAATATCTTCAGGGGGGATAAAATTCCATCTGTATATGTGCATATAACAATTGTTATTTGATAGAAACATGCCTCAACTAGTATATCATAGAATAATATCATCAATAGGAGTAGTTAACATCCCTGTATATTTCAATATAATATGAGTTATCCATGTAATATACTCCCCACCTGGTATATCATTATATAATATCATCTGAAAGAATGTTACCCCCACCCCCGATTCTTCATATCTCAATATGATATAGTTAATTGACGGGATATGCAAAATACCTAGTATATCCCTCTATAAGAACATCTAGGGAAATGATTTCCAATTCAGTATATCACTCAATTTATATTTATAGAACCCATTGGTTTTCCTCCCAATGTATTATTTTTTATTTAAATTGGGAACAAATCATTCAGTGGATAAAATTTGGTGTTATAAATTAACTTACAAACATATCATGCTTCATATAAAGTTGTTTCTATAGATAATTAGGTATTAATAATTTTATTACTTTTATGTTCAAGGGCATATCTGGTTGGTTTTAGAACACATCAAATACATATAAAAAATGAAAACAACTTTGGGGATAACTTTGTGACCACCTACATTTTTCATGAAAGATGATACTCATTGAATATAACTTTAATCTGAGCTCACCCCAAAAAATTTATGAATGTATGAAAATTCATAAGTTTCCATAACAAGAAAAATACTAAAAAATATTATGAGAAATTGAGATAGAGTCCATACCTGGTGATAGATTTACCTGTAGATGTCATCCAAATCAAACAGAACTTGAATATATTATGGACTAAATAAGAAACCACCTAAAATGATAAATTATTTAGAGAATAATTCATTAATAATTTCTTTAGTATTCATTAAGAAAATTCCCTAATTTCAATAAAAATATATGAATTTACTATTTTTTTAATATTTTTGAAAAAATGAAAAAAATTAACCAAAATAAAATTTTAACAAATACGTTGACCCTTAGTCATACCTCATGATGACCCTTTTGTGTTATATGTTGGTCTCAGAGATCCCATTATACACCACATATTGAACTCTATATATGATGAATAAACTTTTACACAAGATGAGTTTCCTTATATTTCCAGAGGGTTTACTCTTACATATGAATGTTTAAATTTTATACATGATGTTTTTACTCTTCTGTGTGAAGAGTATACTCATACAAATGAATAGTTTTATTTCATATATCAACATTACCGTAAAAGTACCATTACACATGCAGGGTAACCACAATGTTACTTTTGATTAATTTCAGGGTTACTCTTACTCCCCAACTTATCAATTGGATGAATCTTTTGAATATTTACATTACTCATATTCATGTAAGGATAATCTTACACAATTGGGATTTAATTTTATGTATGGATAATTTAATCTTACAAACAGAATATATTTTTTATTCATCACCCTTTACCATCCCTTAACTCTCACATGTATAGGGTTTCCATCACATTGTAAAATTTCTAGACAAATGGGGTTACTCATCATAAGGTGAGTCCTAAGTCATGTTACTCAAAAATATCTATGTTGTCCAAAATTCTAAAAAACTAATTTAATTTTTAAAAACAGAAAAAAGTCATCCTAAAATCTTTGTTGCAATATTTTAGCACCTTTGAGCATTATCTAAACCTAAAAGAACTAGGGAAAATATAAACAAATAGATAAAATGTCTACCAACATCTAAAAGACATTTCCTGGCCTATTATGACACTATTATCACCTCTACTTGGTCCAATGACACATATCTATTCGAAAATCATACCCAAATACTAATTCTATAATATAAAACCTTACATAATTACCCAAAATATATAAATATATTTCTTTAAACTAAAATTTAAATAGTTAATGTGAATTTTAAAAATTTTTATATTTTATCAATAAAATGACTACATTTTAATAAAGTTCAATATAGGTTCAAACATGAAACCAATTCGGATGGTTATATAGATGGCTTGAATTATTCACTTAGTAAGATGGATACAAAATATCAGGGGTGTGAAATATAATAGTGGGGATATTATAAATACCATGAACTTTTGGATTCTATTTATCTTTTTTTAATTTAACACCCTAATATTTTATGACTTATATATCTTTAAATTTAATATTTTTGATAGCTTACACTACATTCAACTCCATGAATAATCCAACAATGAAATTTCATTATGTTATCATTATAATAAATAAGATAAATTTTGGGCAATAAATAGAATTTAAAATATATATATATATTTTATTATATATTTAATAAAAAATTGCATTAATCTAATAGATTTGAAAGCCATAGTATAATAATAAATTCATTTTTACTATAAAAATTTTTATTTTTATTTATATAGTGTTTTATCCTTTTAATAACACATATATTTTAAAACAAAAATTTGAATCTTTTTAAAATTATTTTTGAAAAATTAATCATCATTTCTCAATGTTTAATTTCCAACTTATCATATGGTGACTTTTTGGTATTTTTCTAAAAATAATTTTTTTCCTTGGTATAGTGGAAAAATAACAATTTAGGTAAAACAATCAATTTATATTAAAAGTATCTTTATGATTTTAATTTTATCTCAATATAACATAATTATATTTAGTATTAAATAATCAAAATTGTTTTATTTTGACAGTCCTTATAACTAATTTTTATGTAAGAACATTTTTTGGATTAGAAGAAATTTTTCAAGAAAAATGTTTTTCATTGTATTTAATTGGATTAATATTAATTTAATATCTTAAAAATCTATGCTATGAATTATTAAAAATTATATCCATATTTGGTTGCAAAATATTCAAATTTATTAAATTAAACCCTTTTATTTTTTGACCAATATGAATTGTAACTTTCGTAATTTTTGTTTTCATGGTAAATGTTAAATTGAAAAATATAAGTTTAAAATAAAATGATATGAAAAATAAAATGACCATAACACATAAATTTTTTTTACTGTGCATATAATGATAATCAATAATATTTTAAAGTTCATCTATGTGACTATTTATTTCCATTTGGATGAGGTTATGATATTTATAATATTTTATTTAAAGAAAAGTTAAAGATTTCACGTTCATTTTTTTAATACATGTAATATTTTTATTATGGTTTTATTATGAATATATCATATGATATAAAAATTATTAGGAAATTTAAAATATTTTTAAACATTATTTTATTTTATTATTAATTTTTCAATAAATAATATGCACCATAAATTATTTCACATGAGTGGTGCATTAATTATTTTATTAATAGAATGATAAAATAAATGATATTAAACATATTAAAATAAATAAAACATGAGATAATTACTGTCATCCATAAAGTTTATAGATGTCCCTGATGTGTTATGGATGTATTAAAACAGTTTTTTGATTATATCCGGTTGTATTGATATTTTTAAAAGCTAAAGTCGTGGATAGTTCTTAAAATTAACAATATGAATATTATATAGTAAATATTATTTAATTATATCATATAAAATTATTAAAAATATTATATTCATCCAAATAATATAGTTAAGTATTAACATATTATCCATGATTCATTTATGTATCTTTTGGGATTTTATATTAACTACATTAACCCTCAAATTGTAAAAATCAATTTTTAGATAATAATAGTTAAAGGTATTAAATAAGGGTTAATGCAAATTCATAATGGTAGAAATTTAGTCAAAACATATAAAAATTTATTGTATGAATATTATTAGACCCTTATGATCCAAATTTAAAATTTTAGTTATTTAATGGAAACTTTTCTATGAAAATTCTTCATATATTATGTAAATCAATGATAATTACAAAATGACATTCTCTTTGTATTTAATATCATTTATTTGTTCACATAGTAAAAAACAATATAGGAATACAAATAAATTTCTAATTTGATCTTGATGAAATTATTGTCAGTACAAAAATAAATTTTTAAATTTTAGAAATTATATATTTTTCATAAATGATTTCATAATCCAAATACAATATTAATCTAATTAATAGAAAAATAAAAATTTAAATTGAATAATATTATTTTTTGTATAATTGGAATTATTTAATTTTTGAAATAAATTTTATATATCTATTCAAAATATTATGGAGTTTTTAAATTCTTATATTCTTGTTTCTTCTTTGTCATGTTTTATTTAAAGTCGATGTAACTGACTAGTGCCTAAATTGATATTAATGACAATTTATCAAAATAATATTATTTAAAAACTTTTTTAAAAACACATAAAAATATTAAATAATCACAAATAGAATATATATTATCTAAAAATTCCTCACATGTTCATTTATAGGAAATTTGGATGCATTTGTATTTATAATAGCATTATTATGTTTGACTATTTTTAGAAATTCCAAAAGTATCGATCACTGAAATTATAAAAGGGAACTCCTTCCATCACATCATTACACTAATTTGTGCCTTCTATATAATCCCAAAATCAGGATATTTATATCAAAAAATTACTTAGGAAAGTCATGGAGGTCCTATTGTTCCAAAAATATCAACCCTTGATCCCTTAAGAATATATTATTTAAAGTCTACTGGATAAGAAGCAATCGTCTTTATTGACTTGTTCATGTTTATTTCTTCTTAAATTTCATATTAATGTGTTGTTTCCATGATAAATTAATAAATAATTTATAATATAAGTGATGGTATGTTATTATGATTATGGTAAAAATATATTCCACCTTTTATCCATCCCATGAAAAACAAAATCATTTTGTGTGCATACGTACGACTTACCATCTCCACGCGGTGGTGTAATAAGTTTTTCCTCCCAAATTACATGTATGGGAATAATTATAGAAATAATAGATATGTATTATACTTTTTACATTATATTAATTCTATAAAAAATAATATACCATCTAATTTCGTACCTTTTCACCATTAATGGAATGATATTGTCGCTTATGCATATGTACGACCTAGAGTCTCCATGATGCGAGCTGATATTTTTTTCAATATTTAACATTAAATAATGACTATAAAATGTAATTAATGATTAATTATCATATATATGAAATGAATATCATTATGGAGATGATATAAATATAACTTATGTATAATAATAAGGACCTACACAAAAAATATTTCATAAAAAATGAAATAGTTAAAACTCAAAATAAGGGTAAAAATAAAATATTATTAACAAATGGGTGATAATATGATATAATATAATCATAAATCATATTATAAATATTAATATAGTTATATTAAAAATTAATATCATTTTTTATATTATTATATAGGAGGTTAAATCACATTCAACAAAAGGTAATCGTGATGTAATGGACTTCATCTGAATTTTAATTCTATTAAGAGGTACCATGTATTGTGCATCGAAAACATTTTATGTGGTATATCTAATACACCTTTTATATAATTATTCCCTAATAATTATATTTTATTTTAAAAATCCATTTCATTTTTATCATGGATATGAGTATTTCTTAAAACATATTCAATTTTTACATATGTTGTTTACGTCGAATGTTGTTTGATTTACTATAGAAATATATATATGTATCCTCTACTCAATACAAATGTTTAATATTAAGGAATGCTTTTCATGAATTAAATCAATTATTTATTATATAAAAAATTCTCTAGACTTACCTTGATGGTTGGAGCCCAAGATTATAGAATCCCTGGATGTATTGGTTGGCCTCAGGACACAAAACATGTGTCCAAATTAAATAGTTTTCTACTCGTAGTTTTAAAACCTCTTGAGAATGGTCATGATGGTAGTGTTATCATGTGATAGATACATTATTTCGAATAATTTTCCATTGACATCACTATGATTTAGTTTTTATTATCTATGATATTTTCACAATGAAAAAATATATTGATGCATTTCATTCTCAGTTTATTGATTAAATGGCTTGTATATTCAGTTATTTACATTTATATATTTAATTTCCGTCATCCATTTAATTAAATGGAAATTTTTATCACTTAATAATCATTCCATGTTAATTGTGTTCATTGATTCACTATTTCTTCCACTATATATAACCGTTATTGAGCATTAAATCACACCCTTTTCTAATGTTTTATTTTCCCTAGAAATATAGAAAGTGTATTCTAATTCCTATTGAAGGATATTCTAGAGGGAAAAAGTTATCCTTAAAATAATATTTGGTAATATTTGTTTTCATATGTATTTAAAAATAATGTATGTATTTAATTTACCAAAATTATATGGTCCTTTTGGATGAAATTAGTTGTATAATATGCCAATGTAATGATGTTAGACAATAAACCTATGATACTAGGGTATACATCATTATATTTGGTATCATTTAATGTTTAGATTATTCCATGGGAAATATATTTATGTTGAGAAACATTACATCAAGGTAATACATTAATGTTTCCAATGTATCCTGGCGAGTACCATAGAGAGATTTTTAAAAGTTATACATAAAAATATAAAAGAGAAAGGAATGAATGCTTTGGATATGGTACATAAAACTGATTATACATGGTTGAATCATTTCCCAATTTTTTCCAAATTTTTGGGGTCCATATTTAGAGGATGGTTCAATCATCATGAAATTTTGATTTCTATGAATGCATTTTATAATCATTGAAAAAGGAAAAAGTTTCATGAAGACTATATTTTGATAAAGGTAAGGAGCTTCACAAAGGCAATTGTTATCATGGACTCTAGGTTCTGTAGTGGGGTTGATCATTGGGATTGAGCAGTGAAAATGATCAAAGAGTTGACAGTAATCTCAATGACGTTGAGAGGATATGTGAATAAAAAAATCTCCCATGAGCTTCATGACTTTTAGAGCTTTAGGGATAAAAGTGAGATATTAACGAAATGGTGTTGACAAGGATGAAAGCTTCTATAATGGGATGCAATTCCTATGAATATGTTTCCAACCAACCCTCAGAAAAAAGAGAAATTCCTACTGTAAATTTTAAGGTCGTGATTTTTTTATGTTGATATATGAAGGTCATTATTAATGAACATTTTTTAATGAAAGGCTTTTTGTGAAGGCAATAAAAGCTGACTAAAAGATGTAATCATCCCAAAATTTATGGGGTTTACGAATGATACCAAAAGATGACTGAATGTTTTGATCTTCCTAAAGGCAATGTGAGATTCATAGATGTGATTGAGCTTTAAAAAATTAGGTTTCTCTATGATGGCTCGTTGAGTTTCTTGAAATGGGTCAGAATAATGAGTATTTTGGGTTTTATGAAGGCTGTAGATACTTTTGAATAATTGTGTCTATTCATAAAGGTTGTGTGATTTTCATGAAGGTAGTGATCATAGAAAACATTTTGACAGTGTATTTCCCAATATAACTCTAATAAATTATTATTCATCCAGTGGATGAATGTGGGACTTCATCAAAGCATCAACGTATACTTGGGGATGAATTAAGTATTACTAATAAAGGGACCTAATTGTATACCAATTGTGTGTGAATCCTTTCTAGAGTAGTGTTTAATTGAAGAGGATGAATATGATCATTTCTACCGATAGTGATCCATTTAATGTGAGATCAGTCGACTAATCCTTGGGATGTAGTGAGCTAACCCTAAACCATGAAAATTTATTGAGACTAAGAAAATATGTGTTCTAAAATAAATATTATCATGTATGTGAGACATAGTATATTTTCTACATCATTGTTACATGATCCTTCGACACAACCTAGTTAGGGTGAACAAAGTAAAATTATTGTTTCCCATAAATGATTTATATTTTGTTCCTACATTTCTATAGAAAAATAATATAATAGTTTTTTATTTAATGATGAAAATTGATCTAAAAATTAAGTTGTTTTAATCTTCCATACCCTGATTCACCCCATCAGGTTATTTAACCATGTTAATATAACAATTGGTATTTGATAGAAATGTAAATATCCATTTTTTTCTCAAGGGACTCAATGGAGGTTGTGAATCACAGAGGTATTCTCAACATCGATGGAAACAATTTAAAATAATGTAATAATTGGATGTGGAACTACTTCAGATCTTTAGTAATGGATTTTCCGATATCATTGGTGTACGAAATATTATCCAATATTGATAGTGCTGCTTTATTAGAAGCTAAAAGTATTGGGATTTGATGCTGACACCAAAATAATCAATGATTTATAGGGATACCTATATAATGAAATCTATATAAAGGTGATGTAATTTAATTCATAACCACTTATTTGGGAATAAATACAAATTATTTATGAGGGTGACTCAAAAGTTAGGGAAGCAAAGATACAAGTATTATTGAATGGGTATATGGAGCCCATAATGCAACCTAATGATCTTACTGATAAGTTATTTTACCTGGTGAATGTTATTATTGTATACATTCATGGTATCATAGAAATTATTGATGATACAAAAATCAATAAGAACCTCATGATAAGACACTGACCTCTATTAAATATGAATTTCTATGTATTGGAAGATAATTATCCAAATGAGATGATATTGGATAGCTTGCACATTAACCTTATTGCATATGAGATGAGAAATAATGATAATGGGTCTATGAAAAAAAATAGAATTCAAAAGAAGTTGAAATCATGTCCATTAAGAAGCCCAATTTTTAAGATGGGTAAGATGAAGAAGATACAAATGAACTTATGTCATTAATTCAATCCAATTTACATAGTGGAAGAGTAATGTTCAAAGGGAAACACCCACTTGAATGCTTTTGTAGTGGAATGGTTTGACATCGCGAAGTTAGGTGCCCTACAAAGTATCAATATGATGATGAGGATGATTTCAGAATTCCCATTATGATGTCATTATAATATTTGATGGGTAATAAAAATTTTACGAATCATTTTGTCAAAAATAAAAAAATTTATTCAAATGATGATGAAAATTTTGAATGATCATAGATAAGATATTTTTAAGGGTGTAGGATCTTGAAGGAAATACTATGGTGGTAGTTTTTAGGAAAATTAAAATAAGGTAAGAGAGAAAAAATGAAAAAGGGAAATTTCATGGAACATTTGACCTTTATTAGGAATTAAAAGCTTCTCTATATGATATTTATTTTAGAGATCCAAAAAAATAAAGCTAATAAGTTTGTTTCTGATTCCAAACACTTTCTATTGTAGCAGGAAGAAAAGAAGTATGAGCTGATAAATGAAATTGAAATTCTTGTGTCTTCAATGCTAGAGAATTGAGATATAATCAGTGAGTTCTTTAAAAAATTTGTATAATAAAAAGCATGATCAATGGTTTTAATAGTATATAAAAAGATCAAGAAACTCATTAGAAAACATGAGGAAGAGGTTGTCAATCTGTGAAGGAAAGTAAAATATCAGTAGATACTGTTGAATCCATCAAAGAAGGTCACAAAGGTATAATAAAATGGAAAATTCTAGTTCAAATATATACTAAAATAGATAGAGGAATTTTAGGAGAATAAAATCATTTATGTGAATGTTACAATGATAATTGGGATTGATCAAAAATAAAAAAAGTAATGGTTGAAGTTAGGACATAAGCACCTGCTCCCTGATTGTAGATTGATTTTGTTATTCATAAAATCCATAATATTAATTAAACTCAAATAAAAAACAATAGTGTATTAGTCACACACATAAATGCCCCCACATAATATTTTTTTATAGATGAGACAATCAAGAAAATTTGTATTCCATTGAAAAGTTGTATCGAAGGGAATAAGAATAGTAGATGCCACCACAAAGAGCTCAATATCCCCAAACATCTTTTTATGGTAACTATTTCATATGAAGAGGATTCAGACACATTGAATGATATCTCTCATAAAAATATAGAGTAATGTTACAAAGAAAACTTAATTTGATAATAAAAAGTATCTTAATGTGTCCGCAAATGATATGAAAATGATAAATCGATTTGCAGCTCTACAAGATGATGATTCTATATCATACGCCAAGGAAAAAACATGATTATCTATCCATGTTGATTCAGATGTCAAAAACATGGATAAAAATGAAATCATTTGATAAGGTAGTAGTTCTGGAGATTTACCTCAAAGCATTAGATCAATTTTGTTAATTGATCCTTGGTATTGGATGTACATCCCATATGAAATTTAATAATGATATTGTTATAGGAATAAAATAATATAAGAACATGGAATATAATTTTCAAATAATGAAGTCTTGAAGCATATTAGACCAGGAAAAGCCAAATTTAGGTGAAATTAAATGAGATGTGTGGATTTATTAGTTCTTTGAGGTCTCAGTGACAACATGGTTAGTGTCAATCAACTCTCTAACTCAAGCCATGTTATAAGCTCTACTATAAAGATGTATATTATCAAAGGAGTATCTGGAGATTTTATTCAACCGAGAAAAATAATGAAGGGAAATATATACCTTGAATGTAGAGATAGGGGTATTTGATTGTTTTTAATGATGCAAGAAATAGGTTTTGGCATAAACTCCTTGGTCATTGAATCAAAATTTTATTAGAATATTTTTTGAAATGTGATGCTTCTAATGTCCTCCTTAGGTTATCACAGGACCATATCATATGTGAATTTCTTTTCAATAAGGGAAGATCATTTAAAAGATATATTTTAAAAGGATAAAAATTCAAAAAAGTGAATGAGTTATTGCATATTGATGTGTGAAGACCTATTTCAAAATTATATATTGATATGAGTAGATATTATGCTCTCTTCATTATTGATTTTATAAAAATGACATGAGTTTCAGTTATTTCCCACAAATACGAGCTGTTGAGTTTAGAAATAGGTTATCGAAGGGATGTTTAAAAGATTCTAGGTAAAAAAATAAAAAAAAGATATGAATGGATAATGGAACTGAGTTAAAACATATCCAAGTGGAGTAATATCTCATGAAAAATGGGATAAGATTCCATGTTTTTTAGTGAAAACTCCATAGAAAACTAGAGTACTTGAGAGAAGATTTATAATTATCAACAACATGGCTAGAACATTGCTCATTGAGAAAGACCTTCCAAAGATTTTTTGGAAATAATTTTTGTTGAAATCAGTCAACACATCAAATGAAGTTATATTATGTAAAAAATAAGATAATACTTGTAAAGCCCTGACCACTGTTACGCAATGTCAGTGTATTATTACATAACATTGGCATGATCACAGGGGATCCAAATCCCGAAAGACTGATCCCTTTAATTTCCTTCGAACTACTAGATACATTCATAAGTTTTAAATTACATTATAAAATGAAAAACCACAACGACATTGTCCCCATTGACCACATTCATCTCTTAAACTATCCCTGCTGATCAGTCATAATATACTTTGTCACATCCTGGGAAAAATAAAACATAGAAAGCGGTGAGCTCAGATTCTCAGTAAGGATAACAATATAGCATAATCATTCAAGAATAAGAACAAAATTTAAGGAAATTTATAAGACTAAAAAATAATCTTTTTAAACATAAAATTCAAAATAATATGGAAAAGAAAAATAAAATAATTCCATTTACATATTCACATAGATATTCTACAAGTCGAATAATCACATGTAATATCAATATCCATTTTCATAATGTTGGAATGCATAATTCCAGAATTCATAACCACATACTCAGGGAAATGTACCAAGACTACAAATAAGATTTTTTCAATACCTTGTGCCAAAACACTAGTTTGTCTCATGAGACATACTGATCCATTGAGGAGTTATAGAAGGCTCCACCCATCACTTAAAAGTCCAATGCATTCCTCATATTAAAATGATTAAACATAACATAAACATTTGTATTAAAAAAGCATAAGATATGTCAATAATTTATCCATAAACCATGAATGGTGTAAAAATAACACATCCATATTATGACATATCACAAAACCTTCAATATTTTTTGTACGATTTTTATCATAATAAATAAACATCATACAAGCATAAATCCATCAAAGGATGTTGACATAGTTTAAATCAAAACTATTTGTCGAGAAATATCACTTTATATTTTTAAATAAATTAAATTTCAAACAATTATGAAAGAAAATATTTATTTTGAAAATATTCTTATAAGCTTATATATGAAGCGTCGACGATGTTATAATGGAAGAAAATATCCACACCAACCGTTTAAGTTAAAAAAAATATTATCTTAATTTTATCGAGAAGGTTATAAAGTACCTTGTTATGAAAAAGATTGAAAGATTACTTTCAAAACTTTTGTGGAAAAATAAATGTATAAATGAATTAAACGCATAGTCTAGTAAATAATAAAAATGTTTTGAATTACATTTTTAAGAAAACACGGATGTGGATGACAAAGAGGTCTCAATAGATACTTACGTATTAACAACCTCGAATAAGTAAAGAGATTGGAGAGTTAACCCTTACATTGTACTTTTCCTTTGTCGATTGTATTTTAACCTCTTGTATAATAGTTACAACTTTGTTATTATATTAAACATGAAATATATAAAATAATATGATATCATATATGATCCTATAATATTTCTTTGTTTATAATATTTCAGTAGTATCATCGTTTTGGGTGTTAACTGGTTCATTTTCCTTTATATTCTTGGTTATGTAAGACATGTTTGTTATCAATATGATGTATTTGATTCATATACAGAATTATAATATGTTCATAAAAATTATTTTTAATCATAAAATAAAAATTATTCTTGAATGATTGCGATTGTGAATGAATCTCATCTCCTTCGTGGAGATGGTTATCCGTACGTACGCACCAGCGACTATATCATTATATTGATGATCAAGTAATATGTAATTGTATGGTATATAATAAATAGAAAATAATTAAAATATTATATTTATTATTTAAATTATCTATAATCATTATTATACTCATACAAATAATGAAGTGTTTGAATAACTAACTACACCGCGACGTGGAGACAGTAATCCATGCATACGCACATATGGTGACTTTTTCATTTATAGGATATATAGAATAACGAATATGGTTGTAAAATATTTATAATAATATCACAGTATGGATAAGGTACTAGAGAAATTATTTTGGTATGGAAACAAAAGAGAAAGAGGAAGTGGAAGAAGAAGAAAGGAACTTGAAAGATGGTGGTGAAATTATTACCTCTTCTTCGGGTGTTTCATTTGATTTTATCCAAATAGATCCATAGGATGACATTATGATAAAATTAAGGCCTATATTTTAATGGTAGGATAGTTGAGATGATATTTTGTTAAGGTTTGGACGAGAAAAAATGGCTTTAGAGGTGTGAAATTAAGGGAAGGGGAAGTGCCCTTTTATAAGAGAGGTTCGTGTCACTTTAAGAAAAGCTTGAAATATTATTTTATAATAAAATAATTATAGGTTTCTAATGGATCCAAAATAATTTATTTCAAGTATGAGGATATAATGGGTCAAAAACCTTTCAACTAATATGTTTTAGACAAGTTTAGGTTACCATTTTGACCTTATCATTTCGAGTTAACTCTTGGTTAAATAGTCTATCTTTTTTTGTGTCTTCATTTCTACTTACAATATATGGATAATAAACATAATATAAACATCCACGAGAATAACATGTGATTCATTACTGACATATATAATATTATTTAATCCCTTTGTCTGATCTTTAGATTTTTTAGAATATTATATCAACCAATAATTTAGTATTTGTTTTAAAAACTAAATTATGTCAATTTTGACACTATTTGGTATTTGTTTTTTAAGCCATAAAAACTTTTTAACTTCGGATAAAATTCATTTAATCAACCCTAACATTCCATATTAACCTGGAAAATTATTTGAAATCATCCTAGGTCTCAATTTACAATTATTTGGATATTTATAATATCTATTAGTTTAATATGTCATTATTAAGGTAATTACATAATCATCATTGTGTCCTAAGTAAATTAAATTATTTAATGTCTAAAAATTATAAATAATATACCATTAGGTTGGGAATATTTTTATCTTTCTAATGAATACATATAGTTTAATTTATATTGTGTGTAAACCTATATTAAAAATGGTTTAGTTATTAAACATTGAGTGTAACTCTTTTAACTCAACTTTAAAAATAATAATAATAAATGTTCTAATTTAAAAAAAGTGGCCCAAGAGGATCATAATTTTATACTAAGGAATTTTTTAGTCTAATTAAATTTATCCAATAGAATTAAGACATGATTTATTGTAATTATAATATCATTTTTATCCTTAATTACCCTATTTACTTTTAACCGTGGTAAATAAAAGTCAAACGTTAGTATTCACCAAAAAAAATATTTTCTTCTTATTGAACCACATTTTAATTTCTGATGTCAACCATGTCTCAAGGATTTTTTAAATTCAACTCACATAAGTGGTAAAATTATGTTTTATGGAATTTTTCAAATGCACCTAGAAGGTGGATAAAAGACATTAAAATGTTCAATAAATTTTTTTATATATAATATTATTATAAAATTACTCCAATGAATTACAGTAAACATATATAGGTATTATTTATCTATTTTGGCCTAAAATAAATTAAAATAAAATAACTATTTACATAAATAAAATGTCAGTTTTAAATAATAATGCAGTGTTTTTCACTATTCGTCAAAAATTGAAAGTTTTCCTAAAAATACCAAAAATTCACCCTAAGATAATTTCGATATTCCGAATTCAAAAATGAAATCCATTTTCGAAAATAAAATTTATACAATTTCAAAAAGTGTGTATTACTTTTTGTAATGGCTAGTTTTATTGGTCGTGGTGTGTTAAAACTCAAAGTTGTGTACAACGCAAGCTACTGTATTATTCAAAGGGAAACATATCGTGGAATCTTGGGGTGTTACATTCTTCCTTAAAATAATTTTGTCTTCAAAATTTCTAGAATATTACTACATAAAAAGATTCATGTGGTTCTTCATCATATGTTCCTCAGGATCCCACATTGCCTCTTCAATCTTATATTTTCTCTATATAACTTTAACCAGACGAGTCGTCCGATTTCTCATAATTTGTTCTATGGAATCAAGAATCATTACAATATCTTCACAATAAGATTGAACAGGTTCCAGTTCAATTTCCCCATAGGTGAGTACATGCGTGGGTTCATGCATATATTTTCTCAATAATGATACGTGGAACACTTCATGAACATTGGAGAGACATGGAGGCTTTGTAAAATGATAAGCCACTACTCCAATTCTTTCTAGAATTTAGAAAGGTCTGATATACCTGGGACTCAATTTACCCTTCTTACTGAATCTTATAACACCCTTCCATGGGGATACCTTCAAAAAAGATGATCTTTTATATTAAAATCCAAATTCTTCCTTCGATTATCGGCATAGCTCTTTTTCCTAAATTGAGCTATTTTGATGTGGGTTGGGGTAATCTTCGCCATTTTCATTGTTTCTACAACATATTATGGGCCTACGAGTTTTCTTTCACCAACATCATCTCAACAAGTTGGTGTGAAACATCTCTTTCCAAATAATAATTTATATGGTACCATCTGAATACTTGAATAGAAGTTATTGTTATAAGAATATTCTACCAGACAAAAATATTGATCCCATGTACCTTTAATGTCAGGTGAGCAAGATGTCAACATGACTTCTAAGGTTTGAGTAGTCCATTTTGATTTTCCATCAGTTTGAGGGTGGTAGGTAGTGCTCAAATGACGTTTAGTATCAAATTCCTTCTGAATACTTTTCTAAAATCATGATTCAAAATGGAGATATTGATCAGACACAATCGATAGAGGTACACCATGGAGTCTTACAACTTTATTAATATATTGTATTATTATGCGTTAAAGTGTAAAATCTTCTCTTATAGCAATAAAATGTTCTGACACGGTAATATGATCTACAATGACCCATATTTCATTATTCCTTCTAGGAGTCTTTGGTATCACCATGAAAAATTCCATCGTAATATTATCCCATTTCCACTCAGGTATGGGAAGAGATTGCATGGCTCCTCCAGGCTGTTTCCTTCTTGCTTTCACTTTCTGACAAACCATACATCTTTGCAAAAAATCAATAATCTCCTTCTTCATGTTGTCCCACCAAAAATGTTCTGTCAAATCTTTGAACATCATAGTGCTCCCAGGGTGTATAGGGAAATTGGAGTAATGAGAATCATCCAAAAATTCCCTTTTTAGATCAGGTATATCGAAAACACAAAGTCTCTTCCCAAATTTCAAAATTCGATCTTCATATACGAAGTCACTCAATATCACATCATTTACGACATTAATATTCTTTTGAAACTCTTCATCATTAGTCTATGAACTTTTTATTTTTTATATTAAGGATGGTTTGGAAACCTTATGAAAAAGTATTCATGTTTCACCTTCTATGGATATTCCCATATCCATCTTTACTAGATCCATGAAAATAGGATCTCTATTAACTCTAATGTTGTTTAAAACTCCATGATACTTTCTTCTCAAAGAATCAGCCACCTTATTTTCCTTATCTAGATGGTAGTGTATTGTGCAATCATAATCCTTGAGTAGTTCAAGACATCTCCTTTGCCTCATGCTGAGTTCTTTTTGGGAGAAAATATACTTCATACTCTTGTGATCAGTATAAATATCACATTTTACACCATAGAGATAGTGTCTCTATATCTTCATAGAAAATATTACAGCTGCTAACTCAAGAGAATGAGTGGGGTAGTTTTTCTCATTAATTTTTATCTATCATGATGCATAGTCAATAAATCTATCATTATGCATAAAAAACAACCAAATCCTTTCATTGAACAATCACTATAAATAACAAACCCATCTTTCCCGGATTGTAGAGTCCATATAGGATCATTGACTAATTTTCTCTTCAGTTCTTTAAAAAATTCTTCACACACTTTTTTCCAAAAAAAAATTAACCCCTTTACATGTGAGGTTCATTAATGGGTTATCCAACCGAGAAAAATTCTGGATGAAATGCTGATAATAACCTACTAAACCAATAAAACTACGAACCTAAGTTATACTCATTGGTACTGGCCATTCTTGGGTTGCCTTGGTCTTTGAAGGGTCAATAGAGATTCCATACTTAGAGACATATGTCCATGATAAGAAATCTGTTGATGCTATAATTCACACTTGCTAAACTTCCCATATCATTCACTTCATCTAAGGGTTTTCAGAATAGTGTGAAAGTGATATTCATGATATTTGTAGATTTTTTAGTATAACAAGATATCATCAACAAAAACGCATTTCTATAACTCGTAATGCCCATACCTGGTGTGAAATACTGTTTTTAGAATGTATTCCTTCTTCACACACAACTGAAGATATCCATATTGAAGGCCAATCTTTGAAAAAAAAGCTCTATGAATTTGGTCGAATAAATCGTCAATGCGAGGTAGGGGATACTTGTTCTTTATTGTTATGAAATTGATCTCTCTGTAGTCGATGCACAAATTTATATATCCATATTTCTTCTAGACAAAGAGTACTAGGGCTCCCCATGGAGAAACACTAGGGAGAATAAATACCTTATTACTCAATTCCTCTAGTTGTTTCTTTAGTTCCACTAATTCCACAGTGGACATTCTATAAGGGTTCTTCGATATGCGCCTTGAACTAGGAATTAAATCAATGGAAAACTCAATTTCTCATTCTGGATAATGTCCAGATAAATATTCTGGAAACACATCAAAATATTCATGCACAATAGGTACGTCCTATATTTGAACATTATTTTTCTCACCCATAATTATATCATTCTCAACCTCGCCAATAATTGAATTTAGTAGAGCTATTGGAGGGGATCTAGATAAGAAGCAAGTGGTGACATTTCTACTCTAAAGATAAGGTACTCTTTATCATCATAAATAATAATAACCTTATTATTACACTAATTTTTACATCATGGTCCAAAATCCAATCTATTCTGAGGATTATATTAAATTAAATCATGGGTATGATGATGATATTATAAGATAAAGAACATTTATATGCCCAAATGAGAATTGATTCACAAAACTTTGTTGCGATGATGCTTCCCTTATGAGTTTTGACTGGAAACTCCATTGTTAATTCAAATTGAAAATATCTAATTTTCATAGCAAACTGGGATGATATGAAATAATGTGATGATCCAGAATCAAATAAAGCATCGGTTAAACCTGAGGAAACCATTAAATTACCTGCCACCATGTCTTTTAGAGATTCAAACTCAGCAGTAGTGATCACATAATCTTGTCATTCTCCCTTGGCCATTTCTGAGGTAAGTTCCATTGGGGCATTGGAAATTCATATGCATTGTTTCCCCTTTCTCTAAAATTGTAGCATTCGACTTTGACAGCATCTTTCATTCCTTTGAAATCATGATCTTGGTGGCCTTTTCACCACACTTGTAGCAGACTCTCATTCCCTTCAGGAAAGTATCGAGGTTGTTCGTCCCACATTTACCACATGATGGATTTTCAACATTTCCCTTCTTCTCATTATTTCCATTTCCAGAGTGATCAGTATATCTCTTCTTCTCTTTCTTTTGATTTAATTCATAAGACTCAGAAAATTATTTTTCTGTCCTGATAGTTCATGTGACAATATCTTCGTACGACTAGAATGATTGTGAGACTAATGGTCAATGGAGAAATGTTTTTAATTAATAAAACAATTTATAAATATTACTACTTGGGTAATGTATATATTCTGATTTCTGACAATATAACCTTGTAAAGATAGCCTCATACATTGAGACATTCTCATCCTCTTTTTTCCTCTAACTCAGAAATTGTATTTCCATATCTATTCGATGGTCACGAGGAAAGTATATTCCTAAGAAAATCTCTTTAAACTCCCTCCATTCCCTGTTAGATACTTCTTCTTCTTCATTTATATTTTTTATTAATGATCCTCATTGATCCGCATCTCTCGTGAGGCGATAAACTGCCATGATAGCCTTTTCCCTTTCGCTACTCCCCAAAGTATGAAATATTTTTTTCTAAGGAACTTATCAATTGCTCAACTACTAATGGATTTGTACTCCCATTGAATGTAGGTGGTTTTTTCCACATGAAGTGGACTAACAATGATCCTACACATTGTTGATCATGGTTCTCCATACAGGTCAGGTTATTTTTCATAACCTCAGTCAGTTGTCTCAGTATGGCGATAAGATGATCAGCACCTGTTGCATCACCAGCTCCACTATAATTATCTTGAGTAGGAGGAAAATCCCTACATGGATCACGTGTTTGGATACAGTTTCTATTTCTTCCACTAGGCGCCATTTCTAAACAATGGTATACACTAGATTAGTTAATGAATCTCAATATAGAATTCCAAACTTGTAAAACACTTAACATTATTGAAAAATTTATGGATATAATCCATAATCCTAAAAAATGTTTTTATTGAGGATGTATATACTCATAAATCTAGTATAATGGGTTGTAAAGAAAATGTGAATTATCCTAAGCATATCCCCCAAGAGTGTCATAACCAAGAGTCTAGAAATACCCATTGTCGTGTACCAGGATACATCGGGTCAAGCCAAGGACTCCTTATTGGATTTTTCACTCCTATGTACACATGTACCAGAGCCGGATCTACCTGCTCGTATCTAGACAAGGATGTATTGATTTGGAAAATACACAAAATATCTACATTACCAAAATTCTAGGAACATCCTCTATACCAATCATCAAAGTCTATCTTAGGGTAATGTGCTCTAACCAGAGTTTATCTAAATATAATTTCCAAATATTTTACTAAACATCATTTGATACAAACTATAATTTCCTCAACCCTTGTTACCCAAATTCGGTGCATTATTACATAACATTGGGATGCTCATAAGGGATAAAAATCCAAAAACACCGACCAGTTTAATAGCCCTGAAAGTACTAGATACATTCATATGTTTTACATGTCATTATAAAATGAAAAACAACAACAAAATTTTTTCCATTGACAACATTCATACCTTAGACTATCCCTGCAGGTCTTTCATAATACACTACCTCGCATCCTGGGAAAAATAAAACATAGAAAGGGGTGATCTCAGGTGCTCAGTAAGGATAACAATATAGCAGAAACATTCAAGAATAAGCATAAACATTTAAGGAAATGTATAAGACTAAAACACAAGCTTTTTAAACTTAAACATCATCTTAATATGAAAAAGATAAATTAGATAATTCCATTTACTTATCCACCTTGATATTCAACTAGTCGAATAATCACATTTAATATCAATAGCCAATTTTATAATGTTGGAATATATTATTTCAGACTTTATAACCACATAGTCAAGGCCTTCTTAAAAGAAGACAAATAAGATTTTGTGAAGGCCATGTTCCAAGAAACTAGTTTGTCCCATGGGATCAACTGATGCATCGAAGAGCTAAAGCAGGTTGCACCCATCACTTATTAAGTCCAATGCATTCTTCATATGAAAACAATTAACCATAACATAAACATTCGTATTAAAAATAACATATGAAATGTCAATAATTTATCCATAATCCATTAATGGTGTAAAAATAACACACCCATAGTCAAAAATATCACCAAACCTTGATTACAATATTGAATATTTTAATCATAGTAAATCAACTTCAAAAAGGTTTTAAATCAATCAAAGGTTATTGACATGGATGAAATAAAAAAAATTTGTTCAGAAATATCTCTTTCTATATTGAAATAATTTAAAACTAATATAATTATAAAAGAAAACATTTATTTTGAAAATATTTTTATAAGCTTGTATGGGAATCTTAGATGATGTTATAATGGTGGGAAATAGCCGCACCCACCATATAAGTTAAAAAAACATTCATACCTTAATTTTGTCTAGAAGGCCATAAAGTACCTCATTTGGGAAATGATGGAATGATTCATTTCAAAACATATGTGGTAAAATAAGGGTATAAATGACTTTAACCCATAGTATAGAAAATAGTAAAAAATTTTGAATTACCTTGTTAAGAAAACACATATGTGGATGATAAAGATGCCTCAATGGATACTTACGTATTAATAGCCTCAGATAAGTAAAGAGATTGTAGAATTAACCCTTACCTTGTACATTTCCTTAGTCGATGGTATTTTACCTGCATGTATAATAGTTAAAACATTGATAATAAATTATACCTGAACTATATACATAAATATGATATCATTTATGATCCTATAATACTTCTTTGTTAATAATATTTAATTAGTATCATCGTATTTGGTGTTAAACGATTCCTTTTCCATTATACGATTTGTTAAGTAAGCCATGTTTGTTATGAATAGCATGAATTTTCTTCATATATAGAATAATATTATGTTTATAAAAAAAAATTAATAATAAAATATAAATTATTCTTGAATTATTACGATGGGGAATGACTCTCATCACGTTCAGGGAGAGGGTAATCTGTAAGTACGCACGAGCGAAAATATCATTTTATTGATTGTAAAATAAAATTTAATTGGATGGTATATCCTATATACATAATTATTAACATGTTATATTAATTATTTAAATTATTTATACTCATTATTATACCCATACAAATAATTAAGTCTTTGAATAACAAACTATTCCACGACGTGGAGACAGTAAGTCGTACGTACGCACGTATGGGGACTTTGTCATTTATTGGATGGATAGAATAACGAATATGGTTTTAACATATTTATAATAAATCATAGTATGTATAAGGTACTGGAGTTTTTATTGTTGTATGGAAACAAAAATGAAAAAATAAGTGGAAGAATAAGAAAAGAACTTGAAAGAGGGTGGTGAAATTATTACCTCTTTTTCGAGTGTTTCCTTTTGAGTTGACCAAAAGGGCTTCTTAGGTTGACATAATGATCAAAGTAAGGACTCTAAGTAGAATTGAGGAATTTTTAGAGGATATTTGGGCTCAGTTTGGCCGAACCAAATGGCTTTGGACGTGTAAAATTAGGAGAAGCAGAAGTACCCTTTTATAAGAGAGGTGAGGGTCACTTTAGGAAAAGCTTGAAGTATTATTTTATAATAAAATTATTTTCGGATTATAATGGCACAAAATGATTTATTTCGAGGATAACGTGTGTATGGGTCTGAAACCTCTAAAACAATAGTTTTTGGACACATTTAGGTTACCATTTTAACCTCAACTATTAGATTTAACTCTTAGTTAAATAGTCAAACTTCTACCTTCACTTCTTGTATTCTTACACTATATGATTAATAAACATACTCTAAACTTACAAGAGAACCCCAAGTGGTTCATTAATGAAATATATAATATTATTTAACCTTTTTTTATAAATCATAGATTTTTAAAAACATTATATCAACTGATAATATAGTATTTTTTTACAAACTAATTTATTTCTATAATGACACTATTTGGTATTTGATATTTTTGAAATCCATTAGAACATTATCACTTAGAATATAATATATTTAATCCATCCTAGAATGTCATATTATCCTTTAAAATTATTGTAATTCATCATAAGTCTCAATTTGGATATTTATAATATCAATTATTTTAATATTTCATTACTATGTTAATTACTACATCATCATTATGTCATAAATAAATTAAATTATTTAATGTCTAATAATTATAAATAAAATAAAATTATGTTAGAAATTGTTTTATCTATCTAATAAATTTTTATGGTCGAAGTTATATTATGTGTAACCCTATATTAAAAATGTTTTAGTTATTAAAAATTGATTTTTTCACTTTTAACTTTTCTTTAAATAAATTAATAATAAATGGCCTAATCTATTCTAAGTGGAAAAAAGAGGATCATATTTTATTCATAAGGTTTTTTGGTGGAAATAAACTTATACAATTTTATTAAGACAAGCGTTAGGGTAGTTATAACATAAATTTTACACCTAATTACCCTATTTACCATTAACTGTGGAAAATAAAAGTCAGATGTTACTATTCACCAAAAATTATTTTCATCTTATTAAACAAGATTTTACTTACTGATTTCAATAATGTCTCTCATATTTCTGAATTTCAACTCACAGAAGTGGGAAAAAAATTTATGTAAATATGAAAATGCTTCTAGAAGGTGGGTAAAAGACGGTAAAAAGATAAATAAAATTTTATATATCAAAACATATTATAAAAGGACTCCAATGAATTACATTTAACATATATTGGTATAATGTATTTATTTTTACCTAAAATAAATTAAAATAAAATAACTAATTACACAAATAAAAAGCCGTTTTTAAACAATAACGTAGTGTTTTCACTCTTTATTTAAAATTGAATGTTTTCAGAAAAATAAAAAAAAATCACCCTAATCTAATTTCAATATTCCGAATTCCAAAATGAAGCCCATTTTGAAAAATAAAATTTATAAAATATAAAAAAAGGTGTTTTAATATTTATAACAGCTAGTTTCGTTGGTCGTGGTGTGTTAGAACTCCAAGTTGCGTACAATGCAAGCTACTACATTATTCAAAGGGAAACATACCATGGAAGCTTGGGGTGTTACAAAACTTCATATGAGCTATGGTATAGAAATAATTTAATGTTAAAGTACATTAGAGTTTTTGGAAGTATGTGTTTCATTCTCAATTAGGGTAAATATGGGAAGTTGGAATATTGTAGAGATAGTGGTATATTTCTTAGACACTAAAGAAATATAAAATCATATAAAGGTGTTAATAAGATGTTGGTAATTGATTTAGAAATAAATCATGTAGCTATAATACAGAATGTGAAGAGTCTTCATACAATACATGATCACATTCAAGAGGATAGTGATCAATAGGTAAGAATCAAAAGGGAAGTTCCTATTCTATAGGATGATTATGAAATAAATTTATTTAATAAAAAGGATTAACCAAAATCTTTATATACACAATGAAAAAAGAGTCGAGCCCAAATTGATAGAACAAACATAATCGGGGATCATAAAATCCCATTATAGAAAACTTGGATGAAGAATCTTCTTCAGGAATCGTTATAATCATAAGTACGACCTAAATGTTTTGAGGAAGTGGATATAGATGAAAAAATGGTTCATAATATTAGTGAAAATCTAGAAAAAATTGAGAATAAACATACATGGGAGCTTTTTTAGTTCAATGGATTACAATGTCATTGGGACTAAATGTTTATTTCCTAACAAGATGAAATAAGACAGTGAAATGCTTCGAAACAATGAATAAATAGTGTGTAAAGGTCACTCCTCTATAGAGGGTATCGATGTTGATGAAAACAAATCACATATTTTAAGGCTTTATACCTTTTGATTATTATTGTCCATAGTAGTGAAACGAAATTATTATGTTTTCTAGATAGAATTCAAGTCATCATTTTTAAATGGGGTTTTGGAATAATAAGTTTATATTGATAAGTTGTATGGTATTATCATTCACAAATACTCTAACGTATTTTTTTTAGCTGAGAAAGGATTTATATGGGTTGAAGAAAGCACAACGAGCATGTTATTCAAGGATTGACCAATTTTTTAAGAATTATTGTTTTTAGGATAGTGAATATTATTATAATATATACATAAAAACGAAATAAATCAATGGATTATGTTGTTGTTTTATGTTGAGGAAATAAATTATTTCATATCAGATAATGCTAAGTGAAAATAAATCATAGATTTCATGAAAAGATAGTTTTAAATATCATTGATTAGTGAACTAACAATTTTCTTTAGTTTACATGTGACACAAGGAAGGAATAACACATTTATTTCATAATCCAAATAAAAAAAGAATGTTTTTAGAATATTTGGAATGCATAATTCCAAGGAGACGAAAAATTTGGTGTCTACCGAAATAAAACATTCCAGGGATGATTTATGCACTGTTGTTAATATTTTATAATATAGAAAAATCATTGTTATTCTATTTTACTTGATTCTGACAATACTTGCTATTTTTTCATAATTAAAATGTATAATATATTAAATCAATTAAAATGAATTCCAATTTATTTTGATGAAAATAATTCTTTAGTATATGAAAGTAATAGTGGATTCTTGTTTTCTATACAATGAGATGTCTCATGATGATTTGTTGGGATTTATATATGTATATTGAGATGGATCAGTAGATAATAGAAAATCAATTTCAGTTGGTGCATTCTACCTTGGTGAATTGTGTATTTATTGGCTAAGAAACAAATAGTATTTCATTTCATTTGGCACTACAAAATCTGACTATATGGCAACTACTCCATCGTGCACATAGTAATTTCAGATGAAGAAGATGCTTGGTGATATGGAAGTTTATGCAATGTCTACGATTAGAATCAACTTATATAATTAATGAGTTATAAGTCCTAGAAAAATTAAGGTATATCACTTGAGGACATAGAAAGTTGATATAATGTATCATTTTTCATTGAGTAGGTTGAGCCTGTGTAGCAACCCAAGATTGAATTACATGGACATTACATTAAACATTAATAATAATTATAAATGGAACCAATAGGTGCCTAAATATTGTATTGGTATAGTGCCTTTTGAAACATTGAACATAATCTTATAAATTGGTGAAAGATATTCAACATTTAACATAACGATCTTTCACATTATTTCCCTACCTGAAACCTATCTTTATATCCTGGGGAAATGAAAACATAAAAAATGTGAGCTTGAATTCTTAGTAAGTGTAAACATTGTGAACATAAAACAAACCATAAACATACAAATGTAAAAACATGAACATAAAGTTAAAATATCAAAATCATGAGTCATGAAATAAATCATGGTAGTTCAGAAGGCATAAATCATAAAGCAACATTGACCATGATAAAATAAAATTTGAATAAAACATGGAATTTTGGAAAATAGTTAAGCACCAAATATGATTTGTATAATATCCATGGCATTTTTTCTAAAACCAAAATAGTGGACAAAGTCAATTACTGAACCGGGTTTACATTTTGTTCAAGCCATGTATTACTGAACTATATTTACTTGTAATTATATCTCTGTATTACTAAACAAAATTTACTTTCCTTCCCATTCATGTCTATATCATGAGATATAAATCATTACCCAATGCATTGGAGGGAGATATAGGTCACAACCATCTCATAATTAAATCATTTTTATATGTTCCACGAAAACCTAAATCCTTCATCATTTCATAACCCATGAAACAATGGGTTTCTTATACATCATTCCGTCATAATATATAGAGAATGAATGGATTTAAAATAAAAATTCCATCATAAACACACACAATTCAATATAGTATACTGATAGAAACATATCATATTTTCGTGTTAGATGAAAAATAACTTTGATAAAAACACTTGAACATAAATTCTCATAAAAATATCCTTTCATTTTTAAAAAAAAATTTCTTTTCTCAAAATAACAAACAATTTTAAAAGAAACTAATTTAGTTGAAAATAAAATGAAATCTTTTTGGTGAATCTTAATTTAAATAAGGCTTTATAAAGATGTAAAAATCCATCAATGATGTATATGTTAAAAAATATATTCTTCTCGTTCTTTTTCTGAAAAATTTAAAAAGTACCTCACATGGTAAATGAAAGAAAGATTAATTTCAAACAATGTACTAAAAGTTAAAATTCATAAAAATGACTTTAAATATACATAGAATAATTGTAAACATTTTATGATAAATTTTTTAGAAAACATGGACATAGATGATAAATATATACCCATTAAATACTTAAGTATAAACAATCGTAGAAAAAATGAGATTGAAAAATTATCTCTTACCAATTTATAATCAGTAATATTGTATTCCTAATAAAACATAGAAAATTATCTTCATATGTAAATATCATAACCTCTATAATAATTAAAATAAAAAGATTCATGGATTACCTTGACGAGCTTCAGGGCTTCGCGAGCTTCATTCTGCACCTGAATCATCGGCGATCCGCCAACATGTAGGCGTTTTGAGTTTTGAAATCCCGAATCTCCATTGGTTTGGATTTTCTTCGCATTGAGCCTAAAGATGCATAGATCTGGTCTTGGGGTGTGCAGATGGCTTCAGAAGTGCGTTTGGACCCCCGGGGTGCCCCTAGAAAACCTGAAAAGGTCCGCCGGCGCGGCGGCGGGCCGTGTGGGAAAACCAAGACCGCCGCAATGTGGTTGTCCGACGTCAATCACAGGAGAACCCCATGGGGGGGTCAGAAATGTGTGTCGTGTCGTAGTGGAGAGGTCCACCGGTCGGAGCGGCCGGCGGCGGCGTCGGCCAAGACGTCCGACGCGGCCTCAGGCTGGGCCAGACCTCTTTTTTGTACATGGGGGGGTTTAAACCCCTTGTATCTTGCTAGCTGAAGGTCAGAATCACACGCTGTCTATGGAGACACGACCCTGGAAATGAGGAGAACCCTTTGGTGTGGGTTTGGGGGTTTCAATGTTCGGGATTGTGGCCCTGGTGCTAGAAGCGTGAATAAAATAATGATATTTTATTATTGTTCGACTTCGGGCAGTTGTATCTTCTACTCGGAGTGTCTGATTGACGTGCCTTCAATGGCATTGAGTCCTTGATGGTACGATAGAAATTTCTTGATGTTTTTCATGTGTTCTGACTAAGAATAGGGTGTGGGCCCCACAAGGCTGGGTTTTGGCGTTTTCGGAGAAACACAACTTTTCTGACGGGTGTCCATTTTGGACGAACGAGTAGTCTATCCCATGCGTTTTTCCGAGGGGATCGCAATGGGGAAATCTTCTAAATGAGTTTTGAGTGCATGGTGTGGGCCCCACCCAGGCTAGCTTTGGTGAATGGTACCTTCTTCACCAGGATTCCTTTTGGGATGATCGAGTAATCGACCACGTGTGTTTTTTCGAGGGGATCACAGTGTTATGATCCGCTTGATGTGTTTTGGGTTCGTAGTGTGGGCCCCACACGGGCTAGTTATGGTGAATAGTGACTTTTTCACTGGTTGTCCATTTCGGGTGAGTAAACAGCCTATCCTACGTGTTTATTCACGTACATCGTGATAGTGTCCTTGCTATCGACCTCAGAGCTGCGCGGTGTGATGTGGTGGAAGGTCTCTCGGGTTAGTGACGTTTGGACCAATAGTGGTTGAGGGTACTTTATGGTTAGTTCCTATGAGGGTTCATGTGGCATCACCAACTTAGTATAATTTTTTGATCCTCTCGATGGTATATTTAATCTGTTAGGCTTGTGGAATCTCTCCTTTGGGCTCAGAGCGAGATCCTCTAGCATCGTTTTCCTAGATCGGGTTCTTGGTATCTCTTTGATCGCTTATCCTTGGGCGGTGATCCCTTATATACTAGGTTAACCCTGTAGGGTTTGTGGCATCATCGGGAATATGATACCCTATGCAGTGGGTCGTGCTCATTAGGGTTGTGTCATTGGCGGGTATACAATCCCTTACTCAGTATGAGAATTATTATTGGGTTTCGATATCATTGGTCATACGATCCCCTACTCATCGTGTGGTTTCTATAGGGTTGCAGTATCATCAGATCGATCCCCTTTAGTGCGAGATGTACCATATAGGGTTTCGGTATCATCGTGACCGTCATGACACGGGTGATGGTCCTCTATCCGAGTGACGTGTTTCCAACGAGCACCATATCGGGTTGCAGTATTCCCCAGCGGACC
The DNA here is from genome assembly GCA_963277665.1 of Viscum album. Classification (NCBI taxonomy): domain Eukaryota; kingdom Viridiplantae; phylum Streptophyta; class Magnoliopsida; order Santalales; family Viscaceae; genus Viscum; species Viscum album. The sequence continues at coordinate 109,695,503 of OY728157.1, read as the reverse complement.
CTGTGAGTGATCCCATATCTGTGAGATCTTCGTATACCGTTGTGGGTTCTGGTATCCCCTAGTGGATCCAATGAGTGATCCCCTATCCGAGGATTTTTTTTGTTTATATTGTTTTAGCGAGGTTTCCTCAATGACAATATCCTAGGAATGTGATATCTCATGTGAGTTTCTGAGATGTTTGTGTGGGTCCTGATGGAGTGTATCGCTCAGACAAGTGTCATCTGGGATGACAATGATCGTGGAGTGTTCTCTCCTGGTTGTGAACCATTGCTGGTGATGAGTTTGGTACCTCATGTGGTTTCCTGAATGAGTTGAGTATTTCTAGATTTTTATGGTATATATATGGGTGTATACCTTATCAGAAGTTGAAGGTGTATGTATGGGAATACACGTGGATTGAGATGACTAGTTGTGTTTAGTTGAAGATGGTCATGATATGGTGTTTCTCTCTCGGTTGGGTACCCTCTGGCTGGGATGAGCGGACTGTTGCCTTTCTGTTCCTCTCTTTTGATTTGGGTTTTTGGGGTGCCTATTGAGTATTGTTATACTCACCCATGCACTTGCATTTCCCGCACATGTTAGTGTCTTGCGTAGACCACAGACCTTTCGACAGTGTCCCTGGAGGACCCGGAGCAGGCGGAGCTAAGTGCGTCCAACTTGCTCTGACGAGGGGAACGCTGCCACAAACACCCACCGGAAAGCTCCCTCGGCACAGCTCCGCTAAACACCCTGGTCAACACGCTCACTAAGCTATGCCTACTCCGGGTCCTCCTGGAACTCTGTCGAAGGGCATGTGGTCTGCACAAGACACAAACATGTGCGGGCAATGCCCGTGCAGGGGTGATTATAAACATACTCAGCAGGCACCCAAAAAACCCAAAACCCATGGGAGCAACTAAAAGGCAACAGTCCGCTCAACCCAGCTGGAGGGTACCCAGACTAGAGAGAAACTCCATCTCGTGACCATCCTCAGCTAAACACATCTAGTTAGCTCAGCTCAGCTCAGGTGTATGCCCATACATATACCTTGAACAATCCAGATATACTCAGATCACGCCACAAAGCCACAAGAGGTACCGACCTCGTCACCAGCAACTTTCCACAACCACGAGAATACACCCCATGATCATTATCATCCCATATGACACTCATCCGAGAGATACACTCCACCGGGTCCCAAACAAACATCTCAGACGCTCACCCGAGAGACCACGCTCGTCGGATAACATCACTCGATGAAACAACATAACCACCAAACTCCTCGGATAGGGATCACTGCTAGGGTCCGCTAGGGGATACCAAGACCCACTCCGGTATAAGTATTTCACAGATAGGGGATCACTCCTAGGGTCCGCTGGGGGATACCACGACCTGATCTGGCATACGTAGTTCTCACAGATAGGGGATCACACCCAAGATCCATTGGGGGATACCACAACCCGATCTGGCGCTCGACAGAAACTCCACACTCATATAAATGATCATCGTCCATTAAAAATGGTCACGACGATACCGGAACACTATCTTGTATAACTCGTGATGTAGGGGATCGAACCGACGATACCGCAACCCTACCGAAACCACGCGCTGAGTAGGGGATCGAATAACCAACGATACCGTAACCCTACTATAAACCACATGCTAAGTAGGGGATCGTATACCCGATGATGAAACAACCCTACTGAGCACGGCCCACCGTGTAGGGGATCATATTTCCGATGATGCCACAAACCCTACGGGGTTAACCCGCTAGATAGGGGATCGCCACCCGTAAATAAGATGTCACAGCGATACCAAGAACCCGATCTAGTATAAAGATGCTAGAGGATCCACTCTAGGCCCACTGGAGGGATACCACAACTCTAACAGTTAAAACATCCCATTGAGAGGATCACAAACCCATACAAAGGTTGTGATGCCACACGAACCCTTGTATGAACGAACCAAGGGAGTACCCTCAACCACTGCTGGTCCAAACATTGCTAACCCGAGCGACCCGCCACAACGCCACACTGCGCCCCTCCTAAGCCAAAACCAAGGCCACCATCGCGTTCCACGTGGAAAAACCCGCAGGATAGGATGTCTACTCGCCCGAAAAAGAAGCACTGGTGAATAAGGCACTATTCACCGTAGCTAGCTCATGCGGGGCCCACACAACGATCCCGAAACCCATCGAGCGGATCACACCACGGTGATCCCCTCGGAAAAACAAGCTGAATCGACTACTCGCTCGTCCGAAACGGACACCCGGTGAAAAAGACACTATTCACTGAAGTCTAGCTCAGGTGGGGCCCACGCCTAGATTCCGAAACTCATCGAACAGAATACACCATTGCGTTCCTCTCGGAAAAACACACAGGATAGACTATTCATCCACCAAAATCGAACTCCTGGTGCAAAAGTTGCGTTTCTCCGCAAACGTCAAAACGCGGCCTCGTGGGGCCCGCACCCCGTTCTCAGTCCCAACACCCGAAAACCATCTCAATAATTCCATTGTATCATTAGGGTATCAACGCCACTGACAGCACGTCAATCGGACGCTCCGGGTAGAAGTTACAACGGCCCAAAGTCGTAAAATAATAAAATAATATTATTTTATACGATATTTCTAGCTCCCGGGCCAAGATCCCGAACCTTACAACCCTCGAACCCACAACGTAGGGTTCACCTCGTCGTCAGGGTCGCGTCTCCGCAAACGGCGTGTGAATCCGGCTCCCGGATTTCAAGATACGGGGGTTTAAAGACCCCCGTATGAGAAAAGAGGCATGACCGGCCGCCGCCGCCGGCCCGCCCTGGCCAGCGGCCCTCCGCCGCGGGCCGCCGGGCTCCGCCGGCGGATCGTCCGCGGACTGTTGGGGGCACCCCTGGGGTCCTTTTTGTGATCCGGAGGCATCTACACAACCCTCGGGACCCAATCTACAGTGCTACGACTTCAATCTCCAGAAAAACTCTACAAAAATGGGATCGGGGGTTAAAACTCAAATCCGCCTACCTCGCAGGCGAAACGACGACGTTCTGCCTTAGATCCGCACTCCAGAGCTTCCGTTGCACGCTCATGGAACGTCCGCCGTCAAATTCCGAGATCGTGGGCGCTTCGTTTGCTCGATTCGGCGGAGCGGCGGCGAAGAACGGCGAAGAATGTCGAGAGGAACGATAAGTGGGGGGGGGGGGGGGGGCGCTGATATTTATATCAGCTGTCCGCCGGTGCCAAACCCGCCTCAGACCCAACGCCCGATGCGAACAAAAGTAAGGTCACCCCTAGGGTAAACGCGTTGTTCTGAACACAACGGCGGACTCAGATTTTCCATTAGAGACTCCATTCATAAGTTATTTGAGACGACGCTCGCACACTAACTTCTCCATTTAATTATGAAAACGCCCCTGGTGGCGTTTCTCACCCAGGCCCGCGCCCGCAAAGTTTATACCTCTCCTAGGGTAAACGACACGTTCTGGATGCAACCGTTCCCTTAGATTTCCGTTCTGAGCAACTGTTTAGTAGATATAACACCCCCACCATGTGCATAGTATAAATAAATACTTAATATTTTTATAAAATTATTTCTGGGCACACCGGGCCTCGAAATCGCACACCGTCTTCGCACATAGCTTTGGAATTATTCGTAGAAATATTCCAAAGTCTGACAAGACCAAAAACCTGAGTTGCTACAATAGTTTTCAGTTTTGGGTGTTTAATGACATAATTAATGTTGTAATAATGATGCAATCATTCTGGTCGACTTGTGAATAGTAATATGTTCTATGGGGTTCCCCAAGTGGCTAATACCTTGGGCAAATACCATGGGTATGCCCTTGGTTTTTCATATACCACCGATGAGGTGTCCCTTGGAAATTAATTAAATATTCCCATAGTTTTCCTATAAATACCAAGACATTCCCTCATTAGTTTCATTCCAAAATCCTTCTCAACGAATTTCTAGTCTTTTTACCTCCCAAGGAGTCCTCTCAAGGTGCCCTCAATCCTCCCAAGGTACCAACCTTCATTCTTTCGATGTTACTCTTCTAGGTATGGGAACCTTTCACCCTCCTCTTTGTAGTCCGGACTTCCATTATGTTATGTCTTCTAGTTTCCATTTTATTATGGGGGGGGGATATGTTCTTATATATCATTCGTTCTATACTTTTTATTTACAAATGAAGAGAGACCCTTTCCGCTCTCATCTTTTGATATTTAGGATTTTTAATTTGACTCTATTAGGCTACCGAATTTTTGTAAAAGAAATCTCATTTTCCCATTTCTTTCATGTTACCTTTTAATGTGGTATGTCATTAAAATATCCAAACCATGATCTTATTTCTATTATATTTTACCCTCTACATTAAAAAAAATTCATTTATCGATGGGAGACCCTAATCCCCTCTCTTTTTATGATTTCCTAAAATCATGTTATATAGCCATTATGATGCATAATTTTCATCTCAAAATCACTCTCTTTTTCTCAAGAAATTCTATTGTATTATTTATGTGAATACCATAATCTCATTTAATCTATTGGGGTATTCATGAATACATAAAATTGATCTATTTTATTCTAGAATTTAAAAACATGTTGCCCTCAATCCCTTTCCATGGGTTATAAATGACATAACTATCTAGTTTTTATGAACTTTTAAAACGTAATGATTTTGAAGTGAAACCCATTTCATTTACTCTCTTTGGGTTATGTATGAATTTTATGATTTTGATATATGGGGATCACTTTAAATTAAAGTCATATTATGGGTGTTCCCTGAGATCGCTCCATGGCATTGGGTAAATAATTTTATCCTCAGAGATGACAAGTTTCACGATACCTTGGTGAATAACCATGGTACTTTTTATGACACCTTGGGGATGAACCATGATGATATGTTCATGAATGTCTAAATTAAATGATGTAGCCACATAATCATGTTACGATTAAAGTTCATTTTTTATGATATTCCACTACATCAATTTCTCATGTCTTTAGGTTTTTTATCTAGTTCTTATTGATTTCATATGTAAATTGATTCCCTTGCATTCCTTACTAGGACTTCTGATCACCTTTTCTTTAATGTATGTATCCAGATTATGAGATGAAATAATTGTAATTAGGAAGAACTTATGATAAAGCCAGAAAATTGGATTAGAATAATTATTTATGTTCCTGATTTCCAAGAAACTAGACTTTAAAGATCCTTGATATATAAAATGTAATGAAAAGTTATGTAATAAAAGGTGGGATTCCACAGTACATAAGAAATGTAATCATTAAGCTCAAATTAAAATCATGTGGGGTCATCATTCTTAACTATTTCATAGTATGAGGTGAGGTAGTGGGCTCAATATGGGACTATATAGTGACCAACATCAGAGTTGGAATAGAAGCATCGAAAGTAGAGGCATTATTATCAGTAGCAGTGTCATTAATAAAAGTAGTAACATCAGGAGATGATAGATTATTTATTATTACATTTTCATAGTTTATAGAAGTAGTTCCCTATAACTGGTGGAGCCAATAACCCACCCCCATAGTGGAAGTATTATTTTTTCTTTTATAATGAAATTTATTATATATGTGTCTTCATTTTATAATAAATGTTTTATTACATTTTTTATTTTTCATGAATTTTAATATTTTTAAAATAAATTATGATTATTTGAATAATATTTATAAATCAATCATAAGAAATATTTAACAATGATATTCAAATATGTTAGAAAATTTTGGTTTAACACGATTTCAGATTTATTTATAATTTTAAGCACAAATAGTAGTTGCAAAAAAATTAATTTTTTTTCAAAAATAGTATTGTGACAGAATATTAAATCCAACAAAAATAAGTTGGCAGAAAATTATCTATGAAATGATTCATAATCTACCATAAATAAAAATTTTGATATATTATTGTTTCCATCATAAATTATTGGGACCATAGATTAGTTTCCATGATTCATCACAAATTATAGTAATTGTGATGTGATTTTGATCAATGGGATATTTTCAATGGATTTCCATAAAAAATTAACTATTGAAAAAAGACATTAATTTTATATTTATATCATTCTCTTATCTACTAATATCAAAGGCATGTGATTATACCAACTTCTTAGATAAATAAAATTTGATGTATTCATCGACCCAGTCAATCAATACTCAGATAATCTAGAATGAATAACAAGTTTATATGAGATTGATATACTTCATGTCTCATAGTCACTCGATATTTTAGAAAATTGGATTATATAATTATGCATACGAGAATATGATGAATTTGGTGGATATATGTAAAAAGATAAATGTTTTTAAGGATATCATATCAGATCCCTTTATAGATTATGTAGCACAAATACATCTCTAGGGTATTATTTTTGTATATATCAATGCCACCGAAAAAATTAAAAAAAATAATTCTCATGTTTCTGGTTACTGTGGTGGATCATCATCTCTACCTACTAAATTTTAATGTATGATAAATTAATTAAAAGAAGAAGGAAAATATGCTGAATTCTATAAGTCTAATCAAGTATTCACGATTTTTTAGACTCTATTGGTCAATATCACAACCCAAACCATCGGGTCTTTCCTATTCGGTGATAATCCAATTCTAACTACCCCAAGCCTTCCACCAATAGGCTAGGGTATAAAGACCCATGCACGTAGGCATAAAACATTCATGGGAGGCCCTATCCTGACGTACTTATACCGACACAAACGTATCCAATCCCATAAAATTTTGAAATGTAAAATAAAACTAATACCAAATGCATGAACACATATAAGCCCCAAAATCATAGTATAAAAAATACATGAATGTGATAAGGGGAAAATTCATTCCCTCCAAAATCTATAGAGAAGTCCAATCTAATTTCAATAGGGTAATATAATTAAAATTGACATATGGTATGAAAAACGTTTTGTGTAGCCCAAATATATGATCCATCTGATCCTGGTCCACTGAGAACCTCATCGAACTTCTTATCATCTAAATAATCCATGACACGTGCAGGCATATCCCATGAAAGGGTGAGTATAATAATACCTAGTTGGACACCTAAAAATTACTAAAAATAAATAATTGGGAATAATCATCTTGTTATATGATATTTCAATCATAATATTAGACATAAAATAAAGTATCCTAATATACTCATCATAGAAACACAGTCTCAGTGTATGTTCATAATGATCTTTCCACACTAGGATAACAATCTAAATATACTATATGAAACTCATCCTAGATAAAAAACACTATGAGTTAGATATCATTGATTGTATCCACCTAAGATGTCATTGGTTTCATCTCTCTTGATTAGAATCTTGTACTAGATGCCCATAGATGATGACACATAGATGGGGATCACACCCATAGAAAATGGGGTATACCAACAAACCAATCCATATTAACCAGCTATATAGGAGATTAACGCCCATGTAGTGTTACTCCAGAAAAATCTAATAACCCCACTTGGGGAGGATAATGATAGAGGATTTCACACTGTGCATCATAAAAGGATTCCAAAAACCATATCTGAGGCTGATGTTCCTTAAAGGGGATCTCCATCCTATACACATGATGTGATTCCATAATGAAACCTCAAGGAATTGATTAGCGGGTCACACCCTTATGAAACATTTCCATTCTAAATTGGGAAATGGATTCAATCCATTTTAGAAGAATTGCATAGTGTGGACCACAATTATATGATGTGTCTCTTCAGTATATGGTCTACCTGTGTATCATGACGTATTCTCGTGTCCATATTTGTGTATAGATGGTTGTCTGTGTACATAATTGTGTCTATGTACAAGGTCATGTCTGTTTACAATGCTCATCCCTTGTATTCTAGTCATGCAATATAACTAATCATGTTTATTTCTTCATATACTCTGAGATACATAACGATTTATCGGTAAGGGTCACATTATTTGTGACACATTTACATGGAATTTGATACTTTTCTTCTCCTCAAAAACCCTAGCACCACATCAAGGTCCCCAGATAGCATGCTATTCTAGATTACTGACTATATAACATGGGATTTGTAAAATCCTATAGTTCCTACCCCATGTATTCATACCATTATACCACATCTAGAGACACTTCGAATATCACCCAAATATTTCAGATCTTGTTCGACGATGCCTCTTCACCGCCTACCCATCATGAATTTGTGATTCTATCCTCTCATAAACCATCCATCAAGACACATTATCATCAAACACCCAAACATACTGAATAGGTATCCTTGTTCTTGTATCATTATTAATCCAATCACTCACACTCACAATCAATCCTCAATCACATCCTTGATCATAAATTGTTCCCCTGATATCGATCTATTTAACTGAAGAACGGTCATGCAATAATCAAATACTATGTATTTTGTCATACTATGAGCTAAAGAGATTTCCCATGATGGAAATTTGATGAATCATTGGAGAAATTCATCAAAAATAAAATGTGAAGAATAAAATTTAATGATTGTTCATTTCTCATCTTTAATCCAATGTCGAAGAAATAGAAAAATGAATAGGTAAGTAATCAAAAATCAAATGAATAAACCATAAATAAAACCAGTCATCGATTCATGAATCAATTCATATTATTGAAATTAATCTTTATTTGACTAGGTTAAATAATGGGATGGAAATTGCAGAATTCAGAAATCCTACCTAGAGTTTTTTTGATAACTAATGAATGATATATAATAATTTCCATCATTTGTGAGACCCAAAAAATAAATAGGCACATGATCCTCGATCTGATCTTGTCCTAATTTCATCTTCTAGAAATCCTCCAATGGATCCTCTCCAATGACTCATCTAAATCTATAGGTAATGAGGATAACCCTAGGGATTTAGGCATTGATGTATATTTATAAATAATTTAAGGTTTATGTATCAATATAATAAAATAATATTTTTATTTATTTAATTTTTTAATTTCTCCCACGACTTCACTTTATTAAAAGCCCTGATATCGATAAATATTATGGCTTTTCTAGGGTAAAAATCATACATGGATCTCAATAGAATCCCCAGATTTCTATTCAAGCCACTAATTAAAATTTAATTTAGTTTTTTTCTAAAACTATGTTTGTGTGCATTTAATAAATTTGTAATTTTCCAAAAAGAAATTACTACCTCATCTAGGATCAGAATCACACACTATTTCAGTGCCTGATTTCAAGAATATTACTAGTTATATTAAATAACTGGTTAAAATATATAAATTAAATTCTTCCCACCTTATGGATTAACATCCCAAAAATAAAAATAGGACACTACACAAAGCGATATGACTACTAATAATGAATTTGGGTCTCCCACTGCCATGAAGTCTCCTAAAGACTACTGTGTTTCCATAGTGAACACACTAAATGATTACCTCAACAATATAGGATCTTCTCCTACTAATCCTCAATCACTTCTATTTAGTCTAAAAAATTAGATTCATCCTCTATGTATATCTCTCCCCAGTCAATGACATGTGCTAAGTCATGAATGTACCTCCTTATCTATGACATGTGGAAGACATAATGTAATGAGTCTAACTGTGAAGGTAAATCCAAGTGATACGACACCTAACCAAATCTATGAATTATCTGGAATGAGAAATGAATCTCAAAGATATATTTCCTCCCTGGACAAATCAATGTATCCCACATCGAGGTGAGAACCCTAAAACTCATGGTATCCCTCCTCAAACTCTAATGTCCTCCTTTATCTGTCAGAATAAGACTTTTGATAGCTCTTTATAGTCCTCATCAACTCCTTGGTGATCTATACATTCTCTAGCATGCCTCCAACCAACTCTGGTGTCTTAAATATTAACTCTCCTAGGTTATTCAAGTGTTGTGATAACCTACAAAGTTTCCTGTAAAATTCCTTGGACCGTTCCATACATATGGATAAATAAAAGTTGTGCTTGTATAAAAACTCCACTATGGATAGGTTATGCTCCAATATATGGCCGATGTCCAACATGAATTCTCATATAATATCCTCCAGGACCTGAATGATTATCTCCGTCTGGCCATTAGTTTTGGGGTGAAATTACATTCTCAAATGAAACTGATTCTAAAGGAATTTTCATAATCCTTTCCATAAATGAAATTTGAAACAAGAATTATATTTATAAACAATATTTGAGTGAACTCTATGGAGATGGAATATCTCATACACATATAGGTTTCCCAATATCTCTATTGAACAATGCTCTTGGATAGCTAGGAAGTGGGCGGACATGGTGAGTCTGTCTTTGATCACTTAGATATATTAATGTATGTCAGAAATTTTTGGAATCCTTGTCATAATTTATATAGATATACCATCCAAATTACACTTTGGTACCTCAATGTGTTGAAAAAAACCCACTGAATTCTTGTCCTAAACTTTTACTTTTTTGCAATGTATTGGGAGACAAACTCTACAGAATTATTCTTCATATAAGACCACCAAAACTAATATCATAGATCTTGGTACATCTTCTCAAATAATGGATTTACCACCAAAGGAGATGTATGAAACTACATTAAAACCTCATATTGTAATGTCACTTTTACCGTCATGCATCATTTAAAAATGATTATGTGTGACCTGTATTGTTATTGAAGTCGGTCAATGTTTAGAATTTATATTCCTACTAACTACTGTATTTGTGGCAAGCAGGGTTGAACCCACATGGATGGTAAATTTGGGCACTAATCTTCGTAAAAAAACATGGTAAACACCACTGTTGTCAGCAGGGGAGTGGTTTTTCTTTTTTTTTCTTTTTATATATTTATACAAGAAATGAAGTGACACAATATTGAAAATATATTTAAAAAATCTATTGAATGTAGAGACTGTTGTAAAATAAGGAATAACACAGGTTTAGAACACTGATAAGATGAACAATCTATTTAAACGTTTGGGGAGTAATCTCCATTCTACTGATTTTGAAGGTGTTTCAATTCACTTATATGTTGTTCCAAAGTACCACTGTAAAAATTATGACTCACATCCCTCTCCAAGAGTTAAGTCACACTAGCCAACCAATTTAAGAGTTCGCAACTCCTATATTAATCAACCGTGAATTATTTTTAAAATTAACAACAAGACAAACTCACCATAAGTCTTGAAGTATTTTGAATCTTTTTTATTTTGAAAATTGTCTCCATAATCAATCTCACCAACTGACTGTGAAGTTTTGAGGTTATGTTCTAGTGATACAAGCAATTAGATAAACTCAGTGTTGATCTCGTCGATCAATAATGAGTACATTCAAATGATTAAGTGAAACAAGAATTGAAAGGAAACCAGTAAAACATCAATTGGTCGCCTAACTAACAACTTAGATAGATATTATCTATATTAACACATATACTAAGTTCATTCTATTATGAAAGATAATAATTATGAAAACAGAGGAAGTAAACTCCCTCTACTATCATGAACTATTGTGGCTCCAATGCTTCTCCAGTTCCAAGTAGAGCTTCCAGAGTCGCCCTCCGGACTTTATGCTCCTGATGAGAGAGAATCTCTTGGATATTCAATCAATCAGTTGACGTGTTTATCACCCCCTCATCTTCCAATTTTTTTGTCTGCTGCTTGCTCTTTTTTAAGTAGCTACTTTCAAAAGCTTCTTGTCATCACTTGTTTTCCACTGACATTATATGTCGTTCACCTATGCACCTTACAAAGTGAATTATTTTTTCACGACTGGCACGTCACACAATTTTTATCACATAACTAACTCCCAGTGAGTTAGTTATGTGAACTTAGATGTATACTCGACTCTTGAATGAACCTACTCATGTTATAAATAAAATGAAATAATTAAAACGAAACGCATGTTAAATAAAATTTTAAAGTTATTATTTTAGTTTACTGTTATAGTACTTATTAAAAATTAATTAAATTTAATTAATAAACATCTAAAATGATAATTAATGTTTAGTTTTAAATTATAAAATTATAACTATATATTAATAAAAAAATTATTAATTAAGTTAATATATAAATATGAAATTTTTATGTTTAATATATTTAACTAAATCATTAAAATTTAACATCATAAGTAAATAACTAATTAAAACTTTATAATTTAGATTGTATTAATTATTTTTATTTACTAATTTAATTATTATTATTGTATTTAATATTTAAGAAATTAAATTTTTATATTAATTCAAGTTTATATAAATTTATTTATTAGTTTATTTTAATTTAATTATTATAATTAATACTTTAGTTTTAAATATTTTTTAATTAATAAATATATTTTATAGTTTATTTATAATTATTATTTATTAAATATCTATACTTCAAATAGTATATTAATTTATTATTACCATTTATTATTGATTTGGTTTTATATTTTAATTTATAATTTATATATTTATTTATATCATAATTGTTTTACTTTATAACTTTTTCTAATTCTATTATATTCATTTAATTAATTAAAGTTATCTTTTTTTCTTTATGTCTTATTCTTTTTGTTTTATATTACTTCTATTATTAATATTTTTTATATTTTCTTCCTCCCCCAATTATCGGTGCACAGGGGGAGGGCCTTCTTCTTCCTCCTGAACCCAGCGGCTTCCTCCTCGGTTGAATATCATCAGCAGCGAACTGCAGCAACTCTTTGCAGTGGCTTCCCACAGCTTCAAAGTTGCTTCGGTTCTCCTCCCGACTCAGGATGTGGCAGGGGCTTCTCTCCAGCGGTGGAGAATAGCGGGTTGATAATATCCCGGTGATTTGTATTCTACAAAGAAATGGGTTATGTTTGATTCAATTATTCTTCTGTGTGAGTGTGCGTTGGTGGAGGAATGTTGTAGAGAAGAACTAATGTTGTATCAGTGCGAATGTATGGTGACATAGGAGGAAAAGGATAGGACTTGTGACAAAGGAATGAAGTAGGGGATTGGGGGAGGCGGTGAGGACAGATAATAATGAGGTTGGAAGGGAGAAAGGTCTAACGGTGAGGTGCAGTAGATGTGGTCTAACGGTGAGGTAAAGAAAACAAACAGTGAGGTGCAAAGGAGGAGGTTACCGTTAGAATTAAAATGAAGGTCACCGGAAGCTGAAAGCAAAGGCTACTATTAGTATTAAAATTAAAGGGTCAACGTTAGGGAAAATAAAGAATAAAAGAAACATTACAGTGCAAGTTCACTGATAGACCAAAATTAAAATTTCACTGGTAGCATAAATAGATTAAGGTTACTGAAAAAAATAAAAATTAAAGTTAACAGTGTAGAGAAAATAAAAAGGGGTCACAAATAGCTTAATTAAAATCAAAGGGGAGAACTGGTGTGGGGGTTACTGTTATGAAATAGAAAATAGGTCACCACTACAAAATAAAAATAAGAGTCACAGGAACAATTATATAGAATAGATTACCATTATAAATAAAAAAATAACACTGTTAGAATTAAAAGAAGAAGTTACCGGTAAACAAAATGAAAGGTTATTGTTACAAAAAAAAGGGTCACCTATAAACTTCTAATGGTGACCATAGTAAAACAAATTGAACATAAGAAAATAATAATAATTAAAACTTAAGTTATTTAAAACAAGGATTAAAATTAATTAATTACAAAATAGAAAATCATCATTAATTAAAACAGGATTTTTATTAACATTAGAATTATAAAACCACAACTAAGATTATTAATTATAAAAAACATAAATTAAAAACTAGATGATTAATAAACTAAGATTATAAAAGACTTAAATTAAGATAACTATACAAGTTAATTACAGAGTAGTAGTTAATAATAAAGATTAGCATTGGAGACCCAAATAAGTAGCCGCAAGTTCTTGTCTACCTCAACGCTAGACTAAAATCAATATTTAGTGACTTAATAATTTATTTGTATATATAAGATTAAATATTTAATGTTATATAACACTATATTAATTAATTAAACAACTAATTGAGCACCTAAAATTAAAATCGAACTACTTTATTTAATTCGAAACAAAACTTATTTACTTAAATGATTAGCACGATGACTAAACACATTAATTAATATGGTTAAAATATTTTAATGAAACTATGTTAATAGAAAAATTATTAAAATATAGAGTAACTTAACTAAATATAATTACGTTGATTGAATAATTTTTTAAAAAAATGTTAACATATTAAAAGGTAAAGCCGAATCCACTTAACAGGACAAATTATGAAATAATTAAATTAGAAAATCAAAGTAAGATTAAAATTATTAATCTAAAGACTAAAAAAACATAATTGATTATAAAAATTGATTAATTAACAAAGTTAACTATAAAAAATACAAAAGTAAAATTATTTAGTACACATTGATTAAATTTTTTATTGAATCATTAAAAATTAAGTAAAAAGATGTGGCAAAACTATGTCAAAATAGAGCCACATCTGATTCCACCTCACTTTAGCATTGTTTGTCCTCAAAGAATTGCATTTTTTATTATCATTGAAAAAAAAGTATGGTATTAATGATTAATATGTAGAGACCCGAAGCTTGATGTACATGGACATTACATTACTTTTGCGGAATACTTAGCACATTACAAAAACACACACACACAAGGACCGTAATAGTTTAGTGTCTATGGAAACTCGGAATATAATCTTCTAATCGTGGTGAAAGATCTTCAACATCTCCCATAAAGATCTTCCCTTTTTTTCTTACCTTAAACCTTTCTTTATATCCTGGGGAAAAGAAAACATAAAAGGGCGATCTCAAATGCTCATTAAGGGTAAACAAAAGAAATATCAATCACATCATATTCATAAGAGAATAACATTTAGGAAATCGTAACCTGCAAAAGAGATCATAATATCATAACATGGGATAAATCATAGTAGTGAAATGTAATCCCAATAATCATAACTTAAAACATTAAACTTTGTGGCATACACACATAATTATAGAGAATCATTTCTCATTAGTCAAGACTCATTTCCAAGACTATCTTAGTGGAAAATGTCCATTTCTGAACCGAGTTCACTCCTCGTTTCAGTCATGTTTCACTGAACCAGTTTAACATGACGTTCTATCCATGTCTATCTCATGAGATATAAAATCTTTACCCAATGCATTAGAGGAAGATATAGGTCCAACACATCTCATAATTCAATCATTCTTACTTGTGACACAAAATAAACATACATCATTAATAAAAACCTAATAAATAAAATGGGTTTCATAAACATCATCCCATCATCACATAATCCATATAAAAGAAATTGATATCATTTCAGAATAAGAAAAGTGAAACCATGTAAATCATAGAGACATTATACATGAAACATTCACATATAAAATAATGTTATCTTAGAGGAAAAATGGTTTTTGATAAAACACTTGATATGATTTTGGAGTAAGCTTCATGAAAATAATGCTTTATAAAACCTTAAATAATCCTTTCATGTCGTATACGTTAAAAAACATTATTCTCGTACTTTTGTCAGAAAAGTCAAAAAGTACCTCGTAATGTAAAATAAAGAAAGATTCCTTACATACCGTGTAGTAAAATTAAGAAACGGGTAAAAAGGACTTTAAACAAACATGAATACACTTTTATAAATCATGGACATGGATGATAGCAATAAGCCCAGTAAATACTTACGAATAACAAATCCTGGATAAAAATGAGATTTGAAAAAATATCCATTACTTTAGGTCCGATTTGCTTCGTAAGTGTCTGAACCTCCTGTATAATGATTTAAATAATTTCAATGACTTATTCCCGAATCATACTCATTGTTATTATATCATATATGGTTCACTTATGACTTTATTTTACCCGTTCTTTTGTAAATTCCATGTTAAAGAGTGTTTTGGGTAAAATCGTTTCATTTGTCGTCCGTGTTTTGACTTGTAATTATTCACAGGATTACATAGATAATGATTACATAATTCCAGAATATTAAACATGATTTATATATAATATATATTTAGAATATACATATATATAATAGATCAGTAAATGTAAATAAATACACCGTTCATGGAGACGGTAGGCCGTACATACGCATGAACACTGTTTTCATTTCCTTATTGAGTTGAATAGAATTATGTAGATGACATACATATATATACACATAAATCCAGTATCATTATTATGTCATATATATCATGATTACTTATTATATATACTTTATAATCATTCATGAATGGTTAACGTGGAGAATGAATCTCATCGCGTCGTGGAGACGGTAGTCCGTACGTACGCACGAGTGATGATATCGTTCTCATGATCGTGGAATTGTATTGGAGTGTATATATAATATTTAAGAATAAATATCACTTTACAATAATCATATATAGTTATTATTTAAACCATTATACCCATCCAAGTAATGTTTTGGTGGAAAATAGAATACACCACGGCGTGGAGACGGTATTCCGTACATACACACGCGCGGTGATTTCGTTTTTCATAGGATGGATAGATGGTGAAATAGGGTTGTTTCATACTTATAATAAAATATTAGTATGTGAGTGATACTGATTTTATTACTTCATAATGAAACAACTAAAGAAGAAGTAGTGGAAGAAGAAATAAAGTGGAAAGAATTGGTAACGGACATTACCTCTTCTTTGAAGCGCCTTTTTGAGACCTCCTTTTAGGACACTAAAATTGGTCTTTGAAGAATACCAGGACCTCTAGGATGTCTCTAGGGAAGTTTAGAGGAGAAATTGTCAGGGTTTGACCAAGTTTGAAGGCTCAAAGTGGTGTGAGGAAGAGGGGGAGGAGGTGCCCTTTTATAAAGGAGGAGAGGGGCTCTTTTGGAAAACAAAACATATTATATTATTATAAAGTAAATTTCGGTTTTAAATAGCTCCAAATTGATTTATTTTGAATATAAGGTGGGGATGGGTCGCAATACTCTCATCAAATAGAATTTAGACAAGTTTAGGTTCCTATTTTAACTTTATAATTTAGATTTAACATTAAGTTAAATAATTTTACTTTTACCGTGTCTTCTTCTGTTCTTACACTATAAGGTTAATAAATTTAATATAACAAGCCAAACGAACCCCATGTTGTTTATTATTAATATATATAACCTTATCTAAGTCATTTGGCAGAACATTATTTTTTTAGGAATAAAATAACAATTAATAATATAATATTTGTTTTAAATACAATTTTATGTCAATTTTGACACGATTTAGTAATTGATTTTTGTGAAAATCATAACAGAATGATTAGTTCGAAGAAAGTTAATTAAAGAAATAATAACACGTCATATTAACCTAAAAAATTAGTGGAATTCATAAAAAGTCTCAAATTATATTTATTTGAGTATTTATAACATCAATTATGTCAATATTTCATTAATAAGATAATTACTGCATCATCCATGTGTCATAAGTAAATTTACTTATTTAAAGTCTAAAAATTACAAATAAAATATAATTATGTAGGAAATAGTTTTATGTTTCTAATGAATATTTATAGTCGAATTTATCTTATGTATAACCCTATATTAAAAATGATTTTCTTATTAAACTTTTATTTTACCTATTTTAACCCTTCTTTAAATAAATTAATAATAAATGTCTTAATCTAATCCAAGTGGGCCTAAATGGTCCTATTTTATTTCTAAGGTTGTTTTTGGTCGAATTAAACTTATACAATTCAATTAGGACATGTGTTAGGGTAATAATAATATAATTTTTAACCTTAATTACCCTATTTACTTTTAACCGTGTTAAAAAAAAGTAAAAAGTTACTATTCACCAAAAATTATTTTCATCCTATTGAACCACATTTTACTTACTGACATAAATCATGTCTCTAGGATTTTTGAAATTCCACTCACAGAAGCGGTAAAATTATGTTTTATTAAAAATTCATTTTTTTAACTACCACTTAGTGGTTTCAGTATTCATCAAAAAAAATGAATGTTTCCATAAAAATACCAAAAATTAGTTCTAAGATATATTTTATATTATGAACTCAAAAATGATGTCTATTTTATCAAATTAAAAACATATCAGTTGCATAAATGAATTTAAAAATTAATTCTCGTCGTCAAAACAAATAGCGTTTTCTTAAGAGATAATAACTATCAAAAGATTAACACTTGTTTATGTCTGGTTTAAATGTGAAATTACATCCAATGACCAACATTGTATAAAATTGTAAAAATATATTCTAAATATACTTTAGAACCACTCAAGTTAATAATTTATCACTATTAATTATTTCGATAAAAGGGTTGTTTTTAATTAAAATTAATAATTTTCACTATTCATCAGAAAATGAAAGTTATCCGAAAAGTACCAAAATTTTACCCTAAGATAATTTCGATATTCCGAATCCTAAAATAAATTCCTTTTTGAAAAATAAAATTTACAAAATTTCAAAAAGTAGTTATTACTATTCATAACAGCTAGTTTTAATATTAATTTAATAGCATATTGTTGTTTAGTGAAACTCGTTATTGTGTACTACACACGCTATCGAGGAAGGTCCTGATTGCGTGTAATGCATGGAAAGTCAAGGATGCATGTTGTGAAATATCCTTTTGGTGTAGCGTACAACACAAGACATTAATGAAATTAAAAAGTATATTTTTCATAAATTCTCGGGGTGTTACATTCTACCCCCCTTAAAATGAATTTCACCCTCCAAATTCGTCGAGGTTATAAATGGTTTACACCTCGAAAGTTTCTTTAATAGAAACCCACATCGTATAAAGGAATACCAAAACCAATATTTAAAAACAAAAGTATGAAATGTAACGGTTACCCAAATAAACTAATCCCTGGGTTTCCACATAGATTAAAATATGGATATGGAAGAGAAATCTAACCATCATGTTCTGATGGAGAGTGGTAGAGAACATGGCTATGGAAAATCCAACAATCACAAATCCATAGATTTGTGATGATCTAAGGTACCATATAATTCATCGGATATAAGGGCACTAGGACAACAATTTTGGTTTTCGAGATCATTTCCCTAAAGTTGATGAAATTGGAATTAGAAGAAATAATTTTGTGATTTTGGTATAGTCTCACCGTTGGTCGTTCTTTGGACAATTTCCACTTCATATCTTAATGAAATGAAGTTGAATTTGTTATTCATGATGTGTTAGCAGATCATGTGATAGAATGATGGATCATTCCATCTGTCTCAAACAAAAGGTTAGAAAAGTTATCAAAAAAATACATAAGTCCATCTATAGTGAGATTAATCATATATGGTTCCTAAAATAGACTTATACTTATTATATCATACTGCTTAATATAATAAAACAAGTTTTTACTAAACAGGGACTTCTTTTAGGCCAGTGGTAGGCGATAAAGGCCAGTCACACTTCGGTTGTGGGTTCGATTCCCACAGCCTTGTCCGACGCGATGGGTTATCGCCCATCCTGCAGGTTGTCCTTTTTCTAAAGCTATACTACTATAACATCCCATCAATAATATCAAAAAAAGTTATATCCTTAAACAATACTAACTTATGTCCAACATAATCCATTCTAATCTTTAGGCTTATCTAAAATACTTCGGTCCAAGCTCATAGTATAAAGAAAATCATTACTTGAAATGTCACATAACAATCACATGAATGCCATCATTTATCCCCCATATATCATAAGATATATCTTGTTTGTCAAATTACAAACATGTGAATACCTTAATCATGTATTCTCTTGAAAAATGAATACCCATTTAACCTTAGTGAAAACATGAATGCTGTCAAAAGTTAACTCTTTTCCACATACCAAAATCCCAAAAATTATATATACTCAAACCATGATACCACTTAGTCCTTATATCAATCATGGGCTCATGAATACTATCAAACATATTAGATTATCTTTATCCCTTCATTATGTGCATATCATCTGCTTTCCAAAAATATTTCAATCACTTTTCATGGCTACTGATGCCATATTCTTATAGAAAACCACAATGGACCAATACATAGATAATCCAATATACCATAAAAGTACCTCAATAACATTATTCTTGAGTACCAATACATAAACACTTCAAACCATCATATTCAATGATTTTCCTGGAATAAGTCCTTCCTTAATTTAGAAGTAACTTTTTAGGTCAGGGCATTGAGTTGGGTAACGCCCATGTTCTCCACAAATAATACATTGAAATACATAACGGTATATCACTCTATGTCCCTTTTCTCCACATAGATAACATTTATCCCTCCATTTGAGGTATTCCTCAAAGATCTTATTCCCTTCTTTAGAAATCTCAATCTTCCTTTCTTTATTCTCCTCAACATGCAAACAAACAAAAAAGTCTATCTTCCTCTTATTTGTTGAATTAGGCATACCAATAAATTTCACCTTGTTAATCATATATCACGATGACTGATTTGGCATTATCACAATATCTTTCTCTCTAGGCATTACACAATTTTGTTGCTCATAGTCACCAATTTGTCCATTGGATTCAACGCTAACCGAATTCTTTCTGGTTCCCTCCATTGACTAAAACACAAAAATAATTCTTTGAGAGGCAAAAATAATACAAGGAAAATAACATAATCAAGGGGGAGTACCTTCAACATCTAACATCCTAGGTTTAATTCAAATATCGTTTCTATAATTCTAGGACTATAACCTATACTTATACATAACCTTAGGGACATCCCTAAACATAACATAGAAATATCTCTAGGGATCTCACTAAAGTTCTCGCATCCTAGTTTCCAAAGGGTGACTAAACCATTCCTCTGATACCAACAATAGAGACCCGAAGCTTGACGTACATGGACATTACATTACTTTTGCGGAATACTTAGCACATTAAAAAAACACACACACACAAGGACCGTAATAGTTTAGTGTATTTGGAAACTCAAAATATAATCTTCTAATCGTGGTGAAAGATCTTCAACATCTCCCATAAAGATCTTCCCTTTTTTTCTTACCTAAAACCTTTCTTTATATCCTGGGGAAAAGAAAACATAAAAGGGTGAGCTCAAATGATCAGTAAGGGTAAACAAAAGAAATATCAATCACATCATATTCATAATAACATAACATTTAGGAAATCTTAACCTTCAAAAGAGATCATAATATCATAACATGGGATAAATCATAGTAGTGAAATGTAATCCCAATAATCATAACATAAAACATGAAACTTTGTGGCATACACACATAATTATAGAGAATTATTTCTTATTAGTCAAGACTCATTTCCAAGACTATATTAGTGGAAAATTTCCATTTCTGAACCGAGTTCACTCCTCGTTTCAGTCCTGTTTCACTGAACTGGTTTAACCTGCCGTTCCACCCATGTCTATCTCATTAGATATAAAATCTTTACCCAATGCATTGGAGGGAGATATAGGCCCCAACCATCTCATAATTAAATCATTCTTACTTATTCCACAAAACAAACATTCATCTTTCCTAAAAACCCAATAAATTAAATGGGTTTCATAAACATCATCCCATCATCACATAATCCATATAAAAGAAATGGATATCATTTCATAATAAGAAAAGTGAAAACATGTAAATCATAGAGACATTATTCTTGAAACATACACATATGAAATAATGTTATCTTAGATGAAAAATGGTTTTTTGATAAAACACTTGATATGAATTCTTGAGGAAAATATCCTTTCTTCCTCAAAATCATTTTCTTTTCACAAAATGCCATGCAATTTTAAAAGAATAGGATATTTTTTAAAATATTCATGAAATATTTTGGAGTAAGCTTCATGAAAATTAGGCTGTAAAAAACCGTAAAAAATCTTTTCATGCCGTATACGTTAAAAAAACATTCTTCTCATACTTTTGTCAGAAAAGTCAAAAAGTAACTCATAACATAAACTAAAGAAAGATTCCTTACATACCATGTAGTAAAATTCAAAAATGGGTAAAAAGGACTTTAAACATACATGAATACACTTTTATAAATCATGGACATGGATGATAGCAATAACCTCAGTAAATACTTACGAATAAGCAATCTCGGATAAAAATGAGATTTGCAAAACTATACCTTACCTATGGTCCGATTTGCTTCATAAGTGTCCGAACCTCCTGTATAATAATTTAAATAATGTCATTGACTTATTCCAGAATCATACTCACTGTAATGATATCATATATGGTTCACTTATAAATTTATTTTACCCGTTCATTTGTAAATTCCATGTTAAAGAGCATTTTGGGTAAAATCATTTCATTTGTCATCCGTTTTTTGACTTGTAATTATTCATATGATTACTTAGATAATGATTACATAATTCCAGAATATAAAACATTATTTATATATAATATATATTCTTAATATATATATATATAATAGATCAGTAAATGGAAAGAAATACACCGTTCATGGAGATGGTAGGCCGTACGTACGCATGAACGCTATTTTCGTTTCCTTATTGAGTTGAATAGAATTAAGTAGATGACATACATATATATACACATAAATCCAGTATCATTATTATGTCATATATTTCATGATTACTTATTATATATACTTTATAATCATTAATGAATGGTTAACGTGGAGAATGAATCTCACCGCGTCATGGAGACGGTAGTCCGTACGTACGCACGAGCGATGATATCGTTCACATGATCGTGGAATTGTATTGGAGTGTATATACACTATTTCAGAATCAATATCACTTTAAAATAATCATATATAGTTATTATTTACACCATTATACCCATCCAGGTAAGGTGGTGGTGTAAAATAGATTACACCACGGCGTGGAGACGGTATTCGGTACGTACGCATGCGCGGGGATTTCGTTTTCCATAGGATGGATAGATGGTGAAATAGGGTTGTTTCATACTTATAATAAAATATCAGTATATTAGTGATACTGATGTTATTAATTCATAATGAAACAGCTAAAGAAGAAGAAGTGGAAGAAGAAATAAAGTTGAAAGAATTGGTAACAGACATTACCTCTTCTTTGAAGCGCCTCTTTGAGACCTCCTATTAGGACACTAAAATTGGTCTTTGAAGAAGACCAGGACCTCTAGAATGTCTCTAGGGAAGTGGAGAGGAGAAATTGGTAGGGGTTTTCCAAGATTGAAGGCTCAATGTGGTGTGAGGAAGAGGGGGAGGAGGTGCCCTTTTATAAGGGAGGAGAGGGGCTTCTTTGGAAAACTAAAAATATTATTTTATAATAAAGTCATGTTCAGTTTTAAATAGCTCCAAATTGATTTATTTCGAAGATAAGATGGATATGGGTCGAACTCCTATCATCTAATACAATTTAGACAAGTTTAGGTTCCTATTTTAACCTTATCATTTAGATTTAACATTAAGTTAAATAATATTACTTTTACCATTTCTTCTTCTGTTCTTACACTATAAGGTTAATAAACTTACTATAACAAGACAAAATAACCACAAGTTGTTTATTATTAATATATATAACCTTATCTAAGCCATTTTGTCGAACATCAGATTTTTAGCAATAAAATAACAATTAATAATATAATATTTGTTTTAAAAACTATTTTATGTCAATTTTACACTATTTAGTAATTGATTTTTATGAAAATCATAACATAATGATTAGTTAGAAAAAAGTTAATTAAAGAAATACTAACACGTCATATTAACTTAAAAAATTAGTGGAATTCATAAAAAGTCTCAAATTACATTTATTGGGGTATTTATAACATCAATTATGTCAATATTTCATTAATAAAATAATTACTGTATCATCTTTATGTCATAAATAAATTAACATATTTAAAGTATAAAAATTACAAATAAAATATCATTATGTAGGAAATCATTTTAGCTTTATAATGAATATTTATAGTCTAATTTATCTTATGTATAAACCTATATTAAAAATTATTTTCTTATTAAACATTGATTTTAACTATTTTAACCCTTCTTTAAATAAATTAATAATAAATGTCTTAATCTAATCCAAGTGGGCCTAAATGGTCATATTTTATTCCTAATGTTGTTTTTGGTCAAATTAAACTTATCCAATAGAATTATGACATGTGTTTGGGTAATAATAGTATCATTTTTAACCTTAATTACCCTATTTACTTTTAACCGTTGTAAAAAAAAGTAAACAGTTACTATTCACCAAAAATTATTTTCATCCCATTGAACCACATTTTACTTACTGACATAAACCGTGTCCCTAGGATTTTTAAAATTTCACTCACAGAAGCGGTAAAATTATGTTTTATGAAAAATTCATTTTTTTAACTACCACTTAGTGGTTTCACTATTCATCAAAAAAATGAAAGTATCCAGAAAATACCAAAAATTAGGCCTAAGCTATATTTGATATTATGAACTCAAAAATGATGTCTATTTTACCAAATTCAAAACATATCAGTTTCATTAATTAATTTAAAAATTAATTCCCATCGTCAAAACAAATAGCGTGTTCTTAAGAGATAATAACTATCAAAAGATTGACACTTGTTTATGTCTGGTTTAAATGTGAAATTACATACAATAACCAACATTGTATTAAATTGAAAAAATATATTCTAAATATACATTAGAACCACTCAAGGTAATAATTTATCACTATTAATTATTTAGATAAAAAAGGTTGTTTTTAATTAAAATTTAGTAATATTCACTATTCATCATAAAATGAAAGTTATCCGAAAAGTACCAAAATTTTACCCTAAGCTAATTTCGATATTCCGAATCCAAAAATGAAGTCCATTTTGAAAAATAAAAATTAAAAAATTTCAAAAAGTGGTTATTACTATTCATAACGGCTAGTTTTAATAATATTTTAATAGCATATTGTTGTTTAGTGAAACTTGTTATTGCGTACTACACACGCTATCGAGGAAGGCTGCGATTGCGTGTAATGCAAGGAATGTCAAGGATGTGTGTTGTGCAAGCTCCTTTTGGTGTAGCGTACAACACAAAAAATTAATGAAATTAAAAAGAATATTTTTCATAAAATCTCGAGGTGTTACGTAAGATCACACTATAACATGTCCAGCACTCAAAAATAGAGGACAAAACATAAAAACAGGATTTAAGAAAATGAATTACTCATATGAATCTTGCCTATAAAAAATACTCAAGGGTAATTAACAACACAAAGCCCATCCATCAAAGGAGATGTACTGCCTCATATGAGATACAACTTAATGACTCACTAAAATTATATCTTAGGGTCTAATTTCAATAGTGACATGAGGTAAAATATCTATAGAATTAAGACCTTAACCAAGGAACTTTGTACTTTAACTGAATCCTATGTTCTGAAATTAAATATATTTTTTTGAATCTATTAAATAAGACAACCTAAATAACTCCCATATAAACCAATTGACCCCTTCTTCATTTGGCATTCATCATTCCCCTCACCCAAATGAGCTCATTTTGACCCTATAGACTTTATTTTTTTTCTAGCCATGTTTCACTGTTCTAAGAACTGTGCGATGCACTTATTCAAAGTGAATAGAGGGATTAAAATTAACAGAAACAAATCCAGCATCTAGGGTCTCAAAGACTCACTGTGGGATCCCAGATGCCCCAAATTACTCCAGTTCCAAAATATTTATATCATAAATCATTTACATTTGGTCATTAAAGAAATTTCATTTAATAATTAAAAGATGAATGAGGTCCCTAGAATCAGAATCAAACTTCCAGTTCCAAGGGTTAGGATCATAACTCCTTTAAAAGGGTACCCATATCACTTTTAGAAGTAGTTTCTAAACCATATTTCAAACAAATCACTAATGAAGATCACTCAGTAATCTTCAAATCTCATAAATTTCAGACTCTAAGGTGTTCTTAACTACCACCAAAGAACTTGTCTTATGGAAAGACCAAATTGAGTAAAGTGTAAATCCTAAAATTATGCAAGAATTTTTATAATTTTAACAATTTTTTACAAGAAATTTGAATTGAAAAGGGAATTTATGGGCTTTCAATTAAGCATAGTTTTTCACAGTCATAAATTGACCCCCTCCCCCAAACTTACCACTGAACATTGTCCCCAAAGATGACTTCTAAAGTGGAGAAGAAAAATTAATCAATTATGTTACAAAATTGATTTTCATTTTAGTAGATTTATGACATGTATAAAGGTCACAATGGAATTCAAAAATATTTTCACCACAATGAATAAATAATCAACAGGTTCATTAGAAAAAAATGCATTAACATTTATGTCCAGTGAAAAAGATTTTCCATTAAAGTTCCAAAAAGGCTTTCAACTTCTGGGTGCACAATTAATTGGGGTGAAAGATATTTTAGCAGAATTTATTTAGTTAGATATTCAACCCAGCAGACAATGTTCAAGATAAAAAACCCCAACATTAATCAGATTTAAAAGACCCGAATCATATACCCCCACCCCCACACTTAAATTCAAGCAATGAAAATATATTAATACCAATGAAATTCAATTTTTCACCAAGGAGTCACATGCAGAATTTATGCACGACATAGAGAAATGTAGTAGGATTTTCTAATACAAGAAGATTTTTTTAGTAAGCAGAATTTTATTAGTAATAACAAGAGTAGAAATAAGTGCAGAGTGATGAAGTACTTCCCTGACAAAGTTCATGTTCAAAATTGATCATGGGAATTCCACTCCATTATGGACACAAGCAGCTACAGCCTGACACAGAACATGTAACTCGGGAATAAAGAACAAGCGGTAACAAGTATATCACAAAAACAGAGCACATAATTAGAACTTTATTCAAGGTTAAAAACAAACAACATAAAGAAAAAATGAACAATGGGTTGCCTCCCATTCAGCGCTATTTTAAAAGTCCCCATCAAGACTTTATTTGAGAATAGTTTTTAAGCTCAGTGACGGTAGCCAACCCCTTTGGTTGTCCCTCAAAATAAAGTTTCAGTCTCAACCCATTATCTAACATGGGTTTATTATCTTCGCCTATAATTTCAACAGCTCAATTCATCAGCACTCTAACTATAGTAAAAGGTCCAGACCACTTGGTCATCAGCTTTCCAGGAAAGAGTTTAAGTCTAGAATTAAAAAGAAAGACCTTTTGTCCAGGTTTGAACTATTTGTTTTGTATGATAGGGTCATAATAGATCTTAGTTATCTCTTTATAAATCCTTTAATTATCATAACTCTATCTCTAAATCACATCAAGTTCACTCAGGTCAAGTATCCTCCTCTCACCAGCACTCTTAAAATCAAAGTTCAGATCCTTAACTACCCAATAGGACTTATGTGGCAACTCCACAGGTAAATGACAACATTTCCCAAACAAAAACCTATAATGAGACATACCTATTGGGGTTTTAAAAGCAAATATATATGCCCATAAATCTTCATCTGATTTAAGAGACCAGTCTTTCTTAGAGATTGACACAGTTTTGTCCAAAGTTTTTTTAAGTTCCCTATTAGAAATTTACACATGTCCACTAGACTGTGGATGATAAGGAGTACTGGTTTTATGAGCACATCCATATTTATCCGTTAAAGCTTCAAAATTATAGTTCTTAAAGTGTGTTCCATTATCTGAGATAAAATCTCTTTGGACTCCAAATCTTATACAGATGTTCTTCTTAACAAATTTTTTTAAAGAATTGGCCTGATTGTTGGGCAGTGCTACTAACTCAACCCATTTCGAAACACAGTCTATATCAACAATAATATAATCATTCCCATGAGATGTTGGAAATGGACCCATATAATCTAAACCCTAGACATAAAAAATCACAACATCCAGAATTCCTTTTTGGGGTAACTCCTACTTCCTACCAATGTTTCATAACCTTTGATATGTATCACAGCCAACCACAAATCTCTTAGAATCCTTAAAAATGGTAGGCCAATAGAATCCAGATTGAAGGACTTTTTTGAGCGGTTCTTTCACCACCATGGTGACCTCACCAAGGTGAAAAATGACAACTTTCTAAAACTGGCAGCATCTCTTCCTCAGGTATACATCTACTAATAATACCATTATCACAGCTCTTAAATAGCAATGCATCATCCCTAAAATAATATTTAAGCTCAGTAATGAATTTTTTCTTTTGTTATTGGAAATTGTTTTGGGAAAACACATGCTATATGGTAGTTGGAAAATTATGCAAACCAAGCAGATTTCTTGATTGACACAGTAAGGAGCTTCTCAACAAGAAAGGAAGAGTTAATATCCCTAGAATTTTCAGAATGGGTAAGATGAAGCCTAAAAATGTGTTCAGCAACTAAATTTGCATCTCCTTGTTTATCACTAATTTCTAAATCAAATTATTACAACAAAATAATCCATCTAATCATCCTGGGTTTATATTACTTTTTAGGCAACAAGTACTTTAAAGCAGAATCATCAGAGAAAATGATGAGTTGTGAACCTATCAAGTGCAGTATAAACTTTTATATAGAAAACGCATCAGCTAATAATTATTTTTCAGTTGTGGTATAATTCTTTTGGGCCTCATCTAGTAGTATACTAGCATAGTACACCACATGCAGTTTCTTATCCTTCCTCTGTCCAAGGACAGCACCAACAGCCATATCACTAGCATCACACATAAGATCAAATGGTAGTTTCCATTCAAGTGCAGTGATGATAGGTGATGTAGTGAGTTTATCCTTTAGAAGATTAAATTATCTCAAACAGTTTTCATCAATCTTGAAAGGAGCATTATTGATTAGCAAAGAACATTAAGGATTGGTTATTTTAGAAAAATCTTTTATGAATCTTTGGTAGAAACCAGCATGACCTAGAAAACATCTAACACCCTTGACATTAACAGGATGTGGAATTTTTTTAATGACATCAATCTTAGAAATATCAACTTCTAGAACTCTCTTTAACACCTAATGACCAAGCACAATACCTTCTATAACCATGAATTGACATTTCTCCCAATCAAGAACTTGTTTGGTTTCAATACATCTCTCCAAGACTAATTCAAGATTTTCAAGACATGTATCAAAAGTACTACCCACAATGGAAAAGTCACCCATGAAAAATTCAATGATTCTCTTAATCATATCCGAAAATATCATACACTTTTGAAAGGTGGATGGAGCTCCACACAACCCAAAGGGCATCCTCATATAGGCAAATTTTCCAAAGCGGCAAGTGAAAGTAGATTTTTCATGGTCCTCTGGAGCAACGATAATCTGGTTGTAACCAGAATACCTATCCATAAAATAAAAAAATTCATTTCCAGTAAGCCTCTAAAGCATTTGGTCCAAAATGGGCATTGGAAAATGGTCCTTCATAGTGGTCGTATTAAGCTTCCTGTAATCAATACAGACTCTCCATTTTGTAGCCTTTATAACCTGGAATTCTTCATTATTTTCATTTTTTACAACTGTGAAACCTCCTTTCTTGGGGACAACCTAGACAGGGCGGACCCGAGAACTTTTAGAAATGGGATATATGATTCCATTGTCAATCAATTTAATCACTTCTTCTCTCAGAACTTCTTTCATGTTTGGATTTAATCTTCTTTGACATTCTACCCTTGGATAATGATCATGATACATAGGTATTTTATGTGTATATAATGACGGAATAATACCCTTGATTTCAGATATTGTCCATAATATGGAAGATTTAAACTTTTTAAAGACATTCAACAATCATTCCTCTTGGTTTTCATTAATTTTATCAGAAATTATTATAGAAAAGGTGGAGTTCTCACCCAGAAATGAATATTTAAGATGAGTAGGGATTGGTTTTAGTTCAAGAGTTGGTGGTTCTAAATTAGATGGAATACGCCTAGGCATGGGAGGTCCAATGTCATAGACATATTTATTTTAAGGAGTATTGAACGATGAATGATTTCTAATTTCATGTTTAGATTCAGAAGTAACAGTGCCACTGTCTAGTGTGGGCATCACACTGTCCAAATTATCTAGATCAGATTTCAGTAGTTTTGTCAATGAAGAATCCTATTATTGTCTTATAAGTTATCCCTCAATATCATCAAAGTGTTTAAAAAAGTTGGTGTTCACATAAACACCCTCAAATTCACTAAAAAATCAAATATGTTCAAAAACGGAGGACCCTTCTACAACAGAAACTGCACAGTCGTCCAATTCTAGAAAATTCTCTAGTTTTGGAGTTTGAGAAGAATTTTCAATTTCTAAAATAGATTCCATAAGATTTCTAACTTCAAAAATGTTTTCTTCAGATTTTCTAACATTTTCAGTAGATTTTTCATTTTCTACGGAGTCTACCATTGAACAGTTTTTAGAGAACATTGGTCCTTTAACATTTTTAAACACATTGAACTCTTTTTCTTTTTCACCAATTTTTAAAATTAATTGACCCTTAGAGACATCAATAACAGCACCACCAGTGGCCAAGAAGGGATACCCAAGATAATGGGTACATCATTATCACATTCCATATCTAAGACAAGAAATTCAGCAGGTAGAATTAGTTTTCCAACCCCAACTAGAAAATCATCTACCCTGCCCACAGGATGAGTGAATGATTTATCAGCTGACTATCGTATAACTGTGGCGGGTTGAATGTCACCCAACCTCAACTATTGAAATAGTGATTATGGGAGCTAATTATTTCAAGAACCTAAATCACACAAACAGTTGAGTTAATCAGAGTTTCCTAGTGTGCTAGGTATGAAAAAACAACCTTGGCCTTTCAATTTAGGTGGGATTTTATTTTGAAGTACCGGACTGCATTTTCAGTGAGGCTGTAACTAGAAAATTATTTGAGGGTATTTTTGATTGAAACAATTTTCATAATAGATTTCAAGTAAGATGAGATTTGAATTAATGTTTTAATGAAATAAATTTTTACCGGATGTTTAGAAATGAGACCAAGGAACTGAAGAAGTTCATCCCTGGTGTTACATTGAGGTTTCAACTTCTTAGGGAAAGGGATGGGTGGGGAAAAAATTTTCAGAATAGTAGGCATATCACTCACCTCTTCATAGAATTTTTCTTTTCCTTTATTAATTTTATTTTTATTAGAAGTTTCAGATTTAGTTTCAGGTGAGAAATTAAAATTTTGATCATTTTCAAGACTTTTCTATGAATTTCCAGCATGTGTGCAAAGCATATTTTTATTTCTAGATTGAGACAGATCTTCATTTTGGGTATTTTCATGGTCTTTTTCAACAAACAGCTTGATTATTAATCCCAATTATAGTTAATACTTCCATTGCATTATCTCTAGGATTAAATTCAGTGGTACTTGGAAGTCTACCTTTTCTCGAGATGAAAAATCCCTATCAAGTTGACAATGTTTTGTTTCCATGTTCGGCATTCTAAAATTAGTTTTCATTTTACTAGACTCATATTGATTTTGATGTTTGGTTAACTGATCCATGATTAGATCAATCTTAGAAGACATGTGTCTATTATTGGTTCCTTGTGTATTTGAAGACTCAACCGTCTGTTTATTTTAAATGAATGGTCTCGGTTGGTTAGAGTAACTAGGGATAATGGATTGTTTAATTAAGCCTTGATCATTCCAGGACAGATTCAGATGGTTCCTATAGCCATGGTTGTAATTATTAGAAAATGGATCTTCTTTAGGAGTCATCCTAGGACCATAGTTAACAAATATTGAATTATCTTATTGTTGGGCTGGCATATCAATGTTCGGAAAAATGTTTTCAGTATGCCCAAACATACCACATTTGAAAAACAATTCCCTTAATGATTGATTGGTATTTTGACATCCTAGTTGGTTAACAGTTTTCTTAGAATTATGGTTTATTAAGGATTGATGTTGGTAGGTGATTTCAGCCAGTTGAGCTTGAGTTCCATTCATTGAACCATTGTTTGAATTAATATTTCTATGGACTCTTTTTCTTCTTGAATTTTTAGGTTGTGAATTCAGTGCAAGATTATTAAATATTTTTCTTTGTTCTTAATCAGTGTTATCATTGTAATTACCCCCAGCAGTTTGATCAACTAGGTTCTGTCCACAGGAGGATGTCCCTTCATATAATGTATCCATGAGAAGGTTGGATGGGAGTTGATGATGAGGACACTGCCTAAGTGGAGCCCAAAATTTATCCCAAGAATCTTGAAAAGATTCTCCATCCTCTAGATAAAAACTAGTTATTTTAGTTCTCAGTTCACCTTTTAATCTTTGAGGATAAAATTTCATAATGAATGAATTATACCCTTGATCCAAGTTATCAAAAATGTTCTCATCTAGACTCAGAAACCAATTTCTAGCATTCCCCTTAAGGAAATACGAAAATACTCTCATCCTTAGTTAATTTTTTTGAGTCCTAGAAGAGGTAATTGCTGTACAGTTTTATAGAAGTCTCTAATGAAGGCAAGGGAGTCCTCATTAGAGATCCCATTAAAAGAAAGAATTTGTGAAATGTGTGATTGTTTCAATTCATAGTTTCTGGCCCTAGGAATAAGTTTGATGGATGATGGATTTCATGAATATTGAGGAAGTGGAAACTCCTTCATCCTAGGCCTTTCGATTTTATCAAAGAGTTCTGGTTGATTTTGAAATTTTTTAGTTGCAGGAGCAATATTATCGAGATTTTAAATTTCAATTTTGTTCTTTTTTCTTAGAGCAGTGAGATGTTTATCTAATTCAAGGTTTAGGGGCTCTAATCTAGCACCAAAAGTTCTTGTGCTCATAAAAACAGAAGTAGATAGTATCATAAGTAATAATTCAGAATGATAAGTAATAAATTTTTTTCAGTTTTCAAATTTTTCAATTTTTTTATGATTTTTAAAATATGTGATTTTTTAAATGTTTTTTTAGTAATGGATCATGCCTCTTATGGAAATGGTTCCAAAAAAATGAGATGAACTATCATTGAAGTCAGCCAAAGTTTAAAATTTATATTCATACTAACCATTGTATATGTGGGAAGCAGGGTCAAACACATAGGGAAGGTAAATTTGGCCACTAATCTTCAAAAAAATTTGGTAAACTCTAATGTTGTCAGAAGTGGAGTGATTTATCTTTTTTTTCTTTCTATATATTTTTATAAGAAATGAAGTGATAAAATATGTAAAACATGTTTAAAAACTTTATTGAATCTAGAGACTTTTTTAGGGCAAAGAATAAAAAAGGTTTAGAACACAGATAAAATGAACAATCTATTTAAACGTTCAGGGAGTAATCACAATTCTACTGATTTTGAAGGTGTTTAAATTCACTTATATGTTGTTCCAAAGTTCCACTGTAAATAGTATGGATCACCTCCCTCTCCAAGAGTTAAGTCACACTAGCCAACCAATTTAAGAGTTCGCCACTCCAATATAAATCAACCGTGAACTATTTTAAAAATAAAAAACAAGAAAAACTCACCGTATGTCTAGAAATCTTTTGAATCTATTTTTTTAAGCGTCTCCAAATTCAATATCTCCAACTGACTGCCATGTTTTGAGGTTATTTTCTTGTGATACAAGCAATTAGATGAACTCATTATTGATCTCGTCGATCAATACTTTGTACATTCTAATGATTAAGTGAAATGAGAATTGAAAGGTAACTAGTAAAACTTTAATTGGTCCCTGAACTAACAACTTAGCTAGAAATTATATCTATTAACATGTATACTAAGGTCATTCTGTTACGAAGGTGAATAATTAAGAAAATAGAGGAAGTAAACTCCCTCTGCTATCATGAACTGTTTTTTCTCCTATGCTTCTCCAATTTCAGGTAGAGGTTCCAGAGTCACCCTTTAGTTTCTCTATGCTCTTGATGAGAGATAAGCTCTCGGATCATCAATCAATTAGTTGACGTGTGAATCACCACCCTTATCTTCCACTTTTTTTGTCTACTACTTGCTCTAATTTAAGTAGCTACTTTTAAAAGCAGCTTGTCATAGCTTTTTTTCCACTGACTTCGAATGTCCTTCTCCTATGCACTGCACAACGCGCATTTTTTTCACGACTGGCAAATCGCACAAGTTTTCCGCATATAAATAACTCCCGGTGAGTTAGTTAAGTGAATCTGGAAGTATACTCGACTCTTGAATGAATATACACCTATTATAAACAAAATGAAATAATTAAAACTCAACAAAAGTTAATTAAAATTCTAAAGTTATTATTTTAGTTTACTATTATAAAACATATTAAAAAGTAATTAAAGTTAATTAATAAACATCTTAATGAATAATTAATGTTTACTTTTATATTATAAAAGTTTCACTATACGTTTATCAAAAAGTTATTAATTAAGTTCATATATAAATACTAAATAAATAAGTTTAACATATTTAACTAAATCATTAAAATTTAACATAATAAGTAAATAAGTAATTAAAAATTTTATAATTTAGATTGTATTAATTATTTTTATTTACTAATTTAATTATTATTATTTTATTTACTATTTAAGAAATTAAATTGTTTGATTAATTTAATTATTTATAAATTTATTTATTATTTTATTTTCCTTTAATAATTATAATTAATACTTTAGTTTAAAATATTTTTAAATTAATAAGTATATTTAATAGTTTATTTATAATTATTATTAACTAAATATCTATACTATAAATTGTATATTAATTTATTATTAACATTCATTATTGATTTAGTTTTGTATTTTAATTTATAATCACTCAATCTATTAATATCATAATTTTTTTAATTTATAGTGTTTTAAAATTCTATTATATTCATTTAATTTATTAATGTTAACTTTTAATTTATGTATTTTTCTTTTTGTTTTATATTACATTTTTTATTAATATTTTTCTTATCTTCTTCCTCCCCCAATTATCGGCGCACAGGGGGGGCTTCTTCTTCCTCCTAAACCTGGTGGCCTCCTCCTCAGTTGAAGATCATCACCAGCGAACAGCAGCAACTCTTCGTAGCGGCTTCCCAAAGCTTCAAAGTTGCTTCAGTTCTCCTCCTGACTCAGGACGTGGTAGTGGCTTCTCTCCTACGGTGGAGAACAGTGGGTTGATAATATCTAGGTGATTTGTATTCTTTGAAGAAAAGGGTTCAGTTTGATGCAATTATTCTTCTGTGTGAGTGTGCAACAGTGGAGAAATGCGGGAGAGAAGAGCTGATGATGTATCAGTGCGAAGGTATGGCGCCGGTAGAAGGAAAAGGATGGGACTGATGATAAAAGAACGAAGAAGGGTATTGGGCGAGGCGGTGGGGATAGATAACATTGAGATTGGAATGGAGAAAGGGCTAATGGTGAGGTGCATCTAAATTGGTCTAACGATGAGGTAATGAAAACCAACAGTGAGGTGAAAAGTAGGAGGTTACCATTAGAATTAAAATGTAGGTCACCGATAGCTAAAATAAAATTCTACTATTAGTATTAAAATTAAAGGTTCACTGTTAGATCAAATAAAGAATTAATGAAATATTATAGCGAAAGGTCACTGATAGACCAAAATTAAATGCTCACCGGTAGCTTAAATAGTTTATGGTTACCGATAAAAATTCAAATTAAAATTACCGGTGCAATGAAAATAAAAAATGTTCGTTGATATCTTAATTAAAATCAAATTGGAGAACCAGCGTGGGGGTCACTGTTACGAAAAAAACAGGTCCCCTCTACAAAATAAAAATAAGAGTCACTGGTACAATTAAATAGAACAGATTGCCATTATAAATAAAATAAAAATCTCACCGTTAGAATTAAAAGAAGAAGTTACCAGTAAACAAAATGAAAGGTTACCGTTACACAAAAAAAGGTTCAACACTAGAATACTAACGGTGACCTTAAAAAAACAAATTGAACTTAAAAAAAATACAAAAAAATTATTTAAAATAAGGATTGAAAATAATTAATTACAAAATAGAAAAGCATCATTAATTAAAACAGGTTTTTTATTTACATTAGAATTATATAACCAAAAATAATAATATTAATTAGATAACACTTAAATTAAAAAATTGATGATCAAAATAAATAATATTATAAAAGACTTAAATTAAGATAACTATACAAGTTTGTTATAAAGTAGCAATGAATAATAAATAATAGCATCAGTGATGCAAATAAGTTGTTGCAAGTTCTGTATAACCTCACCGGTCGACTAAAATCAATATTCATTGACTTAATAATTTATCTACATATATAAGATTAAGTATTTAATTATATATAACACTAGATTAATTAATTAGACAACTAATTGATTGCATAAAATTAAAAGTGAACTACTTAATTTAATTTGAAACAAAAATTATTTACTTAAATGATTAGAAGGATGACTAAACCTATTAATTAATAATGTAAAAATATTTTAATGAAACTAAGTTAAAAGATAAATTATTAAAATAAAGACTACCTAACTTTAATTGAATTATGTTTATTGAATATTTGTTTAAAATAGATATTAACTTATTAAAAAGTCATGCAGAATCCACTTAACAAGACTAATTAAGAAATAATTAAATTAGAAAAGTTAATTAAGATTAAAATTATTAATCTAAAGACTAAAAATATATAATTGATTATAATTTTTTTTAACTAACAAAGTTAACTATAAATAATATTAAAGTACAATTATTTTGTATACAACGATTAAATAATTAATTAAATCATTAAAAATTAAGTAAAAAGATGTGGCAAAACTATGTAAAAATAGAGCCACATCAACGTTTTACCCACCATAAAAATATATATCAGGACTACATACTGTGGATATCTGAGTGTGTATAGTCTCAAAATCATTATCAATACATTGAACATCGATAACTAACATTAGAAGTGGTGGGGTAACAACCATCATTGGGAAGTAATTTTCCTCATCCCCGACCACTAAGGATAACTGTAATGAGGGAAACTACTTTGCTGCCTCACATAGTAGTTGTGACGAAGATCTTCTATTAAGATAATCTACTACCACATTTCCCTTCTAAAGAGTATAGATAGTCAGGAATTCATATTTATTGTGGAACTATATCCATCACCTTTAAAACCAATTTAGATCCTTTTGATATAAGATATACTTGAGACAATTGTTGATAAAATATATAATAAATCGCTCACCCATAATGTAGTGTCATCACACCTTTATTGAGAATACTACCATTGGTAGATCAAGATCGAGGGTTTTGTAGTTTATATAATTTTTTCATATCTGATTTGATCCTTAGGAAATAACCACCAGCATTTTCATCAGAGCAAAACCAATCCTTATTACCGATGTATCACAAAACACTGAATACTTGACACCCTCCTCGGGAAACTCATGATGGGATAACTCTTCAATATCTACCTCAACTACTAAAAAGACTATTGTAACTACTCTCTTTATGAGAGAGGCTTACCCTTTCTGGGAAGATATGTAATGGGAGATGATATCCTAGAGTAATCAATAACAAATCTCTATTAGAAATCTACCAACCCAAGGATGCTACGCACCTCTGTCATGCTCTTTGGTGGATCCAAATATTACACTACCTTAACCTTCAACCAGTCCACTGTAACATGATCTGTTGAGATAATATATCCTACAAACCGAATCTTCTAAATCCATATTTTACAATTCAATAGATTTATATAATTTTTGTTCTCTCAGATTATATCTTGGACCATCCTTATGTCTCTCAAAAACTCCTCCTTGGGAACTAAGTACACTAAGATGTCCTTGATGAAGACGACTCTAAATTAGTATATGAAAATTTCAAATATTCGATGCATGAGTCCAATGAACACTAATGGGAGTTTTCTTCTAAACAGAATCAACATGTAATAGTAGTTTCCATAATGACATCAGAAATCCATCATTAGTATATCCTCATTCCGTACTCACTATTGGTGATAGCCAGATCTAATGTCTATCATTGAGAACCATCATTACCATCACACTTATTGTAGAGGTCATCAATCTTCAGTGTTGGATACATATTCTTTATAGACACATTATTTAGGTGATGGTAATCCACACACAACCTCAAGCTCTCATATTTCTTCATAATGAAAAACACCAGGGGTGCCCGTGGTGAAACACATGTCCTTACAAATCCCATCTTCTACAATCCTCCAAATACACCATAAGCTCATGATTCTCTATCAGATCTATCTAATATAATTTAATGGATAACATGTTCTTCCATGAATGTATATAAATGTATAAATATATCAATTAGTGGATGGGTAATCTTAGAACATCCTTTGAAAAGATATCCTCATACATCACCACCACAACAGGACACTGAAATGTCACTACTTAAAATCTAGAGTTTAACAGAACAAGTAAATGTGCTTTATCAAAACTATAAAGGAAAAAATAATTTAATTGATGTAAAGGGGATAAATTTAACAATACTGGTAAAAAGGGATGATAATGTCACCCTTTAACAATGCTAAAAGATACCTAATTAATGGGGTCTGTTATTAGGGATAATTATTAGTGTTGATAAAGGTGGCCTTTAATAATTTTTTTATCCATATTAAAATCCACTTTTATCAGCACTTTTTTTTAGCACTATTAAAGGCCCCCTTTATGACTGCCAATAATGCACTGTTAAATTCCCCACTGATAAAAAGGATAATTTTATTATTCACGTCCCACCTTTTTATCAGTTCTCACCCCAAACCATTAAAGCACATCCTCCGCCCATTTATCAATGCATTATATAATCCCACCCTCCTACTCATTCCCCTAAAGCTAGTGAGTTTTTAACCAGATACCTTCAACATTTACACCAATGCCTTTTATACTCCCCTACATTGTTTTTCATTGAATTTTATTATATGTATATTTATTTATCTATATCTGGTTACATTTGGTTTTCTATATATGTTTATATATATATATATTTATTTATTTTTAAATACAGAAATGAAATATGTTTTGTGCATGTGTGTATTTATAAATATATACCAACAGAACTATATCATTTATATATATGTGTGTGTGTGTGTGTGCATCAATAAATATACTTTTACATGTTTATATTATTTACTGATATTTTTTATTAATATTTATATACATATATTATAATATATAAACAAATATATATCTATTTGTCAGTACACACCCAAAAATATATATATTTTAATTATATAAACATTAATTGTATGGGTATATAAATGTTCATATATTTTTATTTTAAATAAAATGGATATTTTTTATTTTGATAGTGTTTATATGTTTATAAATTTTCTTTATATTTAAATATGTTTAAATATTTATTTATAAAATTAAATTGTATTTGTGAAAATATAAAAAAATATGTATGTATTGTCATATATTTTATAATAAATAATATTACTACGTAAAAAATAAAAAAAATCAAAAATCATAATATCAATATGAATGTAATCCCTAAGAATAATTTTAGTCCCCACTAAATGTGGAAAAAAATAAATACTAGAATGAGGTTAAAATTTCATCAAATGTAAACGAATTGGGTTATCCCAACTAAAAACATGGTTATAGGGGACTTTGGGGCATTTATTGGCCCCTAAAAAATAGTTATTAGGGTTCCTACTAGCCAATATGGCATAGAAATCATTTAAAACTTCAATTTGATATGTTGTAGAGACTAAACAGACACTATAATAAAAGTTTATGGTCATTTGATGTTTGAATTACATTTTCAACATATCTTTTATCTTTTATTACTTTTTCTGAATTTTGTATCTTCAAATTTTTATTAAATTATTTTTACTCAATAATAATTAGAAAACAAAAAATTTTAAAAAATAAATATTTTACAAGTCATTTCACTAAATATCTTATATATTTTTTTACAAAAATTTAGCCTTGTCTAAAACATATTTAAAATATATATTATATTTATATAGATATGAATATATTTATATGTTAATATATTATTTATAATGAATTTTTTAAATATACCAATTATTAAATCTAGAAAAAAATCACTAATAAAGGACCCCCTTTAGCAGTGTTTTTTTACTAGAGCTAATAGGGGGCGTTATCCGGTCTTTTTTACCAAAGATGATAAAGGGACCCGTTTTACTATTCTTTTTTCTAGCTTTGTTAAAGGCCCGATTTAACAGTGCTATGTTTTTTTAAAGATCTCATATATAGAACTTTTCTAGTATTAAAAATGTTGGTTTTAAAGGAAATTTTAGATAAGATAGTTAAAACCCTATCCCTGGAAAAATCATGTTTTATAGTAGAGGATATAGAATAAACTACACCAAGAATCAAGCTATCCAACTAGGGTGTAATCCATTTGACCCTCCTATGAATGACACCATTATAACGACCCATACTTTACATACATTGTTATTACTTAAAAATTGAAGCACACTTATTACAACATATAACAAAACCATGAAAGGACCGTATAGGTATAGTGTCTTTAGAAACTAGAAAGCATAAATAACTGGTTCATAAAGCATCTACTTTGCCTCCCATTTATTTCATCATATCTAGAGTCCCTTTTTGGAATATTCTACTTAATAACCTTAATCCTGACCTGGGGAAATAAAACATACAAAAGGGTGAGCTCAAATGCTCAGTATGGGTAAACAAAAGAAATATCAATCACATAATATACATAAGAGCATAACTTTTGGAAATCTTAACCTACAAAAGAAATCACAATTTCATAACATGGGTTAAATCATAGTAGTGAAATGTAATCCCAATAATCATAACTTAAATCATGATACTTTGTGGCATACACACATAATCATTGAGACTCATTTCTTGTTAGTCAAGACTCATTTCCAAGACTATCTTAGTGGACAAAGTCCATTTTTGAACCGAGTTCAATCCTCGTTTATGTCCTGTTTTACTGAACCGGTTTAACATGCCGTTCCAGCCATGTCTATCTCATGAGATATAAAATCTTTACCCAATGCATTGGAGGGAGATATAGGTCCCACCCATCTCATAATGATACCATTCTTATGTGTGCTGCAAAATCAGAAAACCATACATCATAGCACAACCCATATAATAAAAATGGGAATCTTAAACATCGTCAAATCATAAAACAATTCATATAAGATAAAGGAATTCATAAAAATATAATTCCATCACAACATAATCAAATCAATGTAATAATAGTTATAAAAACAGAACCCTTTATTATCTTAGATGGAAAATAATTTTGATTAAACACTTGAAATCCATTCTTGAGAAAAATATCCTTTCTACTTCAAAAACACTTTTCCTTTCTTAACATGTCGTAAAATTATAAACTAAAAGAAGTTGATTAAAAATAAAATTTAAAACTCTTAAAGGAAGATTCTTGGAAATAATGTTTTAAAAATACATTCATGCCAAATAAGATAAAAAAACATTCTTCATACTTTTGTCCAACAAGTCAAAAAGTACCTCGTACGAAAAACGACAAAAGATTCCTTTCATATCCTTTGCTAAAAACTCACCGAAGGGTAAAATTGGATTTAAAAAATTGTAGGTGGATGGAAATAATATTACATATTGAGGAAAATTGGATTTTCATGATAAAATACACCCCAGTAAATGCCAAAGTATAAACAATCTCAGATAAAAATGAGATTGTGATATTTCCCTTACCTTAGGTCCGATATGCTTTTTACATATCCAAACCTCTTGTATAATGATTTAAATAATGTTATTGAATTATTATATAATCATACGCATTGTTATGATATCACATATGGTCATATTCTTAGCTTCTTATTAGTAATATTTCATTACAACTTGTTATTCGGGTGTTTATTACTTTTTGTTCTTATGCGTGTTTTGTAGAATAAATTCTTATTCTTACCTTTAGGTTATAGATACCTCATTTCCAGAATGTTATTAGTGTAATATATATCATATTAATTCATTCAATTCATTTATATAATCATTATGCAATGAAGATCATGTAGAACGAGTCGCATCACATCGTGGAGACGGTATTCTGTACGTACGCACGAGCGATGATATCGTTCCCACGAGCATGGAATTGTATTGGAGTGTATGTATACTATTTCAGAATCAATATCACTTTAAAATAATCATATATATTCATTATTTACACCATTATACCCATCCAAGTAAGGTGGTGGTGGAAAATAGATTACACCATGGCGTGGAGACGGTATTCCGTACGTACGCACGCGCGGTGATTTCATTTTCCGTAGGCTGGATAGATAGTGAAATAGGGTTGTTTCATACTGATAATAACATATCAGTATATGAGTGATACTGATGTTATTACTTCATAATGAAACAACTAAAGAAGAAGAAGTGGAAGAAGAAATAAAGATGAAAGAATCGGTAACAGACATTACCTCTTCTTTGAAGTGCTTATTTGAGACCTCCTTTTAGGGCACTAAAATTTGTCTTTGAAGAAGACCAGGAACTCTAGGATGTCTCTAGGGAAGTGGAGAGGATAAATTGGCAGGGGTTGGCCGAGATTGAAGGCTCAAAGTGGTGTGAGGAAGAGAGGGAGGAGGTTCCCTTTTATAAGGGAGGAGAGAGGCACCTTTTGAATAACTAAAAATATTATTTTATTATAAAGACAAATTCGGTTTTAAATAGCTCCAAATTTATTTATTTCGAAGCTAAGGTGGGGATGGGTCTAAATCATTTCATATAATAGAACTTAGACAAGTTTAGGTTCCTATTTTGACCTTATCATTTAGATTTAACATTATATTAAATAATTTTACTTTTACCGTGTCTTCTTGTGTTCTTACACTATAAGATTAATAAACTCACTATAACAAGCCAAACGAACCCAAAGATGTTTATTATTAATATATATAACCTTATCTAAGTCATATTTCCAAACCTTAGATTTTTAGGAATAAAATAACCATTAATAATATAATATTTGTTTGAAAAACTATTTTATGTCAATTTTGACACTATTTAGTAATTGATTTTTTGTGAAAATAATAAATGAATGATTAGTTCGAAAAAAGTTGATTAAATCAATACTAACATGTCATATTAACCTATAAAATTAGTTTAATTCATTAAAAGTCTCAAATTACATATATTTGGGTATTTATAACATCAATTATGTCAATATTTCATTAATAAGATAATTACTACACCATCTTTGTGTCATAAATAAATTAAATTATTTAATGTCTACAAATTACAAATAAAATAACATTATGTAGGAAATCTTTTTATCTTTATAAGGAATATTTAAAGTCGAATTTATCTTATATATAACCTTATATTAAATATTATTTATTTATTAAACTTTGATTTTAATTTTTTTAACCCTTCTTTAAATAAATTAATAATAAATGTCCTAATCTAATACAAGTGGGCCTAAATGGTCATATTTTATTACTAAGTTTTTTTTGGTCGAATTAACCTTTTCCAATAGAATTAGGACATGTTTTAGGGTAATAATAATATCATTTTTACCCTTAATTACCCTATTTACTTTTAACCATGGTAAATAAAAGTAAAAAGTTACTATTCCCCAAAAATTATTTTCATCTCATTGAACCACATTATACTTACTGACATTAACCGTGTCTCTCAGATTTTTGAAATTCCACTCAAAGAAGCGGTAAAATTAAGTTTTATGAAAAATTTAGTTTTTTTAACTACCACTTAGTGGTTTCACTATTCATCAAAAATTGAATGTTTTTAGAAAAATACCAAAATTTCACCCTAGGATAATTTAGATATTCCGAATCCAAAAATGAAATCCATTTTGAAAAATAAAACTTATAAAATTTCAAAAAGTGTTTATTACTATTCATAACGGCTAGTTTTAATAATATTTTATTAGCATATCATTGTTTAGTGAAACTCGGTATGGCGTACGACGCAAGCTATCGAGGAAGGTCGCGATTTCGTGTAAATCAAGCCAAGCAAGTGTTGTGTGTAGAAAAATATTCCTTTGATGATTTATATAACATAAAATTCTCGGGTGTTACATTCTACCCCCCTTAAAATGAATTTCACCCTCGAAATTCGTCACTTTTTAACAAACAAATGAGGATACCTCTCCCACATCATATCCTCAAGCTCCCATGTATCTTCTTCTAATTGGTGGTTCCTCCATAAAACATTCACCAATCGAGTGGTCTTGTTTCGTAGGAATTTTTCGCTACGATCCAGAATCTCTAT
The DNA here is from genome assembly GCA_963277665.1 of Viscum album. Lineage (NCBI taxonomy): Eukaryota > Viridiplantae > Streptophyta > Magnoliopsida > Santalales > Viscaceae > Viscum > Viscum album. Next base: position 109,651,627 of record OY728157.1, on the reverse strand, counting down.
CGGCTATTCTTCATAAGAAAGATCCTGCTCCAGCGGTACAACTTCTGAGATGAGTACATGTGAAGGATCAGGTATGTACTTTCTCAGGAGAGATACATGGAACACATCATGAACTTGAGAGAAATTCGGTGGAAGCGCCAATCAGTATGCTACCTTCCCAACACGATCCAGTATTTCGAAAGGACCGATATATCTAGGGCTCAACTTCCCCTTCTTTCCAAATCTCATGACCCTCTTCTAGGGAGATATTCGTAAGAAGACTTTATCACCCACTTCAAACTCTAGGTCTTTTCTTCAGTTGTCGGCATAACTTTTCTGTCGACTCTGAGATGCTATTATGTGTTGTTGAATAGATCTGACCCTTTTCTGCCATTTCATCAACGAGATAGGGTCCTAATATCTTTCATTCCCCAACTTCATCCCAGCAGGTTAGAGTCCTGCATTTCTTTCCATAGAGAGCTTCATAAGGATCCATCTGAATACTGGAGTGAAATCTATTATTATAAGAAAATTCCACCAATGGTAGGTGTTTATCTCAACCACCTTTGAAATTTATTGAGCAATCTCTCAACATATCTTCTAGAGTTTGAATTGTTCTCTCAGACTGACCGTCTGTCTGAGGATGATAAGCAGTGCTGAAACTCAACTCTGTATCGAGAGTGTGCTGAAGACTTTTCCAGAACTTCGAGGTAAATCTCGGATCCCGATCACATATAATAGAAAGTGGTACTCCATGCAATCTTACCACTTACTTTACATATATCCTTGCAAGCTGATCCAGAGATAAATCCTCTCTAATAGAAATGAAGTGTGCAGACTTTGTAAGACGATCAACTATGACCCAGATAGCATTATTGCCTTTGGATGATTTAGGAAGTCCTATGACAAAGTCCATAGTGATGTTTTCCCATTTCCATTCCGGTATGGGTAATGGTTGTAACATTCCCTTAGACTTCTGTCTCTCAGCTTTAACTTGTTGAAAAACCAAGCATCGAGAGACATATTCAGCAACATCTCTTTTCATGCCATCCCACCAGAAGTACTCTTTCAGGTCCCTATACATCTTTGTGCTTCCAGGATGAATAGATAAGGAAGAACTATGAGCCTCATCTAGAAGCTCCGTTAATTCAGGGATGGGAGGAACACAAACCTGATTCCTGAACATTATTATCCCATCACAATCAAGGATGAATTCAGGAACATTTCTCACCTTCTTTTGTAATTCGAAATCTTATTTATGTGCCTCATTAATCTTCACATGTATAGATGGTGGAACATTCATTTGAGAAAGATACGATTATTCCCCTTTCATTATAATTCCTAGATCCATCCTTTGTAAATCCATAAATATTGGATCTTTTGTGATCCTCATCATGGATAAACTACCATGGTCTTGTCGACTTAATGCATCTGCCACCTTGTTTGCTTTCCCAGGGTGGTAATGAATTGAGCAGTCATAATCCTTAATCAGCTCCAACCATCTTCTTTGGAGAATATTCAGCTCCTTTTGTGTGAAAATATAATTTAAACCTTTATGATCAGTATAAATATCACACCTTTCACCATAAAGGTAATGACTCCAAATCTTTAATGCAAAGATTACCGCAGCTAACTCAAATCATGAGTTGGGTAATTTTGCTCACGTATTTTCAACTGTCGTGAGGCATAAGCTATTACCATATCATTTTACATAAGAACACACCCCAATCCCTTCTTTGATGCATCATTGTAGATCACAAACCATTCTCCACTACAAGGCAGTGTGAGCACAGGTGCCCTGGATAACCTTCTTTTCAACTCCTTGAAATTCTCTTCACATTCCTCCGTCAAAACAAACTTAACTCCTTTCCGATTCAACTTGGTGAGTGGATTAGATAATTGTAAAAAATATTTCAAAAAACGTCGATAATATCCAGCCAAACCTAGAAAACTTCGGATCTCAGTTACTGTTGTTGGTCTCGACCATCTTTCGATAACCTCTATTTTTGCTGGATCCACATATATCCCCTCTTTTGAGATTATGTCACCAAAAAATGAAACATTTTGAAGCCAAAATTCACACTTGTTAAATTTGGCATAAATCTTCTCCTTTCTCAGGGTCTTCAATATAATTCTCAAGTGATCTTAATGTTCTTCCTTGCTCTTTGAATAGACAAGAATATCTTCTATAAAGACTACCACAAACTGATCAAGATAGTCTCTAAAGACTCTATTCATTAGATCCATGAAGATAGCTGGGGCATTAGTAAGACCAAATGGCATTCCTATAAATTCATAGTTTCCATACCTTGTACGGAAAGCCGTCTTTGGTATATCCTCCATTTTTACCCTTAATTGATGATACCCTGAACATAGATCAATTTTGGAAAAGTATTCAGCTCCGCGTAGTTGGTCAAATAGGACATCAATGTGCGGGAGAGGATATTTGTTCCTGATAGTGATCTTGTTATGTTCTCGATAATCAATGCAATGTCTCATTGATCCATCTTTCTTCTTAACAAACAGAATAGGTTATCCCCAAGGTGACGCCCTAGGGCGTATGAACCCCTTATCATGATTCTCTTGGAGTTTCTTCTTCAATTCCTGCAACTCAACTGGGGTCATTCTATAAGGTGTCTTTGAAATAGGCAAAGCATCCGGTACGAGTTCTATTGAAAACTCAACTTCACGATTCGGTGGAAGACTCGGTAAATACTCCGGAAAGACATCATCAAACACCCGTACAATGGGAATATTCTTAATCCTGAGTTTCTCACCAACAATTTGAGATAAATAACCTTTATTTAGTGGAATCAATACCCATAAAATGGATGAAATTTCCACTGGAAGGTTATGTTCATCCTTGCATTGATAGACGATCATAGATTGATCTGGAATATGAAATGTGACTTCCCTTCATTAGAAATTGATATGAGATCCATGTAGAGAAAGCCAATCCATGCCAATAATCACATTAAATTCCACTACAGGAAGGATCACAAGATTTGCAGGAAGCACTTTCCCACAAACTTCAATCGGAGAAGAATTATAAACTTTTGATGCGACTGTTGTGCCATTAGGGGTTGTCACAGCTAACTCAACATCTAACTGTTGACGTAATACGGTGATATCCATAGAAAATTCTTCAGAAATAAATGAGTGGGTGGATCCAAAATCAAATAAAACATTTGATACTTTAGAGTGGATTGTAAGTTTACCTTTCACTACATCGTTATCGTACTCCACATCAACGATAGAAATTGCATGTGACTTTCCTTTTTCTTTAGACTTAAGAGTTTGTTGACGTCGACCATCATCATCAACCCTTGGATTTGGGCATTGATTGGCATAATGCCCCATCTCCTTGCACATGAAACATTGAAGTGTAGTAGGGTCATTCTGTGTATCCCTTCCTTTGTTTTCATCATTATACATCTTCTTCCCATCATTACGGCATTAAAATTCTCTATGACCTTCCTTTCCTCATTTGAAACATTTACTTGTCCCTTTAAGACAACTCCCTCCATGTTTATTTCCACACTTTGAGTATAAGGGAAAGCTCATCTTCTTTTCAGTGGGCTATTTAGATTTTCCTTTGAATTCCATTTTCCTCTTCCAATCAAACCCATATGACTGATGGGTTACTCAAATCATTATCTCGACTTTGAAAGCACATCGAACGATTTCCTCGTAGCTATTGAAGTCCCTTAGGGCTAACACCCTTAGAAGACTTGGTTTTAAGCCACTAAATAATCGATCGATCTAACTCTCAGGTTGGATAATAATAACAGAAGCGTACCTTTCAAGTCATGTAAAATTATCTTCATATGTACCAACAGATTCATCATCCTTTTGCTTCTGTTTAAGAAACTCTTTCTCCATCTTTGTTCGGATAATACGAGGGAATTACTTATTGAAAAATATGTTCTTGAACTTGTCCCATTCCATGGACTCAATTTCATCCCTTTGCCACGTATTCTTAATAAGATACCATTGATCAGCATCTACTTCCAATCGAAACACTGCTAGGATGACTTTATCATGTTCAGAACATTGAAGAACTAAAAATATCATTTCAGTAGTACTAATCCATTGTTCAGCAACTAATGGATCAGTAGACCCGCTGAAAGAAGGTGGACGCTGCCTCATGAAGGATTCAATAGAATGTTGCTCCTTCCTTTGCTCGTTTGGAAGTCCTGCATGATTCATAGCTTGAGAAAGTTGTCTGAGCATGGCTACGAGATTTTTCATTCTAGCTCCCATAACGTTTGGTTGCTCCGGGGGACAATCATTGCATTTCCCGTCGCATTCCGCATTAACATGGTTCCTTTAGGTTCCAGCCATTGACTAAAACTAAGAAGAATAGTGCGAGAAACACTAATTATAATAGGAAAACCACATAATCACGAATAAAATTTCACACTTAGGGTCTTATCCTTGGTTATTAATGGTCATTTCTAAAACACTATGATTGTGTTCTATGCTTAGAATTATCCTTAGGGTTCTTACTAAGGATTTCACATCCTAGTTTCAAAAGGTTGACTATACCTTTCCTCTGATACCAAATATAACGACCCATACTTTACATACATTGTTATTACTTCAAAATTGAAGCACACTTATTAAAACATATAACAAAACCATGAAAGGACCGTATAGGTATAGTGTCTTTAGAAACTAGAAAGCATAAACAACTTGTTCATAAAGCATCTACTTTGCCTCCCATTTATTTCATCATATCTAGAGTCCCTTTTTGGCATATTCTACTTAATAACCTTCTTTTTGACCTGGGGAAATAAAACATACAAAAGGGTGATCTTAAATGCTCAGTAAGGGTAAACAAAATAAATATCAATCACATAATATACATAAGAGCATAACTTTTGGAAATCTTAACCTACAAAAGAAATCATAATTTCATAACATGGGATAAATCATAGTAGTGAAATATAATCCCAATAATCATAACTTAAATCATGAAACATTGTGGAATACACACATAATCATTTAGAATCATTTTTTTTGTCAAGACTCATTGCCAAGACTATCTTAGTGGACAAAGTCCATTTCTGAACCGAGTCCACTCTTCGTTTCAGTCTTGTTTTACTTAACCGGTTTAACCTGCCGTTCCAGCCATGTCTATCTCATGAGATATAAAATATTTACCCAATGCATTGGAGGGAGATATAGGTCCCACCCATCTCATAATGATACCATTCTTATGTGTGCCACAAAATCAGAAAACCATACATCATAGCATAACCCATGTAATAAAAATGGGAATCTTAAACATCATGACATCATAAAAGAATTAATATAAGATAAAGGAATTCATAAAAATATTATTCCATCACAACATAGTAAAATAAATGTAATAATAGGGATAAAAACAGAACCCCTTATTTTCTTAGATGGAAAATAATTTTGACAAAACACTTGAACTCCATTCTTGAGGAAAATATCCTTTCTGCTTCAAAAACACTTTTCCTTTCTTAACATGTCGTAAAATTATAAACTAAAATATGTTTATTAAAAATAAACTTGAAAACTTGTAAAGGAGGATTCTTGGAAATAATGTTTTAAAAATCCATTCATTCTGTATAAGTTAAAAAAACATTCTTCGTACTTTTGTCGGAAAAGTCAAAAAGTACCTCGTACGAAAAAAGACAAAAGATTCCTTTCACATCCTTTACTAAAAACTCACCGAAGGGTAAAATTGGATTTAAAAAATTGTAGGTGGATGTAAATAATATTACATATTGAGGAAAAATGGATGTGGATGATAAAATACACCCCAGTAAATGCCAAAGTATAAACAATCTCGAATAAAAATGAGATTGTGATATTTCCCTTACCTTAGGTATGATATGCTTTGTACGTATCCGAACCTCCTGTATAATTATTTAAATAAGGTTATTGACTTATTCCATAATCATACTCATTGTTATGATATCACATATGGTCATATTCATAGCTTCTTATTAGTAATATTTCATTACAACTTGTTATTCGGGTGTTTATTACTTTTTGTTCTTATGCGTGTTTTATCGAATAAATTATTATTCTTCACTTTAGGTTATAGATACCTCATTTCCAGAACGTTATTAGTCTAATATATATCATATTCATTCATTCAATTCATTTATATAATCATTATGCAATGAAGATCATTTAGAATGAGACGCATCACATCGTGGAGACGGTATTCCATACGTACGCACGAGCGATGATATCATTCCCATGATCATGGAATTGTATTGGAGTGTATGTATACTATTTCAGAATCAATATCACTTTACAATAATCATATATAGTCATTATTTACACCATTATACCCCTCTAAGTAATCTGGTGGTGGAAAATAGATTATACCACGGCGTGGAGACGGTATTCCGTACGTATGCACGTGCGGTGATTTCATTTTCCATAGGATGGATAGTTGCTGAAATAGGGTTGTTTCATAATTATAATAACATATCAGTATATGAGTGATACTGATGTTATTACTTTATAATGAAACAACTAATGAAGAATATGTGGAAGAAGAAATAAATATGAAAGAATCGGTAACATACATTACCTTTTCTTTGAAGTGCTTCTTTGAGACCTCCTTTTAGGGCACTAAAATTGGTCTTTGAAGAAAACCAGAACCTATAGAATGTCTCTAGGGAAGTGGAGAGGAGAAAGTGGCAGGGTTTGGCCGATCTTTAAGGCTCAAAGTGGTTTGAGGAAGAGAGGTAGGAGGTTCCCTTTTATAAGGGAGGAGAGGGGCACCTTTGGAATAACTAAATATATTATTTTATTATAATGACAAATTCGGTTTTAAATAGCCCCAAATTGATTTATTTAGAAGATAAGGTAGGGATGGGTCGAAATCCTATCATCCAATAGAATTTAAGCAAGTTTAGGTCCTATATTGACCTTATCATTTAGATTTAACATTAAGTTAAACAATTTTACTTTTACCGTGTCTTCTTGTGTTCTTACACTATAAGGTTAATAAACATACTATAACAAGCCAAATGAACCCCAAGATGTTTATTATTAATATATATAACAGTATCTAAGTCATTTGGCCAAACCTTAGATTTTTTGGAATAAAATAACAATTAATAATATAATATTTGTTTTAAAAACTATTTTATGTCAATTTTGACACTATTTAGTAATTGATTTTTTGTGAAAATCATAACAGAATGATTAGTTCAAAAAAAGTTAATTAAATCAATACTAACATTTCCTATTAACCTAGAAAATTAGTGGAATTCATAAAAAGTATCAAATTACATTTATTTGGGTATTTATAACATCAATTATGTCAATATTTCATTAATAAGATAATTACTGCTTCATCTTAGTTTCATAAATAAATTAAATTATTTAATGTCTAAAAATTACAAATAAAATACCATTATGTAGGAAATATTTTTATCTTTCTAATGAATATTTGTAGTCGAATTTATCTTATATATAACCTTATATTAAAAATTATTTACTTATTAAACTTTGATTTTAACTATTTCAACCCATCCTTAAATAAATTAATAATAAATGTCTTAATCTAATACAAGTAGGCCTAAATGGTCATATGTTATTCCTAAGTTTGCTTTTGGTCGAATTAGACTTATCCAATGGAGTTAGGACATGTTTTAGGGTAATAATAATATCATTTTTACCCTTAATTACCTTATTTACTTTTAACCGTGGTAAATAAAAGTAAAAAATTTACTATTCACCAAAAATTATTTTCATCTCATTGAACCACATTTTACTTACTGACATCAACTGTGTCTCTCAGATTTTTGAAATTCACTCATAGAAGTGGTAAAATTAAGTTTTATGAAAAATTCAGTTTTTTTAACTATCACTTAGTTGTTTCACTATTCATCAAAAATTGAATGTTTTCAGAAAAATACCAAAATTTCACCCTAGGATAATTTCGATATTCCGAATCCAAAAATGAAGTCCATTTTGAAAAATAAAATTTATAATATTTCAAAAAGTGGTTATTAGTATTCATAACGGCTAGTTTTAATAATATTTTATTAGCATATCATTGTTTAGTGAAACTCGATATTGCGTACGACGCAAGCTATCGAGGAAGGTCGTGATTTCCTGTAAAGTAAGCCAAACATGTGTTGTGTGTAGAAAAAGATTCCATTGATGATTTATATGACATAAAAGTCTCGGGTGTTACAACCATCCTTTTCTTCATGGGTTTCCTTTTCACCCATAATAAAAACCCCCATCCCATCACTACAGACACATTGAATCCTCTACTTGAAAAATTATATCTCATTATAAACTATATATAATCATTCAATAACTAAGTTGATGTCATAAAGCCACATCACTTCTATTAATAGAAACCAAAAGAAACAATTTCCTATAAGCATTACATGACATTGTTGGAAGAAGTGTGTGATTACAGAGCTACCTCTAGTAGGAGTCTCCAATAACAGTGGAAGAACATGGGAATCAACTGAAACCTCTTTGTCTCAAACAAAATAATTTTGAATAAAGGACTAACACACACTTGTACCTATTAATATTGTAGCTAATGTATATAAGATACATATCATACCTCGTATCATACTTAGATCTTATAGGTCATAATGACTGACCACAAGTAGTGGTCCTCACCCGAGACCACCTACTCCCTAAGATGGGTGTTGAACACCTAAGGGTGGTGGAGGTAACAATTCAAATTTTCTACAACCTCCGTCTATTATCCAAGCTCCTCTTCCATATCTTTTAGCCTAAGCACCTACATTCTCCATCCACTACCTGTATCGCGGATTATCATCTATTCAATCTCTATATGCTACATTTCATGTTGGTAAATGTCATTCATGATGTCCCCAAACATTACCATAGTATCACTATATCTCTCTTGGATGTATAGATTCAAACTATGATCCCTGAACCACAAAACCCCTAACCATGGATCACCTGGTAAAATATCTCAGATCTCTAGGTCCTTGATTCTATCATTATTTACCTATCATTGAATTCACTACAACTATCTTCCCACTATCAACACAAAATATCTATGACTTCTCATCCATGAAACCCTCAATCGCCAAAGTATGCTCCATCACCCCAGCATATGTAGGAATTCATAGCGGTAACACCCTAGATATTATGTCTCTTCACAGACCACAATCTATTTTCTAATCCTTAAAGAACTGATTAGATACCATATCCATCAAGTAGAAAGAGTGGTAGGTGAATATCAAAAAATACCCAGCCATAGTCAGATTTCCCGGATAAAGCTATAAAACCCCATAAATTTTCACCACCCTCTAAGTATAGTGATAAAACTCCTCTCTGTAAATTTTCATGAACTCTAACCAAGAAAGAGTCACCTTATATTTTGATTGGGTCACTTGGCCCCACCACTATCCTATATATCCATGGGGAAGGCTTGCTTCCTGGACCACCATATTTTTTATATGTGTCCCAATGAGATGAAATGATTTATTTACTAGATCAAGATAGTCCTAAGCTACATAGGGGTATAGTTCACATCAGATCCTAACGAGTTGCTGATGTTGAAAATCATGAAGTGATCTTTCTCAATAAAACTTATCCACTTGTACATCAATTACAATATGCTTCTCAATAGGTGGTACTAATACTGTGGAACCACCTAGGGGAAACACTTCCTGAACAAGTCCCTGTATCGATGCATCTTCACTATGGGGATCATTCTCATTATCCTAATACAAAATCAATTATTGAAAATTTCATAGAGGCGTCAAAAAATAGACAATATTACCACATTCCATGACTAAATCTAGATGGATAGCTCAATAATGTCATTGAATCAACAAACCCTTCCTATATGATGTATCATCAAATATCCCTCCCCCATCAAGTTTATACATGTTCTATGGTAACAAGTGGGGATTAAGAGTCCTGATGAATGAATATATCAGTCATCGAACCAATAATATAGTCCTTAATGTGATAACTAAACCCAAAACACTTAAAAATAAATCCATATATCCCAAACCAATCCCACTACTAGAAAAAACTCAAAAATTATGGTCCTAACATGGAACACTGTTATGATACCACTTTATCATGACCTGACCCAATGAGGCCCTTCTAGATGGTGATAAACTGAGTGGGACTAACATATTCCTGCCTCCAATATACCAGTGGATAGAAACCAATGTCGAGTAGAAAAAACTCACATGGGATGCCTTATCCAATTGTTCATGTACTCACACACACATCTCAAAACCAATACAATTCTAAAATATAAAATGAAACTAAAACTAAATGCATGAATATTTCAACATCCCACACTCATAGTATAAAAAAATAATTGAATGAAATAATTGAAAATTAAAATCCCACCAAAACTATATAGAAGTCCAAACTAATACAAATAGCGGACTATAGTAAAATGTGACACTTGGAAAAATCATAGAATAACTAGCTCAAATCTAGGCTGCATATTCTCCTGGTCTACTAAGAAACTCATCGAACTATTGGTCATCTATAAGATACATGACATGTGTGGGAATAGACCATACATGTGTGAGTATAAAAATTCCCTGTTTGAAACCTAGAAATTACTATGTATAAAGTATCAAGAGTATTCATATCATCCAAACATATGTCAATTATAATGTGCAACATATAATAAAACATACAGATATATTCATAGAAGACACATTGTCTCAAGGTAATGTCAAAATTATCTTAATAACATATTATTCAGTTCTAAATGATCTACATAACACTCATCTAAAGGAACACACTCCACATTTTAGATAGCTCTGATGGAATATATCAAAGATGTATTGATCATCAGGTCTCACCATATGAAGAAAACACTATATGGATAGAGAAAATAATACACAGATAGAAATCACTCCCAGGGCCATGGGGTATACCAACAACCCAATATGGATTAACCCACAAATTAGGGCATATATTCCCATGTTGTGTTAGTCATGATGATTCCATGAACCACACATTGGGATGATGACGATAGAGGATTTATCTTTGGCCCTCATAAAAGGATTCAAGCAACTTTTTCCATGACTAATGTTCCCTAGATGGGATCACTATCCAATATATAGGATGAAATTATATTATAAACCCTTAGGGAAAGGATCAAGTGAACAAACCCTTATGAACATTTCGCACACCAAATGGAAAAATATATCGATGAAATATTTCAATACGTACATGGAGTGTAGTAGAATTACATTGTGTATCAATATGATAGTGGTTCTACCCCTATATCACAATCCATGTCAATGTTTGTGTTTATATACACATATTCACGTATGTGTACTCAGTCATTTCCATGTATCGATCCATCTTTGTGTACATGGAATATCCCACGTACATTGGACATGTTTTGTACCTGACTATGTCTTTGTCCATCTGTCCTTTGGGATATAGGCTGATCCATTAGGAAAGGTTCAGATGTCATATGACCTGGGTCAAATGATGTGTGATATTTTTCTATGTGGAGAACCTTTCATTTAATCCAAGTCCCCACAAAACATTTGTTTTTAAATTACACTCCTTGTAATATGGGATTTCTAGAAACCCATAGTTCCTTGTCCACATATGTTTTTTCCACCACAACCTCTAGTTATAATACTGCTCTCATCCAATGAATGCAGATCTTGTATGATGGATCGTCACATCCACATTCTCAATCGAAGTCATACCTTGAACCTCTCAGATATCATATATGGAGACACACCATCATCACATGACCGAAATATTAAAAACATTAATCCCTGTTATGGCCTTGTTCTTACTAAAATCTCCGACTATGTCCATGGACCCTCAATCATTTCCTTGATCACGAGTAGTAACAACAGTATTGATTTTTTGCGTCGAATACCAATAAAAAATGATTGAACACCAGGTATTTCATCGAAACATGATCCAATGGAATTTTCCTTGATGAACGTTGGAATAAATGTGAGAGAAATCTACAAACTATAAAATGTGAGGAACAAACATTAGCCTATATTCATTTCTTGGACTCAATCCATTGTTAAATAATTAGATAAATGAAGATGAAAATTAATTAAAAATTTTCAAGAAAATGACCTGCATTTTTTTAATAAATTTAATATATTTCAAATATCAATTTTGATATCACAGATCCTCAAAATCTAATGATTCCCTAGAGCATTGAAATAAAAATTATACTAGATTTTTCATAAACTATATATGAAAAAATAGATATTACAATCAGAAGTTTCTACCCCTAAGTATATTTGTTTCTATTTATCAATGAGGAATATTATATAAGAGGATTTATTTTATAAAATTACATGTTATGACCACTTATAATTATGTGTTCCTTCCTCATGTTATAATATAATAATTTTTAAAAAGTGTAATATTAGATCAAGGATAATAATGTATCAAAAAAATTATCTTTTTCATAAATCATAGGCTCCTTTGATTAACCATTTAACTAATCGGTCATTCTATTATAAAAAATAACAATCTTATTTCTAGAAAAATCAAAAAACAAATTGTGCAGGTATCACTACTTTCTATAAGGGACCCCCCATAATTAAATAGAAACCAAAAAATGATATTTTTACTACCTAAACACGATATGGTGTCTATCATTAAACAATATATCTAAAAGCCATTATGAATATATTATCCAAAAAAAATATTATGAATTCATTTCAAAATAATAACTCATTGATTTGACTAAACTGTGTTGTGTTTTCTTATAGAAAACTACACGGTGTGTCTCATAGTATTGTACTACATTTTTCTAAATCCATTTTAAATAGTACATGATTTTTTTTCTTGAATCAATGTAAAATAATAACTCATGAAAGTACTCATAAACCATGATGAATAGTATAACACAGTTCTTGTTTACAGAGAACAATATCTTCACTAAAACATTCCTTAAATCCATATCTTCATACTAAATTATTTCACCTCTAAATCATGACATGATCCAGTAAACCATGAAATTTTTTTCTTCCTTTTGGTGTCCATTGATTTCAAAATTATTCTCTATACAACTATAGTCAGAATCAATATTATTTTATTAGAACATATTTTACATTATAAAAACAATAATTTTTTTGAATAACCTCCATGACATAATTTTTTCATCCTATTAATTCCACTATTCATTCATAACACACACAACACTAATTAAAATAAAATAATTTCAACATAATTATAACAGTAAATTCAAAAAATGATGTTTATAACTAATGAATCATTATCTTAAGGAATCATTTAAGGTAATTCTTCTAATGTGACAGTTATTTATAAAAAATGTATTCTATAGAGTAATTTTTGTGATATAACTACATCTCTCATTATAAATACAAATACTATACTTATTAAGTCTGTTTTATCCTCTCGCAATTCCCTTTAATCTCCCAAATATATATTTAAGCACTTCTCAATTGATCTTAAATCTTTACCTAAGAAACTATAAAATCATCTCAGGGGTCTTCATGAAGGCTAAGCTACAAGGTTTTAATATGTACATAATTCATTATATCATTATCCGTATGGGATTTCATATGTTATAATTACATTATGTGTAAATAATAAATCACATTTTATAAATATTTTTGTATTTATGTACTTTTCCTCTGAATGGTTGATTTACATTGATCATTTCTAGACCATTTTTAAATTAGGTTTCTTGGGTTGTATTAGATGATTGTATGTATCTGGGAACATGATTTTGGAATTCAGTGAAATAAATAATTATCTTAACATAAAAAACATTTTTTATCTATGTTTTTTCATAGACACAGGAGTTTTTAGGGGGCCTAAATACATTAAAATATTTTTTTATACTCCTTGATTAATACTTATAAGTATAAAACCAATGGTATTGTTATGAATGTGTAGAAAATAGGATTTCAAAATCATATTGAAAAATTAGTTACCTATAGAACTTTTGTATTTTGTTTATTTCTTCCATGATCAATGATGTGAACATTCTATATGTTGGTTTGATATTTTTGAATCAAGTGAAGTTGGTAGGAAATAATTCCCTCAATATTTATTATCATTAGTGGATATATATATATATATTATATTTAAATATTTATAGATTTTAATGTTTACTTTTGAATGGTCACATGTCATATTATGATGACAGTTGTACAAAGAAATTAATGAGTGAAATTTAGGAATGGTCAATATGGTGGAAGTGTCTTTGTGTGGGGGAGAGTTTTAGTTTGTTTATTTTTTGCCTCAATAAGTATTCATATCATTATGATAATTTCTAGTGGATAACTTGTAATGATTGTACGATAATGTGTTGGTGAGAATTCATAGATGTTGGATTAATATTTCATATTCTTAGTACTAATATGATTATTCAAAACCCATTCATGCTTATAGATAGAATCATTCCATTCCCATATATAAATAATATATGTGGCAAGGATTTAGTAAAATTGATTATGATTTAGTAAATTATTTTGGATAAAAAAATTTAAATGGTTGAAGGATGAAATGTAAAAGGTTCTTTGTTAGAATGACTTATCATGTTCTTATATTTTCGTATCCATTAAATTATTGTGAGATTTTTTGGTGCTCATATTTATTAATTTATATTAACTTGATATTTTATTTACAGATGTAATAATTTATAAAAATAAATGTTTTTATCAGGATTTTTGGCCAATTGTGATTATAATAGAAAAAATCACATATATTATGTATGGGATTGAGAAATAAACATATCCATTCATATTAGGGAAAATAATTTTTTAGAGGTTGGTGTTTTTGTTTTTATTATTTGTAATGTAAATTTACATATATTAAGATATTTAAAGTTAAATAAGTACTTATTTGTATATATTCCTCCCTTATAATATAATTTTCAGTCATAGCCCAAAATATCAACTCTATTCCTAGGTAGCAGACCCTATAGAGGAGGATATCACCATATATTAGGAAACAATTCATTGGGATATCATAAAAAGGCATGGTTCGTTAATTTTGACTCTATTTTCCTTTATTTTTCATGTGTTCCTTTTCATTTATTATTGAAACTACATTAAAATCTCTATAATTTTTATCATTCCATCTACCCTATGTGATAATGAATAACTAAATTAGAAAACATTAACAAAACCAAAAATATTATAATCCAAGTTATAGTTTTAGATATATCATAAAGAGAAATTTTCTTTTTATTCTTAATCAATTTCATATAAATTTCAAAAGTGTTGAATCATAATTTCAATCATATATCAAATTGAAGGTAATATTTTTAAAAATCCATTGATTCCAAGATCATAAGAATTTGTGTTAATTTTTTTTTTCAGAAAATAATTATGAAAATTTCATGAAAAATATATCATATATTAAGATTTTATGAACCTTATTATTTAATTTATGTTAAATAACTTCTATTTTTAAAATAATTATTTTGTAAGTTTATTTTTTATGTTTTATAGAAATCAATGAAAAACTTTTCTAGGGTATTAAATATAGATTATGGTGATATGTTGACAGAGAGGTGATAAGGTTATGATGAATCAAGGTCTATTTGATATTTAATCAGAAAATGTATGGGTCATTTATCCCTCTATAAATATTATTGATCTGTTTGATTATCTTGATAGGATCACTAGAGAATAATGGTCTAACTAAGCTAATTCATGGATGCAAGGACTATAAAATATATGAATCTCAAATTTGTAGAATTATAAGACACATTGGCACATGTAAGTTAATTAATGGATATTAATGGGGGTTCCTCTTTTCATAGAATATTTTTTAAATAAAATATGGGGTGGGTGGGGTGCGTAAGTGCTCTCATTTTGACACTAACATTTCTGTTGTTATCCTATTAACTAACATGAAAAAATTCAAATATTTTTTAGACCTTTTATTGATGTTTTGTGTTCTAATTTATGTGTTTTGTTTTATAGGAATATCATATGAACATTTTTACAAACCAAAGAAAAAAATATGTAAAATTCATGAAAGAAATATAATATTTTCATAGTGATAATGTGGAAATCACATGGTGATGATGTGAACATATTTTGAAGGTAATTTATACATCTTCTGATGATAATGTAAATTTATTGAGACTATACCATTTATTAATATTTGGAATCATAATATAATTATTTTGATTTTATTATTTTATCTTTATATGATTCATATTTATCGATGAATCTTGGTTTAGATGGGTATACATAATAAGATTAAACAGGGTAATTTAAGTAGGGTATTTTGTTTTAAAAGAAGCACACTATGATATATTAATAGGATTTTTTTTAAGAATTTACTTCTTATGATGAGATAACTTGGTTTATAGATTCATATCTCACCAACAAAACTCAATTTGAGGTATAATAGTTATAAAGATATTTCTTTGTAATTATACTAGTGAAGCTTCCTTAGGTGAATAATTGAATTTGTGAAATTTTGGGAAATTGGTTTTTATTTTATTTTGTAATATAATTTATTACATTGTATTATTACTACTTATTTTATGTATAAGGTTCAAATAAGATTATAATGGAAATGTCTTATTATATTACTACTATACGTACATATGGTGGGTGAGTACCAACATCCTTTGAGGAATATGTTCTACTGTACATCTTCAAATTGAAAAAATTGTAGATGGGTTACAATGTATATTTATGGATGTATTTTGTGATATATAATAAGATTTATAGAGTTTTATGATTATTACACCTCCCAATGGGGAGGTGGGGGAATGAGTGTATGTGTTCTAGGTGGCCTCTTGTAGGACATAGTTTGTGGGGTCCGATTATTTTGGTATTATGTGTTATGAACTATATTTTTTTTGTAAGTGTGATTTTTGTGATTTTGTGTAGCATAAATATGAAATTAATTTTTAAAGAGGATTGGGATATTAATAGGTTTAATTTAATTTTTCAGTTTATATATTCATTAGTAATCGTGCATAGTTACTAGTTTTTCATTGGCATAATATCACTAGCATTAATGAATATACTAAGTATTAATTCCCAATTATGAATGAATATATTCATGTATTTACACTTGTATCCATGAATATTTATATTTGTGGTTATGAGGTACTTCAAAATGATTATAGATTCTTAAATTCTTGTTTCATACTATGTTTGGGTAGGAACCTATTATAGCGCATGATATGATTTATCTCATATTATTGTTTTGGTTAAGAAATTTATTTTTGGGATTTTATATTTTTAATTATTCCATAATTTTTTTATAATGTGTGACATTAATAAACTTCTACATTTCATATGGTTGGATATTTTATTTACTATATTTCGAATAGGATTGAATGATTTGAAGTTGAAATATTTTATTTATGGTTAAAGCGTCAACTTGTGTGTGTGGATAATTTTTGAATAGCCACTATCCTTTACCATAGTATAGAAGTGATTTTGGAGTTCACTTACCAGTGATGTTTTATGTGATAATTTTATGCTTATTCATTTTCACCATCATAATAGAGACTAATACATAACCACTCGTGTTCGGCTCAGTTACCCACAATATATTAAATATTTTTACGAAATTATTGTAAAATTAATTTATAAGATAATTAATAATTAACTAAATGAATATTTAGTGAATCAATTTTTGGATGAAGTATGTAACAAAACCTAGAATGGATATTGTTAATAATATTTTCATATTATTTAAAATCTCAATCATATTATGTACATGAGTGGAAAATAATGTCCCCTATTATATATTAATCTAATAAAAAATCATTTGAAAGTTTATAACTTTCATTACATTCTTGTTCCTAATAATATCTCATTGGTATATCTATTATTCCATAAATATATCTATTTTAATGTTCAATTTCATCATATGATCTATGGGAATAAGTATGTATATGGTTATATTTAGATAATTTATTTATTTTCCATACAAGAAGAATATTTATACTCGTTATTTTATTTATAAAAATGATTACTATTAGGAATAGGTTTCAATAATATATATAATTTTTATTATTCCTTAATATTAATTTTCATGTTCTTTAATAGTTATGAAAATCACTTTCACTATGTTTCTCTATTATGAAAATGATTTCACTAATAAATTTGAAGATTTATTAATCACTATTTTAATATATAATAAATCTATTTTTCATATAAGTATCACGGAATCAATGTATTTCATAAGTTAATTATTTAAAATATTCCCATTTAAAACATTTTTATACAATTAATATAAATTAAAAGTATGCACATAACGAGTGCTTGGTAATAGTTCCCCAACCTATGAACTAAACCAAATACAAAAGGTATATCATAAACTACTATATGAAATTCCACAACTCATTAAACATTAAACATTTCTATATTATAATATCTCATTTTCAATCATCTCCAACTTAAAAAATATTATACATTTATTCATGTGTGAGATGCACAACCAACATCTATCATCCATGATGTCATGTTAGATAAGCTAAATTATATAAATATACCTAAAGTGACAGTATTTACTTTTATCAAATATCTTATTATCCTATATGTAATTGTGATAATTTACTTTATAGTTCCCATTACAATGGGAAATATGGAATTTCCAACATATTTCATTTTCATACTTTTCTTAGTATATAAAATGTACGTTTGGGATTTACAAATAAATTCTTTTCGAACCTAACATTGATTTTCAATGTTTTTATCATCTAAAATATTTTTTATATTAAAATTTTTAGGATATATTTTATGACACTAAGAAATTTTGGTAGATTATTAATGGTTTTATTAATATTATTCAAATTATAATTAATGATAATATGATTGAAGGATCCTTACAATGATTTTATAATCGAGAAAATAAAAAACTCTATTAATACTGGGAACCTAGTTCATAGAAAATCCATAATATGACATACCATTTGGAGTACATGGATAGATATTAATGTTTAATCACTCATTAATCATGTAAATAATCATATTACACTTCATAAATGTCATACCTAATTAACTTTTTATAATATCTTAATGATTAAGAACATAATAAATGATTACATTGATTTATTATACTTTTGAAAATTAGAATTAATGAAATAAAATATAAAGCATGAAACATTGAAAATTTTACTTTATGATTCTCATAATTTACATTATCTTCCTTAGAAGTGTTTATATAAGACCATTTATGAATGAGTTTCTATAGAATGTAGAACATCTTTTCTTGTTTTAGTCTATTCTCAAATTACAGTGTCAGTAAAGGAAGTTTTTTTCTAAAAACATTTATCCTCAATAATCAACCAATGATGGTGGATCGTGTTTTTATTTTTAATTTCCATTTATATATTGATGCAGTAATAAATGGTTCATTATTATTATGTTTTTTTAATATTTCATAAGGACCGGTATTGAATACATTTTCTATATTATCCCTAATTATATCATAATGACTAAAAATATATATTTTATTTTAAGATGACAATGATTTTCCATTTATATCATGTCACATCTATTAAATTAAAAGAAATTCTTCAATAAAAATCCATGAATCTTCAATAACATCAACTAATAAATATACATTACTGTATTAATCTTAGGGATCACCAAAATTAAACCACTGAAAACCAATCTAATTAGATTTCCTACTCATGTGGTGTACCAATTTTCAACATTGAATAATTGTTATTCAATATTATTCACAGAAAATAGATATTAGTTAATCAACATTTATGTGACCTATACAATAAAATAATCAAGGCCTTAATGTGTGTGAATATCAGAAACTTATTTTATGTTGATATTTTATAGAGTGATTATTTTAATTAATAATGCCATTTTAATGTATAAATCATATACACACTAACCGTGTTGAGTTTTTCTGTAAATTAGTCCATGAATCATATTAACCTCAACCAAAATTTTAAGGTGTATCCCATACATTAAAATATAGATCCAATACATATTCATATAATAGATGAGATTTTATATTGATATATGTATTTCACAGACACAAAAATATTTTGAGAAGAGATGTTAGACTGAGAAAAAAATGTTCAAACCGTGCTGGGGAAATTATTATCTCTTAATGGGGAATGATGATAAATGTTACCTTACTTATCAATTTATCAAACTGGATAATATTTAATAATATTTATATAATAAATATAGCTAAATTGATATGTAAAAATATTTTAGGTTTTATTTGGTATTAACATATTTTTATTAATCATAAATCATTATGCATTGATTAGTAAAAATCCATATATATATTTTCAAATGAGAAATATATTATTAAATTTAAATATATTCTGTTAAATTTCATATATATTATAAAAAATTTGAACTGAGCTTTTAAACATAATGAATTTAAACATCCAATATATATTATGTTCTCTACCAGGAAAACTTATTTGATTTTATTTTACATTTTCCAATTACTCTTAATTTATTGAAGGTTATATCTCGATTTTATTTATACAACCCACACACATGCATAGACGGAGAGAGATATATAAGTGTATCAATAAATGTTGATGCTTTCTTCTGAAAAATATCCTCCATACTACCAATTTAGTGATCATGGAATCAATAATACACCTCCTCACCTTAGTTCACTAATACATAATATTACATCAGTACCTGGACCTCGCAAATTTACAGATATATTTATGTGAGGGAAACTTTAGGATGATCCATTATTTCCCCATTTTATGTATTTTAAATGACTATTATTTTCAACAATGGATTCATTATAATTTAAAATCATTATAAATTATAGGTATAGTCATCACCATAAAATTTTAATTTTCTATTATTTAGTAAGTGGTTTTCTTAGTTTTATCATTGTTTTTCAATAATAGATTTTATATATTTTAGATTTTATTACTTATAATTTTCATGAATAATATATAAATATAGTTTTCATTTAATATTGGAATTATAAATATTATTTATAAATTTTATAGCCCATGTATAATTAAATATGAACATTCATGAATAACCTATTTTGAGTACTAAGATTTAAGGCACTAATGTGATTACTTGTGTGATTTTATGGTACAAAATGAATGAATTATTTTTTATGGAATGTGATAAAAATGGTATTTAGATAAAAATATATACTTTTATCTTTGGGAAAAAAAATTTACTCCTAACCAGTCATCTGAGTTTACTGAAAACTCTTATGAAGGGAAAACTCCACAAGCTTTAGGGATTTATCCATGGATGAAAATTGGGGGAAAAGTATATCATGGGCCTATGGATATAAATGAATATAATAAAATTAGTGGTTCAATATATATTAATGTTTAGAATAATATGATAAAATGTTGAACAAATATAAAGGAACTCCAAACATCACTCCAAATCACACTCTAGTGTGTAGTGGGTGGCACCATGTCTTAACAAGGTGTTCACCATCACATCAATTTTCTAATGTGGAATGGTTGAAATAAATACTGTAGATCAAATGTTATGGTTGATTTTTCATCATCCCAATGGTTCCACATAACTAATAAATCTCATCCTCCACAAATCCCATCCATCAGATCACTTTTATAATCTACTTCCAAATATAATCCATGTAATTAGGAAAGATTATCCATTTTGATGGGGGGGGGGGGGGGGGGTTGTGATATTTCATTATTGTTTCCCATGATCCCATCTCAAAACACCACAACAGAATCGTCGTTTATCGGCAGTTTTTTTTTTGAGTTTAGCGACGGTTTAAACCACTACGACATTGTTTGACAGTGGTTTACAGAAACAACCGTCTAATAGGGAGTCGACAATCTATTAGTGGCAGTTATTTATGTTTTGCGGTGGTTTCAGGAAATCGCCGTCGCATCCTCATTTCGCGGCGGTTCCCCAGAATTTAGAGGTGGTTTTACGAGCCTTGGATATCACCTTATTTGCGGCGGTTATAACTGCCGTGAATAAAATCAAATTCCAACGGCCGTTAAACCACCGCTAAAGCCATGGGAACCACTTCTGAATGAGGCAGCCACGATGCACCTATTTTGCAGCGGTTATTACCGCTGCTAAAATTAAATTATATTTTACGTTTAGCGAAGGTTTAAACCACTGCCAGTATAAATTTCACCGTGGTTAAAACCACCGCGAAATGCTTCCCAGAAAAAAAAATAATTGTTTGCTTCTGCTGCACCACTACCCTGAAAAACAAATAAAACTAGAAGAAACCATCCTTGGCCTCCCACCAATGACCAAGAGCTGAATATCCAGAATAAATCAAAACATCCAAAAAACATGTTTTTCTCTCAATGAGAAATAATATACAACATTAATATTTAAAAATAGAACAAAAATCTGAAACTCTGGAAAATAAGACTTCCTATTAGAGAAAGTATTATTAACACAGCAGTTAGATATCCATCAAAGGATCCAACACATTCCTCATACTCATGTATACAATATCCTAAATAGTAAATACTAGGAAGATAAAACTCCATTGATACAACATTGTAACATCCCAAACTGGATTCCACTAAATCTTATGACTTCACTTTCTTATGATAGATCATCCATAGCGATTCTACTATACTTAAAAAAAATTATAGTTGATGAATTAGTAGTTATATTAGTACCAACCCATTTATATATTAAGTTTTTTTGGTTTTGTGGCCTAGAAACCATCCTTAATACTTATAATAAATTTGAACTGATGAAATAGCTTAAATAACACATTAGAAATATGTTGTTATAAAAAATACTATTGTGGGAATAGTTTTAGAGTTACATTGGGATATAGATTTTATAGGAATGTGGATATTTCCAGTGAGTCTTAGTTGACATCTTTTTATGTTGGAATATAGGTTAGGTGGGAGATTCTAGTGACCTTTTAGGAATAAACCTAGAATTAGAGTTGATTCCTCGTGTTATGTAAGCGGTTAACCTAGTTTTTCTAGCATCCTTTGAGATATTAAGCATCATTGGATGCATCTTTTTAGTTTTTGGTCATAGAATGTGTTTTTATGTATTTTGGGATGGAGTAGGACTCTAGTTGTGGAATGATTCCCCAAGTTGGTAGGAGATCATGAGATAAGTAAAACTTCTAGGTGTTATGAGCATCTTTAATGCTTGAAATTAGTGGTACTGACATGACAATATAATTTTATTTAGTTTAGTTAGTTGTGTGAGTTTAATTTCAAAGGTTTATGACTCAAGAAGTCATCATCCAGGTTAAATAGTTATGTAGGATAACGTGACCCTTGGGTTTGATTTTTTGAGTAGGCTAGAAAATACCATGAATGCACAATGTCATTGGTCCTATGAATTATATGAAATGGGTGTTCCCATTTCATTGATGTAACATCAATTTAGTATTCATTATCATATAAATTTCCAATTTAACTATGGTTTGGTGGAGAGAGTTGTGTGGTGTTGTGTGAAAAAATTTCTAGTCTCTGAGAGTTTGAGGGATGAAATCACAGGTAACACCTTGAGGGGTATTATCACATAACTACTTGGTTTAGGGTTGTGGGATATAAAAAGGATGTGTTAACTGATCACTCCCTGAGTGAGGTTACCTAGGTATTAACTATGTTGTGGTGAGTGATGTAGACCCGAGTTTTTAGTAGAAAAGCTAAGTGATCCTAGTTCTATGGATGACTTTTTAAGAGGATCGAGTTTTATAACATCATCAATCTGGGTTAATATTCAAGATGTAGTTATTGATGTTGATTGAATGTGTGCACATGGAATGAGGATTGCATAATGCATGTGATTATGAATAGACCATTTCTATTCATTACTAAGTGGATGATGTAAATCTATGTGGTAGGAAGTGAACCACAGGTTGTTCAAGGATGCAATATTAGTTCTAGATGAGGCTTCAGCGTATGCCAAGGATGGATTGTCGTGATGGAACATGGTATAATTACGTTAACTCACATCCAGAAACCAAGTTTAGTGGTGGACAGAGTGTTTTTTATGAGAATTAGATTCCTATTTTTATTAAAATGATGAATATTAAAATCCTATGCTAGGGAGAATCACACAGTTTATGGAAAATGTAACCTTTGGGAGATTGGTTGTAAAAGAATAGTCATGAATGGTAAATAAGAAAGTTCTGGAATTCCAGTAATTAAGGTTTCATGACCGGATAGCTTGTAATGAATCAAAAAATGGAATTAAGAATCATAATATAAATAATTCAGGTATATAATGATAGGTAATAATTACCAGACAGACCATGATTAAGTGGAAATTGTGTTGGGAATGCAGTTCAAGCCATGCAGTAACATTTCAGTGATCAAAACAGTTATGGTTTGAAATGGTCCATTGTAACCATCCTAATATTGAAGTATTTGGTAGAAATTATTTTCTTAAAATTCATGTTTTTATATGACATACCAATTGTGCGTCAATTCGACATCCATATTCGAGATTATATTTTAATTTATAATGTATTCTTTCCTATATTCATGGACTTATGCTAATTTATCACCCCTCAGTCACACCTATATCATAGTGAACCACCCTTGATTTAGAACATTCTCATGAAATTTTCGAAGATCTAGAGCATGTTTAGATACTTTTGACACTTAAATCAGACATTTTCAACAACATGCCTCACCAAAGTGTCCAAAACACTATCCCCTTGATCACTATGAAATGACCAAATTTGTTCAACACATCAACAATGGGTTTAACTCCTAGTCATCCAAAATATTGACTACCAATTCAAACACATACCTAAATGTAATGATGTATACCACACTCGAGAAATGAAGACATAAAAAGAAACATCAGAAATCAATAAAATGCATAAAAATAAACATGAGAAATCAAGGAAATTTTAGGACATGAAAATGTGTGGTGGAAACTATGTGCCACAAATGTTACATATACAAACCAACTGTTTCCATTTTTGTTCAACACATCAGCAATACAACTACTCAGAGTCTAATGATGTGTCGTCACCCTCTCCACCATCATTTCCACTTTATGCTGTCACCTGTAAGAACATTATATTGAAAATTAAATATGGTTACATATTTATATTAAAACATAAAACAAATGAAAGTTAGAAAACTAATTGATTTTGATTTTTTGTGATTTACCTACATACCACCAATCGATACACTCCCACTAGGGGAATATCTGCTAATCTGCTGAAGTAGTTCAGTTAACTCTTTCTGCAATGCAGATATATGATCCCCTTGCTAGTGAACTAGGTTTCGTAAAGAAACAATCCCTTTCTTAGTATATTCGGGCTGACTGAAGTTAGGAGTAGATGCAGCAGCTATCCCTGGTGGCCTGCTAAAAACCTCAGATGGCATGGGTCCCAAACCCATCCCGTGCAGTCTCCCAGGATGCTCCTTCCCAAGGACTTTAGTAACCGGGTCGTCCTGGGAGACAGAGTAGAAATGCACAGGATTGGCATCCCATAGTTCTATAATTTTGACCTATAAATCAAATATCAATATACATTAACAAATAAAAAATTGATAAGAAGTTATTATGATAAAAAATTGACTTCATACCCCAACTTCTTTAACATGCTCATTAACAAAACATCCATCTGATTTCTTGTGAACATCCAACCACATTCCAGTTCTGGATGCTTTATGGCCTAAACTCTATGACTGCATTAATCAATGATAAATCAACAATTCAAAAATATATTAAACAGATAATATTGTCTTATAAATATTTAAACTAATTAAAATACTACCAGTGTACTTCAATTTCTAGAAAAGCATTTTGAGCCCGCAGTGTGCAGGATGATTTGCTTCGCTCGGTTTTACGCATTATGTCTTGATAGATCCTAAAATAAATACAATGCAATTTAATACTGATGTATTGAATTTCATGTCCTTTTCATATACATTTATAAATGTAGAATGCGGATAATATAATAATATATATATTTTAAAACCATCCGCTTCTGATCCTAATGCCTGTCAACAAACACTTTCCACTGCTCTTTTGGTACCCCACTAGATAGATTCTATTACATTTGGAGCATGGTCAATGAAGCATCATTGACATCACACCACAGTCTCCATTTAAAATCATTCCACTTCTTACCTATATTTTTCAATGTCCACTTCCATGCTATCACATCAGCAATGGTAAAGTGGAAGAACATATGAATACAAGAATTCATTTTGGACATATTAGTAACATGACATTTAATTACACCATAATGTAATAAATTTACCTTGATTTGAGAATCAAACACTTCATTTTTCATCTTGGAGGAATATGTCTCCAATCGTCATATGAAATGGGAAGGGAAATGGGCTCCGCTGCCAGCTAGACTAAAATCTGGCCAAGCAACCCCGCGACATCATCCGTAGGGACCCCATAAGAATCAAATGGAACAACAATCTTCTCGCCATTCAGATTCCAAACATCTGAACTTTTTATTTTTTTTCTCCACAATTGAATTTTTCTCATCTTCAATGAGAAAACAATTAGTATAAACAAAATTCTATAAATTTATTTAATTAAAATTTGTACCTATGATAGTGACAATCCAGTATGTCCGGGATGAACTGGAAGGGGCGCATCGCTGCCCCACTGTTGAGGCTCCTGAAGGGGGAGTCGACGACTCATATTCTACTGGGACATCCACAGATGGTGTGAGAGATGGTACAGGGGGAGATGGTGCAGGGGTGTCGGCTGCTGGTGCATCGGATGTCGTGGGGAGGGAGCCACATGGATAGTCCTCTGTCATAGAACTAGATGAAATAATTTAACGCTTCTTCCTTGGCATTACTGTCATTTAATCAAATAAAATTAAGTTCAGAATATATATTTCAAATAAAATTATGCAGAAAAAAATTAAAAATGATAACATATGGAGTACTAAATGAAAAAAATATAAAACAATGATAATGAATGACTGCAGAAATGAAACAAGTGGTTGCTGAATAAATAAATAATTGTACATACAATCTTTTCCCCCTTCAATCATGTTGGTTTCCTGCTCCATTTCTTCATCCACATCATTCATCCTTGCTAGACTAATATTTTCAATATCATGATGGACAAATAATTCGGCTTCTTGTTGCTGATTAAATTCAATTTCAGAGGTCAGATTTTCCACTTCAACACACATATCATACAAATCTTTTTTTATTACATGAGCAACTACACTCCACCCTTCATTGGAAAAATCATTCACATAATATACCATTTTTTATTATGATGCTAAGATATATGGATCATGCAGTTCACGATCACCAACATCCATCAAGCGAGCTAAGTTCATAGAAGTAAATTTCAAATAATCACTTTTAACACCTCTGATAATATCGACCCATTTGCATTTGAATAAAACAACCGAAAAATGTATGTGGTAGTTTAATTCAATAATATCATGAAGCTTTCCATAGTATTCCACTTCAAAAATTGTAAATATACCACTATTATGTGTTCTCAATCCCACTTCTCAATTGACTGTATGAAATCTAAAGCCATTCACATTATAGTTGTCTCACTATCTAACTTCTTTTAGAGGATCTCTAGCAAGAAACTTCAAATATTCTGATACCTCAGTTCGAGTATCAGTATTCATGATCTGAAAAATAAATATACTTTATTATATTTACAAAATGTATTTTTCAAACTAATATTTGTATTTATTGCAATATTTTTTATCTTACATGTCGTGCAAACCATTCTACAATCTCTTTATTAACAGCTTTTGTTATATCTTTCTCATTTCTTGTTCGACCTCTCATTCATCTCTTTGTTTGTATCCTCAAATCTTCAATAAATGGATCTGCAATTTCACTATTCAGTAGCACATATCTATGTGCCTGTAATAATTCCAATTCAGTCAGTGTCACATTTGAGATCCTCCCAACTGATCCGCCAATAGCAGGAAATATTTTGGATTTCTAATGTATTTGAGATTGAGTCGATGTGTTGTCAACACGTCCAACTCGATTAAATCATGTCTCAATATCATCGAAGTATCGAGAATAAAAGGTAAGACACTCCTCAACAACATAGCCATCAGCAATTGAGCCTTCTGGTTTAGATTTATTTCTCACGTATGATTTCAAATGCCCATGATATCTGTGAAATAAAATAAACATAATAATGCATTTAATTAAGTAACCAAATTTGTTTACATAACATGAAAACATATAAATAAAGTACCTCTCAATTGGATACATCCATCGATAATGAACGGGGCCTCCTAATTTAGCTTCCTCAACCAAATGCACAGTTAAATGCATCATTACGGTAAAAAAGGACGAAGGAAAGATCATCTCCATTGCGGAAAGGGTCAATACAAACCTCTCCTGGAGGTTATCAAGCGGAAATGGATTTAGATATTTCCCACATAGTTTTCGGAAAAATATGCAGAACAAGAGTACAACATCAGTAATTTTTTCAGGTAAAAATGTACGCAATGCCAATGGTAGTAACTATTTTAACAAAATATGTGAATCGTGGCTTTTCAATCCATGTAACATACAATTCTTCAAGTCAACACACCTCGAGATGTTAATTGATTACCCATAAAATATCTTAACATTCTTTAAAATTCGATGGAATGTATCTTTATCTCTATTTTTCATTGCAAAAATTGTCGAAGGATACTTTCCATTCTCATCTGGCCAGAGATCGTGTTTTATGTTCATTGCTTGTATGTATTTGCGAGCATTGAGATGATCCATCGACAATTCATGCTCATTAAGCAGTGTGAAAATCAAATTGTCACAGAAATTCTTTTGAATATGCATCACATCAAGATTATGCTGCAACAAATTAAATTCCCAATATGAAATATTGAAGAATAAACTTTTTTTCTTCCATCGTTGCATTCCGGTTTCTCTTGACGATGCACTTCAGACCCGTTATCCGCTATCATTAAAATAATTAACCTTTCCAAATTCTATTTCAACATTTTCAAGTTGTTCCAATATTTAAAAACCATTTAACAACTTTGGAGGTTGTCTACGATCAATGGAACCATTAAATTTTGATATGTTCAGCCGAAATCTATGAGTTGCATCAAGAAATCTTCGATGACACAAGAAGCACCATTTTCTACTTTGAGGTAGCCATTTGGGCTCAAAATCAAAGTTACAAATGGGACAAGCCAAACCCGTGTAAGTGTTCCAACCAGATAAATTCCCAAGCCCAGGGAAGTCGCTAATGGTCCACATTAAAGCAGCATGGATTTTGATCATTGTTTTCGAAGAAGTATCAAATTTCTCAACATCGTTGCTCCATAACTCCTACAATTATTCAATCAAAGGCTGCAAGTATACATCAATATCATTTCCGGGCATTTTTATTCTAGGAATAATCATCTAAAGAATAAAATATGTTTGTTGCATACACATCCAGGGAGGCAGATTATAAGGGATCAAAAAAACTGGCCAAATGCTATAATTGGTACTCAAAGTCCCAAATGGGTTTAATCAATCGGCAGCCAATCCCAATCGAACATTTCTTGGATCAGCTGAGAAATAGAGATGTAATGAATCAAGTGTCTTCCATGATTGTAAATCTCGTGGATGTCTCATTAACCCATCATTGTTATTATCTACAGAATTCCACTTCATGTGTTCAGTGGTTTTCGATGACATGAATAATCTTCGCAATCGAGGCTTCAAAGGAAAGTAATGAAAAACCTTTGTAGGTGTGCTCCTTTTCTTCTTCACCATGAAATTATGTTCATTCAGACTTCCAACATCACCCTTTTCCTACTATCTAGAAGAAGAACATTTCTTGCAATTCTGTCTACTTGAATCCTCTCCCCAATAAAGAATAAAATCATTAGGACACACATGTATTTTTGTATAATTCAGACCAAGCTTGTTAACAACTTTTTTCATATCATAAAAAGATTCTGAGATTTTTTCTTCAAGAAATGCATCACGAATCAATTCCAATATCATGGACATTGCATTATTTGTAATTCCCCATAGACATTTGATATGGTATAACTTCAGAAAAAATGAAAGCTTTGAATATTTCAAACACCCACTATACAACTCTTGATTTCCATCATGAACTAAATCATGAAACAAATTTTCCTCAGTGAAGTTTTCTCCTACATTTGGCTGCATAGAATCAAGAGGAGGATCCAATGACATGTGACAATCTTGATCTGCCTGTGTTACAGTCTCAAAAACGTCACTTGTCACATTGCAATTTGTAGCACCCTCTTCTAGTTGTTCTGATATGCTTTTATGAAGCTAGTGGTGTCTTGCAGTGTTGAACGCATCATTTTTTAGGTTTTGCATTTCATTTTCCAATGTCGACGAACTTGGGACCTCATTATGCAGATTAACATCAGTGCTCAATCTTTCTGTAACATTCGACTCTCCATGGAAAATCCAATTCAAATATTGATTAGGGAATTGCTTCAGAATTAAATGTTCATAAACCTCATCACTCTTCAACCATGTTCTAAATTTTCATTTAGGACATAGACATTTTATTCTCCCTTCAACGGATTGATTAGAAATTGAAAAATCTAAAAACTCATTCAAACCCTTAACATATTGAGGTGTGTTCCTCAGTAATATGATCCAGCTTTTATCCATGCATATCACAATGTGCCTACACAAAAAACAAGGAATCAAACATGAGACATATTCTATAACCCCATCATCAAAGAAATGATAATGATGAACAAAATTTCCATAATAGAGAAAAATTCAAGGATATATCAAGAAATGGGTCTCATAATTCCTCAAAGTCCCTAAAATGGAAGAAAAATTGGATGAACTCCTTCTATAAGAATAGGCCTTTTCATGATGTTGTGGTTCATCCTGCCTCTACTCCTTACACATTGGATTCTCTTCATTCCCACTATTAATTTGTTGCATACCTGATAAAACTAAGGAATGAACAACCATCAATTTCCAAGAATATTTATCTTCTATTCACATGTCCCTGGTGACTACATCCAAAATGGATGTTATGCCCAAAGAAAGTAGACATGTACCAAGGTTTGGGTGAAGACCATCACCAAAGAAATGATCTTTCTCATAATTGCTGACCCCTATCTTTGTATAATATATAACAAACCTTGAAAGGTTATTGACATACTCCCATACTAATCTTTCACCAATAAAAAGTCTCATGATCTCAGTCTATTTCTCTACAATCATTCCCTTAGGAAATAACCATTATAAAAATCAATCTTAGTGAGATTCCAATTCATACATTCATGAATTTATGAAGGTAGCACTGATTCCCACAAGACTCTACTAAAACTATTAATCTGGTTCTAAAAAATTATCACACACAAAGTGATTCAGGAATCCTATGATGGTGTTCGAGATTGAAAATGTTTTAACATCAACAAATCAACACGTATTCTAGGTCGTAATAAGAACTAAATAATCCTTTTTGAAAATTATAGTGGACAATAATAACATCTAAATGAACTATATCATTTAAATACTTAAATTAGATTTATAGGTTGGTACAAGATAGGATATCTAGATTTATCTATGTATACTATAAGAGTAGGAATAATGCTCCTTGTAGTTCTGATAAAGGGACTGTTATATAGATCATTCTCAATCATTAAAGGACTGAATTTTAAATATAAGTACATTGATGAATAAGCCTCTGCTGAAATATATCATCTAGAAATATATCCTATGTATGATAGGGGATATCATTAACATACCATGGATTCATGGGTAGGGGAACATGTTTTTATTGAGATATTGTATCTATCTGACTCTCATGTACATATTTATAGATAATAAAGTTATTATACAATAACCAGATTGAGGTCATGTAGAATTTACTATATATCAATCAATTTTTCCCCATTCAATGAGGAAATAGTACCCTTAGGTTTTCCATGAGTATAAAATTTGTGATCTAACACTATCCATGTTTGAATGGCCTAGTGATTATATCCCTATTTTTTCTATGGTTGAATGGTTGTCCCTATATGATTTTTATTATTTCTTTTCACCGTAAATTTTTCATGAGACATTAAATGTGGGTTCTAGTGAGAATATTAACGAATTTATAGAAAGATATACTTTTTATGGGTTTAAATTGAAACTTTTTATGGATTTACCATTTTTATTGAATTATCATACTTTTCATATGTTTTTCAATGTGCATTCATAGTAGTGGGGACTCAAATATTTCCCTATGTTCTTATTGTATTTTTCTAACATAGTTAGTGCTATGTATCTTTCAATTAGTATTTTGAATTATTGAATGTTAGCACAATTTTTTTATTTTTATGGAAATTAATTTTTAAACAAATGTGAGGTGGTTGGACTTTTGAAATGTATTGAATAAAATGATGTGAGTTTGGTGCCTAATTTCATTATTTCAAAAAACCATGAGGTGTTGTGCACATATTTTAATGTAAAAAAATATTTTTATTCTATTTTAGGATCAGATGTATTGAAAAAATATTATTGTCTTTTAATCTCATATATCTTGGAAATAATAGGCAGGTGTGGAATATTATAAAACAATGGAAATGAGAGAATTACATGAATTGTGATCCCAAATATCATATAAACAATCTCATGGATATTCACACTATGTTTAATTTCATTGTTCATATCCCAATCTATGTATAGAGTTTAAGGGAATGTATCCTTGAAAACAATTATGTGATATATATAGTGATATAAGGGAGGAATAAAAATATGATATGGATGTAGATCTTGACACACATATGCATATATCCTTAGGGGATGACTCAGATATTTTATGGTCATGGTTCTCAGACCTGTAGCTGCTAACATTTTTTTATATAAAAACATAGAACCAATGATTGGTTAGTCTTCATAGATATTCCAAAACACAACCTGATGTGAATTATGGATTATTAGTATCATATAATACCTTAGAGGGGGACATTAATTTTATGGTCATGATGTTTAGACCATTCTGTCACAAAGATTAATATCCTATGAAAAGGACCATGGTTTTGATAAGACATTACAAAAGGAGAATCTAATGTTATGTAGTTCAGGTATCTAAAAGAGATTCATACCCAAATTGGAAGGGGCAGAAGAATATAATTTCATAATTTATTTAACTATTAAAACTATTCTCAAATGTTTATACTTCAGGGTACCACAATCACATTGAATAGAATTATTTTGGAAGGTTTGAAACATACATTATGAATTCCTGAGTCAATAGGAAATAGAGACCAACTGGAGAAGAATGACCATTACAAATAGTGGAATACTAATACCATTCTCATTCAATTGAATCTAATGGTAGTAGGATGGATATTTTCTCAATCAGTCCATTGATTGATTATGAGGTTTAGGTGGAACTATCTTCCATGAATGAAAAATCCCATAGGGTTAAATTTATACGCTTCGAGGAAAGGTGTGATATTCAGTATCAAATCCTAATTGGTTAGATCCAAATAAATCAACATCCACAACAAATTTTTATATGAATATAGAAAAAATTATTGATTAAATAAAGTCTATGGGATCCTAAGAGTGGTATATCAACTTGGAAAATTTATCAGTGTTGAATCACACATCAGAGTTATGAACTGGCTTCATAGAGAAAAAAATATTCAAAAAGAATTTTAAAACATTAAATGTTATTCCACCATGTACTGAAATTTTTTCTTGTGTGATGTAATGGAACATGAGACTCATGTGTATTAAATCACTTAATGTAGTGATATATTCTATTTGAAGAGGTATTATTTTAATTGAGGATAATGTACTATTAAAATTTCCTAAGTCTAGTTGAAAATGGGATGGGATATCCAATATAACTTTTTCCAAGATGAAAATTTTATGGGGAATAGGAATAAATTATCAAGTGTCACATTGTTAACCCAATGAGATTTTTATGATAGTATTCTTATAAGAAATATTTTTCCTAATCCATAAAAGGGAACATATTAGTGGGAGTGAAACATTACACCTCTAATGATTTCATTAAGAGGGTTGAGACCTAACAAATAATTGTGACTATTTTGATTTTTAGTTTATGAAATTTTAATTAGGAAAAAGGGTTAAAATTTAAGGTCATACAGATTTAAAAAAATGTTTATGAGGTTCAACGTCACTTAACATAGACATGGATGGTAGAACAACTAGTACATCAATGGGGAGGACATATCCAACTTCAGTTGGGATCCCAATTGATGTATATTTTTGCCCATGGGTAAATTCACAATGTTTATGTTTTTAGTACATGTACTATGTATTTGTGGTCATGCCTATGAAAATAAATATCATTGTCACCATGTATTTTATTAGAATGTGAATAAATCCACACATAGTTCTTGAAATGAAAATCCCTCTATCAAAGATATGAATCATATAAAAGGAAAGGGAAATTTTATTCTTATCATGAGTCTATATATAAGATAACCCTTTTAAAAATCTACTACATAGATTCACCACATATGTAGGTGATAGTAATTATAATATTTTGACAGGGAATATGGTATTTGGTTCTATGGTTGGGTACCTAGATATCACTACATATCCTAATGTGATGGGAGACAATACAACTTGTAGTTATACTTATAGATGATTCATTGCATAGATTTATATCACATGTGATGAATATGTGCATTAATTCTCTAATATACTTTTCAACCATGTGGAAGAGACTTCTATATTGATCAGGATGTCATTTAGTGGGGTTTGGATTTTAATATCTCATACTTGTATGGGATTCTAAAAAGGTGGTGATCTATATCTAATACCGAATAGATAAGATACATTTTTCCATAGAAATAAAATATTCAACTATACAATTAGTATATAGTTTGAAATAATCTACATTATACCATTACATGGATGAAGACCTCATATTGGTAAGGGGTGACATAGAAAGGAAAAATTGTCTTGCATTTTATTTTAGCAAAACAAGTACTCATGTGATGAGGGATGATTTTTATGATGTTTAATAGAATGAAATTAGGAAAAATTTCATACAGTTTAAAATCACGAGACCAGGAGGTTGTAAACTAATGTGGATATTATACCAAACTATATACTAAAAACCTACCTACTGGAAAACCAAAAAACCTAAAGAAGTAGAAACAATACCCTACCTAGAGGGGAAGACGGTGCAGCTTCCAGGGTTGCGGGGGGCCGGGGGTCATGGGGTAGCGTGGTTGTCGGGGTCACCGGGGTTACCAGGGTCATCGGGGTCAGGGACGCGGGGTTTCCAGGGGAAGCGGGGGGCTGGGGTCGCAGGGGAAGTCGGGGGCCGGGGGAAGCGGGGGAAGCGGGGGAAGGAGGGTCGGGGTGGGGGAAGGGTCGGGTGTTAAAAAACTAATGTTTCAGGGCAGTTTATTATAAACCGCCATGAAACCTTTTTTACAAAAGGTTTAGCAGTGGTTCCTAGAACCACCGGTAAACAGCGGTTTTTTTGTAGTGAAATCCCTATTTTGAATCTTATCAAACTAGTTCATCAAGGAAGAATATGAGGTTTCTTGAGCTAACTAGAGCCAACCTTGATTCAAAAAGTTTTGTAGTTTGAGAACTAGGACAAACTTATACATATTTATAATTAAATAAATTCAATTTGTTAATATTAATAATCATTTCATTGTAGAATTATTATTGTATCATTTGACATTGTAGGTGATAATATCTTAAATGTAATTATTACATGGAAAGGTCATAGAAGTTATATACTAAGATAAGAACATATATGTTTTATAAAAATATTCTAATATGTATTTTATATTGTTTTAGGATATCATTTGATTGAAAAATATTATATGGGCTATCAATGGTGGATTCTCATAGGAATTTGAGTTACTTTTTTGTGGTGTATTTCTATGGAATTTTTTTCGCTAAAGATTATGAGAACATGGTCAACCAGTTGGAAATCTGAATTTATATGTCTCATTGGGTGTTTCTATATGATGACGTATATATTGAGCCTTAGAAATTATGATGATTATTAATGGATATTATTGGTCACGTACTTTATTGTATTAATGAAAACCATAATGTCATTTTTTCATAGTGATGTAATATACCTTGGTCATGTCATAATTAATATTATATTAATGAATAATACGAGAAAGAATTTTTCCTTTTTAATATATATTGGAATTTTATATCTTAGGAAAATTTATGTAAATTAAAAAAACTAAATACATCCCTTACCATAACATTCTTATGGAAAACTTATTTTATAAATTTTCAATGAAAATATAAAGAGTACATAGGTGAATGACATAGGTATGCAACCAACTTTTTTATAGATATAATGAAAAAGTGATTATATTTCATAGTAAGTGAATTTTTTCGGTTGTATGTCATTGATATATTAAATTCCATCTCTATGGTTTTCCTTTCATGTTTCTAAATGATAACACTAGACTTTGGGTTGCTCCGATTAATGCCACTGAGAAAGTGGAATACAGCATCACACATTAAGTGTGTCTAGAACCTCTATTAAATAATATTATTATTTATTTTTTTACACTTTGAATAAATATTATTCTAATGGAAAATTTAATAATTAATCATGATTATCTTTATCATATATATTCTATTACTATTTATTCAAAAGAATATTTTGTGTGATTATTATTTTTATAAATATTTAATTATATGTTTGTGAATATAATATTTATTTAACTATATATTTATTACATAATAATATAGTGATATTTATTTATTAAATAAATACCCATTACTCAAGGACCGATAAATATTGTGAAGTAATGGAAGATTGAGTTTAAATTTCTTGTGAGAAATAATATATATGAAATACTTTTTGAATATTTTTTAACAAATTATTAAAGGAAATAATATATTATAAATTATCTATTATTTACAAGTCATGAAAAAATAATAATATTATTACTACTATCAACAAGGGGTTTTGTGGTTACTTATAAAATAATAAGTGTGCATGTAAAATTATTATTTTTATAACCCAATAACTATTTACACCCAATTATATTATTTCTATCCCTACGCCTATTCAATTTTTTGAGAAAAATAATAATTAGAATTCTATCAATCCCTTGAGATACCCCCTCTATTACTTCTCTGAAAAACAAAGAGTCATACTCCTCCACCACCCCTCTAAATTCAAAATATATCACGGAGAATCCTTCATGGATGGGATCCTCATGGTTATTAATGACTAGTGATACAAGTGTAAGGATCATCCATGCTAGCACATGATGATTCCTATGGAAATAAAAGAAGCTTTTTGGTACACAATTGGATAACTTCTTGAGAGTATCTACACTCGATTCTTGTGACCCAATGATATTATGGTTTAGATAAATTTTCAGATTTAGCAATTAAAAAAAATGTATTACTGTGTAATTATTTATCTTCTTAAATTAATTCTAAATCTGTATTTGTGAACTTGTATTTTTTCTTAGATTCATATATAAATTAAAAAATTGTTTAATTTTTTTGATAATTTTGTTCACCATTGATATACTTATTGGAATAATCATCGATTATGAAAAAAATACTTTTTTTAAATTACCTATGGGATATTCAATTGTTCCATGAATCTTTAATTGGTATTAGAGTGGTCGCATAATAATTTATAATAATTTAAATATCACTGATTGATGTACACATATATCATTAGTTTTTAATTCCAATACAATAATTATTTAATATGAATCAAGAGACCTATTTTCTTCCTCTTTTTTCTCAAAATTATAATCAATAAACAAGAATATATTGAATAAATAACATTCAGAGAACTCATATAGAGGTGATATGGATTTGGTCTTGATATCATAAGAGTACACGACGTGTAGCATATAGTTACACATCATATACCCATATTTAATGAACAATACAAATTGTGAATTAATTTATATCAATTTCATTTATTATATGTGGTATGTATTTAGTACACCATGTACTTACCAAGCTAGTCAGGTTCATGATTTGATGAACTACACTGTGTGTAACTCAGGTATATGATGTGTTGTCTATTAGTCAAAGATGATTAATGTGGTTTTACACGAAATGTGTGACAGGTAACTATATAACTCAAATACCACCTGATGTGTAGCCCTTGTACACGTACTGTACTCCATTTATGATCATTTTAGATTTATAGAACCATTTACTAGGTGGGTGTCATTGTTATATGTAAAAGAACTATATATGTTGTGAATATGGAATGTTATGTCTTGTATATTACATGTTTATGGATAATTTAAATTTAATTTAATATACACTTTACACTTTATCAATATGTGTTTCATGTGTCATTTATTTGACTCATACATTCCATGTGATGGGTTTAATATTTATTATATATTTACTTAATATGTATATAATATTCTGAACTAACTTTTTTATATATAGGGCATAATATAGTGATTAGTATATGCACATTAATACATAACACACTTCATAAATATCATATGTCCATGTAACATTTATTTGATAGTACACACCAAAAAATTACATGATAATTCAAATACCCTATATATCACATGAGTAAATAGTTTACGAATATCAGACACATTATGTTGTTTAGACAGGTACTCAATGAGTTACCTCTAATGTACAAATTTTGTCTATTGTTATATTTAAATGAATATAATTTAAATTTTTTGAATATTTTTAAGGGATGATAATCTCAATAATTACGTATGAAAATTATGTTTAAACAATTTATTGAATGAGTAATATAACTACTTTATTCGGGTGTGATTTATCATAAAAAAGAATAATTTATAATGAATGATAATTTATTGAATTTATAATTGATTTCATGATTGTGGATTATCGTGATCAGAGACTATACCATTTTATGTGATTGGTCCTTATTAATTTTTTTAAATTAAATGGATTACATTCATGTTATCCCACCTCCCATTATATAAGGTATTTTATGCCCATGACCTCATTTTATTCAAACCCCTAAACCAATGATTTGATTAACCTCATCTACATGTGAGTGATTTATTTTGCAATGGATGGAGCACTTAGGTGATTAATGCATGATCATGTTTATAGTCAAGGTGAAACCAATCCAAGTGATACATGCAGGGAATGGTGTAAAAGCTATAAGATGAACTAAATCATGGTTATAGGTGTTTTTTACTTAGGTTGGTGGTTACATTATCATATGTAAGATAAAAAAACCATTAGGAAAAAGACCATGATCATACCACTCTTATTATTTAATTTCTATCATGCTGCATGGTTGAATTCATTAGGGATGTTTTATCATTATCAAAATAATTAATTGATTAATAAGATTTAAAGATATAATTTAAATAAACTGTATAATGCATTAACTTTATACAAGTCATAGTTAAACACTTAACTAAAACCAATTAATACAAAAAATAATGTAACAAAGATAATATAAGAAATTTACACATAAAATATTAAAATCTCTCAAACTATTTTTTACGTTAATATATCTATAAACTACTTCTGAAGTATTCAAACTATAGTACAATTTTATGAACCAACCACTTCTGGGATTTTTTCTATTATCAAGGAGTTTTTATCTTGTGTTTTGGGTCAACTTAAACTAGATCACATTTAGTGGTTAAACACCAACACGAGACTTTATGAAACTAGTAGGAAAAGTGTTTAGGAAATCCAAATTCTAGATTGTAGAATTTGGGACTCTAGTAAAATGATTGAGGATCTTTTAGGTAAATCATATTGTACGTTATTTGTACAAAAATACCCCTGAATAATCTGATAGACATCCATATAGGTTATAATAAAGGGTATATGGATCCTTTACACTAAAATATCCAAGATACAAGATATTTAAAAACTAATAGTGATGGATGTCGGTTATTTATAAAATATTGGGTTATTAATAAATTTAATAATTATTATATAATTATATAAATCATATAAAGTACTAAAAATGCTATCCTCTTAATTGTAGAAATGATATTACACATGAATTCAAAAATATCACTATCATCTATGCATGAAAATATATCCTTCTCACTAGAACTATTTTCCATAAATAAAAATGGTTGTTATACATTATTCAATGTCCTGAAATAAAATTATATGTGATGAAAATTCCAATTCATAATGTTCCTAGTCATTAGGATATTAGGGATGAATTATATGTATATGAGAAACATTTTGATAATGTGACATATGTTTAATGTTTCCTTATACCATCCATGTACAATGAGATTCAAAATTAACTTCAGGACATGAATTAATATAGCATGATTTATCACTTATATGATATCTATTAGTAGAATTCAATAAAAGAATGAAATGTGATATCCATTGAATTATTCACATGAAATCTTGGAGACTCAGTATTGTATAGTCCTTATGTAGTCAATATGATTCATTACATACAGAGATTAGACATATTGGGTATTAAATTTCTTGATGAGCTATGAATAAATCTCATGCTTTTCTTAACTTCATAAATCACCGTCCAGTCTCATTCGGAATCTCTTTGTGTGAAATATCAAGAAGACACTTTCATTATTATTTTTTCTTGTTTTCTAAGTTGAAAAGGACAGGGGGTGTGAAAAACATTATATATGGATGGTGACTGAGAAAATGAATAACAAATAAAAGGGTCCCTAAACTCACTCCAAGTCTAAATATCTCATGAAAAATCCTTCCAAGAGTAATAAGATTCCAATGAAGTCAAAATAGAAAGATGTAGAATTTTGGATGAGGAAATCAAGGCCAGTGAGTAAAAACTACATACAGATGAAAGGGAAGGCAAAATGTGTGATCTTCATCATGTTTAATAATTATATATTAACAAATTGGGCATTGAATAAAATTTGTGGTGATCCCACATGTATGAAAATTAAATAACTAGGTAGATTCAAAAATATTTTCATAGGACAGGTGGATCTTTATGCCATCAATGGAGAACGAATCACTATTTCTGATATAGGATCTTCCACCTTCTATTACTAACTAGAATGGGTTTGGTTGTAACTAACATTTATTTTGTACCATGGGTTACAAAGGACATCATCCCTCTTTAATTCATTTAAATGGATGGATTTATTTTTATATTTTGAAATAATTATTGAATATCCTATAAAGACAAATAGTTTTTGGTATGGAACAACAATATAACATACATTATGTATTAAATTTTAAAAACCATGTATTGCAAATAGATAACAATTCATGTCCACACAAATCATATAACACCTTGGTGTGTCATCATAGTCTTGTTCACCCACGAAATTTTTGCCATAAAATATCTATCATGATGGTTATTAAACAATTTTGAGATAAGACCATCTGGAATATTTCACACTTGGTTTTTGAGAATTATGACAAAGACACCAATTACAACACAAGGAGAAATGACCATATATCTTCAAGAATTAATAGACACTGATTTGTGTGGACCTTTTCCTACATAATTTGGCCATATAAATTCTTAAATCATTACTTTTACTATTGAATTGTTCAGATGTGGCAATGTATACATGATGAGGTATAAGACCAAGATGTTTGGGAAATTATGATAATTCATGAATGATGTAAAGAATCGACATGGTACGAATCTAAAGAATCATTTATCTGATCAAGGTGGTGAATATCTTAACCTATAGTTTTCGAATTTATAATGAAGTCTGGGATTTTATCCCAACTAACTCACACAAATACACCATTTTTTAATGCTGTTATTGAAAGGGGTAAACATACCATTCATAACATGGTATGGTTCATGAGTAGTCATGAAGAAAATACATTATACATTTGGGGATATCAAAAACATTCAACAATAAAAAATTTAAACTGATTACCAACTGGGATGAAAATATAATTCCATGTGAATACATGTATGGAAAAAAATTGGTCTTGTCACACACTCATGTATAGGGATGAGAGGAATTTGTTAAGGCCATCTCATGAAATAAACTAGAACCCCAAGGAATGATTTGTATCTTTATAGGGTATGCCAAGTAAAAAAATAAATACAATTTATACAGATCCTTAAATAAAAAATAAACTATGGAGTGAAAGACCATGTTTCTTTAAAGGGACCAATTCCTAATGAAGTATAGTGGTAGAATGATTAAATTAATTGAAAATTATTCTCTATATATAAATGAGTTAGTTCATAATTCCATAGCTCCCCTTGGAAGATTTTTTTTCACTAACCAAATATAGCGTAAGAGCATAAAAAAGGTAAGAGCAGAAAAAAGGTAAGAGAACACAAAAGATACTATTTTTTGTCACTAAAAATTCTCACTCTTTATTGGTTAAAAATAATGAATATATCTCCTACAAATAGGGAGTATAGATATTTAAAGTTATAAGATGTTAAGAATACACGAATTCATCAATGGATTTAATGTATTTGAACTAGGTGTGGGTTATGGTTAATCTATTACTCATTGTAAATCCTACATAGTGTGAATGGGTATTTAAAAGAAAACTCATAATGAATGGAAAGGTAAATACCTAAAAAAACAACTCTTTGATAAAGGTTTTAAATTTCATCAATGTATATACTATAACAAATCGATTTCTGTAGTTACTATATTTAAATCAATCAGAATGTTCCTAGCTATAATAGTTTACCATGAATATGAAAGTTTCAATATGCATTTCAAAACTTCTTTTCGTAATGAGAATACTTGATAATATTTCTATATAACCCAACCAAAAGCGTTTATGACTTCCAAAATTACCCAAAAAATCGAGTTGAAGATATCCTTTTATGGATTGATGCAGGCATCTTGGTCAGGGAATATTTGGTTTGATAGACCAATAAAGTAATTTATTTCATTAAGATAACATCTAATCCTTCTGTTTACTGGTTTTTTAGTGGGAGTATGGTCATTATCCTAGTATTATATTTCAATGACCTATTACTTATTGGAAACTACATACCAATCCTATAGTCATTTAAGGATTGGATAAACAACTGTGTCTCCATGAAGGACTTAGGTGAAGAAAAATATATTTTAGGGATCAATGAATTTTTATAGATCCAAGATGATTTTTGTACTATGTAAGGTTAAATAAATTGACCAAATAATAACGATATTTATTTTTGGACCGATCTAATATAGGATTAGATCTAGTGTCCCATGTTATACATCATTCTAGGATAATGATTCCTCATACATGAGTGGAGAAATAGAGAATGAGTAAGATATCATACACATCTAATGTAGTATTAATCATGTATTTCATGTTATGTACTATGAGTTTTGTTAAATATTCATTTATCATGGTAGGAAGATGTCATGATTTTCTATGTGATAATACTTTGTCTTATGTAAAGGATATCCAAAAATATCTTATAAGAAATAATGATATATTACTAATGTATGGAGTAGAAAAGAGGCTAGTCATCATTGGTTACAATGATTCTATATTTTATTTAGATCAAATTTATTTAAATTGATAATAAAGATATGTATTCAGTCTCATTACTGAATCTGTGATTAAGAAGAGTTCAATGTAGACATCTTTTCATCGATTATACAGTCAAGTCTGAGTATATAGTGGTATTTAATGCAAACAAATAATCTATTTGTTATGAATTTTTTTAAAATATCTTTATTTGGTACATAATATTACAGACAATATCACATTATATTGATATAAAACTAAGGTCATGGCTCTCTAAAATAGATAAGGTCACACCAATGGACAAAGAATATACTCTAAAAGTATCACCACTAAAAAGATTTTTCTTATAAGGGTGATGTGGTTCTATATAGATTTTCCAAGGAGAAAAACATCGAAAAACCATTGACTAAAAATTTATCTTAGTATATGCATGAGTATATTGTGAGAACCAGAGGAATTAATATTGTTAGTTGTTGGATGTAGTGTAAGTGAGATTCTATTAAATTTGGTTCCCTGATACCAACTTTTTCATACATTATCATTAACTATATTAATTTTTTTAAATTATTAAGCATGTTATAACATAATTATTGATCTCATACATGGCATAGTATGAGATAATTTCTTAAGAGTAACTATTGAATTGAATGATCAATAAAAATCCCTACAATAATGAAAACCTGGAAGGGCCATGAATGTATTCTTAAATATATATTCAATAACCAGATGATATCATTTGATTGGATGAAAATGATATAGGACATTAAGGGAGGAGACTCATATGAATTTCATTCACCATATCATGGGTCACACCTTTGGTAATTTTTATTATGAGATATTATTAGAACATTGCATGCCAGTAAGAAATACATATTTATATATTTCTTTGGAAGTTCATATCAATGGACGGGATTATTGATCATTTGATTTTCAATTATTATTATTGGATATTATTAGTCTTGAACATTCCTATATTGATGAAAAATATAATGTAATATGTTCACGGTGAAGTAGGATAATTTAGGTGCATCACTAGTATTATTTCACTAATTAAAAATCTGATAAAGTATTTTTCCTTTTTTTCATTAAATGAATAATATATATTAGGGACATTAATGAAAATGAAATTGCTGAATAAATAAAAGTCCATGATGTTTAATGAGAACATTTATTTTTTTAAATTCAATGAAAGATACATAGATCACAAAGGTTTATGACACTATCATGGAACCTTCTTGACTAAATATATGATGATAAATATATTATAATACATAGTATGGGTGTCCATAACCTCAATGAAATAATATTGTTATTAATTATCTAAATTTTTTAATAAATATTATTATATTTCATTTTTTAATAAATATCCATGACTATTTTGATCACATATATTCGTGAACTAGTTATTTGAAATAATATTTTGTGAAGATAATAATTAACAAATATTTGCTTATTATTTAGTTAATATGTTATTTATTAATTAATTTATTGTGTAATAATGTGGTGACATTTTATTATTATAAAATAATATCTATTCAAGGTTCAATAAATATTTTTGAGGAATTGAATATTTAGTTTCATGTTCTAGAGATAAATAATATA
This sequence comes from Viscum album, assembly GCA_963277665.1. NCBI lineage: Eukaryota > Viridiplantae > Streptophyta > Magnoliopsida > Santalales > Viscaceae > Viscum > Viscum album. The sequence goes on along the minus strand of OY728157.1, from coordinate 109,606,803 downwards.
TATGAAATATTGTTTGAGTAAGATTACTAAAAATTATTCTAGAAATAATATTTAACTAATTCATATCTTTTTTTCATGTTAAGAAATAATAATACTGTTATTATTATTATTATCAACATGGGTTTTGTTGGTAATTAAATAAATATTATGGGTGTATGTGAAATTATTATTTTTATAATCCTAACACTATTTAAACCTAGTAATATTATGTCTGACCAAAAGCCTAGTCATTTTAAATTTTGAACAGCAGTAAGGGGAATTTTCTCAAGCCCTAGAGAGCCCCTCTCTAAGATGTTTCTCAATAATTGAGAGCAATTTTCCTCCACTACCCTTATTAATTCTATAGACAACAAGTAGAACGCTTCTTGGAAGTGATTCTCGTGGAAATCAAAGAAGAACAACCCATGTTTAAGGATCTTCCACACTAATAATCAGATATTCCTATAGTGATGACCATAGGTTTCTAGTACACATGTGTATCACTAATGGTTTAAATATACACATTATTCATGAAACTCAATAATGGTATGATACAGAGACATTGTTGTATTCATCAAAGAACGAAGCATTTATCAAAAATAAATTTCATAACATCATAAATTAATTATAATCATTATGTAAGAATCTTGTATTTGGCTCTAGTGTTCTCATAACAATTAATCATTAATTCCATTATGTTGGTCATCACATTCCTAATTAATGTACATATTATATTAATCATCTATTATGATCAAATGATGAGTGGTTCATACACTACCAGCACTTACTCTATTTATGAGACCTTAAAAACCATCTCACGTTTACCCTAATGGATTCTTTCATCTCAAAAAATTCTCATGACAAGCAAAAAAAATATTTAAAGATCAAATGTAATCTTAATAATATCTAATAGATTATTGGACTTTGATGACAGGTCACCCCTTGAAAACGATATCTCAATCCCCAAAAAACATCATGTTGTTCCAATAAACTGTAAGGTAGGATCTTCTCACCTTACCAAACCAAGGGGAACAAATTTTTAGTTGATTAGAGACACAGTTGTAGATAATACATTATTGAATTTTATCTATTTATTCAATTTTTAAGATCACGTGTTATGAGAAAATGATGGAAGATTATTCATATATTGACTATCAATCCAAATCGGGAATTTAGATAAAGGATTTAAACATGGAATAAGATTATGTATATAGGAGATGATGCTAACTCCTGTTGGCCCCAACTCAAGTATTCCAAATCAAATAAGATCCCAAAATAATGTTAAATGGAGAGAAGATAGATCACTTGAGCCATTCCATTCACCACTCTGTTCTGTGTACCATATTTATTCATACCATAGGTCCATTATCTCAACTATAATCATGAAAGGTGAATGAAAAACATCAACCATCCATAAGTATGACACATTCTGTATATATTTATATTCACCATAATAGTATATGGATTTCTATTATCACACTCGATTTTATCCAATGTAAATAATAATTCTATCATTACTCTCTCAAAATATTTCCTCTAAATTAATCCATTAATATACATCATTCACCCATATTTCAACTACTAATTATTTTGAATCGCCATTCAGAACTCTTTATCCCTAGAGAGTGAGGAGGTAGGTGTGATCCTAGGAGGGTAAGAGGGACAAGAATCATTTTATTTGTCTCTTATAACTATCATGTTCTATATTCCTTTTAATATGAATTTTGGATCATTATGTGAGAATTAGGGGGTTGATAACATTTATTATATTTTATATATTATTGATCCTACATATGAATGTATTCATGAAATTGAACACCTTGTTTTTAAAGGTCAAAAAATGATTAATTGATGTCTAGGTGACGTTAATGAATTTCATGTTGAAAACAAATCCTAAATCTAATAATGATCATTATATCGTGATTGATAATATTTCTTGGGGTATAATGGAAACACCATCACAGAACCAAAACTAAAATCATTGGTGCAAAACGATATGAGTAACCTCAAGAGGACTCGTATCCTGAGTATTAAGTAGTTGGAAATCTTGGGAGGGAATTCACTATAACTAGTGACGTCAATTATGTATTTTTTTGACTTAATCTACTTGAAATACATCATCAGAGTTATCGCTAGCCCATGTCCCAACAAACAAAACATATTAAATGAAGACTCAATGGAATTCTACTATCTTCTTCCATTAAAAATTCAATATATAAGAAAAGACATACATTTAATTAAATGATAATAACCATAAAGTTTAATTATTTTATGTTCTATAAACACACAACATGCCCAAATTTATTTGAGTTTTCAACCATCATTCATAAGTAGATTAGTGACTAATCTTTCTACCTATGTGTTCAACCGACTAACCTCATAATAAAAATTATATTTAGAAAAAAAATTAACTCAATTAGAAATAGATTCCATTGTTATGGATAGTTTTGGTTGTCTCAATAATAAAAATCATAATGATTCATATTTTTGCAGATTTATTTTTAGAATCTTACTAGGAAAATTATGAGAAAAGGCACAGAGACAGCATGTGATTCCATAACCCAGTGTGCCAAGAATGGTTTGACAGAAAATTATGTTTTTTAATATCATGATTGAGTGGTTTTCCTAAAGAAGTTTAATAACTCTTAAACTGGTGAACAAATCTTAGATCTGAGTCCATCATTTCATTTAGGATGGTGGGTTTACCCTAACCGAGATATAACATTAGTCGGTGTGGGTCTCTAGTGATAAATCTTAAAAATTGAATGTCCCTAAATTAATTAGTCAAACAAAATTACTTTATTTTACAATTATTTATAACTCAGGAATGGTAACTCATATTTAAATCCAAGAGTACCATTGAAGATGTGAGGGTGTCCTTTCCTTAGGTGGGGCCCAACCTCAACCAATATAGGTCGAGGATTAAAGATAGTTTTTTCAGGAATTTTATGAAAAATAAAATAAACATAAATTTTTTTATTTTATACAAAAATGTTTCTCTACAATGCAACATCCAGCCAGATGTTTCCATTCGTAAATGAAACAACATAATGACGCAACCACTTAGTATAACATAAAATCAGAAATGGGTTTCCTCCATTTATAAGATTAGTATAGAGATGAGATCAACGGTGGATCATGGAGTTTTCTCTAAAGCAAGGAATTGATTCTATTGGAAAACGATGAATGACGATGAATAGAGAGTCACCAATGATGATGAACATCCCCTAACTTTTCGAAGGATTTCACCAATAATGTTGTATTGCGGACCCTGTATTAATGAACATTGGCAGTGCAACTCGGTTATTCACTAGTGATCGATCCTATCCTTATGGTAGGGGTTGTTATTTAAACCTTGTATTTCCCCATTTTTTAATTTAAATGATGATAATGGATCAACCCATGAATAGGTTGACCCGCAGTTCAATCATTCTCATCGGAGCGTTCAACTTGCATGTTTTAATTTGGGGGATATTTCTCTACATATGTTCATTTTCATGATCCTTATAATGAGAGTGGAATAAGGTCGTAATGAACTATAGTCGAGCCTCGTTCATCCGTTTATTTGTTCATGTATCTACCCCCAATCATGTTCTTCCTGATCTTCACAGAATAATGATTATTTGATTATTACGCATAAGTTTCTTGGAACAATGATTCCAATTTAGAGATCCAGCCTTGTGAGGAACTAGAAGAGGTGTGGTAGTGATAGTGACTGATGGATCGAAGCAACATTGGAGATACATCCATTCAAGTGTTTTCCAGAAAAGTGGTTCATAACATGGATTCGAATCCAAATTAGTGTACATAGAGACATGAGGATTCTGAAACGTCTTATGGATCAGATATCAGAGCACTGTAGAGAATTCGGTGGCCTGTAGAAGGGGACACTGGGGCACCGGCACTGGCGGTGGCATGCAGTGGCAGCATGGCTATAGGAGGCAGTGGGGGGCCACAATTATGGTTGGTCATGATGGAGCAGGTTAGCGAAACGATGAGGGTCATGTTTGACTGGTGGCATATAGTCAGTGGACCGAGTTGGCTAGGCTGCTCCTGCAAAAGGGTAGTCCTAGTAGTCCGGGATGGTGCATTAGGCTGGGATGAGTAGGTTCAGTGGGACCTAGTTGGGGCCAACCGACCCGATTCAAGTCTGTGGACCTCGAGCCGGGTCCAGTCGGGTCAGACCTAACCCATACCCAACCATCCCGATTTCTCTAAAAGACTCATTACTTTTAAACCATACATTGAATTGGTGATCCATTTGTGGTGTTGGGACCCTCATGACAATGAAGTTCTTTTTTATATACTCTATGTTGGTTTCGTGAAAGTTGAGATATGATCAATGTATTATGTATTTGATTCCCTCATAATCATGTGTGCTACAAGTGGTAATTTTATTGTTAGCTATGATGGGATGATTGTGATGGTCTGTTCTAGGTGACCCAGTTGGCCTAAGTGATGAGTGGGTCAAGGTGACCTAGCAGGACTAAGTGTCGAGGGTGTATAGGTGACCCAACACCCCTTATTGATGAGGTGTTCTAGGTTACCCTGCAGGCCTATGTTATGAGCTAGTATAGGTGACCCAATGATCCTAGGTGACTCGTCGAGGATGAGTTCCTCATTAGAAAATGGTTTTTAGTGTTTAAGATTGATAGTATTTATTTAATACTTTATATTAGACACGTGTGAGATAACTCTACTGACTCTCTTGACTATACTTCCTATAAGGTACATTTCACATACCTCTTTGGTAGTCTTCTTTGTGTATTTCTCTATGGTATTCCATTTTTTTGGGGTACCTACTGAGTAATTTTTTTACTCACCCCTGCTCGGGATTTACCCGTACGTGTAATGTATTGTGCATATGATCGACGCTTTGATGGAGTCCTTGGTGGATCAGAGTCAGGGGTACATAGAGTGACCAGATATATAAGACATGCTTCTATAGCATCAAAAAACTATTTTCTTACCTACCCTTAATTTATGGATTTCTGTAGAGGAGTTTTAGAGACTTTTACATTCACTTTTCTATTTCAGTTGGTCTTGTATTCTTTCCCCATTTTCCTTCAATTTTTTGTTGTAGTATCTTATGTATTTACTTAGGGTTATCACCATCCAGAATTTATGTCTTGGAGTTGTGTGCTTCTGTACAAGTACTTGTGAAAATGCCTCCCATTTGTCTGGGATATGCCTACTCGCACTAGTCGCCAGCCCCTAGCCTATGGGAGGAAATCTTGGGGGTAGTCATGACATGATCTCTTGAGGATGGGTCAGGAAAATATCAATTATTAAATAAAAACAAGAAAAAATCCCAAAAATATCAAAACATGAATATATTACATTTTTATACAAACTTATAATGTTGAATAACTAATGATGAAAATCTTATCATCATGTGAATTTTGAGTACTCTTAATGAACACTTTTCTTCTTATTAGATCCATTGGTTCTTCAAATTAAAATACACATCTAGAGAGACATATTTGGGCCATTTAAAATCATTTAAAGACTATAAAACCAACATATTTTGTGGATAAAATTTATGGAATGTATTACATCAACAATCCTAAAAATAATTATTACCATGTTAAAAAAATTATAAAACTACCCTTCGTAAGGGGGGGATCTACTAAGAATTAAGATGTCATAGAGGGAAATGACTTATCGGATATAACATTTCCATGTGGAACTTCCACAAAACATTCAGGTATTAAAATGGGGACATTCCTTATATTTTGCCAAATAATTTATCAAAATAGTGGACACATTTATGATCAATATATTGATTGAATATGAGCTAAATTTGATATGATTACCAAATTTCTTGAACTTTGAAAAAAGATGTTTCAACTCATTCAAGAAGATGTCACATAAGAATCATGTTTATATATTCACAATAAATGTCTATTAAAATATTTTCTAATGACACTACTACAAAACTGTTGTTTAGCGGCGGTTGTATAGCGGTGGTTCTAAGAACCGCCGCTAAACCTTTTGAAAAAAAGTTTTTTCAGCGGTTTATAATAAACCGCTGCGAAACATTGGTTTTTTAAACACCCGACCCTTCCCCCCACCTCGACCCTCCTTCCCCTGCTTCCCCCGGCCCCCGGCTTCCCTGGTGACCCCGGCCCCCCGCTTCCCCCGGCGACCCCGGGACCCCGACTCCGGTGACCCTGGCGACCCCGGCGACAACCATGCAACCCCGCGACCCTCGGCCCCCCTAGACCACGGAAGCTACACCGTCTTCCCCTCTATGTAGTGTTTTGTATCTCCTTTTTTAGGTTATTTGGTTTTCCAGTAGGTAGGTTTTTAGTATATATTTTGGTATAATCTCCACAATAGTTTACAACCTCCTGGTCTCATGATTTTAAACTGTATGACATTTTTCCTAATTGCATTCAATTAAACATCATAAAAATCATCCCTCATCACATGAGTACTTTTTTTGCTAAAATAAAAAGCAAGACAATTTTTCCTTTCTATGTGACCCATTACCAATATGAGATCTTCATCTATGTAATGGTATAATGTAGATTATTCCAAACTATATACTAATTGAATATTTGAATATTTTATTTCTATGAAAAAATGTATCTTATCTATTTTGTATTAGATATTGATCATCACCTTTTTATAATCCCATACAAGGATGAGATATTAAAATCCAAACCCCACTAAATGAGATCTTGATCAATATAGAAGTCTTTTCCACATGGTTGACAAGTATATTAGAGAATTAATGCACATATTCCTCACATGTGATATAAATATATGCAATTAATCATATATAAGTATAACTACAATTTGGATTGACTCCCATCACATTAGGATATGTAGTGATATCTAGGTACCCTACCATAAAACCAACTACCATATTCTTTGTCAAAATATTATAATTACTATCACCGACATATGTGGTGAATATTTGTAGTAGATTTTTAAATGGGTTATCTTATATATAGACCCATGATAAGAATAAAATTTCCCTTTCCTTTTATATGATTCATATTTTTGATAGAGAGATTTTCATTTCATGAACTATGTGTGGATTTGTTCTCCTTAAAATGAAATACATGGTGACAATGAAATATATTTTCATAGGCATGACAAAAAATACATAGTAAATGTACTACAAACATAAACATTGTGAATTTACCCATGGGAAAAAAATATACTTCAATTGGGATCCCAACTGAAGTTGGATATGTCCTCCCCATTTATGTACTAGTTGTTCTACCTTCCATGTCTGCGTTAAGTGACGTTGAACCTCATAAACATTTTTTCAAATCTGTATGACCTTAAATTTTAACCCTTTTTCCTAATTAAAATTACATAAACTAAAAGTCAAAATAGTCACAACTATTTGTTAGGTATAAACCCTCTTAAAGAAATCATTAGAGGTGTAATGTTTCACTCCCACTAATCTATTCCATTTTATGGATTAGGAAAAATATATCTTATAAGAATACTATCATAAAAATCTCATGGTGTTCACTATGTGATCCTTGAAAATTTATTCCTATTCCCCATTAAAGTTTAATCTTGGAAAACGTTATATTGAATATCCCATCCCATTTTCAACTAGACTTAATTAATTTTAATAGTACATTCTCCTCAATTAAAATACTATCTCTTCAAATCGAATATATCACTACATTATGTGATTTAATACATGGGAGTATCATGTTGCATTACATCACACAAGAAAAAATTTCAGTACATGGTGGAATAAAATATAATGTTTTAAAATTATTTTTGAATATTTTTTCCTCTATGAAGCTAGTTCATAACTCTGATGTGTGATTCAACACTGATAAATTTCCCAAGTTGATATACTACTCTTAGGATCCCTTAAAGTTGATTTAATCAATAATTTTTTCTATATTCATATAAAAATTGGTTGTGGATGTTGATTTATTTAGAGCTAACCTATTAGGATTTGATACTGAATATCACACCTTTCATCGAAGCCTATAAAGTTATCCATATGGGATATTTCAGTCATGGAAGATAATTCCACCTAAACCACATAATCAATCAATGGACTGATTGAGAAAATATCCAACCTACTACCATTAGATTCTATTTAATGAGAATGCTATTAGTATTCCACTATTTTTAATGGTTATTCTTCACTAGTTGGTCTCTATTTCTTATTGAATCAGGCATTCAAAATATATGTTTTAAACCTTCCAAAATCATTTTATTCAATGTGATTGTTGTACCCTAAAGTTTAAACATTTGAGAATCATTTTAACAGTTAAATAAATTATGAAATTATATTCTTCTGCACCTTCCAATTTGGGTATGAATCACTTTTGGATACCCCAACTACATAACATTAGATTCTCCTTTTGTAATGTATTTTCAAAACCATGGTCCTCTTCATAGGATATTAAACTTTGTGACAAAATGGTCTAAACATCATGACCATAAAATTAATGTCCCCCTCCACGTTATTATATGATACAAATAATCCTTAATTCACATCAGGTTGTTTTTTGGAATATCTATGAAGACTAACTAATCATTGGTTCTATGTTTTTATATATATAAATGTTAGTAGCTACAGGTCTGAGAACCATGACCATAAAATATCTGAGTCATGCCCTAAGGATATTTTCAGATGTGTGTCAAGATCTACATCCATATAATATTTTTATTCCTCTCTAATATCGCTATATATATCACATAATTTTTTTCAAGGATACATTCCCTTAAACTCTATACATAGATTGGTTTATGAACAATGAAATTAAACATGGTATTAATATCCATGAGATTGTTTATATGATCATTGGGATCACAATTCAAGTAATTCTCTCATTTCAATTGTTTTATAATATTCCACACCCACCTATTATATCCATGAAATTTGATATTAAAAGTCAATAATATTTTTTCAATACATTTAATCCTAAAATAGAATAAAAATATTTTTATTTTATTACATTAAAATATGTGCACAACACCTCATGGTTTTCTGCAATAATGAAATTAGGCACCAAACTCACATCATTTTATTCAACAAATTTCAAAATTCCAACCACCTCACATTTGATTAAAAATGAACTTCCATAATAATATAAAAATTGGACTAACATTCAATAATTTAAAATACTAATTGAATGATACATAGCACTAACTATGTTAGAAAAATACAATAAGAACCTAGGGAAATATTTGAGTCCCCCTACTATGAATGCACATTGAAAAACATATGAAAAGTATGATAATTCAATAAAAATTGTAAATCCATAGAAAGTTTCAAGTTAAACCCATAAAAAGTGTATCTTTCTAAAAATTCGTTTTTATTCCCACTAGAACCCACATTTAATGTCTCATGAAAAATTTACTATGAAAATAAATAATAAAAATCACATCGGGACAACCATTAAACCATAGAAAAAATAGAGATATAGTCACTAGGACACTTAAACATGGATAATGTTATATCACAAATTTTATACTCATGAACAACCTAAGGGTACTGTTTCCTCATTGCATGGGAAAAAATTTCTTGATTTATAGTAAATTCTACATGACCTCAATTTGGTTATTGTATAATAACTTTATTAGCTATAAATATGTACATGAGAGCCTGATAAATAAAATATCTCAATATAAACATGTTCCCATACCCATGAATCCATGGTATGTTAATGATATCCCCTATCATACATAGGATATATTTCTACATGATATATTTCAACAGAGGCTTATTCATCAATGTAATTATATTTAAAATTCAGTCCTTAATGATTGAGAATGATCTATATAGTATTTCCTTTATCAGAAATACAAAGATCATGATTCATACTCTTATAGAATACATAGTTAAATCTAGATATCCTATCTTGTATCAACCTATAAATCTAATTTAAGTATTTAATTTATATAGTTCATTTAGATGTTATTGTTGTCCACTTTAATTTTTAAAAAGAATTATTTAGTTGTTATTCCGACCTAGAATACGTGTTGATTTGTTGATGATAATTCATTTTCAATCTCGAACACCATCATAGGATTCCTGAATCACTTTGTGTGTGAGAATTTTTTAGAACTGGATTTATAGTTTCAATAGAGTCTTATGGGAGTCAGTGGTACCTTATTAACTACATGAATGTATGAATTGGAATCTCATCATGATTGATTTTTTAATGGTTCTTTTCTAAGGGAATGAATGTAGAGAAATAGACTGAGCTCATGAGACTTTTTATTGGTGACCGATCAGTATGGGAGTACGTCAATAACCTTTCAAGGTTTGTTATATATTCTCTAAAGAAAGGCATCATCAATTATGAGAAAGATCATTTCTTTGGTGATGGTGTTCACACAGACCTTGGTACATCTCTACTTTCTTTGGGCATAACATCCATTTTGGAGGTTTTCACTAGGGACATGTGAATGGAAGCTAAATATTCTTGTAAATCGATGGTTGTTCATTCTTTGTTTTATCAGGTATGCAACAAATTAATAGTGGGAACTAAGAGATTCCAATGTGCAATGAGTAGAGGCAGGATGAACCATAACATGTTGAAAAGGCCCATTCTTATAGAAAGAGTTCATCCATTTTGTGCTTCCAGTTTAGGGACTTTGAGGAATTTTGAGACGCATTTCTTGATATATCCTTGAATTTTTCACTATTATGGAAATTTTGTTCATCATTATTTGTTTTTGATGATGGGGTTATAGAAGATGTGTCATGTTTGATTCTTTGTTTTTTGTGTTGGCACATTGTGATATACATGGATAAAAGCTGGATCACATTACCAAGGAACACACCTTAGTATGTTAAGGGTTTGAATGAGTTTTTTAGATTTTTCAATTTATAATCGATCCGTTGAAGGGAGAATAAAATGTCCATGTCCTAAATGTAAATTTAGAACATGGTTGAAGAGGGATGAGGTTTATGAACATTTAATACTGAAGCAATTCCCTGCTCAATATTTGTGTTCGATTTGGCATGGAGAATCGAACGTTACATAAAGTTTGATCACTGATGTTAATCCGCATAATGAGGTCCCAAGTTCGTCGACAATGGAAAATGAAATTCAAAACCTAATAAATGATGCATTCAGCACTACAAGACACCACTATCAGCATCAAAACATATCAGAACAACCCGAAGAGGGTGCTACAAATTGCAACATGACAAGTGATGTTTTTGAGACTTTAACACAGGTAGATCAAGGTTGTCAAATATCATTGGATCCTTCTCTTGATTCTTTGGAGCCAAATGTAAGTGAAAACTTCACTGGGGAAAATGTGTTTCATGATTTAGTTAATAACGGAAATCAGGAGTTGTATAGTGGGTGTTTGAAATATTCAAAGCATTCATTTTTGCTGAAGTTGTACCATATCAAGTGTCTATGTAGAATTACAAATAAGGTGATGTCCATGATATTGGAATTGATTAGTGATGTATTTACTGAAGCAAGAATCTCAGAATATTTTTATGATATGAAAAAATTTGTTGACAAGATTGGTCTGAATTATACAAAAATACATGTGTGTCCCCATGATTGTATGCATTATTGGGGAGAGGATTCAAGTAGACATCATTTCAAGAAATGTTCTTCTTCTAGATGGCAGGAAAGGGGTGATGTTGGAAGTCTGAATGAACATAATTTCATGGAGAAGAAGAAAAGGAGCACACCTGCAAAGGTTTTTCCTTACTTTCCTTTGAAGCCTCGATTGCAAAGATTATTTATGTCATCGAAAACCACCAAACACATGAAGTGGCATTCTATAGATAATAACAATGATGGGTTAATGAGACATCCATGAGATTCCCAATCATGGAATATATTTGATTAATTACAACTCTATTTCTCAGCTGATCCTAGGAATGTTCAATTGGGATTGGCTGCTGATGGATTCAAGCCATTTGAGACTTTTAGTACCAATTATAGCATTTGGCTAGTTGTTTTGATCCCTTATAATCTACCTCTGTGGATGTGTATGCAACAAACATCTTTTATTCTTTCAATGATTATTTATGGAAAACAAATGCTAGGAAATGATATTGATGTATACTTGTAGCCTTTAATTGAAGAATTGTAGGAGTTATGGTGCAACAGTGTTGAGGCATTTGATGCTTCTTCTAAAACAATGTTCAAAATTCATGCTGCTTTAATGTGGACCATTAGTGACTTCCCTGGGCATGGGAATTTATCTAGTTGGAACACTTACACGGGTTTGGCTTTTCCAGTTTGTAACTTTGATTCTGAGCCCAAACGGCTACCTCAAAGTAGAAAATTGTGCTTCTTTTGTCATCGAAGATTTCTCGATGCATCTCATAGATTTATGATGAAAAGATCAAAATTTAATAGTTACATTGATCGTAGACCACCTCCAAAGTTGTTAAATGGTTTTGAAATATTGGCACCGCATGAAAATGTTGAAACAGAATTTGGGAAGGTTCATCATTTTAATGATAGCGGAAAACAGGTCTGAAGTGCATCGTCATGTGAAACCGGAACGCAAAAATGGAAGAAAAAAATTATATTCTTCAAACATCCGTATTGGGAATTTAATTTGTTGCGGCATAATCTTGATGTGATGCATATTGAGAAGAATTTATGTGACAATTTTATTTTCACATTGCTTAATGAGTGTGGAAAGTTGAAGGATCATCTCAATGCTCGCAAAGACTTACAAGCAATGAACATAAAATGCGATCTCTGGCCAGATGAGAACAGAAAGTATCCTCTGACAATTTTTTCAACGAAAAATAGGGATAAAGATACATTCCTTTGAATTTTAAAGAATTTTAAGGTATCTGATGGGTATTCAAGTAACATCTCGAGGTGTGTTGACTTGAAGAATTGTATGTTACATGGATTGAAAAACCACGATTCACATATTTTGTTACAACAGTTACTACCATTGGCATTGCATACATTATAACCTGATAAAATTACTATTGTTGTACTCCAGTTCTGCACATTTTTCAGATAACTATGTGAGAAATCCCTACATCCATTTCAGCTTGACAACCTCCAGGAGAGGTTTTTATTGACCCTTTGCACAATGGAGATGATCTTTCCTCCGTCCTTTTTTAATATAATGATGGTTTTAACTATGCATTTGGCTGATGAAGCTAAATTAGGAGGCCCGTTCATTATTGATGGATGTATCCAATTGAGAGTTACTTTATTTATATGTTTTCTAGTTAAGTAAACAATTTTTGGTACTTAATTAAATGCATAATTATGTTTATATTATTTTACAGATATCTTGGCCATTTAAAATAATACGTGAGAAATAAATCTAAACCAGAAGGCTCAATTGTTGAAGGCTATGTGGATGAGGAGTGTCTTACCTTTTGTTTTCGATGCTTGGATGATATTGAGACAAGATTTAATCGAGTTGGATGTGTTGAAAACACATCGACTCAATCTCAAATACATCAGAAATCCAAAATATTTCCTGATATTGGACGATCAGTTGGGAGGACCTCAAATGTGACACTAACTTAATTGGAATTATTACAGGAACCTAGATATGTGCTGCTGAATAGTGAAATTACAGATCTATTTATTGAAGAGTTGAGGATACAAACAAAGAGACGAATGAAAGGTCGAACATAAAATGAGAAATATATAACGAAAGTTGTTAAAAAAGAGCTTGTAGAATGGTTTGCATGACGTGTAAGTTCACAAATATTGCAATAAATACGAATATTGGTTTGACACATACATTTTTTAAATCGAATAAAGTATATTTCTTTTTTCATATCATGAATACTGATACTCGAGCAGAGGTATCAAATTATTTGATGTTTCCTGCTAGAGGTCCTCTAAAATAAGTTTGAAAGTTCGATGCTTATAATGTGAATGGCTTTAGATTTCGTACAGTCGGTCAAGAAGTGGGTTTGAGAACACAGAATAGTGGTATATTTACATTTTCTGAAGTGGAATACTATGGAAAGCTGCATGATATTATTGAATTAAACTACCAAGGACATTTTTCGGTTGTTTCATTCAAATGAAAATGGGTCGATATTATTAGAGATGTTAAAACAGATTCCTTGCAATTTACTTCTGTGAAGTTCTCTCACGTGATGGATGTTGGTGATCATGAACTTCATGATCCATATATCTTAGCATCGAAAGAAAAAATGGTATATTATGTGAATGATGTTGCCGATGAAGGGTGGAGTGTAGTTTCTCATGTAATACAAAGAGATTTGTATGATATGGGCGATGAAGTGGAAAATTTGACCTCTGAAATTGAATTTAATCAGCAATAGGATGCAGAATAATTTCTCCATCATGATATTGAAAATATTAGTCTAGTAAGGATGAATGAAGTGGATTATGCAATGGAGCAAGAAACCAACATGATTGAAGGGGAAAATTATTGTATGTACAATTATTTATTTATTCAGCAACCACGTGTTTCATTTATGCAGTCATTAATTATCATTGTTATATATATTTTTTCTGTTAGTACTCCATCTGTTATCATTTTTAATTTTTTTTCTGCATAATTTTTTTGAAATATATATTCTGAACTTAATTTTATTTGATTAAATGATAAGATTTCTAAGGAAGAAGTGTTATATTATTTCATCTAGTTCTGCGACAGATGACTATCCATCTGGCTCTATCCCCATGAAATCTGATGCACCATCTATCGACACCCCTGCACCATCTCCCCCTGCACCATCTCTCACACCATCAGTGGATGTCCCAGTAGAGGCTGAGTTGTCAGATCCCCCTTCAGAGCCTCAGTAGTGGGACAGTGACGCGCCCTTTCCAGTTCATCCCGGACATACGAGAGTGTCACTATCATAGGTACAAATTTTAATTAAATAAATTTATTGCATTTTGTTTATACTAATTCTTTTCTCATTGAAGATGACAAAAATGCAACCGTGGAGAAAAAAATAAAAAGATCAGATGTTTGGAATCTGAATGGCGAGAAGATGGTTGTGCCATTTGATTCTTACGGGGTCGCTACGGATGATGTCGCGGGGTTTCTTGGCCAGATTCTAGGCCAGCTGGCAGCAGAGCCCATTTCCCTTCCCATTTCATATGAAGATTGGAGACATATGCCTCAAAGCTAGAAAAATGAAGTTTTTGGTTCTCAAATCAAGGTAAATTTATTACATTATGGTTTAATAAAATGTCATGTTACTAATATGTTCAAAAGGAATTTCTGTATACAGATGTTCTTCCACATTACCGTTGCTGATGTGATAGCATGGAAGTGGACGTTGAAAAATCTAGGTAAGAAGTGTAATGATTTTAAATGGAGATTGTGGTGTGATGTCAACGATGCTTCGTTGACCATGCTACAAATGTATGAGAAGCTACCCAGTGGGGTACCGAAAGAGCAGTGGGAAGTGTTTGTTGACAGGCATCGGGATCAGAAGTGGATGGTATTGAAATATATATATTAATATATTATCATCATTTTACAATTATACATGTATATGAAAAGGACATGACATTCAATACATCAGTATTAAATTCCATTTTATTTATTTCAGGATCTTTCAAGGAAGAATGCGTCAAACCGAGCGAAGAAAGTCACCCCGCACACTGTGGGCTCAAAAAGTTTTTCTAGAAATAGAAGTACATTGGTAGTCTTTTAATTAGTTTAAATATTGATCAGAAAATATTATCCGTTTAATAAATTGAATTGTTGATTTATCTTTGATTAATGCAGTCACAGAGTGTAGGCCATAAAGCATCTAGGATTGAACTGTGGTTGATGTTCATAAGAAATCAGATTGATGTTTTGTTAATGAGCCTGCTAAAGAATTTGGGGTATGAACTCAATTTTTTATCATAATAACTTCTTATCAATTTTTTTTGTGTTAATATATATTGATATTTGATTTATAGGTCAAAATTAAAGAACTATGGGATGCCAATCCTGCGCATTCCTACTCTGTCTCCATGGATGACCCGGTTGCTAAAGTCCTTGGGAAGGAGCATCCTAGGAGAGTTTGTGGGATGGGTTTGAGACCCATGCCATCTGAGGTTTTTAGAAGGCCACCGAGGATAGCTGCTTCATCTACTCCTGAAATTTGTCAGCCCGGAGATTCTAAGAAAGTTATTGTTTCTTTACGAAACATTGTTCACCAGCAGGGGGATCAGATATCTACATTGCAGAAATAGTTAACTGAACTACGTCAGCATATGAGAAGATATGCCCCTGGTGGGAGTACATCGATTGGTGGTATGAAAATAAATCACAGAAAATCAAAATCATTTAGTTTGATAACTTTCATTTGTTTTATGTTTTAATATATATATATATATATAACCGTATTTAATTTTCAATATAATGTTCATACAGGTGACAACACAAATTGGAAATGAAGGTGGAGAGGGTGATGATGCATCATCGGACTCTGAGTAGTTGTACTATTGATGTGTTGAACAAAAATGGAAACAATTGGTTTGTATATGTAACATTTGTTGCACAAAGTTTCCACCACACATTTTCATGTCCTAAAATTTCCTTGATTTCTCATGTTTCATTTTATGCATTTTATTGATTTCTGATTTTTCATTTTATGTCTTCATTTATCGAGTGTGGTATACATCATTCAATTTAGGTCTGTGTTTGATTTGGTAGTCGATATTTTGGATGACTAGGAGTTAAACCCATTGTTGATGTGTTGAACAAATTAGGTCATTTCATATTGATCAAGGGGATAGTGTTGTGGACACTTTTGTGAGGCCCATTTTTGAAAATGTCTAATTTAAGCGTCAAAACTATCTAAACATGCTCTAGCTCTTCTAAAATGTCATGAGAATGTTCTAAATCAAGGGTGGTTCACTAACATATAGGTGTGACTGAGGGGTGTTAAATTAGCATAAGTCCATGAATATAGGCAAGAATACTTTATAAATTAATATATAATCTCGAAGATGGATGTCGACTTGACGCACAATTGGTATGTCTTATAAAACATGAATTTTAAGAAAATAACATCTACCAAATACTTAAATATTAGGATGGTTACAATGGACCATTTCCAACCATAACTGATTTGATCACTGAACTCTTACTGCATGACTTGAGGTGCATTCCCAGTACAATTTCCACTTAATCATGGTCTGTCTGGTAATTATTACCTATAATTATATCCCTGAATTATTTATATTATGATTATTAATTCCATTTTTTGATTCATTACAAGCAATCCGATCATAAAACATTAATTATTGGAATTCCAGAACATTCTTCTTTACCATTCATGACTATTCTTTCTACAACCACTCTTTCAAAGGTTACATTTTCCATGACATGTGTGATTCTCCCCACCATAGGATTTTAATATTCATAATTTTAATAAAAATAGGAATCTAATTACCATGAAAAACACAATGTCCACCACTAAACATGGTTTCTGGATGTGAGTCAACATAATTATACCATGTTCCATCACGACAATCCATCCTTGGCATACGCTGAAGCCTCATCTTGAACTAATATTCCATCCTTGAACAACCTATGGTTCACTTCATACCACATATATTTACATCATCCACTTAATAATAAATAGAAATGGTCTATTCATAATCACATGCATTATGAAATCCTCATTCCATGCACACACATTCAATCAATATCAATTACCGCATCTTGAACTTTAACCCAGATTGATGATGTTATAAAACTCGATCCTCTTACATAGTCATCCATAGAACTAGGATAACATAGATTTTCTACCAAAAACTCTGGTCTACATCACTCACCACAATATAGTTAATACCTAGGTAACCTCACTTAGGGAGTGATCAGTTAACATAATCTTTTTAGATCCCACAACCCTAATCCAAGTAGTTATGTGATAATACCCCTCAAGGTGTTACCTGTGATTTCATCCCTCAAACTCTCAGAGACTAGAAATTTTTTCACGAAACACCACACAACTCTCTCCACCAAACCATAGTTAAATAGGAAATTTATATGATAATGAATACTTAATGGATGTTACATCAATGAAATGGGAACACCCATTTCATATAATTCATAGGACCAATGACATTGTGCATTCTTGGTATTTTCTAGCCTACTCATAAAATCAAACCCAAGGGTCACGTTATCCTACATAACCATCTAACATGGATGATGACTTCATGAGTCATACACCTTTGAAATTAAACTCACACAACTAAATAAACTAAATAAAATTAGATTGGAATGTCAGTCCCACTAATCTCAAGCATTAATGATGCTCATAACACCTAGAAGCTTTACTTATCTCATGATCGCCTACCAAATTGGGGAATCATTCCACAACTAGAGTCCTACTCAATCCCAAAATACATAAAATACACATTCTATGACCAAAAACTAAAATGATGCATCCAATGATGCTTAATATCTCCAAGGATGCTAGAAAAACTAGGTTAACTCCTCACATAACACGAGAAATCAACTCTAGTTCTAGGTTTATTCCTAAAAAGTCACTAGAATCTCCCACCTAACCTATATTCCATCATAAAAAGATGTCAACTAAGACTCACTAGAAATATCCACATTCCAATAAAAGCTATATCCCAATGTAACTCTAAAACTATTCCCATAATAGGATTTTTTATAACAATATATTTCTAATGTGTTATTTAAGCTATTTCATCAGTTAAAATTTATTATAAGTATTATGGATGGTTTCTAGGCCACAAAACCAAACAAAAATCATTATATAAATGGGTGGGTACTAATATAACTACTAATTCATCAATTATCAATTTTTATAAGTACAGTGGAATCACTATGGATGATCTATCCTAAGAATGTGAAGTTATATGATTTAGTGAAATCCAGTTTGGGATGTTACAATGTTGTATCAATGGAGTTTTATCTTCCAAGTATTTACTATTTAGGATATTGTATAGATGAGTATGAGGAATGTGTTGGAACATTCGATTGATACCCGATTGCTTTATTAATAACACTTTCTCTAATATGAAGTCTTATTTTCTAGAGTTTCAGATTTTTGTTCTATTTTTAAATATTAAAGTTCTATATTATTTCTCAATGAGAGAAAAACATGTTTTTTGGATGTTGTGATTTAATCAGGATATTCAGCTCTTGGTCATTGGAGGGAGGCCAGGGATGGTTTCCTCTAGTTTTATTTTTTTTCAGGGTAGTGGTGCAGTAGAAGAGAACAATTATTTTTTTTATTCTAGGATGCTTTTTGAGAAGGTTTTAGCCACCGCGAAATGTATACTGGAGGCAGTTTAAACCACTGATAAACATAAAATAAAATATAATTTTAGCGGTGGTTATAACCGCTGCTAAATAGGAGAATCGTGGATGCCTCATTCCACAGCAGTTCCCATGAGTTTAGCGGTGGTTGTACGGCCGCTGGAATTTGATTTTATTCGCGGCGGTTATAACTGCTGCGAATAAAGTGATATCCAGGGCTCGTAAAACCGCCGCTAAATTCAGGGGAACCGCCGTGAAATGAGAAAGCGATGACTCTTTCCTAAAACCACCGTGAAACGTAAATAACTGCCGCTAATATATTGCTGACATCCAATTAGACTGCGGTTTTTGTAATCCGCCGCCAAACAATGTCGCGGTGGTTTAAACCACCGCTAAACGCAAAAGAAACCGCCGTTAAATGGCGATTCTGTTATAGTGTGAAGGAAACTAAGGTATTAACAGAAATGATTAAAAAAATCATTCAAGGAGACAATGATAAATTCCACGAAGGATGTAAGATGTACCAAGGGTACTATAAATTATTCCAAATTAATAAAATCATACCCATGTTACTTATGAATTATTAATATGATGGGATCACTGGATATGGAAACAAACTAGTGGATAAAACTTTTGGAGGGTCTTTTAGAAACAAAAATATAGGGTATCTCAATTATATATTCAATGCATTATCAATGAATTGAAGGAAAAAATCTATTAGATAAATAACTTAATTGAAAAAAAGAACAATACCTACAATAATGTTGAATTTAAGCATCCAAAACATCAATGAAAACATAATGAATTTATTACAAGGACCCATGCGAAGGAAAATGTGTTTCTTTCAAGTGTAATTCTCTCATAATACATTATTTGAGTGATTGGATTCTAACATTAAATCAATAATTTAACCTTAACATTTAATTAAGAAAACATGGATTGTCTTAGTATTATTTCCTTATGAAAAGAGACTGTATCATGTAATTATGATCAAAGAATGTGGGAGTATTCAAACCAGTTTTAGAGGGGTAGATCAAATTTATAATAATCCAGAATTTCCATAAATGTTTTTCTTAATGATATATTTTCAAATGAATTACATCCAATATGGAGGAATAACACTAACTGGATTTATAGTGGTTGTTAAGATATAAATAAAGCTGAAAATAATATGATTAATTGTAAAATTTAGGTTATACCATCAGGGTATATTAATAATTATTGTGTTTTATCAAATTAATAATATCAAAATTGGAGGAATCAAATTGACACACCTGAGAAGAAGAAATAGGAAATCATTAATTCTAGAAATATTTCATTTTAGTAGAATTTTCATCCTAATTATATTGAGAAAAGAGAGCATCAACCATCACATTCAGTTGAATAATACAATTTAATTTACATGTTACTTGAGAAATTTAATACTATTAAATTTAAACTACAAAATTTTTTGAGAGAGTTTATAATTTCATCTAAACCCAATGGACCACATCATGGAATATCAATTCAATTTTTAAAGGATGGATACAATGATTATAAAATATCCAAAAACACTCTATCTTTCATCCAAGGAATTGAAGCTCAAGATGAACTAGTTTAATGGTAAACGATGATATGAAACATGGATTGATTCCAATAAAATTTAAAATTTACCCTAAAGAAAGTGTCATGTTTATCACATTATGAATGAGAAAAATTATAGAAGAGAGAATCCTAGTGGAATGAGTGTTTGGTTTAATTTTATAAGAGAAACCCATTGAAATTTCATATGTGATGTAAAATCTCATTGAAGAAGATAATAAGGGATGTTAAACTGAAATTACATATCGAAAATTAAATGTTGAAACTAAAAGGAGAGATGATAATAACCAAAATTCAATAGAAAGGGATATTGGAATGAGGTGACAGTATTTTAAAAAAATATGTAAAAATTTTAGTCTCTTCCTCTAACATATAAGAGGGACTTTTAAGGGACATAATAAGTGTTATTAGGCTTCAGAACCATGATTCTAGATTCCAGGGAAGTTAACGAATTTTTTGCAGAATTTGGAAAAGAAATGACAAGAAGAAAAAAATAATGGGTATCTAAGAGTCTTTTGGGAATTGAAATAGGAAATGTTCCCAAATAATGATCTCAATACTGAAATCTCCAACCGTATTTGGGAAGTATTTAGATTTATTCACTTATTTTCTATAATTTAAAGTATCTGATTGTTAATGAGGGTAGATATAAGAATATATCTATATATTTATAGTTTATTTTCATACAAATGGATTTAATGAGGAAATGATAGATCTTAAAACATTAAGGATGAAAACCAAATCATTTTTGGGGAATAACATGTTACTCCATTAAAGAAAAACCATTTTACAAGGGATCGTATTTTAGATAGAAATTGAAGAAGGTGGTCTAATTATATAAGACTTCTGATTCATGACTAGTGGCCCAAGTATAGATTTTTATTTAATTAATTTTATGTTATTTTGAATATGTAAATTTTAAATAATATTCACCAAACAGTACAGGACTTGATATTTTATGGAAACATAAATTGGAAAAAGGGTGAAGAATTTTTTGGTAAAAGAGGGCAACACACTACAATGGAAAAAAAGATACATTGAAGGGGAATTTTTCTACCATCGTTATTAATTAATTTCTATCATTATAAAATCAGTTTTGAAACTATCTTTGGAATATTCATGATTTTACATTTAGTGGTAACACATGATAATAAAGGTGTGGGGAAGAAATAGATATAGTGTCTTTTTATTTTAAATGAATCACTTGAGAAAATATGTTCTAAAAAAATGAAAGAGATAAAATAACAATGAATGCATTAAATAAGTTTTTAAGGAACTAATGTAATTATTTATATTATTACAGGACTTATGAGATTAAAAATTTAATACTTTTTTTCCATTTTCTTGATGATCTTAACCTTCATTTATTTATTTTTAATAAACAAATGAATCCCTTCAATGGTTCACCCTAAACAACAACTAGATAAATCATTTGGATTAGTGTAATGTGAGAAACTGTTATGAAAATTTAATTCTATTAAAATTTTGTGGTATAAGGTAGTGTGTGAAAAAAAATCCATCAATTAGATTAATGAATAATTTGAGATTTTAAAACACTACCCTTCTTCAATTCCTTACTATTTCAATGCATAGCACTTGGGATTTCTTAGTTGAAAAATAGTCACACTCAATTCATGAATAAGTTAATTTCACATCATATGGTTATAAAAAATTCTGAGTAAATTATTTTAATTTTTTGAGAGGGGTAAAGAGCACGGTAAATTCTCAACTAAGGTGATGAAGGAGAAAATGAGATTATATGGTCAGTTCATTGTCATAATTCATTGGTTATGAGAAATTGTAAAGTGAGATGTTGGTTTTGGGTTAGGGGTAATTAAAAAAGGTGATTTATATTAACATTGGGATTCATATATGTCCTTTAAATATTTTCCATTGTAATTACTTTTGGAAATAAAATACTCATGTTTCAGCGAATGTGATTTTTTTATTTATGTTATTGTTTTTTAATTATAATTATTATATTATTTTTATTTTTTATGTTAATTTTAGTAAATATGTTATAATTATATTCATTATTATATTTTAAAATAAGAATTAGTTTTTATACATTTTATATGATAAATTCATTAGTGTGTGAACTGTAGAAACATATATTTAAAGATAAAGAAAAACTCTAAGGGAATTTAAATTTTTTTCATTTACTGGAAAGGCTCTTCTTCAAAGTGATATTTGGAACACAATCCCAATAGTTGGAACACTTAAAAGTTATTTTCTTAGACTTGGGTAAAGAATAGAGAGGATCCTTGTGTGTCACATTGAGTTTCATGTGTGTTGGGATCTGGAAATATTAGGTTTAGATGGTCTTCACCAGGAACACTATCTATCTGCCACCATGCAGACCCCTGAAGCAAACCATGTGGCCTATTTTAGAGGAGAAGAATGTGTCCCATGGGTTTCCCATAGTTTACCCAAACCATGTACCACAAATTCCTGGTTTTTTACTCCGAATAATTAACCCCACACTATTCATCACATAGTTGGTGCGTGGTTTGGGTTTCATTGCTCGAAAAACCATGAGAGGTAGGTTCCTAAGTAGTGGAAACAACATAGTGGAGGCATGGTTTGGAGAAACCATGCAGAAAAACCGTGTATCCAAGTTTTAATTTTAGATTTTCAATTTTCCCCATATGAGTTCTAAAACTCATTTCC
The DNA here is from genome assembly GCA_963277665.1 of Viscum album. Taxonomy (NCBI): domain Eukaryota; kingdom Viridiplantae; phylum Streptophyta; class Magnoliopsida; order Santalales; family Viscaceae; genus Viscum; species Viscum album. Next base: position 109,583,388 of record OY728157.1, on the reverse strand, counting down.
ACTTCTTTTTTTACTCCTCCAACTATGTGAGCCTCCTCACCCTCCACAGAGGATTTCCCCTCAATATTATTATAGGAATCATGATATATCTTATGTCCATCATCCAATTCGAGCATCATTACACTCTATGTATATGAATCCATAATCTATTTGACCCCCTTTAATTTATTTCAAGTTCACTGTTCCACCAGTTGTGCTTTTTTTGGTGTGAGATCATTTTTCATAATTTTAGTGAAATTTTTGTTTTGTCGATCTATTCCAAAATGGTCATGAACAGACCTTGATATTGGACGTGTGAAACATCCTATGAATAAAGTAGATTGTATATATATTTTTCCTTTTATTTTAATTGAATTATAAATGTTTCAGTTGTGATGTACACTGACCATTTCTGAGAACCACTTTTTTATTGAGTTCATATTATTAAATTGATCTAAACATCTAGATAAACTCCCTATGATCATTGTTAACTCGTTTGTGAATGTCAACATCAATCACGATCACCCATTGGGTGTGACCTCTTATGTTTTCCCTTAATATTTATTTTCATAAAATTCATAAATTCATTATAAGAATTTGGATTACATTTTAAATGGTTTCCCCTTTTATAATAATAGTTCAATTAATATTTAAGCCTCCTAAGTTCCATGTAAATCCTTTTATTTTTTCTATGATAGGCTATTCTTTTATAAACATCTTATTTTTGTGAATTGAGATGGGATTATTGGTTGTTTCGGTTAGTTGTTTCAAATTAATTATTTGATAAAAAATTTAATGATTTGTAATAAACCCCCTTGAATATGGAGGGAAGTCTTAAAAATTACAATGTGATATTTCGTCATTAAAATATTGCATGTTCGTTATAGAATTGGTGTCTAAATATTATTTTTATGTTATTAGATTTATGGAATTCTTAGTTCTTGGAACTCATTGTTAATATTTTATAAAGTTTCCCTCATTCTACATTAATTATTATTGAACCAAAAAACCTTCTATGTTCATGGTATACATGAAATGGATTTTCCTAAGAAGTTAAATGCATAATAAGAATATAGAAATTTATATGTTCCTCTCAGACCGTTATAAAATAAATTTACATGACTGCTTTAATTAAATTAATTTTTTTGAATGAAATTGATTTGTTATGTTGAATGACATGCTTCATGTTAGATTTTAACCCTTAAAAGAATTAAATGTAATGACATAGTCATGATGGTTTCCTTACTTGTATAACGTAAATATTTTAATTTCAATGAAATATAATTGGTGAAAGGGAAACGCTGAATGGTTCTTGTTTGGTTAAATGAGATTAATGAAATTTCATGCCTTGATTAAAATGGATTAATTAATGTAATTCATGATATGTAATGAATCATAGATTCAATTGTTATTGTTATAGGTTAGCACCATGTTATAGGATATGGAATTATTATTAGGGTTCAATTTATCATGGTTGTATCATGCTCTCGTACATAGGGTGTTGAGAATGATGTATCACACCATTAATTCTTGGGATGGTGGGAAAGGAGTAACACTTACCATATGAGTGTTGACATGACGATGTGCTGACTACTTTTGGAAGTTGACATGAAAGAACACTCACCATCTTGAGTGATGAGCATGACATCTCACACTAATTATAAATTTTATGTAATTTACCCTTTGTATTGAGAATATAGTGTCATTCAGACTGGTTATGAAAGACTTTGTTATGCCCCAATCCAGCCAAAAACTATTATTCAATGTTTGTGGACACTTAAATTCACACGTACATGTTTTATATAGGTGGATGTGATATATAACTATAAAAAAAATATATATTTTTACTCTATATATATATGTGGTAATAAATCAAAAACACTTTTTGGATATGATACACAGAATGTAAGTCCACTAGGTGTCCTTCAAAAACATGAGTGCTCTATTGTTTATTTATTCAGTTATATTTATTATTCTTTATATCTGCACAATACTTTACATTACATTCAAGGACTAGATTTCATGGTAGACACCATGGGGTAACCTACTAGGATTTATATATCACACCCTATTCAAGCAACCATTGCACTGGGGTAACCATGTAGACCTTATGTTTGTATGGACCATGGTGACTTCTTGTGTTGTTTATCTAGTACCAATGGGTTAGGATCACTAGACTGAGATGGATCTTGAGAAGCATGTAGAGTTCTTCCTTGGGGATTTTACATTCTTTTCATTATACATGTAAATACTTTATCATGTTACATGTTTTGTGTCTACTATTTTTGAATGTATAACATTATCTAAACATGAATTCATTATTGTGTATTGGCCTCAACCATATTTTATATTCAATTTATATTATTCTTCCATTTTTATGTATTTCATTTCTTACCTCTTAAACAAAATTATTTTGTTTCAATATATGTTATAATGTTGTACTACTCTGATATGAGGTTATTTTCTCCCCACATTAACCTCCATAGATCATAACTACCGTTTAATAGACTCTAGTGTATGGGGTGGAATGATTGAGGCCATGTGACCCAGCAGTCCAACTATTGTATTAGTGGTCATTTGGGAGGGGATGTCACAATGTGGTAAGAGAGGTTGTTTTATTTCCTTAGTCATACTATTTTGTCCCAGTAGACAGGAGACAGGTAATGTGTTAGTTCCTTGTAAACAATCATGTTTGGGACTGATCCCCCAACCCATAGGGAAAATTCTAAGTGACCATGGTTTGGATTGGTGTTCACGTAGTATTCTATTAAAGCTGATTATGACATTATCTTGAGTGATTGGTGAGCTTTCTGTTGTGTACTGATTTATGATATTTATGTTAACATTCCCTTGGCCATGTATGTTTAGAAATTTGCATTACAAGAATTATTATAGATACATATAGATTCATATTCCATGAATATCCCATGCTATGTAGATTCAAGTGTAGGTTGATTGCTAATTTTTATTATGTGCCTTGAATGTTATACCATGCATTGTTTCATTTTAATTCTTGTCTATATAACATGCTTGGGTGATTTAATTATCTTCTTTCTTTTTTCTTACTTCTTTTGATAACATGCTCCATTTTCTTATGATATATAATTTCTCTCATGGGAAGTGTTTATTGGTTGTGACTTAATGAGAACTACTTTTTGGTTGTAAGGTGTATGAGAACCTTACAATTGGGATAGGGTAACCCAACTACTCAAAAGATCTTATGAACGTTGTATGTATATTTATAGACCTATGTTAACATTTAAAAATAGCTAAATTTTATACTTTTAAGTGTAATTTTTTCAATTAAATGGATCCAAATGCTAAACTATAATGTGTATGGGAACTTTATGGATTGGAAGATGGAAATTCATATAATAGAAGCATTATATATGATCATGGAATATTATAAAATGGTTATACATGTGAAATCTTTTTAATTTATATTTAAATAAATCAGTTTCTTATATAAAGTAATGTGACTCTATCACATGGTAATAGAGATCATGTGTTTAACTTCTAAAATAAACAATTAGACCTAATTGGGTCATTTGGGAATGTTCTTATGAAAAAACTCACTATAGGTTTTCTAAAACATTAATAGTTAGGAAACTACTTTTTTTCATTTTAATGAACCTAGGTTGGCTTAACAGGACCCTTGTATGCCACCTTATCTTTTACCAAGTAATTGTGTTTAATAGATGGTACTTGATGTTCTATTTTATTTATTTTGAATGTTTAAGGATTAAAATTGAATAAATGTAATGAATTTAATGTGAAGCGTGAAGTGGTTTCTTTTATTTAAACACTCACATTAGGGGATTTTGAAACCTATAGATATTCCTTGGAACCTAAAAATTTGAATTTTTTGTATCCCTTTCACCCTTTTAGAAATGGATTAAAACATAGGTGTGGGTCCAAGTGTAATTATATTGGAATGACCTAGAGATAGCTTCAACTCTTGTGATTTCATAGGGGGCTAACTCCAGGTAGGTATCACTCTTATAACTAAAATGGATTGTAAAATGTAGTTATTTTTTAGACTATTGGCGTGGTTTGGGTGCCAGTGTCCCTAGTATGAAACTTGGATTCTAAAATACACTCCTGTTCGGATTGTTGGTTGTTTTATCTCGACCATTTTTTGGGGGTTTAACATCTTGTAACTCTCACTTTCAATAGTGTATACATGCCTAAGGCATTTTCTTCTGATTAAAATGTCACTTGACACTCTTATATTTCTTAGTGATGGATGACTTGGTATGTGGTCATCTATGTTAATGGTCCTATATGGAAATAAAACTCTTGGTTATATTTTTTGTATAGATCACTTGATACATGGATGCATAGGGTGGATATCATGTGGACAATATAAATTATGGTCTTCATAATTTTGAAATATCAGGGTCGTAGGTGTGGATATATATTGTTCTAGTGGAGTTGTAAAATGGAATAATGAACCAGTTGCATTCCGTGGGATCATTGGGACATGTGTTGTTGATTTAATTCATGGGTCATGTATATAGATGAGTGACCTTCAAGTTATAGAATTCATGTTTCTTCAATTCTCAGGATGAATTCCATGTGATTTCGGAGTACTGACAATCCATTCATGTTGGTTTTGTCTTTCAGGTCAAATGGTTTGGTGTATGTGAGCATGGCTAAAAGGATGTTCATGCGTTCATTTAAGGTTAATCTAAAATTGTGCACTATTGATTGGTCAGTTCATAGTTCCCCATGATAACAAAGACGATCCTATGGTGGGTTCAACAAGTCATTTCTGATAAACATTCCCTTATAAGTAGAAGGAAGAAACCCATGTAGGACCATTGGGAAATGGACACTTCTATATCTGAATGACCTCATGGTTTGTAAGTTTGAATCATGTTGGTTCCTGATCGGTACCATGATATTGATGTGGTAGGATATGTATGAAAAAAATTGAGAAACATTTTTGGTCATGGAAGGACATCAGTGGTAAATCATGATAGATCATCAGATTCCTCAGGTGGTGAAGGATTGTCATGGGTTATTGATGGTGGTTTGGATGGTGAAGTCGAGATTAATTAATTCAATTAGACCAGGAGTGGTTTTTCTAATCCACATGGTAATATTAGATATCATCTTAGTGTTCTACCAATTAGTGAAGAGAATTTACCATATCTTGACTTCTTCATTCATTCTCTCAGACAGAGTTAGTAACACGTTGCGTTATGATTTAAATGCCACTTTTCTAGATATATGGTTTCGATATTATTTGTTTTTTGGAGTCATGGTTGTTTTAAAGAATACATGTTAGTATTGAGTGATACCTAGGTTGCCATGTAGGAATTCCTGGTACGGACTCATGGACACTTTGCAATTTTTATTGACTTGACCACCAGGTGGGTTCACTTCTGGCCTCAGTCAATGCTTTGATGTAGAATTCTAGTCCCTTTACTGACATAGCACTTTTAAACATGGAGTATGGACAACACTGAGATATTTTCAGGGATTTTAGTTTGATTATTTGAGGGTATCCCAAACTTGGTTTGGGATAAAATGTGTTGCTTAAAGGGTGAATATTCCAGCATCATAGATCTGGGTTACACCCTAGTTCATATTGGGTCATGAAAAATTAATGATCAGGTGATGGTTTGACTAGGGAATGCAATAATATGTCAAGTATGAGATTCAGTGAATGTGCTCTTTGTAATTGTGTAATGCCTTGGAAGAAGTCATTAAATATCATTTTCCAAAACATCAACCATAAATTATTAGCATTTTTAAAATGGTCAGCTAGAGTGGATCAACTTTTTATCATTTTGTTTTAATGTTTTCGAACATAAGGAACCAATTTAATCATGTATCTAGGTCACAGTGGGTTTGGGGTAAGTGTCACACTGAATTTTAGGGAAGCTTTTATGACATTTTAGGTTTAGTTAATTTTCATTTAATTGCTTGTTTCTAATGAGGTCCCTGATATTCCCTCATATGTTTTTGGGTTTACCCAGGGGAAGAAAACATGCGTACAACATTATGAGAATTTTTGAAGTGTTCTTTGTATAGAACATCCAACATTGGATGTGTCATGGTTCGAAATTAGACCCTTTTTCCATAAAGCCCTGGTTAGAAAGCACCATCAACAAATAGTTTGAATAGATGATGAAATGATCTTGTCTCTTGATAAATAGTTATAGGTAACCATTTATTCAGTGTTTCAGTTGAGGAATGAGTGTTGGATCATGTTTTTATGGGTTAAGTGGCGTATGCTTACGAAGTGACTATAGGTTTTTCAAGTCATTGAAAATGCAACAGGATCATTTGAATGAGAATTCACAACCCTTTTTGGAATATTGAGGTTTTCATTATTCCCAAAGTCTTCTCTAGGATTAGATGTTCTAAGGTTGTGAGGTTGTAGCAATGCGTGTCTTGATCCAAGGAAACATTCCATGAGAATTTGAATTTTTTGCATTTACTGGATGAGTCGTTCCATGAACCGAGCATTGGAAAACATTCCCAAGAGGTGGAAATTTTTTTTTGTTTTTAGACCAAGTTAAAGGCCCGATAGTTTCCTTATGAGACATGTTGAATTTTTGGATTTTTATTCATAATGCATCTCATGTTTAGTGAGTCTTCACAGGGCCTAGGTTTTGTCTAAAATCATGAGGCCCCCAAAAGGAAACAATGGGGCCCATTTTAAAGTAGCATTGGTTGTGACATGGGAAATTCATGGTTTACCAAAACCATGAATCTATCCCACATGGTTATTTCCAATTTTTCACTAACTAATCAATATTCATCTAATGTTTATAACATGGTTTGGGTAACAATGTTTGGACAAACCATGTGGGGTGGGTTCCTATGCATTGGGAGTTGCATGGTTGGTGCATGGTTTGAAAAAATGTGTGGAACAACTATGTGGACTAGTTTTAGGATAAATTTATCATTTTAACTTAGCGAGTTTTAAAACACATTTTCTTTTCTTTTTCATCCCCCTATAACCGCATGAGGCTCCTCTTCTTGTGCAGTGGGTTGCTCCGGAAGCCAATTCTTGGATTCGGGATATCCCCTTCATATATTTTCTAATATGAGTGCAATAAATTTATATGCATACACATTGGTAATCTATTTTATATATATTATATATCTTAAGTTATTCATTCCATCTCTTTATCTCTTTTTGTGCGAGCCCATTTTCCTTATTTTCATAGAAAATGTTTATTTCATCTATTTCATTAAAACCAGACCCAATAAAAAATTGATAGTAGAGGAGTGAAACACTATAAGAATAAGGTAGGAGGTCTATGTTTTTTTCCCTAAATTTAAATTGAATTATAAATGTTTTCATTGTGTATCATTGTGACCTTTTCAAGCCTCACCTTTTAATATAGTTTTTCATCTTTAATTGATCAGTGCACCTAGACACACTCTATATGATCATTTTTTAGTAGTTTTCAAATTCGACCCACAATCATAGGAACCCCATGGGAGTGGTATAATATTTTATCAATTATATTTAATTTTTTAAATCCCATGAATTCCTTCTAGGTTTTAAACATTGATTTTAAACGGTTTTCCCTTTTGTTATTATTTGTTCATGTGATATGGTAACCTCCTAATGGTCCTATAAAACCTTGTATTATTTTTCAATAATTGTATTTTATTTTATAAACATCATATTTCAGAGAATTGAGAAGTGATCATCGGTTGTGAGGCTTAATTTCGCTTAATGAATTATTTGATAAACAATGTAATTTTTTCTAATAAAACAACTTTTATGAAGGTAATTATCATAAAAATTAAAAATTTATGTTTAGTGGTAAAAATTAATCAAGGAATTTATGGAATTATTTTTTAAATATGATTTTGATGTTGTTAGAGTTATGACATACTTATTACATGACCCACTTTTTATTATCGAATATAGTTGATCTCCTTTAACAGAAAAATGGTTAGTGAACAAAAACACAATCTATGTGATTCATCTTCGCATATTGGATTTTCCCATGTTGGTAAAAATCCAATTGGCTATGGTACTTTCTTAAGTGCCTCCTTGACCAATATAATAAATGTTTTCATGATTTTCTTAATTAAATGGAATGTTTTATATGAAATAGATTTGTTATTTTTAACGGAATGCTTCATGTTGGTTTTCAAGCCTTGACTGAATTAAATGTAATGGCATAGTCATGATGGTTTCCTTCCATGAATTAATTAAATGTTTTAATTGAAATGACTTATAAAGGGTTACAAGGCCACACCAAATAATTCTTATTTTATTAAATGATATTGATGAAATGCTATGACATGATTATAATATCTTAATAAATGTAAATAATGAGAGGTAATGCCTTATTGATTCAGTTAATTTTATTACACTATGGAAAAAATACCCTATACCAATGGTTTTCAACCGTTGGTATAGGCCTCCAAACTATTTGAATAGCCTATACCAATGGTTTGGAGGACCATTGGCTAGTACGCTGTGGGGATAAGTCTATACCAATGGTTTTCAAAACCATTGCAATAAGTAATATGAAAATCTATTCCAACCATTCCATAAAACCATTTGTATATGTAATTAAAAATATAATCATTCGGTTGGTTTTGATCCCAGCACCTTCGGTTTGTAATTGAACAACCTAAACACTAACTAAACATTGTTTTGTGAACATAATTTCATAAATATAAATATGTATTATCATAAGTATTTTAAATTTTGATTTATTCAATGTCCTTTGTAAGAACATTCCATAAAAAAATACATGTACCTATACGAACGGTTCCCAAAACCATTGGTATAGGCATATACAAAACGGTTATGAGAACCGTTGATATAGATTCGTTGATTTTGGGACATATTCCAACGGTTTTGGAAAAACTGTTGGTATAGGGGGGACCTATACAATCAATTTGAAGTCAAAACATTGGTATAGGGCCTCTATAAAGGACCTATACCAACGGTTTTGGGAAAACGGTTGGTATAGGTCCAAATTAGTGAACTATACCAATGGTTTTCCCAAAACTGTTGGTATAGATATTATTTATAGTAGTGTTATTTTATTACCCATAGTTATATGTTATGGAATGATAGGAAGGGTTCTATTTAGATTAGAGGTATTATGCTCCCTTATATTGGGTGTTGAGCATGATACCGCTCACAATTGATAGTTAGGAGTATGGGTATGATATCCCACGTCCCTTGTGAATGTTGAAATGAGTGTACACTTACTAATTTTATTTTTTGAAATGACGACGTTCTCTCAATATCGAGTGAAGATCATGGATTCTCCCACACATAATCAGAGTTGAGGAATTTTATCTTTAGGTTGAGATTATAGGCTCATTCAAACTGGTTTTGGATTAATGACTTACAGCTAGGTCCAACCAGCAACTAGAATTCCAGGTATATGGACACATACATTTTCATGTACTTTGTTTATATAGTTGGATGTGATATATAACTAAAGTATGTATATATTATTACTATATAAATATGTTTATAGATCAGATTCTCATTCCAGACAAAGGCCAAAGCAGGTAGACCCACTAGGTGTCCTTTAAGAACCTGACGAGGCTGTCATTTGTTTATTTAGTTATGTTTAATGTTGATTCTATTTTAACACTTATTTTATTTACATAAATGGATGGGATTTAGTCGTATACCAGAAGTGTGGTATCCTTCTGGGATTTATATCTAACACCATTCTTGAGACCCCATTGCACCTGGGTTCCTGGGTAGACCATATGTTTGTAGGACCATGGATGATTGCTTTTGTTGTTTAGCTATTACCTGGATTTTAAGATCATAGTACTGAGTCCATGATCAAGATTCTCATGGATTTTGGCCTTGGAGATTTTAAATTATTTTCATTATACGTGTACTATAATGTATATTGTTACCTGTAATATGTCTACTATTATAGTTTTTATATATTCATGTATACATGCATTTATTGAGTTATATTGGAATTATCCTTCTTTTATATTCAGTTAATATTATTCTTAAACTACTCTTTCATTCATTTGTTACTAATTATTCTACTTTATATTATTTCATTGTCTATTATACCATTTTTCTTCCTTGATATGAGGATATTATATCCCAAATGTCCCCTCCATAGACCCTTATAGCTAGTCAATAGCATTTTGGATATGGGTGGCATTATTGAGGCCTTTTTACACAACAGTCTGACTACCAACATAGTGGTCAGTTGGGCCAGGAAATTACTTGAACATTCGTTGAAATAATATTTTAGGGACTGATATTTATGTCACTAATATGATTTCTTGTGGGATTTAAAGGATCAAAAAGAAGGAATTACTGGCTACGAAGCATACTATATATGATTTTTACATAAAGTATATTATATATTGAACTTTACCAAAAAAATTTCCATCCCCTAGAAAATAAACCATGATTAGTGAACCACCCTATAAAGAGAAATTTCCTTAAGTAATATAGATTCTTCTTAGGTTGAATAAATTTTTCCAAAAACATGTTGGTCCCAAGAATAAATAGGGATAAAATAACATGATTGGTTCATCTAATATATATATATATAGGTAAAACAATTCTCATTCCTCTAACATACAATATTAAAAACCCAACATTCTACAACTCATAATCTAGAGTGAAATGGGTGGTGCTTGTTCTTATCAGGCAGTCCCCCTACCAATTATTTTTTGTTATGTGATGGGGGAATCGATACATTAGCATTGTTGTGTTGGGTGAATTCAAACAATTATTGGGGGTACCTATAGTCATTCTATCTCAGCCTCAATAAATCCCATGAACCAGATCACTTCCATCATCTACGTTATTGATCGAATATTTTCTCATTAATTTATAGATCTCTCGCCACAAAATAAGCTCGGTGTGTGGAAATATTTTTTAAGGACCACTGAAATTCTTTATAAACATAAAATTTCTCAGGATCATAGCATAAGGATAAAACATCGTAGATTATTCTCTCAAGAATTCATTTGTGTTCGATCGTAGTGAACTCTTATTTTTATATTTATTTTTGTGTTTATTAAAATATTAAATGTTTTTTTATTTTTAATTAATAAAAAATTAAGAAAAATTTATGTTATGCGAAACATGATAAAATAAAATTAAAATTTAAAATAAAGATAATTTGATTGAGGGATGGAGTTAAATTCAAAGTTGGTAGGGACAAATAATAACAAAAGGTGTTTTATAGAAAAATGGTTTATCATTTTTATGAAATTTTTTATCATACAGTAAGTGGATATTTCAACCAAGTGACTGATATCTCACATCACTTAACAAAAATCATTTCATAAAATGGTAACCACTTATCAATGATATCTCTTATAATGCAATGAGGTATCTTCACAAAATTTTAAATTATAATTCTTGAGGTATTATTTAAACTCCCTAACACTTACAAAATTATAGTTCACATGGCTGAGTAAAAATAATTTTAAGTGAAGTTAGATTTTTAGAATGAATATGTAGAAATCATTAATTTTAGTTTCAGATGTCGATGCATTAATTCATTAATTTTCAACTACAAATATAGAATGAGCATGTAAGATTAGTAGTAAAATGATATTTTATTTAATGACTATGTTATTACTTCTAATTATTTTGAATATTTTATATAATATTTCTAGATCTATGTGCTGAGTCACTGTAGAATTTTGAGTCTTGGAGAGGCTCAAGTTTGATGATTTATAAATATTAATTATATTAATATCACATGAAAACTAATTCATGAAATACTGGAACAAATCCTGAATGGAGTATTAGATTGGAAATCTCATATCACCACTGAGTTTAGAATGCAGGTTTTATAGTAGGTGTGACATGATATTTAATGGTTTTAGGTGTTTTCATAATTGTTTTCGTAGGAACAAATAATAAAATAATTTTTTTTTCAAGTATTAATATAATATCCGGTATAATTTATCATTTATACCAAAACCCTAGGGTTAGACGCATAACCAAATAGTTTAAGAGGACAACATAGTGTAAATCTTGATGAATAAAATTGAGATAAAGGATTATATTAGAGACACCACGATAATCTATTATAATATAGTAGTAGACCGCTCAAACGACGACACCGAACTATTAATCACCTATGATTTATAAAAATTGAGCTAAGAAATTTTTTTTCTTGCATTTATCTCCATTTATTTACCCTATAATGAATGTGAATAAATTATAATAATATATTAATTCATGGTACGATCATGTAATGAAAATATTGGTTTATCTTACATGAAATATGAAATTGATATTACTTTGGTTGTTCCCCTTTTGTCATCCGTAATATGAAAATGGATTGAGGTAAACATGAACATTTTCTTAGCTATATTCCTCGTGTTTTTGTTTTATGAATATCTCTCATAATTCTACATGTGATCATCATCAGTATTCAATTTGGCCAGAAGATTGAAAGATACCAGGTAAATGATCATTTAATAGATGATATTTTGTGAAATTGATAATTATTGTGGGTTTTGGTTAGAGATCAGTGAATCATTTTTGATGTGTAGTGATGAAAATGTATCACATTTAGATTTAGAGATCCCCAATCATGGGATTTGAATGATAGGAATGGCAGTGTAACGGGATAGACTGCATGAGTAGATTGATGCCCAAATTCTAGCCACAAGTGATGGATATGGTGTAGTTATTTGTAGATGTGGGATCTAGGGTAATAAAGGAATGAAAAATTGGTGGAAATAAAGGAGTATAGAGATATCTTGTGAATGTTCAAAATTTTAGTAAAATTTCTGGGTATAAGGTGTGTAGTCTGAATAACACATGCCATGTGGACTCAACTATGGTGGCTAGGGTTTACCTGTGAAATAAAATCTCACATTATTTATGACACGTGTCACGCGCTATGTGACCCAGGGATACAAGATTGGTGTGTACCCTAAGGTTTCATGGTAAAATACATGGCTAGGAACATGGGAACTACCAGAGTACATGGACATGGAATGGAACTCAGGCATGGCTCAATACATGGACATGACAAAGTAGATGGGCATGACTCAAAGTACATGGGAACATCTATAATGTAAACAGACATGGGATAAAATCATGTTGTGTTCTTATTGAACACTAATTGAGGAGTGTAACATGATAACATTCCATCAATATAGATCATTACATGGTATGTGAGACAACAACACATATCCAGAACTAGGTTAAGATAAAGATGTCATGTACCCTACAGTATATGTTGTGTACTATTTCATGGACAAATTGGGGTCCCTTGCCTCTTCAATGTAGACCAGGTTTAGTTGAGTGTGATAACATGGTTCATATTTACAAAGTTACAATATGTAATTACATCCTTAGTAAATTATTGTGATCTCCTCTATGGATTTTTTCTCTGGTAGAGTTTGTGTTATCCCTCAATGAGGCCTAAGGTGGGATTCTCTATCATATCTTATTTACTAGGCAGGGTTCATGGTATTGGCATGAACACCATGAATGGTTCATCAATCAACTATATAGTATATTGATACTATGGCATTTTTGGTTTCCACTAGTGGTATATGGTTTGATACTTTATTGACATGAAGACATCTTCAGAGTTCCATCAAGTACATCTTAAGTGATATGCGATAAGCACAACTTATTATATGAGCATCATCAGAGACAACATGGAAAGTGGTGTGAGTTCTCCCGGCTGAGTGTTACCTTGAATCCCTAAAAAGAATCATGTTGTGGGAAGTGGTTGTGTCCTCATAGAAACATGGAGTCTATAATCACTATATCCAGATTTTTTATGGTTATATTTATTTCTTTTTCGCATATACTGATTGAAATTACATTGTGTTTATGTGTTATCATCTCTTCATGCTTTATGTTTACTGATTTCACGGTTTTCTACTATGTATTATATGAATCATCCCTACATGGTCCCTTCCCACACATATCATGTCTTTTGTAAATTAATTTCCTTTTGATGGTGTACTAGGAGGACCATGATTAGGTGGAGCATACTGATCTTGACTGACCATGGGTGGACCGGGTCTTGAATTTGATAGAAGACCCCATCCATCTGAGTAGGTTGGACACTTTTTCACATTTGGGTGGTCTTGTATTTCACCATTTTATTTCATTCCAGTATTATTTCCAACACTATCATGGGTTAAATTTTATGAATTCATTAATATATCATTTTTATTTACCTTTCATTATTGTATAGGTATTTGGAGATGTGTGTGTGTTTATTGGAACCTTACGTTAAGGCCTCCCATGTATACGACTTCCCGAATCGGCATAAGTGGCTGGCCCCTAGGATATTAAAGGTCTGCTGGGGTGTCATTCTTGTATTATCCTTGGCTAGTTGGGTCCTAGTGAGTTAATACATAACATAGTGGTATCATAGAAGTTTTTATCTTGGGCCGAAGTTTGGATATTTCCTAGTGAACCTTGTTCATTTCAATATTCCTCTATGAATATTTCCAACATGGATTTCATAGTGTGATTGCAAGGATGATCCACCTAGTAATGAAGCATTAGTATAGGGTCATGTGTATGAGGTGGTACCTCATAGTTGTTTGTAAGTTTTTTCCTCACCTGTTGAGAAGAAGGTTTTACTAACAATACAGCTTAGTATGTGTATCGGCTAATCATAAACCATGAGTTGTAGAGATAGATACCATATAATTTTTTGCGCAGGCTATACCACCAAATTAGGTGAGGACTAGATAGAGGTAGTTACCCATGTTTTTACCCTTTTGATGATAACTCGATATCATATGGTAGTCTTAGAAATGATCCTTATATAGAATTATGCATGGGGATAGTGGAGTATAGTTATTCAAACTCATGATGAGAAGGCTCTATACTAGTTTTATTTTGTGAATCTATTTAGGGATGAGTGGTATCCAACCATTTTTTAATCAACTAAAATCTAGGATCTTCTACAGCTTTAGTTGGCAGCATGATCGTGGCTATGTATTCAGTGAGGTTCCCCAACCTATAACAATAATCTATAGAAATTTTTTGAGTTCTGTTCATCATAGTACGAACCTTCAAGTGGGGAATACACAAATATAGTTTGTATAGAGTGATGTATCATTATATTTCTGCCTATTTAATAGTGTTGAAGATAAATTTTGTTGTAGATAGATTTCTAAAGGAGTATATACATATAATTAGTGCTGGTGGTGGGAATGTAGCTATTGATACCCTATTGGATGTTAAATAATAGAATACACAAGGTATCAACCATACGAAATGATTTAGGGTTGGTCTGAAGAAATAATATGAGTATTTTATGTATCTCAATATAGTTTTATTCATTTGATAGGCAGGTGGTGTTTTCATGCGATAGTCGAGGGATCCACTCTTAGGATTGTTGAATATATCATACAGGTCATAGATAAATAGTCAATGGACCACCTAGATAGAGACATTGGGTGGAGTAACGAGTTTCATATAGTAGTGAGTGAGGCAGAGGATAATGGATAGAAATTGTAGGTGGTACATGGATTGACTTAGTTCCACCACCACCCATAGGTGGTATGCACAAGACTCAGGTATCTCGTGGACAAGGAAAATGAAAATTGTATACAGTGGAGTCCATTGAAGCATATTCTATAGGGTGATTTTATGTATATTATTTATCTTATCTACATTAGTTTTAATGATGATAGACATAGGTGTGGCCCACTAATTTTTTATATCATATCTGGTTAGAGACAATGAGATTCTGGTTGATCCATTGGATTGACCCTTTTGCTTAAAGACTCCTTTTAGAGGGGACTTAATGATCATAAAATTCATCCAACAATGTGATCTAACAATAATTTGATAGATTTCCAAATATTATCTATTTATAGTAGTGATGTGGCCTTATGTTTTCATCTTCGTTATGGACTGGCTATCTATAGTCCATGATCAGATTGACTGCTTTTTGTAGATGATATGATATGACTATGGGGATGGGATGAGTTTTTCTATTCATGGAAGAGAATGAAAATCCATGAATAGTATAATTTACTTGTACACTAGAAGATATAGTTAATTACTCATTAGTTGTCTAGTATTTCAATTGGAGTAGTCAATTATATGTTATTTCAGCATCCTACAGTAAAGGAGGTGTAGGAAGATGTATTTCATAAGGATTTTCATGGTTTATCTCTCCATTTAGAGACATAATTCCATATAGATGTTCACCTACGTACTACCCTGATATATGAGTTAGTATATCATGTGAAACAAAACAATTTATATGAGGTGAAGGTTAAATTTGAATAGTTATAGGATAATGGAATTATCTGACCCAGTGTGTCACCATTGGAAGCCCTAGTGTTATTCTCCAATAAAGTGGACATGATTAAGAGGTTGTGTTTGGATTAATATCACATGAACCAAGTGGACATGAATAATAAGTATCCACTATAGAGGATCAATCAACTCTTCAATAAGTTATGATGGGTGTGATGATGATCAATGATAGATCTCATATCATGCATTCTCCAAATCTGAGTATGATTCATGGATATAGTTAAGATGAAATTCCAATTTCTCTATAATCAGTATGAGTTATTGGTGATGCATTTTAGTGTGACAAACACCCCAAAAGTATTCATTAGACACATGAATCAGATCATCCAACCTTTATTCGAATGATTTGTGGTGGTCTTCATGGATGACATGTTAGTGCACTCAGATTTTAAGGTGGATCATGAGAAACACTTTAGGTCGGTACTAGGTTTACGCTAAAATTGCCAACATTATAGGAAACTCTCAAAGTGTTAACTCCAGATTCAAGATGTCCATGTTTTGGGAAATTTCATCAAGGATGATTGAGTATCATTGGATCCAGCGAAGGTCGAGGAACTTTTAGAATGGGAACCTTTTAATAGTGTGACAGTGGTGTGGAGTTTCCTTGGTTTTATGGGATACTATCAATGATTTTTGCCTAATTTCTCTCACATATCAGGAGTGTTGATGAGCGCTATCATTTTTAGATTTCAGGAGGATAATGTTGAGTACATAGTGTTATACAAAACCTTAGAGACTAGACTTGGAAGTGTATTGATGAAAACTGTGCATTGATTTCTTATGGGTCACATCAGTGGAGGCCTCATGAGAAAAAATTCATTACCTATGATCTGGATCTTTGAATAAGTTTCTTATTACCTATAGATGTGGTGACATTATCTTATGGGCGAGAAATTTATCTTCTATTTTGTCCACAATATCATCAATAATATCTTATTTTATAATGATCTCATCTTGAGATAGATGAAATGGATTGAGTTCCCATAGGATTATAAATTTTAGACAATGTATTCTCTAGGGAAGGGAAACTTGGCTGACAATTCTCCTAGTATGAGATCATGTTCACTTTGGATGAGAGAGGTATTAGAGTGGTTGTCCTATGTTCATTTTTATATAGTGTATGGTAATTGTGTGATATATATATTGTTTATTGATGTTTCCCCATTACTTCTACAAAATGTTATGTAATCCCAACATGGATATAATAATTGTGACACATTATTATTTCAGATATCAACTAGATGTGTTCTTAATGGATCATTTTATTATGGGTATCACATTATTCATTTTAAAGGATGGATAATGGTTCTAGTAATGTGGAATGAGGATGTTTGGAGGGATTTTCATAAATCCCCCTTAGGGGAATATATAGGTGTGGAGAATATGTACTAAATCCTTTATAATCAGATCTAGTGGCCAATAATGATGAAGTGTATAGAAGAGTTTTTGTCTCAATGCCTCGCATTTCAACAAGTCAAGGATGGGAACCATAATACAGAAGTTTTATCTCAATACATTGATGTTCTATTGTGAAGGTAGGTTTGTATATATATTTAATTTGTGATGGGCCTACCAAAGATATCTAGATGGCATGATTCCATCTAGGTGATCATAGACTAACTCTCCAAGCAACCCAACATCATCCCTATATGAGAGTATAGTTCATTTAATATCTTCTGATGTATTTACATGAAAGAGATAGTACCACCTCAGGGATTTCCCTTAAAAGTCATTTTATTCGATGATTCTCGCTTCATTTCATGATTATCAAGAGGATTGTATGAGGCCTTTGGGTCTTGGTTGAATTTGAGCATGGTGTTTCACCCCAAGACTAATGGCCATACTGAATGGACTATTAAGGTTATAGAGGACATGTGTTGGGCTTGGATGTTGAACTTTAGACATATTTGTGATAATCATCTATCCATGGTGGAGTTTTAATACTACAATAGTTATCATTCCACCATTGGAATGGTAGCATTTGAGACCTTATGTGGGATACCATGTAGGTAACCACTCTGCTAGATTAATCTAGGTTAGTTAGATATCAAGGGCCTAGAGATAGTGTGGGCTATTATAAAGAAGGTGTAGATCATTTCAGAATGGATAAACACTATATAGAGCCACCATAATTCCAATGAATACTGAAAACTAATCCCGTGGAGATTACGGAGGGGGACCATGTGTTCCAAAAGGTCTCACCTCAATGGGGATTATGGCTATTTTTTTGGGGAAGAAATTTATCTCTAAGATGCATCATCCCTTTACAAATACTGTGTATGTTAGGTGATGTAGTGAAACCCTTAGCCCTACCTGGGTAGTTAGACTGGGTACATTACGTCTTCAAAATGTAGTGGCTAATGACATATGAGAATGACCCATCACATGTTATTTAATGGGGGGAATAGGAATCAAAGATTAAGATATCATTGTTGAGTACCTGTTGGTGATTGAATATTGGAAGGGGAAAATCCTTCATTGGTGAGTGATTCCCCTAGTTCAGTTCTAGTTGCCATATCAGAATATATAAGATATCACCTATGATCAAGAAACCCATAATCAATCCTAGTACAATCATATTATTTAGAAGGATTCATGACTTTTTTATTAATAGACCTAATGTGGGGATAATGTTAGGACTCTACTTTTTCCTTATAATACATTGGAAAATTTTAAATAATATTATTTGAAATATATGCTATGTCAATGTGGGATTCCAAGCCTCAAAGAGGATTATTATTGATGATATATAAATATTAAATATATTAATTTCATGTATGTATTCCTTTTTAATATAATGGAATAACTCCAAAATTGAGTCTCGTATTACAAATTAAAGACATCCTTTGAGTCCATAATGTAGTTTTTACCCTAAGAATGACATAATATTTATTAGTGTTGGGTGTTTTGTTGAAACTTTTTATTGGTAAAAATCATAAAATAAATTTATGTTTTTATTTATTTTTTTGAAACAACAACCTAATATACGTTATAAGTGAACAATTATGAAAATTTTATAGGTTTTCTACAAACCCCAAGGATTAGAGAGGATGATAGGGAGGAGATCTAAAACTAAGGGATCATAGATCATATCGGTATAACTGAGATCGTTTGGGCCAACAGATTTATGGATCTCATGAACTATGAAAACATGTAACCATAATTATGATAATATTCATCCAACATAAGGTAGTATATTATTTTATTGGGATTTATCCTTGTTCAATTTTCTCTTAATGAACATGAATCAATTATTTTAAAAGTATTATTTCTAATTCAGTTATGGTGTGAAGAGAATGGTTTATGTTCCTAGAAATTGGAATTTCATATTTCTTTATTTGTTCTGTTTCGTTACTCATTCAAAAGATAATGGATTGTGGACAACATGAACATTGGATGAGTTCTGTTTCCCATTTTTTGATTTGTTCAATAATTTATCCATTCATTATTCCATCATCATAGTATCCAATTATTCTGATGGTTAGAAAAAGACATTATAATTGATAATTTTGTAAATGATATTTTGCACAACATATTATTATTGTGGATTTGGGTTATAAATGAAAAACACGGTTGTGATGTGTTGTGATGACACTGGATTAGGTTATGATTTAGAGATCCTCAGTCACATGATTTGGCATCACATCATTACAATGCAATGGGAGAGGCGATGTGAGTGGATTTAAGGCCATATTCCAACCACTGGTAATGCATCAGTTGCATTAAAATGTAGATCTAATTTTTATGAATGTGATGGATGGTGGAATTGGTAGAAAAAGAGACATGGGGTGAAACTGTGGGAAGGTTATGGATTTTTGGAAAATACTATGTAACACATGGTATAATCTAAAGAAAACACCACACGAGGACCTAGCTACAAAGATTAGGGTTTACACATGAAATAAAATTTGAAACACCATGGGGCATGTGTAACATTACATTTGAACTCTATATTGGGGCTCAGTAATTAGACATGGCCTAGTACAAAAACACAGTTAGGTATATAGGCATAGTGCCATGTACATGGGCCCAACCAGAATGTACATGGGCATAGTCTAGTAGCATTTTGAGTGTTGGTAAAACTCTACACATTGTGTATACCAGGATAACACACTGTGTTTGTATAAAATTATATTTGGGGTGAGACAAAGAGAAATGGGAAGATCTGGGTAGGAAAGACACATTTTGTACCCCAAGTACATGTTGTATAGTGTTTGTAGGACATGTTGGGGTCCTATATATCTCTTCAATGTGGATCAGGTTCAGTTGATAGTGATCCCTTGGTCTATCCCTAGCATGGTAGAGTGTGTGATTATGTTTTAATCGTATTATTGCAATCCCCTAAATGGGGTTTTATTGGATAGAGTTCGTGGTATTCATCCACAATTCCTAGGGTGGCATCCTCTATCGTATTGGCTTCCCCTTATTGGGTTATTTGTATCGATGTGACCTCCATGAATAGGGAATTGATCTCTTAAGTTGTTGATAAATCAAGTGGGCTTTTTTGTGTCCCCCAATATCCCTAGGTTTTATCCCCAATCCAGATTTTGAAATCTTTTGAGTTACAATGGGTAATTATTGGATGAAACCTGATGACAAGAACCCCTCAGATGAACACCATTAGTGATAACATGGCTCATAGATTGAGTTATCTCAAATGATCATTACCTTTAAACCTCAGGTAGTATCCTATGGCTATAAATAGTTGAGACCACATTGATATATGGACTCTATTATTAGTATATCTATGTTTTTATAGTAATCCTTATTTATTTTTCTCATAGCATGATTGAAATGAATTTGAGTTGATGAGATTAATACTCTTGAGGCTTTATGTTTAGTAATTTAATGTTTTCAAACAAGGTATTATTATACTGATCCCTATATGGTATCTTCCCACAAATGTCATGTCTTATATAGATGATATGTATTTGTATAGTGTGTTAGGTGGAATTTGAGTCAGTGGATCATAGTTAGCTAGACTGATTTAGGTTGGGCCATGTTGTATATTTGACAGAAGTCCCCCTCCTTCTGAGTAGTTTGGACACTTTTGTATTTTTTTGGGATTATATTTATCCTTTGTATTGATTTCTAGTACTTTTTCATAGTTTAATGTTGAAATGATGTTATATATCCATTTTGGTAACAATTTTATTTACCTTTTTGAATTGTATGTGTATTCAGATATGTGTGTGTGTTAGTGACTTATGATAAGGCCTCCAATGTTTATGATATGCCTATTCAGCACTGGTCACCATCCGCAAGCCTAATTGTTGTAGGCTTGGGGTGTTACACTGGGCTTATCGATATATAGGTGGGCACCGGTTTTTCTTTTCATGACATTTTAAACTCTATATAATAATTTTATCAACCTTCCTTTTCCCATAAATTCATGTCATCACAACATTAATGGAGGATCAATGTCAGGAAATTAATTGGAGAATAAAGTGACATGAAAAGAGGTAGAATCATGAAGAAAATCATAAACTGGTCACAAAAATTAGGTGTATATCCCTCTAATATAGAAATAATTAGTACCATGACATGAATCAAAATGAAAAAAAAAATAATCGATGAATGACAACATTATGGAAAACGAAGAATAAAAAATCATAATATGAATAAATAAAAGTAGATAACTAAGTTATAGAAGAAGAAAAGTAAACAAAACATATGATTATCATGTAATTTTCATGGAAAAATAAATTAAGTAGTACAAAATCCCATCAATATGATTTAGAAAACAATCCATTAAATTGAATTTTTATTCTATAAAAGAGAAGATAATATTTTTTGTCTCTATAATGGGAGGGAGAATGAAGATATAGGAAATATATAAAAGAGGGAGGATTAAAATTTGGTACCTAGTTATTTTAGGTGGAAAACCCTAGTTCTCCTCATTGGAATGACCTCAATAGATTCCATGCATCTCTCCCACTCTCTTAAATGGGATACTACATGAAAATGGTGTTATATTGGGCTATATTGAAGGTACCATTAATGTAGCGGATGCCAAAAAAATTGATTTTAAAACTTTTCATTGACAAATGACTTGATATTTTAGAAATTAATGTATTTTATCCTGATTACTTCTTCAGGATCACACGTGAAAGAGATTAAGCACTTAATTAAATAGTAAAATACCTGGTTTTGATCTAAATACACACATGATATCTACTAGTCATTGGCTATCATTTCTAGAATAATATAAAGTTTAATTTCTCTAGATCTTCCACAGATGCCTCCAAAATCAATGGTAATGTTGATTATCAATATCTGGGTGCTAGAGAAAAGTTTTGATGATGCAATCGATGCTATGATGATCACTACATCTCCTTACTTTTGATCCTTGAGAGATATATTTATCCTAGATCATAGATATTGAGCCTCTCTCTCTCTCTCTCAAGAACATGGGATAGATGAGAATAGAGAGAAATCCCATGAATCTTCCATAGTTGGAGCCTATCCTATTCAATTTATAGTGTGAAGTTACGTTACCCAGGATTTCCTCTACAGCCCCTGAATACTTAACGCACTACAAATGATATTTTATGACTACGGAACTATGTCATAAATATTATTTTCAGTTAATTATTATATAATAAATATATTATGTGAAAATAATTTAGTCAGTAACTCAACTCACCATTCCCATAATTATTAATTGACCATTAGATATTTTAATATTTCTTAAAAAAATATTTTTATTATATTTAGTTTAAGCATTTAAATACATTTAATAAATAAATTCAATGATCAGTACTCATAACTTGAATAATATGAATTTATATATTACATTGGTGATCATATCTCTTTGGAAAAATCCTAAACCCCATTGGTGGGTCCCATCATATCTAATATAACTATTCAACTGAATAGGGAATAATATTGAATACACTATTGTTTGTAACCCTCTAGGACCATATCTCGATAGTAGGGAATAATATTCTCAAACCAAAAGAGGGATATAGAAACCCATCATGGCCCCTAATGAGATAAGGGTTGTCACAATAGTGAAAACCAATCTACGAACACACACTGGGTAATATAATCTCATTTTCTTAAAATATCTCATAAAGTAGGATGCACAACCATGTGATCTACCATTTCCTGCTTCATTATTTTTTAATCTAACGTGACATATTTACCCTTGACATCCATCGCCATGGTATTATGAAGGTAATACAATCCTTATCAACCTGGCATGAGATATATGACTTCCATAACCCAGAAGTAAAAAATCATTTCCTGACCATTCAACCAATATCATGCCACTAAGGATGCACCCAATACAAACTACCTCTCCATGATTTCAATATCCAGTTTTTCATCATGAATCAATGTATGAAATCAAATGGTTTTCTTTGGTAATGATATCAGGTTAGGTGACCATTACACATAATCATAGATAGGAACACCCAATTACACCCAAAACATGTGGTCTTCATATTGGTGGGGTTTTCCTCATGATCTCACTACTAGAGATCACAAAGTGTGAAATTTATTTGGAGAAGTATCAATTCTTAAGATCCCCCAACACCTGATAATCAGACATCTACTATAAACAGTTAGTAAGATGTATCTAGATTATAGGTCACATTTAAAGTAAAATTCATAGTATCTAGAGGTTTTCATTATTTCATGGAATATAATACTATATTTTTGATATAATAATTAATATATAGACATTAACATTAATTTGTGGATGCAAAAGTATCTACACTATAATTGGAAGATAACAAAATATATATCTAACTGTATACATGATGTAGTAATCAAAAGTATTAATTAGATGGGTATAATGAACCCACTATATCAACACACCCAGTTTCAGTAGATCCAACTTTCTAATCACACTTTTAGCTATTCACATGACAAAGACCATGTTTCTAATCAGTAACTACTTTAGTTATTGGGCCTGCCACAATTCCGCTACATGGAAATTATTTTATTTATGACTACATATCCTTGTGTGAAACTTCCCAAGAGACTGTATCCTAAGTATATCTCTATTTTACAATATAATAACATTAAATCATTGCTAATAAGAATACCATAATTTACATTATGATAATTCTTTACTTCATAGTTTTGATTAAAATACTAGAAAAAATCATTGCATATAACTAATTCTTATGTTCCTTGGAAGATGTAACGTTCCAAGTATTTGTAGGTATGGTGACCGCATTCATTTATGGACTAGACTAGCACATCACCATATCCTAACTGTGATGATAGATTTTTTTATCTAAGGAAGACTAGTTTTTATCCAACTAAAACTAGTATCCTTTCTTCACCACTTTCCAGGTACTTATATTTTGTACATTCCAAATTAAAATCAGATAGTTCTAACTACTTCCCTTATAGTTCTCCTATATAATACTAACATTTTTCTACTATAAAAAATATTTTCAATATAAATTTTCTGTACATAGTATAGAATACATGATTAATCCATCGAATATGAGTATGAATAATAAATCACCAGAATAATCACTTCCCATATCAGAAACATGTAATCATAGAGTGATTATGTCAAGTGACATTGGAAACAATTCTCTCTTGAACTTTTACAACTTGTATTTTTCAATATCATGTCACTATATGTATAATTTACTAGGTCCCAGAAAACGTTAGATACACATCCGTATGTCATGTTCCCTAGAACATAGGTTTCTACTTTAATTCAATCAATTGAGAATAAATTCTTTAATGGAGGTCTTAAATAACTATACGACCAGTCTCTATTATCCACATGTTACTATACATATTTTACATATAAAACCTTTGTGCACCCACTAACCTCTAGTACAAACATGTCTATCATTTATTCCAAATGAATATGTTATGATCTGGTTTCATACGTAAATAATAAACTAGAATTTAGTAACATGAAACCATTATTAACATTTTGTGACATGTCTATTCCATTTTGGTTGCATTTTATAAACATTGTCCATGATTGATGAGCATGGCATCCAATACCAGATAATATGATCATAGAAAGTAGCAACGATAAGTAAAATTGTAATAGATTTTTGAATAGCGATTTGATATTACCAATCGACCCTTATTGGTAATACACTTGTACCATATACATATCAACTCACTTCAATTTCCATCACAATATTCAAAAATATTAATCCCTTTTTGAACTTTGAAACATGGAATCCACTTATTGAATTTTAATTGGGATTTTCAATCTCATATAATTTATATACAATGCTTATTTTTTATAAATATTATTCACAATGAATAATAGATCAATGAACATGGTGAATTTAAAAACCATAACCATGTTTTTAACATTCATGTGTAATATATGTTTCTAAAACACAATATGTTTCGCATGATCTACTGGAACAAGTTCTTATTGTAACTATTTGTGCTTCTTAAGCATTGATTGAACCCAAGTGAAACTAACTCCCACTATCTCTAAGCGAGGTGTGTACATTTATATAAAATTGTATTCAATCACATGAATACATCTTTTATTGTTGTTTTCTATGAAATCCTAAGAAACCCTTAGAATTATTACAATAGATACACATTGTTTTAGTTCCCAATGCAAGTTTCTTCATGTTGTAACAATAGCTTTTCAACTAAACACATATTCTTATGGCATAAAGGTTTTACATCATACTTTGACTCATATTAGAGTCAGCATATAGTAATGGGATAGAGCTATTATTTACGAAGCACATAATAAAATATAATTTATCTTTCTTCTAGTCTCCCAATTTATAATACCCACATCATATCTCTTATGTATAAATTGTACTTTTGAGAATTAGTCCATGCTATATTTATTTCATTAATGTTAACATGTAGAACTTCATCATCGATCCCCTTTATGAATATAAATGTTTTGATGTAGATAAGGTAATGCGTGTTTAAGAATTTTTCTACACTACATTATCCTAATCGAAGAAGGGCTGGTTGAGATATTAATCGACAAGCCAGCTCGAAGTAACTCATATATTCATACCATGCACTTACATCACATTACCATTCCATAATAACATAATGGAGTGTTATAAATTATATTTACCTCTATCATATTTTGTAATAGTTTATGATCTATTATTGAACTAATTTTTAATGCTTCATGGAATACCTTTATTTCTAAAGGTTTCTTTGTCCAAAATAAAGTTGTCAACAATAATGTAGGTGTTTATCCATATCAAGTCAAAATACAATACAACATACAAATATGAAATCCACTTTTAGTTTTACTTTACTACGAATTTCATAGCACAACTGAGAATAAGTGTTACATTATATATTCATCAAGTATTTCCTACAATTCATTTATTAATATAATATAGGTTGAGCGATGCTGTGATTGTGCTTATAGAATTACATGACTTTGGTCTTTTCTCCTTGTATTTTAATGAATTTTTCATAATAATTAAATTTGAGACTATTATTAATATTTTTATTCAATTGAAAACCCATTCATAAATGGTAATTAAGCATGTTCTCAATAAGTTTTCGTTTTGTAACATAAAACAAAACTTCATTAAAGTGGTGAAAATGATATTATAGGGTGTATTAAAAGATCATTACCTGATTTTAAATTTTCAAAAATCTTGTGTAACCGTTGGATTATTCATATTTTTTCTTCACATTCTCTACACAGACTTCTTTAATATGAGACTACATTTTATATCATTCAGGTCTACATGTAGCAAATGCAACAAGCATCAGAAATTGATGATAGAATAATGACATAACTATGATATTCATTACACTTGAGTCTCATGTAATAAATTTCTCACCCTCAATTCTAGAGGTGAATTAACTGGTTTTATGTATACTGGAACCTTGAGTTTCCAATATCATAGTACTATGTGATAAAAACCATACTATTCTTGATACTCATGCTGGTTTGGAACTTTTCTTTGTCCAATTTTAATTATTATTGATGTATTACATGTGGTATAATATTCCATTTTTCTAAAAAAAAGTAATGTTTTAGAATATTAGTAGTTCGAAAAAGATTACCCATTTAAATATTTTGATTAAATCATTAAATATATCCCATTATTTTATTAAATTCTCGGAACCCTCTATGCTAGAACAAGTATACTCTATCGTTTGAGTATCCTAGTGGAAAAGATCCATGATCCTCCAATCTTAGTCTAAAAGCTTTGACTACACAACTAAATGGAGGGTACAAGGTAGGAATATGATTGAACAACTACATTAACTCATGATTCCTTAATTCATTGAGTGAGGTCCCGAATTCTTAAATTGTTACGTGATTTACACAATGCTTGGAATTAAAATGATAAAAAGTTATATATGTCTAATCATTACTACTATTTTAGATATGTAAACCCACCACTATAACAAGAACTCCTTGGTGGTATGGTTCACCCTCAGATTTGGAATGATCGGCACCCCAAACACCTGGATTTGAGCAAATTTGAATGATGGAGGGAGATTTAGACTTAATACTTCATTTGGGTGTAATTATTTCTAATTTGAAGAATTAAATATTTTTCATTCTTCTTAGCACTTACTACATGATAACACTCACAAATAACTATATAAGTAATAGAAGTATTTACTACACCACATGTTCATTTTCTCTTTTCATTCTTGTATATTATTATTCTATAAGTTTGTATGTTAACTACAAACACACCAAAAAAATAAACCATGAAAAAAAATGATGTCCTGATCTTGATTCAGTACTAATGGATGATCCATTGTGTAAATAATGGATCAACATAGACCCTAAGAGATTTACCTTGAGTCACGTCACATGGGAATCAAATTGCAACCCCTCTCATCCATTGCCTCAATGTCATGTCTATTTTGTCTCCATAACATGGCATGAAGAGCACCACTGGTTTTCTTTTCATTATAAGAAAACACTTTCACGTAGGTGAGGGGAAATAGGGATTAAAAATATAAATCAAATGTGAACGCACATTCACTCTTATATATAATGTACTTGAGAGGATACGCAGATCACTATTTAATATTTAATTATTACAAACTAGCATGAAATAAGTAAATAAAAAAAATAAACATGAACCAAACATTCATTGGTCAGTCCACAAAACATAACCAATTAATCTGCATTAACTTGCATATATTAAAATAAATACAGATTTAAAATTAAACATGCATCAAATTTATACTCATTGGAGTTATAATTGAATTAAAATCTTACACAAATTTTTAAATAATTAATTTCATCATTAATTCCTGATTATTTAATTTAATTTTAAAAATAAAAAAAATTAATTAATTAATTTAATTAGACAAAAAATTAAATTAATTTATATCGCTTAAATTTATTTACCCCAAAAATTAATTTTTTAAAAAAATAAAATATTTAATTAATTCAATTTATTACTGAAATTTAATTTATTAATTTAATTAATATTTAAAATGTTAAATTACCTAGACCCCAAAAAACCTGGACATGGCCGATGCGTGTTGGTGAAAACTTTCACAAGCAGAATGTGGGCTATTCGAACCCCGTGTAGGTTCGATCTAGGCTAGGCATGTCTGTCCATGCCCTTCCTCTATAGGGACGACCTTCCCAGACCCGGTTAGGGGAGATTTGACCTAGGCATGGTTAACCTCTCGAATGTTGGGTCGTGGGTAGGGAAGTGGTTGAACACTGTGGTGGTTCACCCATCCAGTGATACAGATGGTGGTCGACACATTCAACCATGTTTGTGTGGAGGCAGGTGCATAATCTCACAATGGAGCAAGGGAGTCACACAAGTTGCATCGGTTTTTAGTATGATGGTAGGCAAGGGGCAGCTCAACTGCAGGGTGGGAGGCCGAAAAGGCCATCATGGAATGATGGAGGATAACAAGGCCATAAAGTGCATCTCACCAGAGGAGGCCCAAGCTGGCTATATTTTTGTCATGACGACCTTGTTGGGTGGTGGTGTCGATTGCGCGGAATCCAGAGGGAGCGGTGCAATGGTCATGAGAACGAGGAGGCACCGATGACCCTATCCAAGCAGAGAACGTGGGTCATTGTGGTGGGGTCGTACGAGAGTCTTAGTGCAGTGTCTTGTGAGGGAAAATGGAAAGGGTGGACCTCTAGATCATGTAGTAGTGTTGGCTATGAAGGGATGGAAAGTAGGTACTCATGCAGGAGGAGGTGGTGCGGAAGGGGATCATTTTGGTCGGACGGTTGAGGCGCATCCTCTGCTGGTTCGGATTGGGATGCATGGGAAAAGGCACCATAGGTGGGGTCTATCATGCATCATTAAGGAGACTTGCGTTTTAGGTTTCCCTTTTTTTTGTTTCTTCTACTTTTACAGGTAAAGTCTTCCACCCCTATAGTTTTTAATCAAAGACACTTAAAAAATTATTAAACATGCAACATTGGTTAGAAATAATAATAATATAATAAAATTAATAAAATAATAATTATTATTATACCTCACTGAAAAAAAACTATTCTGATCATAAACATTGTCGAAAGGTTATTTTTTAAAACAGAATTTTCATTTATGTCAAGCGTTCTGGTATAAAACAACATAATTTAAAAACCTAGAAAACTACCAATTTAAATCTGATTTTAACCTTTAGATGACCACATATTAGTCATCTGAAATCGGATTAATACACGATATGCAGTGTTGGGTCCATAATGATGCCCTCTTTTTAGATTAATGAAAATTTAGTTCTTTTTAGATTATAAACTTCCATGTGTTTATGTAATACCAAATTAAGGTAATAGGAATATAGCAGAAGCCCCAAAAAGGAGAATTTAAAATATTCTTTCGATGAATGACATGATATTGTTGATGTAGATGAATCATTGTTGATTACAACCTCAGGATCACATGTGAAAGAGATTAAATGAAAAAAATAAACCTTAAAATACCTAGTTTAGATTCAAATCCATCCATGATGTCTTCTTGTCCATGATTATGGAAAATTGAAAAATATATTTCATAATTTCTATAGTTCATCCTCATGTGATTCCACGATATACTAGAGTGTCGATCATCTAAATCTATGTGCGAGCACAGATTTACAATGATAACATCAATGCTTCGACAATCACTACATCACCTTGATTGTGATGCCTGAGAGAGACCTTGATTGATATCTAGGATCTAGAGACTCTCACTTTAGAACATGGGAGAGATGAGGATATAAATAAATCCCATTAATCATCCTTGGTGGTAGTCTCTCTTCTTCTATATATATTGTGTAATTAAATTACTAGGAATGGGCTCTCCACACACCGATTATTTAACACACTATAAATGATATGTTATGGATTCTAAACCAATTCATAATATATTATCACATGTTTCTAATATATTAAATATATTACATGATAATAAATTATCCATTAACTAGACTCGTTATTCCCACAAATATTAAGTGGACATTGAATATTTTAATATAATTTTATATAATTTTTTTCATGTTTTTAATTAAAACGTGTAAATACACTTAATAAATATATTCATGATCATTATTCATAACATGGATAATATGAATTTATTTAAAGAATTGGTGATCATATACCCATGTACAAATCCTGTACCCCAGTGGTGGGGTCCACCATTTCCAATATACCCATTTAACTGAATAGGGAATATTCTTGAATATGATATTGTGTGCATCCCCCTAGAACGTCATCTCATAGTAGGGAATACTAATCACATAACCAGAGAAGGATCTAGCAACCCATCATGGTCCCTAAAAATAAATGGAATGTCAATGTAGTGACAACCAACCAATAAACACACACTATTTTATATAATCTCTTTGTTATTAAATATCTAATAATATAGGATGAAAACCAGTGGAATTACTTATTTCATTCATTAATATTTATTGATATAACTAAATGTTTTTACCCTTGACTGATATGGCCATGGTCTTATGAAGGGCTTATTATCCTCATCAACATGGCCCGAGATATATTACTTCCATAACCCAGAAGCAAAAAATTCTATCTTGACTATTCAACCAATGTCATGCCACTAATGACGCACCCAAAAAATACATATCCACAATTTAAATATCATGGTTTTCGTATTGTGTCAACGTACAAAATCAAATGTCATACATTGTTAATGATCTCATTGAAGGATTCCATTGCACTAGTTCGTATATAGAAACAACCAATGACAGAAAAAACATGTGATGTTCGAATAGGCGGGATTATCCTCATGATCTCACTATTAGAGGTCACCAAGTAAGATCTTTATGAGAAGAAGTATGAATGGTTAAGATCCTCCAACACCTAATAGTCATACATTTAGTCTGTCTAGTAAATAATATGTATCTATAAAATAAGACTCATTTATGATTAATGTCATTGAATCTCGAGGTTCTAATTATAGCCTATCATCTTCTATAAACTTTTTCATACGAAAATTAATATATGAGTATTACCATTAAATTATGGATGATGAAATATCTACACTATAATAGTAATATAACATCATGTTTATCAAACTTTATAAATGATATGGTAAACAAAAGTACTAAATAGTTGGGTCTATGAAACCCGCTATTTCAATATATTTGTGGTATAGGATTATTGAATTTTAGTTTCGGTAGAGGATTTGATGTTTGGTTTGAAAGCCTTGGATTGAAATAAAAAATGGTGGATGTTACAAAGATGGGTCTTTGGTTAGATTAGATAATTTGAACCATATATGATTAGTGGGGCCTGGAAGAATCGGTAGTGGATATTGAATTTAAAATCATGATAAGTTGAATTATGGGGTAATGGGATGTTTAGAGTTAATTTAATATGGTTTAATAGGGTAATTAAATGGTCATATAGTTGGAAATAATCTCTATAGTAGATCTAAAAAATTTTCTCCATGGAAATAAATAAAAGATGTAGTGCATATTAATAAAAGTAGTCTTCTATTGACACGTGAATCCAAAAACTTTGAACAAAAACACAAACCAATGAGAAAAAATTTATATTAGTGAAAATGTCCACTATTAATTATTAAATAGTGGTATACGTCCTTAAAATATCATTGAGACAATATTTGATTGAGTTTTCTATAATAATCTTTCATCGTGATATCCTATATAGAACATCCTATGTTATAGAATTGGCTCCTCAATAAATCATCCACCAAATTACCATCATTGTGTAGGGAGGACCCATAGTATATCCCCTATAGAGATTATACACATGTGGTACTTTGATATCTAAACTAAAATAATGGAATGTCATGTGCCAGTGCAGAGGATCCCCCATGTTATGTTGTTCATTTAGATTGTTTCTAGTTCCATCAGACATGAAGGATTTTCTCTTGCTCTTCTCATTCTTGAGAGGATGAGATAACGAAGAATCTAGAGAGAAAACTATTGTTCACAACATTTCTCAATTCATGATTAACCATACATAAGAGACACATAAATATATTTATATTGTTAGGATTTAGGTTAAACTTTATTTAATTATTCAAAAACCCATAAATAATATAATAAAATTTATCAAACCTCATTCCTTATAATAATTTAATTATTATAATTTTATATGGTGAGTTATCTTTCATGATAATAAATATTATTTTACCATCATGAAAATTAATATTTATCACTTAACACGATATTGGTCCCCTCATCTTCTTCTATATTTATTGAATACCCCAATAAATATTTATTAAAAATATATTCATAAGTAAATATTTTATTCATAGTATGGATAATAAATATTTATTAATTATCCATGTAATTAAATAAATTATTAATTTATAAATATATAATTATTTATTACCCAGTTAATATTTTCAATCAATGAAGATGGAGTAAAATAATATCAAGTTTTTTGGAATAATATTTGTTACATTAATTAAATTCTAATTAAATTTAATTGTGATCAACAATAAAACATAGAATCTGACCCTCTAGGATTCGTTGCCATTGGAATTAGGCAGGACTGCCTGAAATCCAAGATGGTTGTATAGAAATTGGTCAACGATTCCAAGAGAAAGTTGTTAATGTCCCTACATAGGCAACCACACATGATTTATTATAAAATAATATAATCTCTAAGCTAGAGCCTCTCATCATTCAGGTTTCACACTTGTGTTATAAACTAATGGGGTTGATATTTCATTCCTTAAATGTCTTAATTAAACTCATCTTTACACCATGGATAATGAATTTAATGTAGCTGTTACATTTCAATTGAAGGGTTGAGATATCAACTTCCACTAATATGGAGCGACAAATCCTTCCTCAAACAATTAATTAATAAAATGCCATTCACGATGCACCCAATATACCATACTTCCCATGAACTTATGGAATCACATTTTTTGGTTAATACATCAATGTATGTGAGTCATGATAATCATTAATAATAATATTAATGTATAAGGACCATTACACAAGAAAACAGATATGAATATTTGATGATACATAAATCTACAGAATTCATATAGTTGGATCTATTCTCATAATCTCTCATCTTGGTGATTTTTAAGTAGGGACTTCATGATAAGAAGTTACATTTTCTTACGAGTACTCAGTCCTAAAAATCATTATTAGAGTTGTGTCATTGTAGTATATTATTCAACCCTAGAACTATATTGAAGAATATAATCATAAAATTTGGATGTTCTCATCACAGTGGGGAACTACTATGACCATATCAATGAAACAAATTGTCTAGGGAATTATTACATTAAAGTCATATAGATAAATAAAAAATATGTAACTATATGATTTAATAATATTAAAATCATCAAATATACCTGTAATCCAAATTACACATTGTTGGTTCTAGAAAACTACCACCAACACTATATCCATCCATTAATATACTATGTTCTCCCATATTTCATCTACTAGTCATTTAGATTCACCATTACTAACTAATTATCCCAAGGAAATGAGGGGGTAGCTACAAACCAAGGAGAGGAAGGGGACATGAATCATTCTATATTATATCTTATATTTGTTTTCATTTTTTTAGTATGAAATGAAATTAATTGTCACGACCCGCCCTCGGGGTCCGTGCCGTGACTACCCCAAGCCCGCCTTCCATAGGCCAGGGGCTGGCGACTAGTACCAAGGCGTAAATCCCGGTAAAAAGGGAAGGCATTGCCTTTGTAAAATAAACAAACACCACAGAGTAAGCAAGCGGAAAGTAAACACTAAGCAAAAGCAGAGTACAACTGAAAGTGCGGAAAAGTAAATGGGCCAGTATACAAACCCAAACTGAAAGTAAAGTACAACTCGAAAGGGAAAACAACAACTGAAAAGTAAAAGCCGCTACACTGAGCTGTCCACTGGAAATCCCACCTAAAGGGTGGGTACAGATAGCTCCACTGCTCCACGGGTCCGGCCGTCCGCTCCGAGCACCTCCCGCCCAGTGGTCCACCTCCAGGTACCGTCCTGCTCTGCAAGCCTCAGCTAAGATCAACACTGTCCGTCGTCTGCAACCAACACAACATAGTGTGGGCAAAGCCCGTGCAGGGGTGAGTATAAGCTACTCAGTAGGGACCCCGAGACCCCTGAAGGTCTCTAAAATCCACAAGGATAAACCACGAAGAAAGGTACAATCACGAAGTAACAACCGACACTGCTTAGGTATATGCCCATACATATACCTAAGTCATCAATTTCAAATACGCTCCAACCTCCGAGTCCAAGTAAAACTCAGTCCACAAAGGAAAGTAAACGTATTCCACACAGGAAAGCAAAACGTAATCCACACAGGATTGCACAACACAATCCACACAGGATAGCAACAGGATTCATCTCACACAGGTATACTTCTTCGAAAGACGATAAAGATGATCTCTGATCCATCTAAGTCGTCGGACCCACGAAGGATCGATAGGTAACTAACCCCCGCAAAGACCCACACAGGATCGGGCCCACACAGGACCTGTAGGCGCTGGTACACACAGGACCGCTGAGCGCAAAGACCCACACAGGATCGGACCCACACAGGATCGGGCCCACACAGGACCTGTAGCACTGATCCACGTAGGATCGCTGAGTGCTGAAGTCATCGTCGTCGAATCCACACAGGATCGATGTACTGTCGTCGTCGCAGTCACAGTAGCAGTAGTAGCAGTAGTAGTCACAGTAACAGTCGCAGCCAGCACTAGGGTTCCCGCACACAGCAAGCTCGTTCGGAGGGTCCGCTCCACGAGCCGAGAGGCTGATACATCAACTGTCACAAAGTCCAGAGTTGATGTATCCAAAAGTTCCGTATCGTCAACAGGAACTCAACGCAACAGACGGCGCGTCGATCGGACGCCCGGTCTGAGAGTTATTGGCATTTTCGTCCCCGGGGCCCGGTTGGTTTTTAATGTAAAACCAACCCGACCGTACTCCGCCTGCGTCCAAACCTCGGGCGGAATATGCCAAAAGATCCGTCTCACTAAGAGGAACACAACAAAGCTGACGTCACGTCGATCGGAGGTTCGTAGCTCAAGATATGAGCGTTTCCGCTCCGAAGGCCCGGTTGGTCTCGTGAACGAACCAACCCGGCCGAACTCAAAGTAATCCGAAACCTTGAGTGCGATAAACCGAAACTATCGTCTCGATCCAAGGATCGCATCGCCGCTGACGGTTCGTCAATCGGACGTCCAGTCTGAAAGATATAAGCCTTTCCGTCTCACACCCACCCTGGGAAACTTCCCAGGAGGTCACCCATCCTGATCACTACTCTAAGCCAAGCACGCTTAACTACGGAGCTTTAACCACGTAGGCTCCCGAAAAAGAAGGTGCGCCTTGAGTATAGTATACCGAAATGACCGTCTCGATCCAAAGATCGCGTTGCCGCATACGGTTCATCGATCGGAGGTCCGTGGCTCAAGTTATGGCCAAAAGACCGAAGTCGTCTCAAAAACAGGGGGTCCGGGTCCGGGCCGACCCGGCCCGACCCCCCTGGTCTGACCCGAACCGGGTCGACCCGACCCGGATTCGACCCGAACCGGGTCGTACCGACCCGGTCCGCTGGACCCGGCCCGGCCGGTGGCGGCGCGACGGCGCGGTCCGGCCAGCTGCGGCGCGGCCAGGGGGCCGCGCATGTACCGCACGCGGGGGGGTAAACCCCCCCCCCCCCTTTTTTCGGATCTCGGTCGGCCTAAGGCCGGCCGTTTCTTTCTCAAGCGGGACCCGCGGGTCCCGCCTCCTAACCAAACCGGCGGCCGGCGCGGCCGGCCGCCTTCTTCTTCTCCGCCGCGGCCATAGCCGCGGCTCTTCCCCGATCTCCGGCGGCCGGCGAGGCCGGCCGCCTTCTGGCTGCTCCGCCGCGGCCGTAGGGCCGCGGCCTTCCTGTTCTCCGGCGCCGGTGAGGCCGGCGCCCCTGGCTGCTCCGCCGCGGCCGTAGGGCCGCGGCCCTTCATGATCTCCGGCGCCGGCGGCCCGGAGGCCCGGCTGGCCGTCGGTCGCCTCCTTGTTCCGCCGCGGCCCGTCTCCGGCCGCGGTCTCTTTCGTAAACAACAACGCGGTGCGTCGGCACCGCGTTTCTTCATCGCAGCTCACTCCGGCCATTAGTTTTTTTGTTCCTGCGCGGTTGCGACGACACCGCGCTGTCTCCGCTAAATTAACACGAAAGAATAGAAGGGGGAGGAGAATCGGCCGTGTTCGTGCGGTCCGGTCTCCTCCCGTTATAACGATATCAGTTGGCCAATCGTATAAACACAACAATGAAAGTTTCACAAATTTGTAATAAAATTTGGAACTACGCCCAACGGATTATTCTTTCATGTTCGAGGGAATGAAAACACGTAATTTAAAAAGGACAAACGCCCTACCTTGAAAATTGACGTCACACGTCGGTTATCGCGGAGGAAGGCGTCGCGGCGTCGGACGTAGATTCCGTGGACGTCGAGGTGCGTCCGAGGAGGGAATGACGTCTCTTCACTTGTCGCCTAAGACGAAGAAGAGAGGTACGTTGTCGTTGGCGATGATTACAACGGTCGGCGACTTCTCCCTTGTCGAGGAGGAAGATGAAGACGGAAGAATCTGGGATGCCGAGTCTCGATGGTCGTGAGATCGATGTTCTTTGTCGGAGAAGAACCGTTCTTCACGTTCTTCGTCGAAGACGAAGAAGATCTTCAAGTCTCTCAACGATTCTCCCAATCCTCTCAAGTAACAAAGGAACTAACCCAAAAATAAATCAAGCTTACACTTAATTTATTAACACAACCCAACCTTTGGAATTCAAGAGTTTGAATTTCAAAAACTCAAAATTAAACTCACTTATTAATTATACATGAGTTGTATAATTAATTAAAAGTTAAGTTGTCAAGCCTTTAAGAGGGAGAGAGGGGAGTTAGTGAATTTGAGGGGTTTTGGCACATTATGTGCAAGGGAGTTTAAGGGGGTAGAAGAGAGTTAAGGGGAAGGTGAAGGGTTGGGGCTCGTGTGGGCCCCACCTCACCTTAATCCTCACTTGGTTAGTTAGGAACTTGTGATTCCACCCCAACTTCCACACTTAGGATATAACCACTTAAGAAGATAAATAAAATAAATATTGTATAACAAATTTATTTTACTCTTCATTTCATCCAGAAAATTAAACATCTCCTCCTAGGAAAACGCAACTTCGGGAAAGGTCTCCTTAAGCGAATATCGGCGCTACGAGTTCATCGGTGTCCTCGGATTTCAATTCCGAGCACCGGATCAAAAGTTAGGAAATCCCGCTCGTTCGTTCACTGAACGTACCCGAGCCAAACTTCGGAAATTAATTCCGGGCACTCCGGGCCTCGGAATCAGGTGCCGTCAGAAACTGTGCTCTTGTAAAATTCCAAAGAAAATTAAGAAAAAATTTCCCTTGAATTTTGCGGGTCTTTACATTACTCCCACCTCAGGGCTTTACGTCCCCGTAAAGATACATCAAAACTAGGGAAACAAATGAGGGTACTGAGCACGCATCTGAGCCTCCCGCTCCCATGTGCTTTCCTGGAGGTTCCCATGCTGCCATCTGATGCGCACAAGAGGAATCGATCGCCCACGTAGGACCCACTCTTGTCGATCCTCTATCTCCACCGGGACCTCCGTAAAAGTCGCCCCATCGTCAACGTCAAGCTCTCCATGGTCAATGATGTGCATCGGGTCATTCACGTCTCTCCTCAGCTGAGACACGTGGAAGACATCGTTCACCTGGTGCAACTGAGGTGGTAGAGCCAGGCGATAAGCCACCTCACCAATCCTGCTGAGGACCTGTAAGGGTCCGATGAAGCGCGGAGATAACTTGCCGCCTCGGCCAAATCTCCGAATACCACGTCGAGGTGAGACCCGCAAGAAGACGTGGTCGCCACCCTCGAACTCCAGTGGCCTCCGCTTCCTGTTAGAATAAGACTTCTGCCGGCTCTGAGCTGTACTCATCCGCCCCTGGATGACCTGGACCATCTTAGGTCCCACAGGAGCTGCAAGATTTCTTCTTTGCCGATAAGAGAAATCTGGTCTCATCCCCTGGATGAACCACATTCTTCGCCTAAAACAGTCAATCCTAACATGGATGATACTAATCCATACCAAGGATGACGTCGTAAGGCCTGGACGCTACTACTAAGAGATTCAACCGTTACTCTCGCCTCCATGGGTTGAGTCACACTATCGGCATCAGTGTGTGGTAACTGGGTCTCCTCCAGTATATGTCTCACAAGTGAGGGTCAAGTCAACAGCCAAAACTGGAACCTCTTAGTAACATCACGAAAGAGGACAGGAACGAAAATATCACAAAGGTATGCGTCTTTTATTATTGCAGCTCATAAAACAAGACGTTACACAAAAGCAACAAGGAACTAGAAGTACAAAGGATGTATCCACTAGTTTTGCTCCTGTCCACCTGCTCTCGGAACTCTACTGCCTTGTCCATTACTCGGCTGTTGCTCAAGCACTCGCCGCTGCTTCTGTCTCAGTGGCTCCTCTAACACCCGCTGATCAATCGTATGATGAGTCAGACAGTTGCGTTCCAGATGACCCTTCCCGCCACAGGAGTAACATTGTCCGTTTCTGGCACGCCTGGCTCTGACCCCACCTCGGGTGCCCCGCACCACCGGTCCTAAAACCCGAGATCGTCCAACTGCTAGTCTGGTCCTCTTGGACCTGTGCATCATCTGTCTACTGCCCACATATGACTCGGCTACTGATCGAAAAACACGCGGCAAAGGCAGAATCTCCTGTACACGCTCGGGGTGTAGAGCTACTGGCACAAACTCCACCCTGAAGAAGGTCTCGAAGTCTTCCCATGCGAAGGTCATCCCATCGCAGAACTGAAACAAGTGGCTCAACCACCTGCCTGCTGCTGCCTGAAGGAGGCTGGCAGCAAAGATCACCATGAAGTCTGCTGGCGTCCTCACTAGCCTAAACACACGTACCACTGCCTCCAGCCATTCCTCTGCTGCCTGGGGATCCGTCTCCCCGCGAAACCTGGGTGGTCGCTGGCGCTGAAACTCATGCAGTGCGCTGAGGCGACGTGCATCGTCAGCGGCTGGCGCTGGAAGCATCGGGGGCTCGGCGGGTAGTGCTACCGCCGATGCCACTGCTGACAAAGGGCCCTGCACCGAGGCCTCGTCGCTCGGTGGGCTGCCGTCACGCTCGACTCTCGGAACCCTAGCTGGCTGCCGTCGTGGGGCCATCCTGAAAGGAAACATGTGCGCCATGGTCAAACAATATACCTGGTGAGCTGACACAAAGAAATCACAAAGAAAACATTGAAACACAAACGCAATCAATGTTTTCGTGCATTAAGTCGGAAATCAGAAGTCAGGGCCCTGGTGTACGGATACGTCGGCCGCCGCACCAACACTGGACTCCCTGGACTGATAACCACACTCAATACGCTAAACATTATTGCTTCACATAGAAAAGACCAGAGTTCTCGGTAGAACCGAACTCCTCTGATACCAATTTGTCACGACCCGCCCTCGGGGTCCGTGCCGTGACTACCCCAAGCCCGCCTTCCATAGGCCAGGGGCTGGCGACTAGCACCAAGGCGTAAATCCCGGTAAAAAGGGAAGGCATTGCCTTTGTAAAATAAACAAACACCACAGAGTAAGCAAGTGTAAAGTAAACACTAAGCAAAAGCAGAGTACAACTGAAAGTGCGGAAAAGTAAATGGGCCAGTATACAAACCCAAACTGAAAGTAAAGTACAACTCGAAAGGGAAAACAGCAACTGAAAAGTAAAAGCCGCTACACCGAGCTGTCTACTGGAAATCCCACCTGAAGGGTGGGTAAAAATAGCTCTACTGCTCCACGGGTCCGGCCGTCCGCTCCGAGAACCTCCCGCCCAGTGGTCCACCTGCAGGTACCGTCCTGCTCTGCAAGCCTCAGCTAAGATCAACGCTGTCCGTCGTCTGCAACCAACACAACATAGTGCGGGCAAAGCCCGTGCAGGGGTGAGTATAAGCTACTCAGTAGGGACCCCGAGACCCCTGAAGGTCTCTAAAATCCACAAGGATAAACCACGAAGAAAGGTACAATCACGAAGTAACAACCGACACTGCTTAGGTATATGCCCATACATATACCTAAGTCATCAATTTCAAATACGCTCCAACCTCCGAGCCCAAGTAAAACTCAGTCCACAAAGGAAAGTAAACGTATTCCACACAGGAAAGCAAAACGTAATCCACACAGGATTGCACAACACAATCCACACAAGATAGCAACAGGATTCATCTCACACAGGTATACTTCTTCGAAAGACGATAAAGATGATCTCTGATCCATCTAAGTCGTCGGACCCACGAAGGATTGATAGGTAACTAACCCCCGCAAAGACCCACACAGGATCGGGCCCACACAGGACCTGTAGGCGCTGGTACACACAGGACCGCTGAGCGCAAAGACCCACACAGGATCGGACCCACACAGGATCAGGCCCACACAGGACCTGTAGCACTGATCCACGTAGGATCGCTGAGTGCTGAAGTCGTCGTCGTCGAATCCACAAAGGATCGATGTACTGTCGTCGTCGCAGTCACAGTAGCAGTAGTAGCAGTAGTAGTCACAGTAACAGTCGCAGCCAGCACTAGGGTTCCCGCACACAGCAAGCTCGTTCGGAGGGTCCGCTCCACGAGCCGAGAGGCTGATACATCAACTGTCACAAAGTCCAGAGTTGATGTATCCAAAAGTTCCGTATCGTCAACAGGAACTCAACGCAACAGACGGCGCGTCGATCGGACGCCCGGTCTGAGAGTTATTGGCATTTTCGTCCCCGGGGCCCGGTTGGTTTTTAATGCAAAACCAACCCGACCGTACTCCACCTGCGTCCAAACCTCGGGCGGAGTATGCCAAAAGATCCGTCTCACTAAGAGGAACACAACAAAGCTGACGTCACGTCGATCGGAGGTTCGTAGCTCAAGATATGAGCGTTTCCGCTCCGAAGGCCCGGTTGGTCTCGTGAACGAACCAACCCGGCCGAACTCAAAGTAATCCGAAACCTTGAGTGCGATAAACCGAAACGCCCGTCTTGATCCAAGGATCGCATCGCCGCTGACGGTTCGTCAATCGGACGTCCAGTCTGAAAGATATCAGCCTTTCCGTCTCACACCCACCCTGGGAAACTTCCCAGGAGGTCACCCATCCTGATCACTACTCTAAGCCAAGCACGCTTAACTACGGAGCTTTAACCACGTAGGCTCCCGAAAAAGAAGGTGCGCCTTGAGTATAGTATACCGAAATGACCGTCTCGATCCAAAGATCGCGTTGCCGCAGACGGTTCATCGATCGGAGGTCCGTGGCTCAAGTTATGGCCAAAAGACCGAAGTCGTCTCGAAAACAGGGGGTCCGGGTCCGGGCCGACCCGGCCCGACCCCCCTGGTCTGACCCGAACCGGGTCGACCCGAACCAGCCCGGCCGGTGGCGGCGCGGCGGCGCGGTCCGGCCAGCGGCGGCGCGGCCAGGGGGCCGCGCATGTACCGCACGCGGGGGGGTAAACCCCCCCTTTTTTCGGATCTCGGCCGGCCTAAGGCTGGCCGTTTCTTTCTCACGCGGGACCCACGGGTCCCGCCTCCTAACCAAACCGGCGGCCGGCGCGGCCGGCCGCCTTCTTCTTCTCCGCCGCGGCCGTAGCTGCGGCTCTTCCCCGATCTCCGGCGGCCGGCGAGGTCGGCCGCCTTCTGGCTGCTCTGCCGCGGCCGTAGGGCCGCGGCCTTCCTGTTCTCCGGCGCCAGTGAGGCCGGCGCCCCTGGCTGCTCCGCCGCGGCCGTAGGGCCGCGGCCCTTCATGATCTCCGGCGCCGGCGGCCCGGAGGCCCGGCTGGCCGTCGGTCGCCGCCTTGTTCCGCCGCGGCCCGTCTCCGGCCGCGGTCTCTTTCGTAAACAACAACGCGGTGCGTCGGCACCGCGTTTCTTCATCGCAGCTCACTCAAGCCATTAATTTTTTTGTTCCTGCGCGGTTGCGACGACACCGCGCTGTCTCCGCTAAATTAACACGAAAGAATAGAAGGGGGAGGAGAATCGGCCGTGTTCGTGCGGTCCGGTCTCCTCCCATTATAACGATATCAGTTGGCCAATCGTATAAACACAACAATGAAAGTTTCACAAATTTTTAATAAAATTTGGAACTACGCCCAACGGATTATTCTTTCATGTTCGAGGGAATGAAAACACGTAATTTAAAAAGGACAAACGCCCTAACTTCAAAATTGACGTCACACGTCGGTTATCGCGGAGGAAGGCGTCGCGGCGTCGGACGTAGATTCCGTGGACGTCGGGGTGCGTCCGAGGAGGGAACGACGTCTCTTCACTTGTCGCCTAAGACGAAGAAGAGAGGTACGTTGTCGTTGGCGATGATTACCACGGTCGGCGACTTCTCCCTTGTCGAGGAGGAAGATGAAGACGGAAGAATCCGGGACGCCGAGTCTCGATGGTCGTGGGATCGATGTTCTTTGTCGGAGAAGAACCGTTCTTCACGTTCTTCGTCGAAGACGAAGAAGATCTTCAAGTCTCTCAACGATTCTCC
This sequence comes from Viscum album, assembly GCA_963277665.1. Lineage (NCBI taxonomy): Eukaryota > Viridiplantae > Streptophyta > Magnoliopsida > Santalales > Viscaceae > Viscum > Viscum album. The sequence continues at coordinate 109,540,224 of OY728157.1, read as the reverse complement.
CAATCCTCTCAAGTAACAAAGGAACTAACCCAAAAAAAAATCAAGCTTACACTTAATTTATTAACACAACCCAACCTTTGGAATTCAAGAGTTTGAATTTCAAAAACTCAAAATTAAACTCACTTATTAATTATACATGAGTTTTATAATTAATTAAAAGTTAAGTTGTCAAGCCTTTAAGAGGGAGAGAGGGGAGTTAGTGAATTTGAGGGGTTTTGGCACATTATGTGCAAGGGAGTTTAAGGGGGTATAAGAGAGTTAAGGGGAAGGTGAAGGGTTGGGGCTCGTGTGGGCCCCACCTCACCTTAATCCTCACTTGGTTAGTTAGGAACTTGTGATTCCACCCCAACTTCCACACTTAGGATATAACCACTTAAGAAGATAAATAAAATAAATATTGTATAACAAATTTATTTTACTCTTCATTTCATCCAGAAAATTAAACATCTCCTCCTAGGAAAACGCAACTTCGGGAAAGGTCTCCTTAAGCGAATATCAGCGCTACGAGTTCATCGGTGTCCTCGGTTTTCAATTCCGAGCACCGGATCAAAAGTAAGGAAATCCCGCTCGTTCGTTCACTGAACGTACCCGAGCCAAACTTCGGAAATTAATTCCGGGCACTCCGGGCCTCGGAATCAGGTGCCGTCAGAAACTGTGCTCTTGTAAAATTCCAAAGAAAATTAAGAAAAAATTTCCCTTGAATTTTGCGGGTCTTTACATTAATCATGTAAAGGGTGTGGGAGATATGATCATTTCATATGTTGTATACCTTATAGAACCTACATATGACCTTTTTCATTCTTTTTTTCATAATGATTTGGCCATTTATCCAATGATTAATTGATAAAATGGTGGGGGTGATGAAATGTGACTAGAAACCCAAACCTAAATCTATGAATGATCACTATATCCTGGTGGATGAGTGTTTTATAAGTGTAATAGAAACACAATCACAGAATCTAAACATAAATCACTACTACCAAAGTACATGAGAAGCCCCACATGGACTCTTCACATAAGTAGTAAATCCTTGGCTATCTCATGAGGATGTTATTTGGAATTTGTGATATTACTTATATATATTTGTTTTCAATCCATATGATTTACATAATTAGGGTGATCACTAGATAAGATCCACACACACTTCACATATACTATCAATACTCTATGTAATTATACTATCTTCATCTTTTTCTAATACGATTTATACATGCACAAACACATAAATGAAAAATACTAAAAAAATAATTTAATTATTTTATGTTCAACAAACTAAAAACACAACCCATTTTGTTTGAGTTCACATCTATCATTTATATATAGAATAGTGACCATATGTCTTAAATATTTGTCTGAACAGGTTACACATAGAAATAAATATATTTGTGCTCATATTTTATGAAACAAAAAATGATGTTACTTTCAATGATTGGTTTGGTTGTTTCACTAATTTACATAAATTGTTAGATAAAAATTACAAAACAACAAAAAATATCATTACTCTAATGTTTTACATTTGTATACAGATTTATGTTGTTGAATATACATTTTGAGTGATATTAAGGAACCTATTTCATACCATTTGATTCATAAGTACTTGAAATTGAAAAAAATGTCAAGGGATCAAGAATTTAACCATTTCAAAAAAGAAATAAAATATAACCAACCTAATGTTTGGCTATATAATTTGGAAAATAACACTATATCATGCCCATGAAAAATCATAATCATTTTTTACAAAGAACAATAAGGGATCTAAAGACCCCCCAAGTGAGGGGGATCAATAAAGAATAATGATATCACTAATGGAAAATAATTATGATATTAAAATCCAATAAGTGGAACTACTAAAAACCTCACTTTCCTTAAAAGGGAAATACACCTTTTCTTTTATCAAATAATTCATCTCAATAGAAAACACATTTACCCTCAATAGATTGAAATAGTATGATATAATTTTTAATAGATTCCCCTATTTATTAAAGTGAGGTCAGGGCAAGGATGATTCCACTTCATCAATATAAGGATATACATAACTCATGTGATGATATTCATGATTCATTTCTATGGAAATATTCTCTAATATAGGTGACCATGTAATTAAAAAAAGATTAAAAACATCATTCAGGAAGATAAGGATAAATTTCATGAAGCATGGGAGATGTGTGAAGGGTATTATCAAAATTTCCAAACCCATTAGCTCACACCCATATTACATGTGAAAAATTAATAGGATGGAGTAACTTTAGATGGATCTACACTGGTGGAAATAATTGTGGGAGGCTATTTGGTAAACAAAAATAAAATAGATCCCAAGAATATCTTCGTTGTGTTGTCTTTGAATTCAATGAAAAATACATTAAAAAATAAAGTATTTGACTAAGAAACTCAAAAACCAATATAAAGTGAAATTTCATATTTCCTAACATTAATAAAAACATTATTAATTTATTTCAAAGACCCAAGAAGAGGAAAATGAGTGTTTTACATGGTAATAGATTGAAAATACATAATTTTTTGTTGGGATTATGAAATTACATAACCATTTTCACATTAATAGATTACAGAAAAACACATAGAAAGTCTTGTGAGTCATCCCTTATCAAATTATACCATCTCAAATCAATATGATCAAGGGACGACAGAGTCTTCCAACATGTTTTTGAGGGATAAATCTCAATTCCAATAAGCTATAATTTCCCTAAATAAATTCTTAGAAGATCTATTTCCAAATGAATGCCACCAAACATGGGGTAATAACACCAACATAGTTTTTAAGAGTCATGAAGACCTATGGAATGAAAAAAATTATGGAATTAAGTGAAAAATAAAGATTATACAATAATGGTATATTTATTAGAACTGTGTTTTCTAATATTCAAAAATATCCAAACTAGATTGTACAAATTGAAAAACCATTGAAGGAGAATTATGTAATCTTGAATTTATTATATATTGTATTTACGAGGAATTTTAAGAAAACAATTCAAGATAAAAAGGGTATCAATGATTACATTTCATTGATAAATAAAAGGTAATAGTGGTCATACATTTGTACCTTGATATCATTAAATTTAAAATACAATGAAATGAGGAGATATTGTATAAATTCATCAAAACCCCAAAGGAACACATAAAATAAAACTCAATTCAATTTTGTAGGGATGGATACAAGGTTTTATAAAGTTTCCAATGACACTCAATCATTCATCTAAGGCGTTGGATCTCAAGTAGAACTATATTCAAAGAAAAAAAGTGAGAGTAATCCTGAAATGATGTAATTAAAAGATAAAATTGACACTTTATAACGTATCATGGTCATCACTTCCTGAAATGGAAGTAATCTAGAAGAGAAAACCCATTAGAAAGAGTGTATGCGCTATTCTTGGAATAAACTCACAATGACATTTCATATGTGATTCATAATATCTTTGATGAAGAGAATGAGGGAAGATCAAGTAAAATTTAATATCTTAAGATTATATGTTTAAATTGAAATGAAAAATGATGAAAATCACAAATTAAAAGTCAAGAGAGGCCAGAATGATGTGTGATTATTTAAAAACGATCTGTAATAATTTGATTATCTTCCTCTAAATCCTTAGAGAGACTTGAAAGATACATAAGAAGTGAAATTTGGCTTCGAGATCATGATAAAAACATATAGGGAAGTGAAAATAATTATTTATAATTACTAAATAGAATACCAAGAGAGAAAAAATAATGGGAAACTAAGATCCTTGAGGGGAGTGAAAAAGATATGGCTCATAAAAAAATATTTCTTGGATGAAATCCTCAACAATATTAGGAAAAAATATGTAGATTTATACAGTTATTTCCTAATATTAGAAGATGTTGAATGTTAATGAGGGTAGTTTGAAGAACAAAGCTTTGTCTTTGATGTGGATTCACATAAAAGTAGATTTAATGATGAAATAATGTATATAGAAAAATTTAGAACAGATAAAAAACCCATTTTTTGTGGAACCACAGAGGTCCCTATTAAATAAGAACCATTTTACATTGAATCACGGTTGGGATAAAAAATAAAGAAGGTAGAATGATACTATAAAACAAGCACTTCTTCAGAGGTGACCCAAGTATAGATGTTTACCTATTTATTTTTTTCTTAATTTTTAAAATAATACCCATAAAAATATGTATAACATGATATTTTTTAGTAACATAAAAGGAAAATAACGTCAAATAATCATTGTTAAAAAGGGACACACACTGAAAAGGAACTTATGATATATGGAAAGGGGAGTGTTCTACTATCTCTATTAATTCATTTCTATAATTATGAAATATTTTTAAAAATTATTATTATTAACTCCATGATTTTTTATTTAGTGATCACAGATAATGAAAATTAAGTGTGTGGGGGTGGGGGGAATAATGTAGTGTGATATGATTGAAAAGTAATAACTTGAGAAAAAGTTATATAGAAAACCCAAGGTGATAAAATCAACTTAAAAAATTGAATTGGTTTTTATGAAACTTATGTAACAAAGGTTAATAGGATATGACTTAGGTAAATCAAAATTTTACATTTTTTCAATAGCATGATTAACCTAACCCCAAATTATTTATATAACCTAAACAAAATTAATCCTTCAATGGTTCACCATAAACAATGACAAGATAAATCATCTGAATTGGTGTAATGTGATAAACTAGGTTCAAAATTATACGATCTCTAAATTGTTTGGAACAAGGGAGTGTGTGAAAAATAAAAATACATTGATAAGAGTAATGAAAAATTTGAGAGCAGGCTACTAAGAAATCATTCCATTCTATGAGTATTTTAAACCCTACTTCTTGGGATTTTGTAGTTCAAGATTAGTCACACTCAATTATTGAGTAATTGAATTTCACATCACAAGGATATAAAAAATATAAATAAATTTTTATATTCTAGTGAGAGAGATAAATGGGAAGGTAAATGTTGCACTTATTTGAACAAGTGGAAAATGAGATTGTCTAGTTGGTCCATTGTGATGATTCATTTATTGGGTAAAATTGTGAATATAGGTGATGATTTTGTGTGGGGGAATTAAAAGTGGTGCTTCATGTTAGAATTGGGATTAAAATTTCCATATAAATATCTGTTGAGATGAATTACTTTAGAAAAACATTGTTTAGGTGAATTACATTAATAAAAGTAATACCATGGGTGTGGATGTTATTTTTTATTGTTATCATTGTTTTTCAACAATAATAAGAATATTTTTTTATTTGTGGATGCTAATTTTCATAAATATGTTATAATTAGTATTTTTGTTATATTTTATTATAATATATAATTTCTATACATTTTATACAATAAATAGTTTGAAACATGAAAATCCTATTTTGGGGATTCCCATTTGATGGACTAATATGATTTCTTAGGGGTTTTGAACATTAAAAAAATAAGGAATTATTTGTTATGGAACATGTTGGAAATGATTTTTAGATAATATAAATTATCTATAAAACTTTCAAAAAATGGTTCATCCCCAAGCTAATAAAGCAAGATACATAGATAACCCTATGAAGGTATAGGTCCACATGAATCAAATATTAGAAAAAATATGAACATTAATGTCCACGAACATATTTTGGTACCATGAATGCATATGAGTGGAATCCCATGAATGGTTCAGCGAACATACATGTAGGTAAAACATGGTATAATGCTCCACCAGATACAATGAAACATGTAACATTACAAAAACTCACTCTAGTGTCAAATTAGTGGTGGTCGGTCTTATAAAAAAGCCCCTTCCAATGATAATATGATATAGTAAGGGGTAATTATCACTCAATATTATTAAATCCCAACACCCTGATCACTTCCAACATTTTAATCTTCGATAGAAGTGTGTTTTCAATTTTAATATCCATCACCACTAATATTTATTTGTGTACATAGAGAAGATTGAAGGGACACCGACGCACATTATACTTTTAAGATCACTTAAGAGCATAGAATAGAGGGATAATGACAGGGGTTGTTTTCTTGAGAAAAAGTTTGTATTTGATCATAGTGAATTATTATTTTTATATTTTTAGTTTTCGTTAATATATTAAATGTTTTTTATTTTTAATTAATATAAATGTAATACAAAATTGATGTAATCTAATGCAAGAGAAAATAAAATGTAAATTAAAAAATGTAAGTCTTGCGGTTGAGGGGTGGAATTCAATTCAATGTCTATATAAAAAATGAAATCCGATGGTTTTACTAAAAAAGGTTTTATCAAAGTACTTTAATTGATTATTGTACTCTAACTAGATAATTCAAATAAGTGTTTTGTGCCTCACATTACCCTACAAACATAATTCTGTAAAATAGAAACCACTCGGTAATGAGATGTCTTCTAAGTCGATGTGGTATGTTCTAATAAGTTTTATGGAGACATCAAGGTGTCTTGGTGAAACTCCATGACACATGCCTAATTAATGTTTACTATATCAAACTAAAAATAAATCGATGGGAGGTGAGAATATTATAATGCAGTTGTTATTGGTGAACGAGGATTCATATTTTCTTGAATCATCAATCGAAAACATAGAATTGGAATGAAATATAAAAAATAAAATAATCTTTTATAGTATAAACCATAATTTCATCATGCTCGATCAGAATATAAATTCAGGTAAACCCTACATTAATTGAGTTTCATGAAAAAGACATGAAAAGGATAATCCAGTGACCTAAAATGAGGAATATCTTAGTGAAATTAGAAATCCTGCTCCAAAATTGGGTGGAGTGGAAATTGACTTAGGAAGTATCAATACACTAACAATAATAAAAATGAAACAATTTTAATATAAGAATCAAAGCATGAAGAAAATTGAAGAATAAATATTAATAAAAAAACTAAAAAGAAGCACATAACCGAATGAAATAATAAGAACAGTAGACAACACATATGATTAGCATGGAGTTATGAGGGAAAAATGAAGATAACAGAAAATTAAATCTGGAAGATTCAAAAAATTCCCTCAATTGGGATTTTTATAACTATAAAAGGGAAGATAATATAGTTAATTATAATAGGTGTTGAGAAGAATTTTTAACAAAAGTAGTATTTAAATATTTGAGGGAATGAAATTGGTTACCCATTTGATGTTATGGAAATTCCAAGAGTCATAATGATAGAATAGGTTTACAGATGAGGAAAAGTGTAAAATAAAAGAAGAAGAAGAACCCAGACATAGAGATTTATGTGGTTTTGGAAATTATCCCTACATCAATAGGTATTATAAATATCACTAAAAATCTAGGAGTTCAATTTTATGAAGTCTATTAGAGTTTCTGACACACAAAAACCAAATCCTGAAATGGTATAATAAAGAAAACATATAAATATTCCTCCAACGACATAGAAATTCCACAGAGCTATAGTGAATGGTGACTAAAAGTCTGCATCGCTATAGTATTGCTACCACCCATGTCTAAAGTGATATAGTGTCCAATGTGTAGACGTCAACGGAGCTACAGTACCGGTGTCCCTAATGTAAGACCTCATATAGTAGTTGTGAAAAATTCTACACTGCTACAATGCCCTGTCGGTGTAGGTCAGTCAACTTTTCTTTAGTTGATCAGAGTAGCACCAGTGCCTCAAAAAAACTGGTTCATCGGTCCTTGTCCCCTTTACCCCTTGAGAAATGGTGGCTTCCCCTATAGCCCACAATGATCTCACTAAAATTCTCAACATGTAGAGTTGTGGCCTAGTGCGTAGTATAGCCCGCAAGAATTGGGCCCAAAAACATCCAAAGAAGATCATGATACACCAATCAAACATTTTTTATATGTGGAATGCTTAGGTTCTCCTCTATTGAATGGCCATAAAAATCCACACATCTCTCCCTCTCCAAGGTGTTATAGTGGACCATGTGTGGTCTCGGATTATTGAATTTTAGGATTGGTAATGGGTTTTATGTTGAGTTGTAAAGGAATGTTTTGAACAGGGAAAATGGGATGATTCTTGGAATATTGTTTTTGGGTTATATTGGATACGGTGAGATGGATTTTTTGGCAATTCTTATAGGAATGGGTAGTGGAAATAAATTTATAAGGAATTTCGGTTGAATAATGAAGGTAACAAGATATTTTGTGTGTATTTAAAGAAGGTTGAAAAGTATAGGAAATTTTTATCTGAAAATAATATCCTTGGTAGATTTATATTTTGGTTCTCCTAGTAAATGCATCAAAATGTTGGTATGTAGTGATGAAACTAAGCCTCTGTTGACATCTGACTCAAAAAACAATCAATAAGGAAGAAAAAATCAACTACATAAACCCTATCCACCATGAACTAGTAAATAATATTGGTCCTCCTTAAACCCACATCGAGAATGTGTTGGACCAAGATAATGTAATCATCTTGAATACTGAGCTCCTCAATTAAACAACCCATTTTTTATAATTCTCTCCTATACAAAACCCTCACCAGTTTGAATAAAAAACATAGACATCCCCTATTTTTCTTGAATTATTGTGGATCCTCATCCAAAAATTAAAAAATAACCAAATGAGTGAGTGAAAATTTTCTTGTCCTCATTGAATGAGGGTAAAATGAAGAAACAATGTATTTCTATATAAACCAGTAATTAGAGGGAGTCTTTTGAATTTATAGTTACATGAAATATAGCTCTTTGAAATCATACTAGTGAATAACTACTACAATAAATCTGAAACAGGCATGAATATGCTCCACTAAATTGTAGTAGTAATAATGCTTCATAAAAACCAAACACATATCCATTTATCGCAAGTCACCATAAACTAGTTATAAAACCGAGCTCGAAAATTTGTGTCAAGGGCTCCAATGATGTGGGAATCCCTTTTCAATATCCAAGAGGCATTGGTTTATAGTGCTGATTTATAGTATTTATATATTTCTTTATTATTAAAATAAAAAGTAAATATGATGATAAAGATAAATATGAACACATTAAGAAAGTGGAAAGAAACTGAGACATAATCACATAGTTTGGTTTGGTCAATGTTATACCTACATGCATCACAAGAAAATAACATACTCATTCATTATTATGAAAAAGATGACCAATATATTCAAGAGACTTAACAAGATTAAAGTTCCAGAGAAATATTATGATGAAATGACCCCTATCTAAACCACATGGTCGTCTGAAACCCCATACTGTGGAGTCATCTATTCACCTTCCTAGACATAATGAAACAATAAGAACTAGTAAAAATTATTTGTGCATCTTCCTTCAATAGATAAATAAAAAGGAATTGGGATCTCGTCACACCCTCTAAGAGACTCTTGAAATATCTCTTAAAAAACATCATTCATTGTCTCTCTAAAAGAATCAAAACAAATGACTCTACAAAACAATGATCATAAAGTTATCATCATAGGTAGTCGAAGTGGCATGAGTGAAGATGGTACTATAAGATGTGTGGCATGTGGATGGAGTAGATGAACCATTTGTTTGAAGTAAAAACTGCATGATAGCTCATAGGACCCAAAACCACTCTAAATAAGATATGAATTAATGCAATAAATTTATCCACTTTTGGATAAAATGTACACACTCGATGAAAAAATTTATAGAATACACAACATCATTAGATAAAAATGATCAATTAAACATAACATCTCTAATGAGGTACCACATTAATAAGGAAAAAATCCAAAATATATCTTGAATAATTAAAATATATTAAATGGATTAAAAGTAGTAAAAAAATACATAAGTGTAATTCACATAAAAATATTTTAATGTAAATAAAATTTTCATTATAAATCAAATGAATCCTCGTATTCACAAATATACATCTTTGTAATAAAATAAATTGAATATGATGGTGTTCTCATAACCGAGTCAAACTCTCAGTCATCTTATCATAAGTTTGTATCTTCTGAACACAGACCACTCTAGTCTCAATAACAATCCGAAAAATGAAATATAATACCTATGTGATTTGACCGACAATATAAAATATAATTTTTCAATAATTAAAATACTAATTTACTATCAAAATACATGTCAATATTAATATAAGATAATGAAAAATCATTTATTAAACCTTTTAAGAAAATTTATTCTTTAATATATCCTATTAACGAAATATATTCCAACTTAGTGGCATATAGGTAAACAATATATTTCATGTTACAGTTCAAATAAACAGGTCCACCATAGGCAAGAATCACATAATTGGTAATGAATTTATTAGTTTTAACAGAAAAACATTATTAGAATCATAAAATACTACTATATCATTATCATAACTATTATTCATTCAAAAAATTTATAGACATGTTAGAATACTTAAATACATTCCGTTGGATCCATTTAAATGTATGTAAATATATTTCATAAGATTTACTATATACTAGCTAAGTTAAAACCTAAAAAAGAAATATCTGATCAAGAGAAAATAATGGAATACATAAGGAATCCTTGTAAGGCCATGAATCCATCTTTTACAACCCTATTCATATTTTTGAAGCAAGTGCTGCTCTGAGGAGTCCTAGAGTATGTTTGTGGGTGCTTGGATGTTGAAGGCTGGAAACATGGGAATTCACTTTCATCTAGTGTTTCATTTCATGAATTTTTTGTACATAGCTTGTGTGTGAGCCCAATACATGTCCCAAAATCGATCCACAACATGTAAGGGGTTGGATAATCTGATGATTTAATGATTTGAATTAATTCAGGATGAATGGTATGAGGAAACACATTTTTTGATAAGAGATTAAACTCTTAACATTCATTACATAAATGGGTTTTACATCATGAATATTCATTTGGTATCATGGAAATATAAGATTCAGTGCCTCAGGTTTTCTAAATCTTGATGGCCTTTCTCCCAAACTATTGGCATCCATTGGCTGTCTCTTCAAGAATTTTTGAATCCCTTCGATATAGATTGATTCCCATCTTCCTGTGTTTGTTCTACATTGATATAAGGTAAGTTCATCTCTTTAATCTCATTGTTATTCGATTGGGATCCTCCCTATTCTTCTTTTCATGTGATTTACTTTGTCTCATTCATTTTAATATTATTTTATTGTTTGTTTCTCGGTTTAGTTACAATGTTACTTCCTTGGAGGGATACAACCTCTTGTGAGAGGGGAAATCGAGATCTATGACTTTGGTAAGTACTAATTAAATGAATGTTCTTGGATTTTATGTTGGGGATTTGTTTCATATCTATTAATTTATGTGTAATCATAAATTGATCATGGTTTATCCTTTTGGATGATAGTTTAATTAACCAAAAAATGTGTTAATTGGATTAGTCATGAAATTGGATAATGATCGCATGTGTCGATTTTTAATATTTTTGTAATATTTTTCCATTTATTTTACTAGAGAGTGTGATGTATATGTCATTCTTGGAAGCATTTTTGGTAATTATATGGATTATAATGTTTTTATTTATGAAATATTCTAATTAATGTTGAGTTATAATTAATTGACTAATTGTCCTAATAATTATAATGAGGCATTTTTGCAATTGGGATTCACTTATACGTTGATGATATTGAAATTTATACAAGTATTCATATTTAATTAAAAAATTTATTCCATCTGTTTATGGGGATGATAATGGATATGAAGCATTTCAATTCTTGATTATTAAAATGAAAATGAATTTTAATTGATCATGGTTTATTTTAGGATTGTTGAAACTTGAATAAATTCTAAGAGAATGTTTATCTTTGGATAGGATGTTATAGGTAATCTGTTGGGTTTCCCTTAGTTCGAACTGTGAATAATGAATCAATTAATTCAATATTGAATAAAAACCAGTTTTTTGATAAATATAATGTTTGGGGATTGAGATGTCCATTTTCTTATGAATGCCAAAGACCATTGAGTTTGGAGTCTTGAGATCTTGTTTTCATGTAAAGGCTAAATGCCTTTTTTGATGGACTAGTTCCCATGTTTACTATGATTGTTTCCTACTTCTTTTGGGATGGGATTTTGATGTGAACTTTTTTCTGTGATGTGATATGATCCTAGGATGGCTGAACATAGGATTTCTGATGTGAAATAGGGTAGGGAGTCTCAGATGATATGGAAATGGTTGACGTCGTTTATGGATAGATGCATCAGGATATGTTTTTGGGTGTTTGGGATGACACCATATATGGTAAGAATTGGATGTATTTAGGATTGCCCATTAATAAGTTAAATATATATGTTTATTGATATGAATTTTTTTAATGGTCGATGGTCAGGTTTCTTGTTTTAACTATATTTCATTACCCACTACTTGAGGCATCTAGATGTACTTTGTTTCATTTCTCATTGTGGTATCTTATGATGGTGTTACTACAATTTCTATATTATGGAATTAAGTAAATAATGTTTAATAAATGACATAAATTATGGGTTTGGTTTTTCTATAATCTAAATGAGATGTTACACTTTAGAAACCATGGAATCAGTTTAGATTATGCATGAGGGAATATAATAGAATATGATGTTTAATTTAATGTAATTAGTAATAATAATAATGTTGGATTAATTGGAAATTAATAATGTAACTAAATGAAATGATAAAAAGGAAGTAATTTAATATAACACTTCAAAATATTTTTGTGCTTATAGGATATCTTATCCCAAGTAGTGGCAGTCGGGAATCCAAGAGACAATAGCTTCAATTATGACCCGGACTAGGATATGCCCATACTGTGGTTTTGATATATATTATATTTTGTATAATCTGTGATTTCATAGAAAACCCAACCCATGTTGGTAAGGGAGGATGACACCCAGTGAAATTTGGAAGGCTTTTTTCCCCAACATGTTGGTGGGAGGATGGATGGTTGGCTTCCCCCTCTGGCCTTGTCCTCTTCTATTGGTAGTTATATGTGTTAGTACACATAGTGGTTAGATTTCACATATATGTGTATAGAGATATTTGATGTGTAGTGGTTATTTCACACACATGTTTTTCTGGATTTAATATCAAAAGGTTTATCATAGGTATAATGTGAAAAGGTTATGTTTGCTTGAGGTATCTTACTTGATGTATAGGTTGTGATGGATTAAGGTATAATACACAATGTATGATGTGTATCATACAAGTCACGGTGAATACCAGAATCTACATGGTTATTATATAAAGATGTTATATGTGATGATGTGATAATGTGATACATGTGGTGTGTGTTGTGATACTTATCCCAAGTGTATAGTGGATGGATTATTTTGGAGAGAGATGGATTAAGATGTGTGATGTTAGGGAAGAGCGGAAAACTGGTGGGGAAGCAGAAGGTGGGTAGCCATGACATTTCATTACTATATTATATTGTATATTTTATGTGATACTTGGTGAGAGATAGTCATGTTGAGGCTGGATACTTCATATACCTTTCTATTTTATGAGTTAGTTTCATTGTTTTTTACTATAATTTATCTTTATTTCATTGTCTACTTAATGAAAGTCTCCAGGGACAATTTTACAAAGTATACTATTATGCTCACCCCATGTATATATAAACTATTTTCCTGTCAGTAGGGGTAGGTTGTGTAACAACCCAATGTTTTTCAATGGAAATTCCCTTCCTATAAGTATGTTATAAAATCACATAAAAAAACATATTAACTAATAAGTGCTAAGTGACCTTTAAGCATTTGTTTTTCAATTATGTTTTTGGAATTTTGAAAATCTGACATACACGGTTGCAATCAGTAGCTTATTTGGAGTCCGATAAAAAAACATAATTGTTTCTGAATAGTAACCTACCTTTATGAATAGTAACATACCCTTATGAATATTTATATACCCAAATAAATATTAATCATACATATGATAATATATAAATAATATTCAAGTTGAAAGTATGATATACCTCTATTTTAGAATAAGTAAATGAATGTTTTCAAATTGGTTTTTGATAATAAATTATCATTTTAATTAAATATTAAAATAATCATATTTATAAAAGTATTTTTGATGAATGGATTTCATTTTTGGATTCTACACGTCGAAAAATGATTAGGGTTGATATTTAAGATTTTTCTAAAATGCATGATTTTTTTAGTGAATAGTAAAATACATTAATTTACCGTATAAATATATTATAATTCAAATCCACTATTAATGACATCACAAGTGATGTAATAACCAAAATCTCGATCTCACATGCACTTAATACAATTATTGCTCATGGAATACTTATTATTCCTTGCCTTTTGAAGAAATAATAAACTAATGTTTAAAAAATTGTGAAAACACTCCTCTCCTCCAATATAACCCCCCTCACTCCCCCTTCTCTTCACTTCGCTCAAGCATTGTGACTTGCCAATATTCTAACCAAATATCTCCCAAAGCTCCTACCCCACATCCAAAATCCCCGAGACTCTTCTAAATAACAAAACATCTTCCATTAAGGGGTTCTCAAAGGAGGAAGTCTCAAGAGGTAACCTCCTCCTTCCAATTCCTTCATTTCTTTTGAGTTATTTTATTTTTGTTTCATTCCTCACATCCCTTCACCCAAATAGCATGATAACTCAAGTGACATACATGTACTAGAATGTTTTTATGCTAATGGTGTATTTAATTATCTTCTCTCTTTTCCCCACATTTTATTTGAAAAAAATGAAATCACCGTTTTTGGTATGCTAATTTAGCACATTCAAGGACAATAGTTTATCAATTTCTATTATCATATTTAATTATGTTCATCAAAACATTTGTTATATGGTTGAAAAAGATTACTATATATTTCATAAATATCCTATTTTTGGTTCTTTAATTATTTTTTACTAATTTAATTATGTTATAAATCAAAACATGTTTGTTGTAATCAAAACCCACCAATTAACAAAAAGGATTGTCAATATTGTTTTATATAATATTTATAATTCACTCTTTGGATCAAAATTAAATCTAAAACCATGTAGTATCCTTGATTTTCACTAATAGAATATAAATTTAATTCTCGTAAACCAATTTCATCTTACATGTTTATCCAAACATGAACATAAGTGAACTAGTCAATAAAACCAAGTAAACCAATGATCCCAAACAATGAAATTGAGCCTCAGAACCAATCAAAACGGTTATAAATGAACTTAAAATTATTCTAATAAACCAATTAAATATAGAATATTTTATGGAATTATTAATCAATAAACCTAATATTTGTATTCAGGTTTTTAATAACAAGTGGAGAACAACAACGGATTTAAGGTAAGGGATCCTCTCTATTTCACTCTTAATCTTGATTTTTCTCTATGCTATGCCTTTTTATGTGTAATCCAAAATGATGGGGTTTGTTGTCACACCTACCCCATACTTCCCTCATGATGTATAAGTGATGATAAACCCCTTTCTATCTCATCAATCCCTCTTAGGTTCACTTGATACCATGTTGATAAACCATATTGAATTATACCCGAACATCTTCTATTATTTCGGGTTACCGTAGCCTTATTTATATCAAAGTGGAATTATCTTATCTATTTCTGTACATATTATAAAGTCTATATTTTTCTAAATTCATTTAGTAATACCCTTTCATCACTCTCTTTTTGGTATATACATGTTTTTAAAAGTTTCCCTCTTTAGAACTTTCCGACAAGAAACCTATTTTAAGAGAACATTCCAAATTTTTACCCAATTTCATGTACACTCTTTCCCCTATTTTAAGACACAAATTTCTTTATTAAATCAGCCATTATTTTATAAAAAAAATTTGGTAAAATTTTTATTTTATATAAAATATGTTCCTCTTTTCTATTTTAAAATCCTAATTGTATTTTCATTAAAACCGCACAAAAACTTTTTAATGCAAATGTTTCTCAAATACATTCTTTATATGTTTCACTTATGTTTGAAATAACATAACATGTTATAATCCTATTTTACCATATGAACGTCCATTTATTTTCTAATCCCTTTGTTTCATGTACACATTCATGATACTCCCATTGGTTATGCTTTATGTCATGATAGTGGTACCCACTTCTTTCCATGGGTACCCTTATGTTTATGTATGGTTGATCACGAATAATTATTTATGTGGAATGAATATTCATGAAAATGTAGAGATGGGGGTGACCAGATAGTGGTCCAATGCATTGGGTTTTGTTAACACTCATGAGATGTGATGTGAAACAGGATTGGTGGTTAGAATTGACCCATACTAAAATGGAAAATGGGATTGGGGGTTAGCCTTGACCCGTACTAAAATGGGAAACGAGATTGGCAGTTAACCATAACCTGTTCTAAAGACATGTTTTATTATTCTTCCACATTTATATGATTCCATTTTAATATGATCCCATGCTTATATGATATGATTTCATATGTTCCATTCTTTGGATATCATTATGTCAGGTCTCCTAACTCATGTTCTTAAGATGTATCCTTGTGTTCATTCCCTTACTGGGATTTTTAGCTCATCCCTTTGTTCATGTTTTCCCCAGGGTACCCTATAAATATTTATGGGCACAAAGGATGTTAGGGGATCTTTATAGATGTTAAATAAAGAAGTGTTCTTTATCCCAATGTTTTATGTTTTATGTGCCTAGTATTCCAAGACCGTAGACTTAAAGATCCTTGGCTTGTACTCTGATGTATAATTAGGATTAAAATCATGTAATGATATATATAAAAGGATTGAGTCCCTATAGTTGGTATCAAATGATTGTCTAGTTATTTTTGGAGTTTTGGAATAGATCACCATAGTGAGAACCATAACTATGAGAATATGTATCAGAAATAATTCATAAATTTTGGTGAATATTGAGTAAGTGGTTTATCAAGAAAATACACCATTATCTGGATACGAGTAGGTAGAGGGGCCCTAGCACAGATGTTCTTTGGAGTGAAAACTCTAACAAGGAGATCCAGGATTGACCTAGTGTATCATGGTACACGATAATGGGCCTTCCTCCACTATTGGTTATGACCCTCCTGAGGGATATTTTTTGGATGATTCATGAGCTTATTAAAAACCATTATTAAGCGTAAAAAAAATCCCATAATAATATAAGATATGAAATAGATCGAGGATAACCTAGATTTAATCATAATGAATAACAAGTTTGTATGTACTTATTCTTTTTTAGTTTATCCTTTTTGGTAAAAAGTTTTCTTTTTATGCTCAATAGCTATGTATTCTAGACCTCTAATTATATATTAATTTTATTAGTTAATGTAGAGAAATTGAATAACACATTCCAACAACCAATGTTATAGGCAATGTGAATATTTCCCAAATGATATTCCTAACATGACATGAGCGGGTGATCAAAACTTAATGATAGTACTTGCTCAGCTGGCTCGAGTTATGAATAATTACTTGAATAATGTGAAACACCCTCATCCTATAAAGAAAGTGAATGTTGTCGTACAGTTCTTCATATGAAAAAGGCCTCCCATGTTTAGTGGATCTTCTAATCTCATCCTTACAGAAAAATTAATTAACTCCATTGGAAGGATATTATATGTCCTCTAGTTCTTGGAAGAAGAGAAGGTTGTATGGGAATTATATCATTTTGATAGGGAATATGATTAGTGTTGGACACTGATCAAGAATACAATGTCCCAATAAGAAATTTATTCCATGGATTGGGAGGAATTCAAGATGATGTTTTTCAACAAATATTTTCCTCAAACCCTCCAACTCAAGATGAAAAGATATTTCCTCGGACTCAAGAAGAAGGAATATGAGTCCATCAGGGCATATGAAGAAAATATTAAAAGGCATGCAAGGTACACCTCTAGCTTTTTCATGAACACCGAAAGCAAGGTGGATTGCTTCTTTAATGGACTAAATCCATGTCTACGAAAAGTGTTGGTGATTAGAGTCATATAAATTTATGAGTATATTGTCTATTGTGCCATCAAGGATGAAATGGATATTAGAGATCATTAGTGGTCTCGTGGGCCTAGTTACAAGAAGTGAAAATGGAGAACCAAATCGGTGGTTCATCAGACAAATCCCATGATGGAGGGAATCCTGACTTTTCCCCTTGCAAAATTTTTGGGAAGAAGCATCCTGGTAACTATCTAAAGATTACCAAGAATTGTTTCAAATGTGAAAAGTATGGTAATATGGCCAAGAACTACCAAAAAGATATGAAAAATCCAACAAATGATGAAGAATAAAGGAATGTTCAGATCAACACACAGCCTACAGTGTAGTGTTACAAAATCAAGGATCATAGGAATTATGCGAACAATTACCCTATACTGAGAGTTATTAGAGGAAAGCAACAACAACCTCCAAGTAAACAAGTAAGGTCTTATGCTATCACTACTGCTGAGGTGAAGGCCGAAAATGAAGTGGTGATAGGTACTCTAGTTATTCTTTCAAGAATAGAGAACATACTGTTTGATTATTGTTCTATTAATTCTTTCATAACTTCCAAGTTTAGTAGAACTATTCAAAAACCACCTCAAATTTTTGTGGAAAAGTTATCTATGAGAATGGAGAAGTGGAAATCGTTGCGTCCATAGTATATAACTCCTCCCCGAATAACGTTTGTGGACTGAACCTCCCAAAAAATCTCTTCATAATTCCTTTATTGGAGTTTGAAACTATCATGGGAATGGATAGGTTGTCTTTATACAAAGCCATCATCAACTTTGGAGAATGGGATATCACTAATCACATTCAAAATCATCCTATGATTCATTACAAGTGTAATGAATAAGATTAATCTCTTTTATAGTCTTATCTGAGGTGTGGATATTGTTGCCTTGTGAGCAGACATTTCTAGCTCAAATGATTGAGACAAAGGAAAGAATTATGCTTGATGAAATGGCCATTGTAAGGTATTACACATATGTATTCCATAAAGAGTTTCATGGTCTTCCTTTAGACTGAGAGTTTGAGTTCTCAATTGAACTTTTCCCAAGATCTCTACCTATCTCAAAGACACCTTATAGAATGGCCACTGTACAACTAGAAGAGCTGAAGAAGCAGTTACATGAGACTGTGGAAGAGGGTTTTATGCACCCAAGTGCTTCACCGTGGGGTGATACAATCTTCTTTGTTAAGATGAAGGATGAATCAATGCGCCTCTTCATTCATTATAGTGAGAACAATAAAATCACAATAAAGAACAGGTATCCCCTAACACAGATACATGACTTGTTCGATCAGCTTCAAGGGGCCAATTATTTATTTAAGGTGGACCTTTGGTCAAGATATCTTCAATTATATGTGAGGAAGGAAGATATTCCCAAGCATGCCGTCTGAATGAGGTATGGAAACCATGAGTTCATAGTGATTCCCTTGAGTCTCACTAATGCTCCATCAATTTTCATGGATTTACTGAATAGAGTTTTTAGAGATTACCTCAAAAATAATTTTGTAGTATTTATTGACGATATTCAAATATAGTCCAAGATCAAGGAGTAAAATGAGGAGCATTTGAATATTGTGTTAAAGACATTGCAAAGGGAAAATTTGTATTCAAAGTATAGTAATGGTGAGTTTTGGATGGATGATGTATCAATCTTGGGGAATATTATCACCAGCAATGGGATATCTGTGGACCCTTACAGGAAAAAGGAAATTGAAGAGAGGCCCAAGAAAACTTCAGTAATGGAGATCCATAGTTTTTTGGGTCTAGTTGGTTATTATTGATGATTTGTGAAGAACTTTTCACGATTTTCAAACCCAATGAAGAAGCTGACATAGAAAGAAGTATGGTTTTTTGGATTCAAGAATATGAAGACTGTTTCTCAGAGTTGAAAAAGAGGCTTATCATTGCGATAGTACTCATGCTTTGTGGTGTACATTGATGCTTCTAAGAAGGGCTTAGGTTGTGTGCTGATGAAAAATGATAAAGTGATAGAATATACCTCAAGGAAGCTGAAATCCATGTGAAAAAACTATCCAACACGTGATCTAGTAATGGGAGCATTGACCTTTGCGTTTAAAATTTGGCAGCATTATCTCTATAGGGAGAAGTGTGAGATATATACTGACCAAAAGAGTCTCAAATATATATTCACATAGAAAGAGATTAATATGTGCTAGCGAAGATGGATATATCTCATCAATGATTATGACTGCTCAGTCCACTACCATCACGATAAGGAAAACAAGGTGGAAGATGCCTTAAGTAGAAAGGAACCTGCATCATTATCAATGATGAGAATTGAGAAGGATCTGATCTACTTAGAATTTCAAAGGATGGAAATGAGAATCATTAATGGAGGATCATCAATACTTTCTCAAATTATTGCTCAACAATCCCTCTTATATAAAATAAAGGATGCTCAATGAAAAGATGTAGAAATTCGGAGAAGGGTGGAAGCTATGAGAAATGAGAAATCCTCTAATTTAAAAATTGAGGAGGAAGGAGTCATACCATTTGGGAAACAATTGTGTTTACCATCCTATCCTGAGATTAAGAATGAGCTATTGAATAATTCACATAGATTAACCATCTCTATCATCCTAGGGAGCACAAAGATGTCAAGATCTCCAAGAAAACTTTTTGTGGGACTATATGAATAGGGAGATTTCTGAATATACATCAAAGTGCCTGGTATGTTTGTATGTGAAGGCTAAGATGAAAAATTCTAAGGGTTTGACGAAAACACTAGCCATACCTGAATGGAAGTGGGAGAACATTACCAGATACATTATCACTAGACTTTCAAGGACATCTAGAGGAAATAATGCTATATGGCTCATTGTGGATCGTCATACAAAAACAACTAACTTTATCGAGGTTCGAGAGGATTTCTCATTTGATCAACATGATTGGATTTACATCAATGAAGTGGTAAGGATACATGGAGTACCACTATCTATTGTATACGACTATGATATGAGATTCACCTCGATGTTCTGTAAAATTGTCCAACATGCTCTAACAACTGAACTAAACATTAGTACGGCCTATCATCCTCAAACTAATGGCCAATCTGTGTGTACTATTCGTACACTAGAAGACATGTTGAAAGCATGTTCTAAAGAATTCAAAGGAGGATGAGTCCCACATCTTCCACTGGTTGATTTCTCTTACAACCACAATTTCAACTGGAGCATCGAAATGACTCTATATGAAGTCCTTTATGGGAAAATTTGTAGAACACCGGTGTGCTAGGATGATGTTAATGAGAATAATCTTCTAAGACCTGAAATGTTAGAAGAAATGGTGGAGAAGGTGAAAACTATTCAGCAGTATATCAAGGCAAACCAAATTCTACAGAAACATTATGCAGATAATCGTCGATGAGACCTTGAGTTTAAAGTTGGAGACATGGTATTTCTACTCATCTCTCCATGGAATAAGTTCTTGATGTTTGGAAAGAAAGGGATGTTAACTTCTAGGTATATCGACCCCTTCGAGATCCTTGATCGAGTCAGAGCTATGGCCTATGACTATAACTTCCATCTACTATGTCGAAAGTACATGATGTCTTTCATGTAACCCTCTTAAGAAAGTATGTACCAGACCCATCACATGTACTTTTTTCAGAGGTGGTACAGTTGGAGGATGATCTTTCCTATGAGGAGCAGCCAGTGAAGATTATGGATTGTAGAGACAAATTTTTACGCAACAAGACAACTCATATGGTCAACGTACTATGGTGAAACCATAAGTACAAAGAGGAAACATGGGAACTAGAGGAAGGAATGATGGAAAAGTACCCCCACTGGTTTGTTACATATAATGTAAAATGTAATTTCAAGGGAGAAATTTTTTAAGGGGGGAAGATTGTAATGACCCAATGTTTTTCAATGGAAATTCCCTTCTTAATAATATGTCATAAAATGACATAAAAACACAAAATAATGAACTACTAAGTACTAAGTGACCTTTAAACATATGTTTGTCACTTCTTGGTTTGGAATCTTGAAAATCCAACAAATACGTTTACAATCTCTAAGTTATTTGGTGTCCGATAAGGAAAACATATTTTTTTTGGTGAATAGTAACCTACAATTATGAATAGTAACATAACCTTATGAATAGTGATATACCCTAATGAATAGTAACCTTACCAATGATAATATATAAATAGTGTTCAAGTTGAATGTAAGATAAACCTAAATATTAGAATTAGTAAACGAATATTTTAAAATTGGGTTTTGATAATAAATTGTGATTTTAATTAAATATTAAAAAATTCATATTTAGAAAATTATTTTTGAAAAATGGATTTCATTTGTGGATTCTACACGTCGATAAATGGGAAGGGTTAATTTTTGATATTTTTCTAAAATATTGTAATTTTATTGAATAGTAAAATACATTAATTTACCGTATAAATACATTATAATTCAAATCCACTATTCCTGACATCACAAGTGAGGTAAGCACCCAAATCATGAACTCAAAAGAGTTTATTACTATTCATGGTCATGTAATACTTAATATTCCTTATCTTGTGAAGAAATAATAAACTAATGATTAAAAAATTATGAAAACCCTCCTCTCCTCCACTATAACCCCCCCCCCCCCCACTCCCTCTTCTCTTCACTCCACTAAATCCTTGTGCCTTGCAAATATTCAGACCAAATCATTCCCCAAGATACTACTGCACGTCCAAAATCCATTAGCTTCTTTCATATTACCAAAACCTCTCCCATTAAGAGTTTCTCAAAGGGGGAAGTCTTAAGAGGTAAATTCCTCTTTCCAATTACTTCATTTCTTTTGAGTTCTTTTCTTTTTTGTATCTTTCCTCACATCCCTTCACCCAAATAGTATGATAACACTAGTAACAAACATGTAATTGATTTTTTCCTAATGGAATATTTCATTATCTTCCCTCCTTTCCCCACATTTTATTTGAAGGAAATGAAAGCACCGTTTGAGATGGGCTAATTTAGCACATTCATGGACAACAGTTTACCAATTTATATTATCATATTTAATTTTTGTAATGAAACCATTTGTGTTCTGTTTATACCAGATTATTATATATTTAATATATATCCTATTTTTTGTTTTGTAATAATTTTGTACTAATTTTATTATGTTATAAATAAAAACATGATCGTTTTAATCAAAAACCCCAAATTAACAAAAATAGTTGTCACTATTGTATTATATAATAATCCGACATCACTCTAAGTAAAAAAAATTAAATTTAATGCCATTTAATCTCCTGGATGTTTAATAATATCATATAACTTCCATTCTAGAGAACCACTTTCATCTTACATGTTTATCCAAACATGAATATAAGCGAACTCGTCATTAAAACCAAGTAAACCAACGAGCCCGAACAGTGAAATTTAGCCCCGTAACCAATCCTCATAGTTATAAATTAATATAAAAAGTTTATACAAAAAAAATTACCTATAGAAGAGGTTCTGGAATTATTAATTAATAATCCTATTTTTTCAATTCAGTTCTTTAATATCATGCGGAGAACAAAAATGGATTTCAGGTAAGGGATCCCCTCCATTTCACTCATAATCAACATTGTTCTATATGATATGTCATTTTATGTGTAATACCAAATGATGGAGTATGTTTTCAAACCTCACCATACTTCCCTCATGATGTATAGTGATGAGAAACCCCTTACTCTCCCATCAATCCCACTTAGGTACACCCAATACCAAGCCGATAAACAGTAACGAATTCTACCCTAACATTTATTGTTATTTCGGGTTGCCTTAGAATTCATTATATCAAAGTAGAGATATATTATATGTTTTTTAACATATTATAAAATATTTTTAGCTTTGAAAAATTCATTTATGATGACCCTTTCATCGCTCTCTTTTGGGTATATACATGTTTTTAAAATATTCCCTCCATAGAACATTCTGATAAGCCAACCTATTTTAAGGGAACATTCCAAATTTTTACCCAATTTCATGTGAACTCTATCCCATAATTTAAGATAACATTTTATTTATGAAATCAGTATTTTTATTATTTAAACATTCTTGGTTAAATTTTTATTTTATATAAAATATGGTCATCTTTTCTATTTTAAGAGCTCTATAGTATTTTCCTTAAAACCACAAAAAAATGTTTCTCTACTAATGAATCTCAAATACATATTTTATATGATTAAATTCTTTTTGACATCCATTAACATGTTGTATTCAAATTCTACCTTAGGAATGTCCATGTAGGTTCTAATCCCTTTTTTTCATGGAAACTTTCATGATACACCCATTGGTTATGCATTATGTCATGATAGTGGTACCCACTTCTCTCCCTGGGTACCCTTAAGTTTATGTATTATTGATTATATATGATTATTTATGTGGACAGAATATTCATGAAAATGTTGAGATGGGTGTGCCTATATAGCACTCCAATGCCTTGGGTAAAGTTAAGTCTCATTAGATGTGATGTGAAACGGGATTGGCAGTTAGCCTTGACCCATACTATAATGGGAAACTGGATTGGCGGTTAGCCTTGACCCATAATAACATTGGAAATGGGATTGGTGGTTAGCATTAACCTGTAATATAGACATGTTTTATTATTATTCCACATTTATATGATTCCATGTTTATATGATCCCATTCTTATATGATATGATTTCATAAGTTCCAGGCTAGTAATATCATTATGTCAGGCCTCCTAACTCATGTGCTTAAGATGTATCCTTATGTTTATTCCCTTAGTGGGATTTTTATCTCATCCCATTGTTCATGTGTTTCCCAGGGTACCCAATGCAGATGTAAGGGCTCAAATGAAGTTAGGATCTCTTTATAGAGATTAAATAAAGTATTGTTTTTTAGCCCCATGTTTTATGTATTATGTACCTATTCATCCAAGACACTAGACTTAATGATCCTTGGATTGTACTCTATTGTATAATTATGCATAAAATCATGTAATGTTATACATAAAAGGCTTGGGTCTCTATAGGTTGGAGGGAAGGTTGGATTTAACTAGCTCGGGGGTTTTCAAGAGTTGTTTGTGCCTCATGGACCCTACCGTGTTTACCTTTTTGGTACCACGTTGTTTTCCATTCAGTTGTCTTAGTATTGTATAACATTTCATGTATTGTATTCATATTCATTTCTTATATATGTCTAAAAAAGTTTCTTTTGGTGTATATATCTTATATCTCTCATCTGCATTTTTTTCATGGATGGTATTTCCTCCCATGAGTATTCTTGTTATAACCTCAGTGCTAGTCGCCATCCCAAGGCATATTTGAGGTGTGACTCAAGAGGTCATTGTAACACCCCAAGATTTTATGAGATATATTCTTTTTAATTTCTTTCATATCGTATATTGTACGCTACAACAAAGGAGTCTTGCAATACACGGAACCCTGACATGGCTTGCATTACACGCAATCACGACCTTTCTCGATAGCGTGTGTTGTACGCAATATCGGGTTTCACTAAACAACGATATATTGTTATAATATGAACTATTCTTTATGAATATTATTAAATATATTTTTAATATTATAAAATTATTATTCATCCTACACATTTTCTAGAACATCGTGTGAGAACAAAATAATTTTTTCGAGTAATAGAAGTATTTTTAAAAAAATGCAGTTTTTCCACCTTTTGATGGCGCACCCACATTAAATCAAGTTTTTGACAACTTTATAAGTTCAATTTGACAAAATAAAATTCTTCTTTGGAATAATTATATAAAAATTTACTTTGGAAATTTTTTTTATATTTTTCTATTAACATTAATATTTTAATGAATTGTAAAAACACGTTATATTTTAATTAAAAACAACTTTTTTCATCATAATAATTTATAAGGATAGATTATAACTTTGAATGGTTTTAAAGTATAAATAGAATATATTTTTACCATTTAATATAATTTATGTCATTATCATTGATTTTACATTGAATTCGTAGGTTAAATCAATTCAATCTTTTGTAATATTTTAAACAAAAACTCGTTTTCTTTCGACAACGGGATTAATTTTAATTTAATTTCTGCAACTTCTGTGTATTGAATTTGGAAAAATTGATTCCATATTTGGAATCAGTGGGGCCAAATTATTTTAATAGACTACTTTTTATTTTTGGGAATTATGATTAGTAACTATGGTAAATTTTATTTACCATCGTTAAAGGTAAATCGTGTAATTAAGGGTAAATATAATATTATAAAATTACCCTAACACTTGTCTTAATTTAATTGGATGATTATATTTTGCCTTAAATTATACTTGGGTCGAAATTTAATCTAATGTAACCCACTTGTATTTGATTAAGACCTTTAGTTTATTTTATTTAAAGGAAAGTGAAATATGTCTCACTCAAACTTTAATAATTAAATTATTTTTAATATAAGTTTATACAGAATATAAATTCGGTTATAAATACTCATTTGAAATATAAAACGTTTTTCTTTATCATGGTAATTTTTTTATAATTTTTAAGATATATTTAATTACCTTAATATCTTATACATTAATGATGAAGAAATTATTTATTTAGTGAAAAATAAGTAATTTAGTTTTTATTGAAATAATAATACCCATTAAAAGCCTCACAAACCAGAAAAAATCTTATTTTTAGTGTATATACACACCATAATCATCCAATGACCGAATATATGACCGTTTGGAGTCCTATAAAAGTTATTATGACACTTGTATTATTTAATTTTTAATGATGTCAATGTTTTCACCTTCATAATTTAATAAATATAACATTTTAAAAGTTATGTTTTTTTAGAAGATAAATCGGACTAAAAGTATTTTTATGAAAGATATAATATTTATATTTATCCTAATATTTTATTTTTAATTTTTATGTAACATATAATTATATGATATAATTATTCAAAAATGTTGTAGTAATTATTTTATTAAGAGAAATATCACATTAATGGTTTTAAAAATATTAAAATAAATAATGTATGAACTATTTAATGTTCTACATGAATTTTCTATATGAACATAAAATGTAAGGAATCTATTAAATAATTTGGATTGAATATATCTTCTCTGTGGATTTTTTTTAAATTCCAATAATTTAATAGTGTCATAATTGAAGCTATTGATATTTTATAAAAATAACATATTATTAAATTGTTTAAAAATAAAAAAAATTAAAAATTAAAAATTGAAAATTATATGTTATAAAAAATAATAATGTATCTAATTATGGAAAATTCAAAACACATAAGTAAGTATTTATAACAATTTATAATTTAAATATTATTACCACAAAAAAAATTAAATAGATTAAATAAGGATAAATCAAAATGATAAGGTTTAAAATAAAATCAAAACATGTCTAAATTTGATTGGTTGATGGTATTACAACCCTATATTACATCATATCTGAATTTTATTCATTTCAGAAGTTTTTATGTGGTGATTGAATTTATTATAAATCAATACTTATTATATTTGAAAAGGTGCCCCTCTCCTCCCTTATAAAAGGGAACCTCCTCCCTCTCCTCTTTACACAACCTTGAGCCTTCATTATCGGCCAAACCCTGCCAATTTATCTTCTCCACTTCCATAGAATCATCCTAGAGGTCCTGGTCTTCTTCAATGATCATCTTTAGCTCCCTAAGAGGAGGTTAAGAAGAGGCGCGTCAAAGAAGAGGTAATATACTTTACCAATTCTTTCCAATTTATTTCCTCTTATAATTATTCTTCATTATTTGTTTCATCATAAATTAATAACATCAGTATCACTCATATAATTATATGTTATAATGAATATGAAACAACCATATTTCACCTTCTATTCATCCTACAGAAAATGAAATCAACATGCGTATGTACGTACGGAATACCGTCTCCACGTCGTGGTGTAATCTGTTTTTCCAACACCACCTTACTTGGATGGGTATAATGGTGTAAAGAATAACTATACATATTTATTATAACCTCATACTGATTCTATGATATTATATCATCCACTCCAATTCTATTCAATAAATATGGGAACGATATCATCGCTCGTGCGTACGTACGGATTACCATCTCCACGACGCGATGAGATTCATTTTCCATGTTAATAATTCAAGAAAGATTATAAAGTATATATAATAAGTAATCATGAAATATATGATATAATAATTCTTCTAGATTTATGTATATATATATATGTATTTCATATACCTAATTCCATTCAATTTAATAGGGAAACAAAAACAGAGTTCATGTGTACGTACGGCCTACCGTCTCCATGAACGGTGTATTTCATTCCATTTATCGATAAATTATATATATTTATATTATGAATATATATTATATATAAAATAGGTTTTATATTTTGGAATTAAGTAATCATGATCTAAGTAATCATATTAATAATTACAAGTCAAAACACGGACGATAAATGAAACGATTTGACCCAAAACGCTGCTTTAACATTGAATTTACAAAATAACGGGTAATATAAAGTCATAAGTGTACCATATATGATATCATAATAATGAATATGATTCTTTAATAAGCCAATGAAAATATTTAAATCGTTATACAGGAGGTTCAGATACGTAAGAAGCATATCGGACCTAAGGTAAGGGAAAATCTCGCAATCTCATTTTTATCCGAGATTGTTTATACTTCAAAATTTACTGGGGAATATTTATCATCCACATCCATGTTTCCTCAATATGTAATATTATATCTATCCTCATAAAATTGTTTAAATCCAATTTTACCCTTTGTTGAGTTTTTAGTAAAAGATATGAAAGGAATCTTTTGTCGTTTTTTGAACGAGGTACTTTTCGACTTTTCCGGCCAAAGTACAAGAAGAATGTTTTTTTAACTTATACGGCATGAATGGATATTTATGATTTAATAAAACAATATTTTCATGAAGATTAATTTACAAGATTTCAATTTTATTTTTAATCAACTTATTTTAGTTAAAAATTGTATGACAAGTTAAGAAAGGAAAAATGTTTTTGAAGTAGAATGGATATTTTCCTCAAGAATGGGGTTCAAGTGTTTTATCAATATTATTTTCCATATAAGATAATATAGGGTTCTGTTTATATCCATATTATTACATTGATTTCATTATGTTATGATGGAATTATTTTTATGAAGTTCTTTTATGGATTATGTTATGATGGCATGATGTTTATGAATCCCATTTTTATTACATGGGTTATGCTATGATGTAGGATATATGATTTTGTGGAACACATAATAATGGTTTCATTATGAGATGGGTGGGACCTATATCTCACTCCAATTCATTGGGTAAATATTTATATCTCATGAGATAGACATGGCTGGAATGGTAAGTTAATCCAGTTCAGTAATATATGATTTGAACGAGGAGTGAACTCATTTCAGAAAGGGACTTTGTCCACTAAGACGGTCTTAGAAGTAATGCCTTGGGTACTATGGAAATAATATCATGTGCTTAATGGTTGACACAATTACATGTTTTATTCCCATTCTATTTAATCATGATTAATGTTTCTTTATGATCTATGCCTTACGTACTGCCAAGATTTATTTCACAACTCAAGATTTTGATGTTTAAATATTATGTTCCTATTTTGATGTTCAAATGTATATGGTTTCTTTTATTTTCTCCATGATTACCCTTACTAAGTATTTGAGCTCACCCTTTATATGTTTTCTTTTTTCCCATGATATAAATAATGGATTTAGGTAAGAAAAAAGGGGGAAGATTGTTATTGGTGATGTTGAAGATCTTTCACCATGATTAACAGATTATGTTCCGAGTTTCTAAAGACACTAAACTATTACGGTCCTTGTGTGTCTGTTTTTGTTATTTATTAAGTATTCCGCAAAAGTAATGTAAATTTTCATGTACGTCAAGCTTTGGGTCTCTCAGTTGGTATCAGAGGAAAGATTTAGTTAACCTTTGGAAACTAGGGCGCGAATACTTTAGTGTGATCCCTAGAGATATTTCTAAGGTATGTCTAGGGATGACCCTAAGGTTAAGTATAAGTATAGGTTATAGTTCTAGAATTATGGTAACGATATTAGAATTAAACCTATGATGTCATATATTGAAGGTACTCCCCCTTTATTATGTTGTTTTACCTATCATGATTTTTGCCTCTCACACTATATTTTTGGGGTTTTAGAAAATGGCTGGAAACAAGAAGATTCACGATAATGTAGGATATAATAGACAATGGAATGATATTCTTCATGAGAAACCAAATGAAATTGGATTTGGAAGTCCACATGTCATTATTACGCCTAATCAGCAATCTCATAATATGACCAATAATCTCAACTTTGGTATGTTTCCCGACTCACCTAATAAGAGAAATATGGAGTTTCATGATGATCATAGAGGAAAGAAAGTTCAATTTCCCCCATGTAAATCATGTGGGAAGAGGAATCAAGGAAATTGTTTCAAAGGAACTGGAAGATGCTTTGGGTGTGGAAAAGAAGGACACAAAGCCAGTAAGTGCAGAGGAAAAGGTTAAGTTAACACCATGGACTAGGATAATGTTATTGCTAGGACATCAACAACGGTTAAATGTTATAAATGTGGGATGTACGGGAATTATAAAAACCAATTCCATAAGGAAAAATCTCATGAAGAGAATCAACATGTTCGTATGGGTAGTATTTATATTCCAGATGATGAAGAGACCGCAAATGATATATGAGTTCAATGATGTGTTGATGAATAAAATGATGAATCTCGGTCAATGGTTTAAGAAGGTAGTGGAATGATTTTGGTTTATCAAGATTTATGATGTATAGGTAATGGCACTATGGAATAAAGACACATCTAAGGATTGTCACACAATCGTTTTTTCCTAAATTATTTGAAAGTATATGTTGAATGGTACTGGTAACCATGAAATGTTATTCAGATATTTTTGTAAAATAGATGATATATGCATAATGAAGGGATAAGGAGATAATGAGATTTTGATAGTATTAATGAGCTCATGACTGATATAAGGGAATTGTGATATCATGGTTTGTGTATATAGAAATTTTGGGATTTTGGTATGTGGAAAGAGTTAAATTTTGACAACATTCATGTTTTCACTAAGGTTCAATAGGTATTCATTTTTCAAGAGAATACATGATTATGGTATTCACATGTTTGGAATGTGACCAACAAGATATATTGTATGATATATGGGGAATAAATGATGATATTCATATGCTTGGTTGATAACATTTCTAGTAATCTTCTTCTTCATACTATAAGATTGGAAAGAAGTATTTTGGATAAGCTTAAATATACGAATGGACTAAGATAGACATCAGATAGTATTTTTTAATGCTAGAATTTTTTTGATATTATTGCAGGAATGTTATAATAATGTAGTTTTAAAAAAAGGGCAATCTGATGGACAGGAGACAACCCATCGCGTCGGAAAAGGCTGTGGGAATCGAACCCACAACTGACGTGCAACATAACTATATCGCCTACCACTGGCCTATAGGAAGTCCCTAGTTAGTAGAAACTATTTTTATTTTATTAAGTGGTATGATAGATGGAGTAAAAGTCCATTTTTGGAATCATATACGATTAATCTCACCATAGATAGGCTTATGTAAGCTTGATAACTTTTTCTAACCTATTGTTTGAGACAGATGGAATGACCTGTCATTCTATCTCCTGATCCGCTAACACTTCAAGGAAGAAAAATTCAACTTCATTTCTTCAAGAGATAAAGTGTAAATTTTTTAAGACGCGATTAATAATGAGATTGTACCAAAATCAAGTAAGAATTTCTTTTAATTCAAAAATTCTTCAACATTAGAGAAATTATCATTAATACTAGAAATGTTGTCCTAGTGATCTTATATCTGATGAATCAGATGGTACCTTATATCATAACAAATTTATGGCTTTGTGACTATTAGCTTTATCATAGTCATGTCCTCTACCACTCTCCATCAGAAGATGATGGTTAAATTTCTCTTCCATATCCATATTTTCAGTTATGTTATCCTATGTGGGAACCCAGTGATTAGTTACTTTGGGTAAACGTTACGTTTCATACTTTTGTTTTTAAAGATAATATTTGGAATTCATTTTTACGATGTGGGTTTCGATGAAAGAAACTCTCATGTAATAAACCATTTATAATCCTGAAGAATTTTGAGGGCGAAATTCATTTTAAGGGGGTAGAATGTAACACCCCAAGATTTTATGAGATATATTCTTTATAATTTCTTTCATATCTTCTATTGTACGCTACAACAAAAGAGTCTTGCACTACATGCAACCCTAACTTGGCTTGCATTACATGAAATCATGACCTTTTTCTCGATAGCATGTGTTGTACGCAATACTGGGTTTCACTATACAACGAAATATTGTTATAATATTAACAAGCCATTATGAATAGTATTAACTAAATTTTGAATGTTATAACATTAGTATTCATCCTACACATTTTCTAGAACATTGTGTGAGAACAAAATAAAATTTTCATGTAAAATAAAATTTTTCAAAAAATTCAGTTTTTCCGCCTTTTGATGGCGCACCCACTTTAAATCTAGTTTTTATAGGTTTATAAGTTCAATTTGAAAAAATAAAATTCTTCTATGGAATCAGGATAAAAAAATTTACTTTGGATAAATTTTTGATATTTTTCTGATAACTTTCATATTTTAATGAATAGTAAAAACACGCTATATTTTAATTAAAAATAACTTTTTTCATCGTAATAATTTATATGGATAAATTATATTATTTAATGGTTTTAAATTATAAATAGAATATATTTTTTCCATTTAATATTATTTATGTCATTATAATTTATTTTACATTGAATTCGTAGGTTAAATCAATTCAATCTTTTGCAATGTTTTAAACAAAAACTCGTTTTCTTTCGACAATGAGATTAATTTTAATTTAATTTCTGCAACATATGTGTATTGAATTTGAAAAAATGGATTCCATATTTGGAATTAGTGGGGACAAATCATATTAATAGACTACTTTTTATTTTTGGACATTATGAGTAGTAACTATGGTAAATTTTATTTACCATCGTTAAAGGTAAATCGAGTAATTAAGGGTAAATATAATATTATAAAATTTCCATAACACTTTCCTTAATTTAATTGGATGATTATATTTTGACTTAAATTATACTTGGGTAGAAATTTAATCTAATGTAACCCACTTGTATTTGATTAAGACCTTTAGTTTATTTTATTTAAAGGAAAGTGAAATATGTCTCACTCAAACATTAATAATTAAATTATTTTTAATATAAGGTTATAGAGAATATAAATTCGGTTATAAATACTCATTTAAAATCTAAAATGTTTTTCTTTATCATGGTAATTTATATATAATTTTTAAGAGATTTAATTACCTTAATAGCTTATACATTAATGATGAAAAAATTATTTATTTAGTGAAAAATAAGTAATATAATACCCATTAAAAGGCTCAAAAACCTGACCAAAACATATTGGTAGTGAATATATACACCATAATCATCCAATGACCGAATATATGACCATTTGGAGTCCTATAAAAGTTATTATGACACATATATTATTTTATTTTAAATGATGTCAAAGTTGTCACCTTCATAATTTAATAAATATAACATTTTAAAATTTGTGTGTTTTAGAAGATAAATCAGACTAAAAGTATTCTTATGAAAGATATAATATTTATCTTTATCCTAATATTTTATTTTTAATTTTT
Organism: Viscum album; assembly: GCA_963277665.1. Classification (NCBI taxonomy): domain Eukaryota; kingdom Viridiplantae; phylum Streptophyta; class Magnoliopsida; order Santalales; family Viscaceae; genus Viscum; species Viscum album. Next base: position 109,506,697 of record OY728157.1, on the reverse strand, counting down.
ATGTAACATATAATTATATGAAATAATTATACAAAATTGTGGTAGTAATTATTTTATTAAGAGAAATATCACATAAATGGTTTTAAAAATATTAAAATAAATATTGTATGAACTATTTAATGTTCTACACGAATTTTATAGATGAATATGAAATTTTAGGAATCTATTAAATATTTTGGATTGAATATATCTTCTTTGTGGATTTTTTTTAAAATTCAAATGTTTGAAGAGTGTCATAATTGACACTATTGATATTTTATAAAAATTACATATTATTAAATTGTTTAAAAATCACAAAAATATTTAAAAATTACAAATTGAAAATTATATGTTATAAAATCAAATAATTTATCTAATTATGGACAATTCACATCACATAATTAAGTATTTATAACAATTTATATTTTAGAATATTATTACCACAAATAAAATTAAATAGATTAAATAAGGATAAATCAAAATGATAAGGTTTAAAATAAAATCAAAACATGTCTAAATTTGATTGGTTGATGGGATTACAACCCTATATTACCTCAAATCTTAATATTATTCATTTTGGAAGTTTTTATGTGTGGTTTGAAATTATTATAAATTAATATTTTTTATATTTCCAAAGGTTCCCCTCTCCTCCCTTATAAAAGGGCACCTCCTCCCTCTCCTTTTTACACAACCTTGAGCCTTCATGCTCGGAAAAACCCTGCCAATTTCTATTCTCAACTTCCATAGAATCATCCTAGAGGTCCTGGTATTCTTCAAAGACCATATTTAGTGCCCTAAGTGGAGGTTAAGAAGAGGCGCGTCAAAGAAGAGGTAATATACTTTACCGATTCTTTAAAATTTATTTCTTCTTCTACTTCTTCTTATTTATTTGTTTCATCATAAATTAATAACATAAGTATCACTAATATACTGATATGTAATTATGAATATGAAACAACCATATTTCACCTTCTATCTATCCTACGGAAAATGAAATCACCGCGCGTGCATACATAAGGAATACCGTCTCCACGTCGTGGTGTAATCTATTTTTCCAACACCACCTTAGATGGATGGGTATAATGGTATAAAGAATAACTATACATAGTTATTATAACATCATACTAATTCTATGATATTATATCATCCACTCCAATTCCATTCAATAAATATGGGAACGATATCATCGCTCGTGCGTACGTACAGATTACCGTCTCCACGACACGATGAGATTCATTTTTCATGTTAACAATTCAAGAATGATTATAAAATATATATAATAATTAATCATGAAATATATGAAATAATAATGCTACTAGATTTATGTATTTATATATGTATTTCATATAATTAATTCCATTCAATTCAATAAGGAAACGAAAAATCATTCATGCGTACGTACAGCCTACCGTCTCCGTAAACGGTGTATTTATTTCCATTTATAGACCAATTATATATATGTATATTCTGAATATATATTATATATAAATTATTTTTTATATTCTGGAATTACGTAATCATGATCAAAGTAATCATATTAATAATTACAAGTCAAAACACGTACGATAAATGAAACGATTTTACCCAAAACGTTGCTTTAACATGGAATTTACAAAATAGCGGGTAATATAAAGTCATAAGTGAACCATATATTATATCATAATAATGAATATGAGTCTTTAATAAGTCAATGACATTTTTTAATCATTATACAGGAGGTTAGGATGCGTTCGAAGCATATCAAACTTAATGTAAGAGAAATTCTCGCAATCTCATTTTTATCCGAGATTGTTTATACTTCAGAATTTAGTGGGGAATATTTATCCTCCACATCCATGTTTCATAAATATGTAATATTATTTCTATCCTCCTACAATTTTTTAAATCCAATTATTCCATTTGGTGAGTTTTTAGTAAAAGATATGAAAGGAATCTTTTGTCGTTTTTAGAACGAGGTACTTTTTGACTTTTCCGACCAAAGTACGAGATGAATGTTTTTTTATCTTATACGGCCTGAATGGATATTTATGATTTCATAAAACAATATTTCCATGAAGATTATTTTACATGTTTTCAAGTTTATTTTTAATCAACTTCTTTTAGTTAAAAATTGTATGACATGTTAAGAAACAAAAAAATGTTTTTGATGTAGAAAGGATATTTTCCTCAAGAATGGAGTTCAAGTGTTTTATCAAAAGTAATTTCCATCTAAGATAATATAGGTTTCCGTTTCTATCCCTATTATTACATTGATTTAATTATGTTATGATGGAATAATTTTTATGAAGTTCTTCCATGTATTATGTTATGATGGAATAATGTTTATGAATCCCATTTTTATTACATGGGTTATGCTATGATGTATGATTTATGATTTTGTGGCACACATAAGAATGGTTTCATTTTGAGATGGGTGGGACCTATATCTCCCTCCAATGAATTGGGTAAAGATTTAAATCTCATGATATAGACATGGCTGGAACAGCAAGTTAATCCGGTTCTGTAATACAGGACTGGAACGAGGAGTGAACTCATGTTATAAAGGGACTTTGTCCACTAAGAAGGTCTTGGAAGCAATGCCTTGGCTACTATGGAAATCATATCATGTGCTTAATGGTTTCCACAGTTACATGTTTTATTCTCATTCTATTTTATCATGATTAATGTTTCTTTATGATCTATGCCTTATATACTTCCAAGATTTATTTCACAACTCATGATTTTGATGTTTGAATATTATGTTCATGTTTCGATGTTCAAATGTATATGTTTTGTTTTATTTTCTCCATGCATACCCTTACTGAGCATTTAATCTCACCCTTTATATGATTTCTTTTCCCCAGGATATAAAGAAATGTTTTAGGTTGGAAAACCAAAAGGGGAAGATCGTTAAGGGTGATGTTGAAGATCTTTCACCACGATTAGAAGATTATGTTCTGAGTTTCCAAAGACATTAAACTATTACGGTCCGTGTGTGTCTGTTTTTGTTATGTATTAAGTATTCTTAAAAAGTAATGTAATGTCTATGTATGTCATGCTTTGGGTCTCTACAGTCATAATCTCACTTCCCTCATTGTTAGCCAAGTAGGGGTAATATGTTGGGGGAGGGGGTTGTGACAAAGTGGTATAAGAGGTTGAGAATGATGGATGGGATGGAGTTTGCAGTTAGGAACATGGGAGATATCCTGGGATGGTTGGAAAAAAATGTTAGATAAGTTCAGTAAATGATGTCAAAATCAGAGATCGACTAAGAGATGGGTATTTAAGCCCCCCTCTAATCTAATGCATGAACCATCAAATTTACTAAGCCTACTAAATGAAGTGATATTGTTTGTGAAGTAGAGACCAATGAATTGATGATGCATAATTATTTTGTGTGCCTATGTTTGAAATGAGTAGACCCTGGGATAAGTTAAACCATAAATGAAATAAAGTTAATTAATTAATTAATGTTATGTTTAATATATGCCATGTTTATGAGTTTTACCATTTGTTCTTCTTACATGTATGGCCCCAGGTTGATGTCCTCTTGTGGTTTATGTAGAAGATGTTCAATAGGATGTTCAAGTAGATTTCCATAGAGAAGATTTTGACAATGATAATACATAGTGGACCCTACAAGAGTTTTATAACCAAATTCTACAGAAGTATGAGGCATCTCTTTCAAATTAAGTCACATAAGACTAGTTAGATGAGGTATAGATATCCTTCAGTTTAATCTATGCTTGTAAGGATCTATAGGTTTTTTTGGTTGTGATTATATTGCATGGGGAAGATTTGTAATGGTCTATCTTGTTCATCAGGGATCTCTAGGTTTCAGTATTCATATGGGATAAGATCTGAGACAAATTTCATGTAGAGTGTATTTCATTGACCACAGTATTGGCTAGTATTTGGGATATTCTTAGACTTCGGTAGTGTATTTCCTGTGTCTGGGAGTATGAGATCTATTTCCGGACCCTTCTTCGTTATGTTTTAGTAGTATTTCAATATGAGGAGGATGCAATGAGGAATTTTTAGGAGGCATTATGACTAGATACCCAGTGTCAGGTCACCCCATCCAAGTTCTCATGGTGTTGGAGATGGTATGGGTTATTGAGAGGATGCTGGCCAGAATAGGATCATTCTGAGAGGGGAGTTATCATGATTCCTCAAAAGGCAGTGTACTAGTCCAGGGTTCCCATTTTACTATATAAAATGTCATTCAGACTGTCAGGGGTACGTCTCAACCCCCATCATGTCATTTCTCTTGAGGTGGTATCTCTCAGACCCATGTCAAGGGATCATACAGATTTTTTCTTATGGAGACTGAGGTCATCAGTAGAAAGAGTTCCAAACTATTATAATTAGTCAGTGTTCAACATTATTTATGCTTCAGGTTCATCCATTGTGGTAGTTTTAGTTGGGTAAAAAGTAGTAGGGTGTTCCAATTTGGGATCAGCATTAAGGAGTTGAGGTAGACAGTGGATAAACCCAGGATGATCCTCATCCTTAGAGTGTTGAGTGTGTCCATGGAGGTGGTCAACAGTAGGGTAAGAGAAGCCATCAAGTAGTTCATGTTCAGTTTCATGAATTTTCATTTCTAATACTAGGAAATACATTCATCTTTGAAGTCACCCTTTGGTTTTATTTCTACACGAGTGCATGTTTTATTTGATTCAATAGTGACCCACTCCTTTATATAACTCGGACTTTTCCATTCTTTGGGACATGAGGAAGATAGGATTACAATGCCCTTGTAATTTACAATGGTTGTTAGAGGTCTTGCTAACACCTATGAAGTATGTATATACCATGAGCTAGTTTTGGGGAAGCATATCTCTTTTGGAGACTGCCTATGTTTGTAGATTAGTCGATATAACATCATCCTCATCATGTATTAGTTTTATATAGTTAAATATATTGTGAATTTCTCCAATATGTAGGTTTTATTTTGTCATGCTGATGGAGATCCAAAAGTTTTCATTAGAGAGTGAGACCATGTAATTTATTTGAGGTGTGTCATTCCCTTTTCTTTCTTGATGACCAAGCTTGGGGTTATCTTGATGTAGTTTCATACGATAGTGTTTACCAGGGTTATAGAAGAGTACCTATATTTAATTTATATGGAGGTTATATCATAACCCCCTTGACAGTATTTCAGGTATGGGATCAAGCTACCAAAATCATGTCTCATATCTTGATGTCTCCATATAGGATGAAAAATTCTGATTTTCTAGAGTTTCATGTACAACTCGATGATATATTGTTGTGAGGTTTTGTTTAGCCAAGTATTTCATTGTGGGGTGCACCAATTTAGTTCCAAAATAATTTTGGTTGTTGTTTAGTAATTTAGATTGATTATTATTTCTTTAATCACGTGATAGTGAGGAACCGCTATCTTCTTCCTTAGATTTATGATTTATTTTATACGTTAAAATCATATAATTGGTTTGTAAAGATCAATTTATGGTCATGATATCATCATACGTAGGTAAAGGATGAAAATATTCATAAGACCACATTCCATTATCATCATGGAAATGACGTTTTCATTATGATGTTGTTCGGTGTGAATAATTCTCCAGACATGGTCATGGGAATGACGAACATAGTGTTCACATATTTCTTAGATAAGTTCATGGTGGTTTTTGTTGAATACATCCTTATATACTCTATATATTTTTAGGATCATGAATAGAATTTATGTACAATTTTTGGAGTTATTCATCATTTGAAGTATTTAGAGGAGTTTTTTAATTGTGAGTTGTGTGCCCATTTAGTTTTGTTCATTGGGCATGTCATGTCCTAGTAGGTGTATTTTTGGATCCTTTGATGATTGAATCATTTTTTTGGGTATCCCCCAAGATAATGTCAAAGATATGGATCTTCCTTGGTCTTTTATGCTATTATAAAAGGTTCATAACTTATTTATCATGGGTTGATACTACTATCATAGGATATACCAAGAAATATTTGGTTATTTTGGAGACTAACCAGAGTCAGACATATTTTGAGAACCTAAGAGAAAAAGTTTTTAGCACTCCATTTCAATGTTTCATATTAGGAAAAGTTTAATTTGAGGATATCTATTGCACTTTGTGTCATGTGATGGAATATTTTATACTTCATAAAAAATTGGTTTCTTTTTTGGGACTCAAAATTTACTTCCCCTTGATAATAACTATTTCAGTAATTATCTCAGTTTGGTGGGGGTTATATTTTCCCTGAAGTTATATAGAAATTACCTCATCGGTGATCTTTTTGTAGTTTCCAATGATCACGAGAAGCTGATGTATGTTTTATCCTATAAAAAATAGTACTTGTGAAATTGAATGTGGGAATAATTCTTGTAGGATTATGAATTCAATATTTCATATACACAAGGAAAGGGAAATATTGAAGCTAATTTGCTATGTAGGATGTCATGTAGTGATGTCGTGTGTCAATATGTGGATTGTTCAAGAGTGATGGAAGAGATCATAGTGATTCATAAGAATATGTGAGAGTTTATCTATTTTAGATGAATGTGTAGTCAACTTTGGTGTAGTATGTATAGGATTCCCAATCAGTGGATTTTGAGTGGAAGGTATGGAGACAATGATTGGTTTTTGGAAATGAACATAATGGTTGGACTAAGGACGAAAAGAACTGGGTGTTGTACCTGGAGAGGTTTTTTTCCCATTAGGTGATGCATGGGATATTTATATGAGAGTTCCATAGATCACCCATGACTGCACATCCATGAATGAAAAGGATGTACTGAGCTTTGCGAGGTCTGATTTAGTGGGCTACGTTGAAATATGCAGTTACAGACTTTGTTTCTTGATGTTTGGTCTTCCATAAGGTAATGGTAGAGCATTGTCATCCCAGTGGTTCTCTCTAACCATTAGATGTTCCCCAGTGGACATCTCGTGGTTTGATCTTGGGGGTATATGATATTATATGGGTGATAGTTGATTGTTTGATGAAATCATCCCACTTCATAGCGATTAGAGATTTAGTATCTTTTGAGGTTTTATTGAGGAATATCTAGAGGAGGTGGTGAGACTCCATAGAATCCTGAGGATGATCATCTCTAATTGAGATCCTTGTTTTACCTCTAGGGTGTGGATAGGTCTCAAGGATGACTTTTTATCTCAATTATTCATATGCACTAATTTTCATCCACAACTATACAACTAGATTGAGAGGACCATATAGACTCTTGAAGATATGTTTCTCTTTTGTTTATGAATTTTGGTGGTTCATGGATGGTGAAATTTTCTTTGGTTGAGTTTACATACAAAAATAATTTTTATAGCCCTATTTGAATGGAACCATTTGAGTATATGTACAGTGGACCTTGACGTTCTCCATTACGCTCGATTGATATTGGAGAGTCAACAACTCTCATATAGAACTAGTGTAAACATGAGTGAGATGGATGAAATTATTCGTGGGGGGTGAAGGCATTATAAAATTATCGTAAATCCAATATTGATCATAGAAAGTTACATTTGGAGTTCAGAATTGGAGATCATGTGTTCTTGAAGGCGACTCATCATTGAGGGTAGTGAAGGTTTGGTCATCGGAGTAAGAATTATTATAATATTGTGTGGAATTTTGAATTGGTATCTTGTGTACGATCCATTGTGTATCACATAGTACACCCCCCATAGATGAACAGAATGCATGATATTTTTCACGTGTCAAATCTTAGTAGTTATATTCATGATGACTATCACATCATCAATTTGGGTTAGATTGATGTTGATGATGATGAAACCTTCAAGGAGTAGGCTATGGTGATCCAAGACTTCCAAGAGAAGGTGTTTTGAGGTTATGTTATTCCCTTGGTCCATGTCTTATGGTGACATAGTGGAATAGAGAAGGTTACCAAGTAACTTGAGTCATATATACATTCTTATTACCCTAATTTTTTTATGTTTAAATCTACCCTTATTGTAATGATCATTGAGGTTATTAAAATTATTTTGTTTATTAAAGAGATCTTTGTTAATGCCTTATTTTGGTTCCTTGCTATTATTTGAGTGGTATCTCCCATAGTTAGTTTTTTGGAGTTGGTTTCATTTTTTCATGGTTTTATGCTTGTTTCCAATGATGAGGTGCTTATGATTTTATGATTGCGATATTCTGGAAAAGTATATCATGGGGTGGTTTTTTTGAGGTCCCCATTTCTTTTCTGTCTATCTAGGTTTGGTTTTAGAATCACAATGATGAGAATGTTTTAAGAAGCATCTGATGTAAGGGTCTAAATCTCTCTATTATAACCCTTATCATGTTTTTTAATGAATATAGTGCTCGTAGGAGGCCTATGGAACTTACAGAGGTGTTTGGATATTAATGTCTAGATGTAATGGAAATTCATCACATGTAATTGGTTCATGTATTTAATGATTGGTTCATGTCTTAAGAAGGATCTTGATTAATTTATTAAATATCGTTCAAGGATTCTATGACTTTGGTTCATGGGTTGATTTCACAATGTGAATTAATTCATGGACTAATTGTCTTAGGTGATGCATTTTATCTATGTGACATAAAACCAGATACTTTCATGGCATGGAACGATATTACATTGTGAATATTAGCTATGTATCATACCGATATATGTTGCATATCATTAGGTTTTTTTCAAACCCTATGTCATTTCCCCCAAACTCTAGGAGACCATCATCTCTACCTTTCTATCTCTCTCTCTCATCAGTTTTTTTAGTATCCATTTGATAAGGATTGATTATTCGCTTCCCATGTTTGTTCCATGATTATTCGACATATGTTCTACTTTTTTCTCTCATGGTTCTTTGATTTGGATCCTCTCTATTATTCTTTCATTGTTATTTTTGTTCCTATTTATTGTTTTAATTTTGTTTTCATGGTTTTTTGTCAATGTGGTTGTGGTGGGGTGTACTTGGAGGGATGAATCTTCTTACAAGAGGGGTGATCTGGATCTATGACGTTGATCAGTTCTTATTCCAAGAACGTCGAAGCCTTTGAGTTTAGGGATCTATTACTTATATATTCATTATGTTAAATAATAAATTGAGCAGACTATTTCTCTTTGAATGAAAGTGGAATTAACTTAATAGTGATTTATTCAAATTAATCATGAAATTATATAGTGATCACATGTTGATATTTTATACCACGATAAAGGTTTGCATCCAGTTTTTCTAGATAGTGTGATATATTTTTTATTCTTCTTATCATGTTTGGTTATGTTATGTATTATCATGATGTTATTGATGGAAGTTGGTAAATAACTTAAACCACGAATAAAATGAATAATTATGTTAATAAATTTAATGAGGCATGTTTGTAATATGATGTTCCTTGTGATTTGATGTAATTAGAATTGATACAAGTATGCATGCTTAATTGAAAATATTATTCCACATTGATGGAATTGAAAACTGATTCAAATAATATTAATTCAAGATGATTAAAATGAGAATACTTTTTAATTTACAATTGTTCTTATCTAAGCTTATTAAAACAATAATTAATGCTAAGACCATGTTAAACATTGATCGAATTTTATAGATGATGTGTTAGGATTACCAAATATGTAAGCGATAAAAAATTAATCAGTTAATTCAAGGTATAAAAAACCAATTGTTTGATAAATAAAATTGTTGGGTCATATGTTTATCATTTGGTTATGAAGGCCACGAAACCTATAATTTATAGTTATGAGAGATCATTTTTATTTGGAGGATAAATGTCTTCTTTTGATTGACCAGTTATCCTATTGAATATGTTTGTTTCACTCTAATCTTGTGATATTATATGGTTATAACATTTCCCATGTGATATGATATGATCTTTAGATGGATGAGCCTTAAATAGTTAATGGGATATATGGGATAATGCGGCATCAGTTGACGCATCTGATGGAGAGATGCATTAGTTCAAGCATGTGGTTGTCTAGGATGAAATCAGAGATGGTTTTAATTTGTTGAAGTCAACCATAACCATTTATTATTTAAATTAGGATTCTTTCATGACATAAATCTATTTAATTGTTGACGTCTAGGTTTCATATTTTAACAATAATCCTTTCCACACAACATAATGATTCTGGATGTTCATGGTTGTATTTCTCTTTGTGGTAGCTTAGTATAGTTTTCTTAGAGTACTTGGATTATAAAATTATGCTAATAATGTTTAATAAATGATTTAACACAAGTGGTTGGTGTTGCTGGAATGTAAATGAGATGTTTCTCTTCCGAAACCGTAGACTCATATTAGAATATGCAAGGAGGGAATATATTTGACTCTAATGTTTAATGTAATTTAATTTGTAATAATGATAATTGTAAATGAATTATTTAACAAAAGTCAATGATAAAAAGAGGGAAATTAATTTAATATAGCTCTGAATTTTTTTGTGTTCTTATATAAAATCTAGTACCTAACAGTGGTTGTTAGGTGTCTAAGAGAAGGGATTTGTTGTTATATTAGGGACTATTATGCCCATTTTGTGGTTTTAAAATATATTATATCATGTACATTTTATGATTTTATATGCTACACCACCCATTTCGGTTAGGAAAACATGAAACCATTAGACTTACATAGGGTTTTCTCTGTAAAATCTTTATGGGAAGATGGATGGATAACTACCCCCTCAAGGCCTCACTCTATTCTATTGGTAGTTATATGGGTTGGAATGCATTTTGTTTAGTTTTTTCATATATGTGTGTTGAGGGTTGTGATGTCTTGTGGTTATTTCACACATGTATCCCCATATATAGTAACTAAAATCTTTTTTTAGGTATATTGTGTATAGGATGTTATACCCTGAGGTACCATGCTTAATGTATGGGTTATGATGGCTTAGGTATAATACATTCTATTTGATACACATCATATGAGCTATGGTGGCTCCCAGAAAATACTTGGTTACTCTATGGATATGTGATATGGGATGATGTGATTATATGATGAATGGGGCGAATGTTTTGATACTCAGCCTAAGTGTCAATGGGATGGCTTATTTGGGAGAGAGATGGATCAGGACATGTGATGTTGGGGACAAATGGAAAACCAGTGGGGAAGACAAAGTGGTGTACCCTTGATGTTTCATTACTATATCATATCATATATTTTAGGTGATACATGGTGAGTGATTTTCATGGTGATGGTGGGATCTTATTATACCAATTTAGGTGACGAGTTTGTTTCACGGTTCTTTATTGTTCTTCAACATGCTTCATTTATCTTTCATATGAAAGGATCTAGGGATGATCCTACTGTGTATACTGTTATGCTCACCCCATGTAGATATAAACAGTTTTCTGGTTAGCAAGAGATGATTGTAGATCAAGCAAGATATTACTATCTCATGGTTTTGTATAAGTTTTTTAGACATTGTAGTAACTATCGAGTTTTGCATTTTGTTACCTTATATTTTTCCATTTAGTTCTCTTAGTACACTATCACATTTCATGTATGCACTTGAGATTTATTTCTTGTATATGTCTAGGAGGAGTTTACTGGTGTATCTATCTTAACTCTCACATCTTATTGTTATCTTAGAGGGTAATATATTTTATATGTATTCCTACTATACCTTTGGTGAAATTCTACATCCTAGTAACGACTTGAGGTGGAACTCGGCTGGAAACCATCTCCCTTCTTTCATTATCATCCAAGCAGGGGTACTTTTTGGGGTAGGGTTCACGACATACCTATTACATTATAATACTATATTTTATTAATAAATGTCACATTGAACTAACAATTAGTAGATAAGAACAATGACATCATACAGTGAGGTCTTAAAGGCACGATAATAGGTTCTAGATGCTCCAATACGAATAATTTTAACACCACTTCACATAGGAACACTAAGTAATATTAAAAACATTAGTTTCATTATTCACTATTATTTCAATGCCAAATATTTTCATAGCATTTCTTAGATACATCATTTCAAAATCAATTATTTATAAAAAAAATTACATGATTAATCAGCCTCATGTTTTTATAATTAAGAATCATGTCCTTAACATATTAAAAAAAGTAAATAATTTCATTCATAAAAGATTTAAAATAAAAAAATTCATTTATACTTGATATTTTGTTTCTATTTTCAAGCATAAAAGAATCAAATTTTTTATACCACTTCTTCAAGGACTATTTGTTTCCATATAATTGTTTTTTGTAAAATATAGTCTTGGGTGGGTTTTAAATCCATTTGAAATAATTCTGGGGGATTCCAGAATGTTTTTTCAGCAAAATTTCCCAATAAAAAAACCCTTTTACAAATACAATTGTTCTATATGAAAATCATAATGTGTTTTAAAATAAAGGGTGTACCTTCTTTGTGTACGAACCTCTTAAAACTCGCATGTTTTCATTTCCTAAAAACACAATATTCAAAAAAGGGATTGTCATTTGGGGTTATGTCAGTCAATAACCCTTTCATACTCAGTTCATTAACACCCTTAGAACATACATGTATGAACTCTATGTGAAAGAGCATAGTTTATCATTCATTGAGACGTGGTTGGAATTCATCTAATCTATGAGATTTTAACCCACTAAGAAATATTTCCCATTAATGAGATTTCCTTTCATATTGTGGAGTAATACCCAAAAAATAATAATACATTCATGACTATGCTTTAACAGTGTATCTATTCTTCTCCTCCACTTCTAGAAAAATGGGGCTTATTTTTAATTCAAGAACACACCTAATAACATTTAGATTTTTCACTGACCCATCCTGAATCTATAAGGAACCACAACTAATACCAATTATGTCATAGATCATATTATTCCTTAGATACACATCCCCACACTCAACTTTACTCATATAATAGATTTATTCTCTCTTTAGGCACATCTATATTGAACATCAAGAATTAAGGGATAAAACATCACTTGTGTACTTGTACAAAAATTAAGGACAATAGTTGTAGTACCCCTAGTTTGAGGTGTTTCTTCTTTTTTTATGCATTTTTATGTGTTTAAAGTGCATGGGATGAGTTGGGAAGAGGTTGGGAGAGTTTGTAATGGTTTTGGATGAGCATGGAGGATTTTTAAGGGGTGCACGGTTTGAGCCCGGTTAGTGGAAACCATGCGAGTTCTCCAAAAAAACCGTGCAAGGGAGACAGTAGGATTCGCATGGCCTACGCATGGTTTTCCAACTAGTGCGAGAAAACCGTGTGGGCCCTTAATCTTGATGCAATATCATGCGCATGGTTAGGGCACAGTTTTCCAAACCGTGCGGGCTAACCATGTGGGCACTTAAAAATAGGGTTATATGTTTCGGGCTCCCTCGGTCTTAACCTATTTAACTCCAATCTTCCACCCACTCATGGATCACTCGGGTTATTCAGTTCTCAGGGGCTAGAGGAGCATTCCCACTCAGTTTGGAAGGATTTTGAAGAGGGTTCTTGGTGTTTTGAAGGTGATTGAGCCCGGGTAAGTCTTCTCTCATGGGTTCTTTGTGTTTTCCTCTAGATCTCCTCTTTCCTATTTCATGGTTTCCTAGATATACACTTGTTGTGTATATAGGGTTTTGGTTTCCTTGGATGATTATTTTAAGGCTTATGGATGCTAGGGAAAGGTATCTAGAGAGGTTTCAATGGTGCATTCGCCGGATTTGAGGCGCGGTTGTTCACGGGTCAATTTCTCGGGAACCCTAAAGGTAGGTGGCTTCTATCTCTACTCCACTAGGTTAGAGATAATGTTTTTGGTAACAATTAATTTGTTATTGTTGAAATTAATTGGGCTTTTATGTGTTAAAATGTTTAGAAATCCCTTGGATGATGTTTTGGGGATTTTTGGGGAAAAGGGGGTTTTTATGGTGAAATGCTATTCTTGTGGATTTTAAAATGGATATTTTAAAATGGGATGCTATGGTTACTTATTGAAAATGATTGATGATAATGGTTTTAAATAAAAGGTTTGTTTTATTGAAATGTTGTTTTCCAAGGGAAATGGTTTTTAACAAATGGGTGATTTATTGAAGCAGATTGATATGAAATGGAATTGGTTGACTGCATGTGGTTGTGAGATTGGTGGCTTATATGCTTGGCTTTGGCTAGTTTGAAAGTTTTGTGGAAGTGGATAGATGTACCACTATAAAAATGGAATGGATAGTGGATGGAAGGTCCACCATCACTGGTAAGTGGACAGGAAGTGCCACTTGGTGTGAATGGGTGAACGAGTTCGACGAATACTCCACCATTTGGTTGTATGGTTGTTTTGTTGTGCATTTCTTTCCAAGATAGAATTGTTGTGATAATGGGTAAATATAAGAATTGTTGGGGCTTATTTGGTTGGATTTCCCTTGTTTTCTTAGTTTGGGTGTGATGTCTTTGTAAGGTCATGTTTGGCTTATGGGAATGGTTGAACTTGTGGTTTAATTTATATAATCTATTTTATATAAATGTGCTAACGGTTTTATCCTAGTTTCATGTGTAGGGAAGTCATTTGGGGAAATCCTACTGAGTTTTAGTACTCACCCCCTACTATGGCACGTTGGTGTCTTTGCAGATGTTGTGTACCGTGATGTGGGAAAAGGCAAGGCATCTCCCTCCTTTAGTGGAGCATTGTGATCCCTTGGGGGAGCTTGGAGCTTGGAGCTTGGTGTGGAGTTGTGGCGGTGTCATGGAAGGTGGTGTTCAGTTGTTTAGTTTCCGTAGTGTACTCTGATGTTTTGTGGACATGTCGGGTTGTATTGATTTTGAGTTGTGTTGTGGAACAACTTAGTTGTATTTTGGGAATGCATGGTTTGGCAATTTATTTGACATGCATCATATAGTGGATGTTAGTGGATGGTTTGGTTGGTTTTTTCATAAGCGAAAATCATTCCCCAACTTGATCTTGAAGCCCTCAACATTTATTTCAATCCTTTGGAGTCTTTGGAACTTCTCTTAAGGCCACCTATCCCTCACTGCCTCCTCATACCAATGAGGTATGGGTGGTGTGTTACATGTGGTATCAGTTTTTTAGGTCCTTTGGAGTTGATTCTCAGATTTGGTGTTGACATCCGTTCTATTACATTCCTTGAGTTGGGATCGTATCAAGGCGTAGGATTGTCAGAACATGGAATGAATATCATAAAAGGATGTAGTTGACCCTTTAATGCTCAAATTCATGTTACCCTAGAGTTGGGTACATAAGTGTTTAGGAGACACTTATAGGCATTGGATATCTCATTTTCGTGGGTGTAGCCAATGAGACGAGCATGGCATGCATGGTAGAAATGACTTCCCACTAGGATACATATTTCATTAAGGTATATTAATTTTTGATTTGATATGAATGTGTAAAATTGTAATGTGAAAAAATTAATATTTTGAAAATGGTTTGGTTTTCAAAATGGTAAAACATGGCACATGTAGAGAATTTGAACTGGTGGAAAGCCTTGTTGTGATAATGTTGTGTATTGTGATTTGAAATGGGATTTTGTGATGTCTACCGAAGTGAGACTCGTGTTTGATTGTTTTCTGTTTATAGAAATGGCACCGGGTATGCATCGTAGAGACCAACTAAAGGAGGCTGCTGAGAATGTGGTAGCACTTGAGCCTCAGGTGAACTAGCAACTACTGCAAAGCATAGTGCAAGCTTTCCAATCTGTGTAAAGTGGAAATAAAATGGATGAACCAAGGCATGTGGATCATGCAGTTCAGTTTCATAAAAAGAATCCACCCATATTTTCGTGTGACTTAGAGCCGGAGAGAGAAGAAGCATGGTTCGATATAATTAACAAGATCTTCGAGTTCTTGGGAATTCCGGTAGAGTTAAAAGTGATGTTCGATGTGTATATGTTAGAAGATCATTCCTTTCAATGGTGGGAGTTGGTAGTCCATGTGGGGATCGACCAGGGTTTGATGTGGGAAGACTTTGTGGAATTTTTTAATAAACAAGTTTACCCACATACGTTCAGAACTCAGCGTATGACTGATTTTTACAGTTTAAAGCAAGAGCTTATGTCTGTGATGGAGTATGCAGCTAAGTTTATGAACTTAGTGCGGCTTGCACCTGAGGTGGCAGGTAGCACGTCGTTGAAGGAAAGGATCTTTGAAGAAGGATTATGGCAAGAAATCCATTCAAATATAGTGGTGATGTGTATAGATGATTTCACAGAGATGGTGAATAGAGCCTTGGTGGCTGAGCAGGATCTGTTGGGAGCTTTGGGCGGGGGAATCATGGTGGTACCCATGGGAGATAGTGGGACCTCTAATGCTAGGTTCAAGTGAATGAGGGACACTTATTTCTTGGGGGGGATATGGCATATAATATGATGGCGGGATCGGTAAACCTTCCTCCTAATTCCCAGAGAAAGATGGGATGTTTTCAGTATGGTTCTACGAGCCACATCAAGTGGGATTGTATGGCACAAACTCGAGCATGTCATAATTGCAAGAAGATGGAGAATATTCAGTGTTATTGTCAAAAGTTTCAAAGGTCGGGTGCGCGTGACACTCCATAGGGATCACAGACGTCGTATGCGTCAACGGGACGGGGACAGCATCATACCCCTCGTCAGTAGAGTAAAGTGGGTCATGGTGATTCTCGGAATACCACGACGCCTCAGCAGAGCAATAAAGAGCAGAGTGTGGAAAGAAAACATGTCTTCGGAGCTGAGCAGGTTTTAGTGATGATCAGTTGGGACCGTCCATGGTGCGAGGTACTATTCTTTTAAATTCTACCTTGATGAAAGTTTTTTTTGATACTGGTGATTCACACCCTGTTATTTCTGCACAAGTGGTTGATTTGATGGGTTTAAGGGTAGAAATGATGCCCTCGTTTTTGAAACATAAAACTCCTCTGGGTTGAAGAGAGTGTCTAGCCTTCTTGTGTAGAGCATGTTGTATTGTTTTGGGTGAGGTTGAGATAACCTGGAACTTCTCGATGCTTGAGATGGATGGGTATGATGTAATCCTGGGAATGGATTTTCTTGTGCCATTTAAGGCTGACATCGATTGTTATGCATGGACAATGGCTTTTACAACACACAATGAAGTTAGACATCTCTTTAGAGGAGAGAAGCTTGAAAGGCATGGTGCAACAGGTTTGTTGGCACCAGCAGTGGGAAATTTATCGTATCATATGGTAGTATTGTCATAGGAATCGGTAGACAGTGTTGAGCAGAGTATTTTTCTGGTAGTGGTGAATCAGTTCATGGATGTTTTTCCTAAATAATTCACTGGGTTACCTCTCTTAAGAGAAGTGGAGATTATGATGGATCTCCTTTCGGGGACCAGTCCAATCTCACTTCCATTTTACCAGATGGCACATACTGAATTGTGGGAATTGAAAGTCTAGTTGGAAGAGTTAGAAAACAAAGGGTTCCAATGGCCTAGCACATCTTTGTGGTCAGCATCAGTGTTGGTTGGGAAAAAGGCGGATGGAACCTTGAGGATCTGTGTTGATTATCGTATACTTAACCAAGTTACGATAAATAATAGATATCCCCTTCCACATATTGATGATTTGGTTTACCTGTTGAGGTGATCCCAATGGTTCTCTAAGATCAACCTGAGGTCGGGATATCATCAATTACGGGTGAGGAAGGAGGATATTCTTAAAATAGCTTTCAAAAGTAGATATGGCCATTATGAACATGTGGTTATGCCCTTTGGTCTAACGAATGCACCAGCAGTGTTCATGGAAATGATGAATCATATATTTTAGAGACGTCTGGATTCATTAGTGGTGGTGTTTGTAGGTGATATTCTGGTGTATTCAAAGACAAGGGTAGAGCATGAGAAGCACATGGTGACAGTGTTGGGGATCTTGTAGGATCATCAATTATATTCCAAATAGTCAAAGTGTGACTTTTGGATACAGGATGTTCATTTTCATGGCCATGTGATTTCTGATAGATGTGTTTTAGTGGATCTAGAAAAGATAGAGGTCATTATCTCGTGGCAACTACAAAAGAATGTGTTTGAGATACGGAATTTTCTTGGTCTTGTTGGGTATTATTGGCATTTTGTTCATGATTTTTCAAGTTTTGCATTGCCAATGACAGCTTTGACAAGGAATAATGTTCCATTCTAGTGTAATGAGTCGTGTCATCAGTGTTTGAAAGATCCAAAGGGTTGCCTTACATCATCACCAATCATGGTTTTTCCAGAACTAAGAAAAGGGTACATGGTATATTGTGGTGCATCAGGATCAGGGTTGGGGTGATTTCTCATGCAAGGGAATCATGTGGCTGTTTAGGGATCATGTTAGTTGAGGGTTCATGAGAAGAACTACCCAACTCGTGATTTGGATTTGGCAGCAGCGGTCTATGTTATGAAAGAGTGGGGTCATTATCTCTTCGGTGAGAAATTCATAGTATATCAAAATCATAAGATATTGAAACACATTCTCTCACAAAGGGATTTGAACATGAGGAAAAAAATATGGATGGAATATCTCCAGTTGTTTGATTTTAACTTGATGTAACCACCGGGTAAGGGAAATTCGGTGGAGGATGCATTAATTAGAAAATCAGATGCTCAGGTGGTGAAACGAGCATCAGACCAGTGGCATTTGATGTCAGTTATAGCTGATATGTGGTTGGAATATGAGGACCAGGGTGATAGAGCAGTCTTCTTTCCAGTTTTGTTGATTCCTGACTTGGTTGTCCTGGTTAGAGAGGCAGAGATATTTGATTATGAGTGTGTGACCATGGGGTAGAGACTCAATGATGGGGAGACCATTGAGGGTTGGAAACTGAATAGTGATTCATTTTTTTGCTTTCGGAATTGGTTGGTTGTACCAGTTTCTTGTCAAGTGGACCTTATCAGGGAGCATCATCATTCCAGGTGGGCTGTTCATCCTGGAATTCAAAAAATTTATAAATTGTTGAAAGAGCAGTTCTTGTGGGCTGGTATGAAAAGAAGTGTGGCTGATTTTGTTTTGAGATGCATGACATGTCAGCAGGTCATGGCAGAGCATCAGAGGCCGACAGGAATATTGCAGTCTTTAACAATCCTTGTTTGGAAGTGGGAGTAGATAGCGATGGTTTTTAACACAGGTCCCCCAAGAATGGTTAGAAAGCACGATGCCATCTGGGTGATAGTGGATCGGCTAACGAAGTCTTCCCGTTTCATCCTGATTCGTGAATATCATATGGTGGAGGATCTATCCAAAATCTATAATTGGGAGGTGGTAAAGTGGCATGGTGTTCCAGTTTTGATTGTATCAGATAGAGATACAAGGTTTACATCTCGTTTCTGGAAATCCTTACATCATTCCCTTGGGACGTAGTTGACTATGAGAACATCGTATCACCCCCAGACGGATGGCTAATCTGAGAGGACGATACAAACTCTGGAGGATATGTTGCTGGCTTGTGTGATGGATTTTGGTGGCTCGTTGGAAGGGCACTTGTCGTTGGTTTAGTTTTCGTACAATAACAGTTATCAATCATCCATACAGATGGATCTATTTGAAGCATTGTATGGGTGGCAATGTCGTTCTCCACTATGTTGGGTGGAAAAGGGTGAGTCCTTGATGGTTGGAATGAGCCTTGTCTAGGAGACTATGGAGAAGATCACTTTGATCAGAAAGAGAATGGAGACAAATCAAAGTCATCAGAAATCGTATGATGATCATCTTCAACGACTGTTGTCGTTCGAGGTGAGTGATCATGTGTTCCTGAGGATCTCTCCTTGGTTGGGACATCGTCGGTTTGGGAAGGGGGGAAAGTTATCTCCGAGGTATATTGTACCTTTTGAGATTCATTAGTGTGTTGGTGAGGTGGCTTATCATTTGGCTTTTCCACCTATGTTCAGTGTGGTGCACAATGTGTTTTATGTGTCACAGTTGAAAAAGTATCAGTCGAATCCTAACCATGTGATTTGATGGGATCATGTTGAGCTAGAACCTGATGCTTCGTTGGTGCACGTGCCAGTGCAGGTTGTGGATAGGCAATAGAATGTCTTGCATGGTAAAAGCATCAGTTTAGTTCATGTTTTTTGGCAACATGGTTAGCTTAAATAGGAGACTTGGGAGCTGTAGAAAGAAATGGTCGAGCAGTGGCCTGAGATATTTCAGCAAAGGGCGGGTTCACTACTTTCTGAGGACGAAAGTCCAATGGTGGGGAGAATGTAGTACCCCTGTTTTGAGGTATGTGGCCTTCGGTTTTTCATTTTTTTTTGTGTTTAAAGTTCATGGGATGAGTTGGGAAGAGGTTGGGAGAGTTTGGAATGGTTTTGGATGAGTTTGGAGGCTTTTAAAGGGGTGCACGGTTTGAGCACAGTTAGTGAAAACCATGCGGGTTCTCCAGGAATCCATGCAAGGGAGACAGTAGGCTTCGCGCAGACTCCGCACGGTTTGCCAAAACATGCGAGGAAACCGTGCAAACCCTTTCTCTCGAGGCAGTAGTGTGCATACGGTTAGCGCACGGTTTTACAAACCCTGCGGGCTAACCATGCGACCACTTAAAAATAGGGATATATGTTTCGGTCTCCCTCGGGCTTAACTTATTCCACTCCAATCTTCCTCCCACTTGTAGCTCACTCGGGTTCTTCGGTTCTCATGGGGTGGAGGAGCCTTCCCACTCAGTTTGGAGGGATTTTGAAGAGGGTTCTTGGTGTTTTGAAGGTGATTGCTCCCAGGTAAGTCTTGTCACATGGTTTCTTTGTGTTTTCTTCTAGATCTGCTCTCCCAGATTTCTTGGTTTCCCAGATCTACACTTTTTGTGTGTAGATCTAGGGTTTTGGTTGCCTTGGATGATGATTATAAGGCTTATGGATGCTAGGGAAAGGGATCTAGAGAGGTTTCGGTGGTGCGTTCGCCGGATTTGAGGTGCGGTTGTTCATGGGTCGATTTCTCAGGAACCCTAAAGGTAGGTGGCTTCACTCTCTACTCCACATGGTTAGAGCTAATGGTTTTGGTTACAATTAATTTTTTGTTCTAGAAATTAATTGTGCTATCATGTGAGAAATTTTTTAGAAATCACTTTGGTGATGTTTTGGGGATTTTTGGGGAAAAAGGGTTTTTATGGTGAAATTCTATTCTTGTGGATTTTAAAATGGAGATTTTAAATTGGGATGCTATAGTTGATTTGTGAAAATGATTGATGGGAAGGGTTTTCAATAAAAGGGTTGTTTTATTGAAATGTTGTTTGGCATGGGAAATGGTTTTCAATAAATGGGTGATTTTTTGAAGTGGATTGATATGCAATGGAATTAGTTAATTGCATGTGGTTGTGACCTTGGTGGATTATATGCCTGGATTTGGCTTTTTTGAATGTTTTGTGGAAGTGGCAAGAAGTACCACTATAAAAGGGGATGTATAGTGGATGGAAGGTCCACTATCAATGGTAAGTGGATGGGAAGTGCCGCTTGGTGTGAATGGGTGAGCGGGTTGGATGGAAGCTCCATCATTTGGTTGTATGGTTGTTTTGTTGTGCATTCCTTTGCAAGATGGAATTGTTGTGCTAATGGTTAAATGTTTAAATGGTTGTGTCTTGTTTGGTTGTCTTTCCCTTGGTTGCTTAGTTTGGGTGTGATGGCTTGGTAAGGGCATGTTTGGCTTATGAGAATGGTTGAACTGGTGGTTTAATTTATATAATCCATTTTATATAAATCTTCTAACGTTTTTATCCTAGTGGCATGTGTAGGGAAGACATTTGGGGAAATCCTACTGAGTTTTAGTACTCACCCCCTGCTTTGGCATGTTGGTGTCTTTGCAGATGTTGTGTACCGTGACGTGGGCAAAGGTAAGTCATATCCCTCCTTTAGTGGAACATTGTAATCCCTTGGTGGAGCTTGGAGCTTGGAGCTTGGTGTGGAGCTGTGGTGGTGTCATGGATGATGGTGTTTGGTTGTTTCATTTTTGCAGTGTACTCTGATGTTTTGTAGAAATGTCAGGTTGTATTGATTTTGAGTTTTGTTGTGGAACAACTTAGGGGTCTTTTGGGAATGCATGGTTTGGAAATTTATTTGACATGCATCATATTGTAGAAGTTAGTGGATGGTTTGGTTGGTTTTGTCTTAAGGTAAAATCATTCCCCAACTTGATCTTGAAGCCCTCGACATTTATTGCAAGCCTTTGGCATCGTGGGAATGTCTCCTAAGGCCTTCTAGCCCTCACTACCTCCTCAAGCCAATTAGGTAGGGGCGGGGTGTTACAATAGCACTATAAACATTCTAAAATATTAATATTGAATGGTCCTTATTTCCCTTATAATCGTTGTTCCCTAGATAATATTTTCTTAAAATTTGCCACTATTTTCACGAATAATACTTCACAACCCTATTACTAGACTTTTTCCAACTCATTCTAGAATCATTATGATCCCTCTGTTTACATATCTGTTTATTTATTACCCACAGATTATGTCCCACAACATCATATTTAATTTTTCATTGATCAAAAGGTATTTATATAATAATACATATTTAACCTCTTAAATCACTAAAGTATCCATACCATGCATCATGGAATCCTTATCAGATGTATATGAATCATAAAATTGTGTTTGAAGCATAATTAAAATGGTTTCATCCTTAATCATTAAAAATATATTATAAAAATCCAAAAATATATTTTATATAATCATTAACATGCATCATGACTATAGTTTTATAGCCTATATTGATCATTTTGAATCTATCTTTATTATGAAATATTCCAAACAAAGATTTATTCATTTATAGATAATTAGTTTTAAACCATTTTTTCAAATCATTAGGCTCATAAAAATGCTTTTGAATAACCTTATCATTTAAGTAAAACAACAGGAGACGATGGGCCTTACGAAGGACATTGGTAGATACCTCAACTTTGATAACAACAAACATAGTATCAACTGACATAGTGGTAACATTATTTTTGCATCCACATAGATCATTACAATCTATAAGTTCCCTCATTTTAATCCTCTATGGATAAAAATCATTTTTTTCATGGAATTTATCTATTTCGAACATCATATAACTTATGGTTGTGATTAAATTATCTATGATTCCCATTTTAGGGGTTCAATAGTTTATAAATTCCATATTAAATACACATGAACAACTAATATATAGTGATGCTTTATTTTTTTAAGACTAATAGTATTATTATAAATATGATATGTAAAGGCAATGATTGATATCATTATTAGAATCATTCAAGAAAGAAAGCAATAATGAAGGGACACACTAATATATAATATGATTTAGTCCATGATGGACCTAAATTCTATGTAAAAAACCACCTCATAATTATTTATTACAAAATAGAAATGAAATGGACACAATATAGTAAAAAATAAGTAAATAATCTGAGAAACTATCTAAGGAAGTGGACCCTATAAAAACATTGTGGCGGTCCATAAGACCATCAGAAGGAGTTAGAGATTCACCTTCTGAGATGAATGCATGTTGAATAGAGAGGTATAAAAGTATACATAAAAAAGTTCACAAAGAATGAAATAAATATATAAATTCCCATATAGTGTCAGGTCACTATAATAACACATACATAATTATTGGATTAAAATGTGTAATCTTTGAATCCTTTTAAATGAAACTCTCACACCAATAATAATAATTATTCCTCTGATCTCCGATAGAATGTATCAAAAAGAGCCAGTAGAAATGAGTTACACATCTTCATTCAAAGAAAAAATTATAGGGAACTCATATTCTAGCATGTCTTATAATAACCTCTCTATATCTCTCTTGATGTAAACCATATTTGTTCTCTCTTAGGAAGAACCAAAATGAAAAAAATCCATAAAATAACGAGACAGAGACTATCATCAAAGGTTGGTGATGCATTGAGAGTGAATGTGGAACCACATGGTCACCAATGCGTGGATGGAATAAATAAAACAACTGGTTTGAAGTAAAAACTTTGTAATAAATCATGGGACATGTGGCCACCCTAGATAGGTCATGATTTAAAGTCACAGATCGAGCCATTATGTGGGGAAAAACAAATACGCCATAAGAAATATTATATTTTGGGCACAAAATTGTTATATCTTAAATCATTAATGATATATAAAAGGGTAACTAAGATACCTCAATAATATGGGATAAAATTACAAAATATTTCATAGATAAATTTTCAATATGAATTTACTTAAAAGTAGTAATGAAAATATATAAAAGTCATGAAAATGGAATAATGTAAAACCAAATAAACATTTCATTTTATTTCTAATGTAGAAAATTATTTAAAAATCTCCATCTTTTAAATAAAAAAGATTAAACATGATTGTGTTCTTGCATCATAATCTATTTTACAAGGTCCATGTCCATTAATCATAAACAATGCCTAAATTTGAAAACTAAATAGTGTATGTCAAACAATTGGTCAGTTTTTCCAAACTACTTATCTTATTGAAACACACTACCCAAATATAAATAGATTCCATAACAAAATGCATCCTAATATCTATTTTTTTCATACTACCATGGAAACCTGCTGTTTAGATAAGATCTGGTCTGACTAATTGTATCATCCTTGGCCCGAGAACTACTAAACGGATTCCCTGATCTAGGTCAGCACATGAACATAACCACACATCCCCATATTCTAGAGGTTACTCACTAGGAGCGAGGGTCCAATAGGTTACATGGGGTGACTATACCCTCATTACTGAAGAAAGCCACAAAATATAATAATTTAAATAACTGAACAATAGCAAACGATTAATAACATTACTAAACAACCAATTTCTAAAATGCGGTACAACCATATGCAATAGTAAATATGTCATGTCATGCTAAAGTGACATGTGAAAGAAACCCCCAAAATAAGACAAAAAACAGAATCCCCAAATTGGTATGGACTCTCATGTATAGAACCTCACCCAACCATGTCTTGTATCCCACTCAACTCCCTAACATAGGGCCCTTGCCGTTGTCTTGACCTGCAAGCATGAAATCTGCTCGGGTACCCAATGGTGCCACGGGCAGGGGGTGAGTATAACTCAGTTGGACACCACCAACAGTGTCTACAACATATACAGCAAGGTATAATGTTTATGAAAATGATTAAAATGAAAAAATAAAGGTAAACAGTTCAATTGGTCATTCTATACTATGCTCATTTAATTTAAACATCCATTGAATCCAAGTTCACTACATAGACATTTCATGGTTTAATCTACCATGTTTATTTGTTCCATGGATCAGGCATATTCAATGCTTTTAACCATATGGGAATAAAATCCATGTCTTATTTCTCTAGGATTCACATTATTACAACCATATAATCCTCACTTTGAAGCCTCAGTCCTGGTGGAATTCAACCACTAGTGGAATAGATCGTTGTCCTCTTCCCTAACCCTTGCATTTAGGGGTGGATCTAGATTCTCGATCCAACTCGACCAGTGGGTGTAGAACCTCAAGACTATACCCCACACTACCAAGCCATGGGAAAATTATTATTTATCATTCACCACAATCAACCATATCACAACAAGCATAGCCAACATCATTTACAACATTCCAAAAAGCATAATAAATGGGAAATTAACATTATTGTTGTAATACATTAATACATTCATCATTTTTATTTCTTAACACTTTATCCCCATTTCCCATTTCCCATGCTTATCTCACTATGAATATTCCCATTAATTCATTTAACCCTTTTTCATTCCAACCATTATAATTCTTAGGCCTTTACTCAACCTAAATGTGTAACTAAAACCCCAATAGTGCATCCTTAAACCATATTAACACATTCATCATTGGATTTATTTTCTCAAACCACATCCTACAATTACTTTAATAACTCTAACTCCAGGAAATATTAGCACACCCCATATGTGGCACCAAAATAGGTCACATAATCATCCATGGATCCTATAAGGATCATGAGGGTTTCATTAGGTTGTTTATAAACCCAAGACATCGCATCATTTAAAGGAACCAAGAAATATTCAAAAGAGGGAATGATTAAAAACCCTACAAGAAAAAATATACCCAAAAACTAAGGGATATAACTTCTATCCCACCTACCTTGAATCGGTTCTTTAAATAAAGCCTTAGATCTTGATTCAACCAACTCTAGAAGAGTTACCCTAAATATCACCTAAAAATTATGGTTTGAGAGACTTATATGGAGATGGGGTTGAAATAGAAACTATAAACAAGAAAAGGAAGCAAGAAGGGGTTTATCCTTACCTGAATCTTCAATCTGCAATTGACTGCACTCTAAAAACCCGTAAGATGTGCGAGATAAATCCTTGGAAGCTCGTGAAATAATTGGTTCATGCCTAGGGTCCAAAGAATGAATAATTATGGAAATCCCACGTTGGGTATAAATATCTCTTAATTTCATTTTAGTATTTTTTTTAGAAATTTATTGGTCGCAAGGTTTACCCGCACAGTTTTCTAAACCGTGTGAAAATCACTTCGAGGATACTGTTGGCATGCCCTCTCTCTCACGTGGTTTTCTTGACTATTTTAAAACCATGTATTTTTCAACTACCCGCATGGTCTTCCCTCACATGGTTTTCTAGACCGTGCGCAAACCGTGCGGGGTGCCCATAAATTCCCATTTTCATCTTTTTTGTGTACCAAACGCCCAGAACACCCCTGAGCCATTGAATGGAGTTCCAAAAACATTTAATTAACCAAAAATGGGACTAAAATGAATCATAAATAAGAACATACCATCTTGAGAAATCCATGATCTTACAACATTATGACCTTATAATGGATCATCTGTGAGTCTCTCTTATGGAGCTTCATCGGGTTTCCGAAACAAAGAGGTCAGCCCACTGGGCCCGTATATCTAATTCCCACTCCCACATTTCTTCCTAAACATTTCCATTCTACCATAGAACATCAACCAAGGTCCCAACCTTTCCCCACAAAACATTCTCACTATGATCCATAATACTAACTGGGTTCTCCTCAAAGGACACATATTCCTCAAGCTCAACATCCTCAGAACTTATCACATGAGACGGATTACGATGATACTGTCAGAGTAGTGAAACATGAAAAACATCATGTATCCCGCTATACCAATGTGGATGAGCCAATCAGTATGTCTTGGTTCCATTCCTCTACACAATCTCAAATGTCCCCACATATCAAGGTGATAATTTTTCCCACATCTGAAGTTGATGGCGACCCAACCTTGGCAACACCCGAAGAAACACACTATCATCCACCATGAACTCATGAGGTATACGACGTCAATATGTATATGAATTATACCTATTCTAAACCATCTCCATATTCTTTTGAATCATACAAAACATCACTTAAATATCGTGCGTAAGAAAAGGTCCAAAGAGCTCCGACTCTCTAACCTCTAACCAACACAAAAGTGATCTACATGGCCTCCCATAATGTTCATCAAAAGGATCAATCAAAACTACATCCTAAAATCTGTTTTTATATGATGAGTAAATAAGAGACGAGTGTTTCTCCTACGATCCTCCAAAATCCAGAACAAATGCTCTCAACTTGTCTTCTAATACCTCAATTGTACACTCTGACAGCCTATAAGTCTGCGGGTGGTACGACATACTCAAAAACACCTGGGTACCAAGAACCATCTGTAGTACCCTCTAGAAGTGCGAGGTGAACTATAGATCAGGATCAATAAATACAGTTCTCTTCACACCATAAAAACATATTATTTATCGAATGTATAATTCCCACAACTGGTCGATTTTGTAGGTCTCTTGAACCAGCAATAAATGGGCCACTTTGGTCAGCCGATCTACTACCAACCAAATTGCATCATTCTTATGAGGTGTCCTTGAAATTCCCACTAAGAATTCTTTCATTAAGTCATTCCACATCCACTCGGGAGTAGGAAATGACAGCAACCACCCACCTAGACACTGATGATAATCCTTCACCTACTGACAGATATGGAATCATGCCACAAAACACGCAACTTCTTTCTTTATTCCTGGCCACCTAAACTTCCTACAAATATCGTGGTACATATTAATCATTCCTGGATGCACTGCCCACATTGATATGTGAAAATCACACATCAAAACCTCCTATACATCTGATGTCACCACAACACGACCATGAACGTAAAAAACTCCATCGGCACCAAAAGTCAAACCGGAAGGTTACTCTACACATTTTATACATACATTCATAAACAAACACTCTAGATACACCAATTTCCTCTCTTTAACTCATCTCAATAGTAAAGATTTAATTTCTATTGATGAAATGTTCATCTTCCATGCCCATATCATACATCAAAATGAATCTCATCAAATAGAGCCATTATCACCCACTCTGAACTGGATTCCTAAACTAGAGGTTTCTATGTCTTCCTGCTCATATCATTTGTGAAATTATTCCCTTTCCCTGGTGTGTACACCAACTCAAAATCAAAATACTATAGGTAATAAACCCATAATCACTGTCAAAGATTCAAATATAGCTGATATAAGATGTATTTAAGACTTTTAAGGTCGATAAACACCGTAATGGGATCTCCCAACAAGTAATGCCTCCAATACTTTAAGACATGAACCAAAATTGCTAGCTCAAGTTCATGAGGAGGATAATTCCTTTCATGTGACCTCAACTATCTCAACCCATAGGCTATAACTCAATCATCCTGCATCAACACTACACCAAGTCTCACACTAGAGAATCACATAATAAGGTGTACCTCTTACCTTATTTTGGTAAGATCAAAATCGGGGCAGTAGTCAACTTATTTTTCATCTCTTGAAAATCATTCTCACAAGCCTTTGACCAATCAAACATAACCCCCCTCTTGGCTAGGACTATGATCGGTGCACCCAAACATTATATATTTCTAATAAACCTTTGTAAATATCCGAAAAAACCAAAAGAACTCTGATTATCAGTGACATTTTAGGTTGCTCCCCAGACACCACAACATGCACCTTTTCTGGATCCACTGACACACCTGACTAAGAAATGATGTGTCCTAGAATGTTCTCCTCATCAATTCAAAACTGGTATTTTGATTTCTTGTTGAAAATAATATTCTCTACTAGTGTTCTCAAGATGATGTGAAGATATTTAGAATGATCGTCATGAGTTCTGGAGTACCCCAAGATATTGTTAACAAAGATATCTACAAACTGATCCAGATATGGGTGGAATATCAAGTTCATCGAGGCCATGAAAATCATTATTTCATTAGTAAAACCAAATGGAATCTCTATAAATTCATTCAAGCCATGCATACATTAGAAATTCGTCCAGGTTATGTCAAAATGTCTCACCCTCAGCTGATGGTACCCTAATCTTTTCTTGATCATAGAAAAAACTGAAGCACCCCTGAGCTGATCAAACAGGTCCTCAATTCTATGAAGAGGTTACCTGTTCTTAACGGTCATCTGGTTAAGCTTCCCATAATCGATACAGAGCCTCAGTTATCAGTCAGCCTTCTTAGAAAACAACACCGAAGATCCCCAATGTGATGTACTGGGATGTGTAAACCCCGTAAGCTCAAAATCCTCTAAGTAAACCTTAAGTTCTTGGATCTATGTTGGAGCCAAATGATAGGGTGGAATAGAAACTAGATCCTCTCTTGGAAATAATTCGATCATAAACTCTTCATATCTCTCAGGTGGTAACATGAAGAACTCATCAAGAAACATGTCCTAAAAGTAGTCCATGACAAAAGGGAATACTACCTATCCTTTCTACCCATCGTCTAACATAAGGCATTCTACATTGGTTTTGAGTTCTCCAAACTGCTTGGGTAGAAGTCTTGTGCATCCTGATCGAGTATCCCACTCACCCAGAAGGACATAAGCGATCATATCGAGAGATGTAAATGTTACCTGATGTCAGTAACAGTTGATATGGGACTGATATAATTACAACCATTCCATTTAATGATTAGATCAAAATCTACCATGTCAAGGAAAAACAGATCCCTTAAGAAACTATATGCACCAACAACGAGAGCACAAAGCTTACACTACCTGATGTCCTCAACTTTTATCCCTAGTGGAGTATCAAGTGACATTACCCCACATGAAGTCTCTACATTTAATCCCAACATAACTACAAATTGTTCAAAAATAAAGGAATGTGTATAACATGTATAGAAAAAAGAACTAACAAGTGTGGAAGCTATAAGAATCATACCTAAAATAGTAGATGGTCATGCCTCACCACCTCCAGGTATCACCTAAATTGCATGGAGATGACCTACCCCTTTACACTAGGCTCCAGCCTGAGTGCCCTGCACTACACTGCTCAGTTGGTAAGGATGATCTCTCCCCAGAGTTCCACAACCTCTGCCTCTACTAGTAAGACCCATGGTGCTCCAAATGAATTCTTAATATGGGCTGACTATCCCCCTTCCTACACTCAACATCTGCCTTTGACCTCCATCATTCCCTAACTACCGGGGGTTTCTGCAGATCCTATAAATGTGGCCCATCCTTCCACACACTAGGAACCCGACCAATGGGTGGGGACACTAGTCATGCTTGTGCCCCATCCTTCCACACTGATAACAGAATACCTGGTCGCCACCCTGAGAAACTGGCCCCCTATTCTGAGAACTCTTTATGCTTCCACATTGCTGAAATCTTCCAAATTGTTGCTCCCAACTATCATAATCTGCACCACTTGCTCACCCAGTTTGTACAAAAATTTCAGTACCTAAAGCTCCATCTAGGTTCCCCTTTGAGATAAGAGAATGATCCCCCACTTCATTAAACCTTTTTAGATGAAAGATATTTACCTGAGATCTGATATCATATCTCATTCCATTTTTGATGTGTTTCTCCAAGGTTTCTTCGTCTCTTTTCATTGTCCGAATGAAGAACCTCAAATTGTTGAAATGTCTAGCATAGTCCATCACCAACATTTTCACATAGGTCATCCTCTTGAAATATGTAGCCTTCTCCTCCCTCATGATTTCTTGGTAGAAGTTCTCAATAAACAACTCTTCGAAATCCTTCCACATCATTCTATCATCCTACTCTATTTGTGCCATGAGGTCCCATAAATTTTTTTCCAAAACCTCAACATATAGGCCTCCAACATGACTCGATTTTTAAGGGATGTCTCTATATTTTCAAAAATATTTTTGACGGAATATATCAAAAACTCTTTGGCCTCTATCCTACCACCTCTTGTAATAGTCGGATGGTGCTGCAGCTAAAACTCCCTAGTCAATACAAACATATTTGGTGCAACCTAGCCTTGGTCTCATTCGATCATCTTCATAAAACAAGCTAATTTCTCATGGAATCACACTTCCCTAATTTCCTAGATCAACAATTTCTCCTACACCACTTTTAGTGGAGAGTTCTCAAAAATGTCCTCATGTCACCCAACTGGCACAGGTCTTCGATGTGGCATTTCTCTACAATTCCAAACATGTGATCTACAATGAAAATGTAATGAATTTATGAGAGGAAGACAGATATAGGTAGGCTCATCACTTGCCACAACCCACCCAATTCACATACACTACCCAAATGAGCCCACTCTCAACCTGTTAACTACCTTTTTCCATCTCTCCCTAGGTCCTGGAAAACATGAGTATGTATTTCACATAGTTAAGAACCTTATCTTTTAATCCCATTCAAAAACATTTCCAAATCCCAATTTACTCTTAGAACAGATTAATCAAATTTTACTTCTTTATCAAGAACTATTTTCTAATTACAACATGACACTGTCATTTCCCTTTTTACCCATTCACACCATCTTGTTTTGAACAATTTCATTACATTTACAAAACATAGGCATCCTAACATTTTTTTCTTACACACTCATCTTATGTGTGAGCCTATCATGATGCTTGTCACTTACCTAAATAGGTGCCTAGAATGATGCATGAATACACAACCTCATACCTTTCCATACATGAGATAAATATCACAAAACCGTAAAATCACACAACAATTGAATCACACATTGGTGAACTATCATCAAATATAACAGCACACAAAAATAATATGAATCCTCTCCCAGGGAGACAAGGGATCTCCCTCGTACGTTGGTTAGCTACTCCCATGAACAAGCTCATTACCAAGGCCCAGCACTTTACTAACTTCCGGTCTACCATCACCAAATAGTAATAAAGAGAAAAGAACTCCATTGATACCACTTTGTAACATCCCCAACATGGGAGCCAATAAACCGTTTCCGCAAGCTGGGTCACCACATTACCTCAAGCGTGCCTCCCCATACACTAGAGGTTACCGACTAGAATCGAGAGTCCAATAGGTCATGTGGGGAGACTATACCCTCATTACCTAAGTAGTCCACATAAGAAATTAATTTAAATAATATAAAAAAGGAAAAAATTGATAACATGCATAAACAACAAATTTCCATAACTGAGTACAACCATATGAAATTGTAAATATGTCATGTCATGTTATAGTTCCACATGAACGAAACCCACAAAAGAAGTCAAACATCATAATTCTCCAAAATAGTTTAGAATCCCATGTCTGGAACCTCACGCAACCTTGTCCCATGTCTAACTCAAATCCCTAGAATAGGGCCCTTATATTTGTTATGACCAGCAAGAGTGAAATCTACTTGGGTACCCAATGGTGGCCCAGTCAAGGTGTGAGTATCACTCAGTAGGCCACAACCAATGGTGTAACAAAATATCCATCATGGTATATTGTTCCTAAAAATTATAACAGTGGATAAATAAAGGTAAACGGTTCAATATGTCATTCTAGACTATGTTCATTTAATTTATACTACCATTGAATCCATGTTCACTACTTAGACATTTCATGGTTTAATCTACCCTTTTTATGTGTTTAATGGATTAGGCATATTCAATCTTTTCAAGCATATGTGAATAAAAGACAAGTCCTATCTCAAAAAGAATCTCATTACAAAAACCTTATAATCATCACCTCGATCCCCGATTCTAGGTGGAAGGCAACCCTTAGGGGAATCGAACTAAATCCCCTTCCCTTACCCATGAATTTAGGGGTGGAGTTAGATCCTCGGTCTAACTCGACCTGTGGGAGTAGTACCTCATATATATATCCCACAATACCAAACCATGTGAACATTCTTATTTATCATTCACCAAAATAAACCATATCACAACAAGCACAACCAACATTATTTTCAACATCACAACAAGATCAATAAATGGGAAATTAATAATATTTTCTCAATCCATTAACATATTCATTATCATTACACAACAAAAAACAAGAAATTAGAGGGGCTTATTTAGACGGGGTTGTTAACAACCCCCTCTAAATTTATTTTCTATGTAATTAGATGGGGTTCTACATGACCCCATCTAAATTAATTTTCAATAAAAAAAAGTGGGGGATTATGTACAACCCTTGTGAATCATTGAATTTAGTGGGTTTTATAGAACCCCTCTAATTTCATAAATAAGAGGGGGTTTTCAACCCTCTATATTTTTGACATTATTTTTTTAATATCCATTTGAATTTTAGAGGGGTTCAAAATCCCCTATAATGTATTAAATTAGAGGGGGTTTAAACCCCCCCCCCCCCCCTCTAATGTCTTAAATTAGAGGGGGTTCGAAACCCCCCTCTAATGTCTTAAATTAGAGTGGGTTCAAAAACCCCCCCTCTAATGTCTTATAATTAAAGGTGGTTTATAAACCCCTCTAATTTAAGAGATTATAGGTGTTGTGAACCCCCACTATTTTTTAAAAACAATTCAACTTCTTTAATATATATATATATATTGTTAAAAGACAATATATTAATGTATTTAAATACATTATATAAACATATAATATAAAATATTTATATGATTGTATTAAATTGTACGGATATATATACATCAATATAATTGTATAATATTATGTACATTAATATAGATTTATTTGTATAAATTTTAATTCATATAATATAAATTATTTATAATATAAAAGAACAAATATATTGTATATATATATATATATAATTTATTTAAAAATATATCATATAATAACCCAATCTTGTTAGTTTTTATAATTTATATTATAATAATAACAAGTATATTTTAAAAAAATATTTTTATGAATGTATAATATATATAATTAATATTATATGAAATAGAATTTATATAAATAAGTATATATTAATTTTCAAAATATTATTCACATATATTTATTGATATATATATATATATTAACATATATGACAATAAATATATGTATTGAAATACATTATATAAATATTTTTATAAATAGTATTTCATATATTATTAATTATATTTTTTTACAAAATTAATTTCATATAATATTGGTTATATGTAATATACATATTTATTATATATAATATGAAATTTTATTTCAAATAACATTAAATAAATATTTTTATAAATATCATCTCATATAATTTTAATTATATATAATATAAATATTTGTATAAATTGTATTTCATATAGTAATAAATATATATTAATTATATATAATATTATACTATTTATACAAATAAACAAATTTATTAATACAAATAACAATGAATATATGTATTGAAATGCATTATATAAATATATTTGTAAATACTTTGTATAAATATATTAATTAAATACTTATATATATATATAATATCTCAAAACACAAGTATATAATATATAAATTTGTATTTAAGTATATAAAAAATTTACATAAATATATAATATAATTGTATTTATTATGATATATGTATGACATAAATCAAAAAATAAATATATATTATCTATAAATCCAGCATAAAA
This sequence comes from Viscum album, assembly GCA_963277665.1. Taxonomy (NCBI): domain Eukaryota; kingdom Viridiplantae; phylum Streptophyta; class Magnoliopsida; order Santalales; family Viscaceae; genus Viscum; species Viscum album. The sequence goes on along the minus strand of OY728157.1, from coordinate 109,472,129 downwards.
TTTTTATAGGTTAAAAACTAGGTTTAATAAAAATAATAATAATTAATTAAATATATATAATAATTATATTATATCTATAAATATTATTTAAATAGATAAAAAACACAAACAAAAATAAATATATTAATAAATAAATATTTATATATGTAAATATAATTATTTGAATATATTATATCAATAAACATGCATAAAATATGTAAATATGTTTTTTTGTATATAAATAATTTATATGAATATATTTAAAAATATATAATCATATGAGTATATATATATTAATATATAGTTTACATATATATATATGTTATATATTTAAATGAATTTAAATCCATTATCTAAATAATATTTATTAGAATAGATAATAATTTATATATAAATATACTAATTCCTATTATAAAACATTAATTTAAAATGATGTTGTGGTATCGAATGGTGGAATGCATGCTCAATGACATAATGATCCAGGTTCGAAGCCATCCAGATGAAACACATTTAAATGGGGGTCACATTGCGGCATAAAGTGTTGTAGAAAAGAGGGTGGGATGGGGGACACAAGCGAGGTGGACCTACGCATGGGAGAATGGAGGTTTGGGGACAGGTGGGTGAGGAGGGAAAGGAGGGAAGGTGGGCACTTGTGGGGACATGCGGGAGACGAGGGAAAGGGGAACATGAGAATGTTAATTCCAGGGGAATGATAGAGAAGGTAGGATGGGTAATAGGAGGGGAGGCGGGGAGAGTAGGAGAGGGGTGGGGATAGGGAAATGTTCCATCGTTTTAAAAAAACTGAAGAATTAGGGGTTGTTTTCACAACCGACCAAAAGGTTTCACAATTAGGTGTGGTTTTAACCACCCCTAAATCCCTCTATTCGAGTTGGTTGTGGTTGGAACTACCTCTAATAGAGGAAAATTGTATTCCAACAATAGAGGGGTTTAAACCCCCTATAATGTAACCGCCTCTAATGTCAGATTGATTTTACAAGAGATTCCTCAAAACCGCCCCTAAAAATAGTGCGTTGGCAAATTAGTGACAATTACTCATAACCACCACTAATTTCTCTAGAATGGGATATAACCTATTCTAAAGTTAATAATTACCCCCTATAAACTCATCATTTTTTGTAGTGTATTAAATGACCCCTTTGGCCCATTTTTCCATTTCCCATGCCTATCTCACTAAGCATATTCCCATTAATCCATTTAACCCTTTTCTATGCCAACCAAACAACTTATTAGGCCTTTAACGAACCTATGTGTATTAATAAAACACCAATTACACATCCTTAAATCATATTGATATATTTATCATGGGATCATTTTTTTAGCACAATGGCTTAAACATACATTGGTAACTCCATGTCTGGGAAATATCGGCACACCCCATGGGTGACCCCAAAATAGTTTTCATTGTCCTCCATGCATCCCACGAGGATCATGAGGGTTTCATTAGGTTTTTTAGACACCCAAGACATCACATAATGTCAACACACTATGAACTCATCAAAGAAGGGCATGATTAAAAACCCTATATCCACAAATGTACCCAAAAATCACGGGATATAACATGTAGACCAACTACCTTTAATCAGTTGGTTAATGACCTCTCAAATGAATCCATAGATCTCGATTCAACAAAATAATGAATCTTTACCTTAAATCTCACTGAAAAAGTAGGGTTTTAGAGGCTCATACTGAGATGTGGTTGAAATAGAACCTTAAAGAAGAAAATGGATCAAAGAGGGTTTTAGCCTTTCCCGGATCTTCAATGTGTAATTGATAGATCTCCAAATGGACCTAATATGAGGAATATCGATCCTTGGATGCTCTTGAGAGCTTTGGTTCAGGCCTAGGGTCCAAAGGAGGAAGCAAGGAGGAAATTGTGTGTTGGTTATAAGGATCTCGTAATGGCATTTTTCTAATTTTTTTTTGAAATTTCCTAGCCGCACGGTTTACCCAAACAGTTTGCCAAACTATGTGCAAACCTTACATAGGCTAATTCCCGCACACCCTATCTCTCATATGGTCTTCCAAACCATGCACAAACCATGTGGATTACCACTGCCCGCATGGTCTTCCCTCAATGGTTTTCCAGACCGTGTGCAAACCGTGCTGATTGCCCAGAAATCCCCCTTTTTCCTTTTTCCGTGTCCTGAACCCCCATAACACCACAGATTATTATTAATGAAATGGGAAAAAATTAATTAACCAAAAAGGGGAATAAAACAAAAACATTAACAAGAACATGCCATATGGAGAAATCAATGATATGACACTAACCATCACAAAACACAGAGATAATGAAAATTCATTTATAAAATGTTTTAACCAAATAGTCTCTTTAATAGATTCAATTAAAGTAATTTATTCTTCTTATCTAGTAGATAATATAACAATAGATTTATTGTTATATTTATAAGAAAATGGTACACAATAAGCAAGAAACACATAAAAAATAATTGAATTTTGAGCAAAAACATTACCAGCACAATCAGAATCATGAAATATCACTATATCAGGATCATAACTATTAGTATTTACAGAAACATACAATGGTCAGAATATATAGATACATAATTTAGGAGATATTTCAAATCATGATAATGGGGTTTCCCCAAGTTTCCCAAAAACCTACTTAATTTGAAAACAACAAAAACCTTATCTAGTCTTGATCAAATAGTGGAAAACATATGGATAACTACTAAATTAGTAGATGATATTTTATTAAAAAATGTCACATATTTCTCACAATTATTGTAATGAGTCTGGTACAAGTAATTTAATAAAGTGACATTAACATAGTTGAGATGCTCAAATAGATTCCCTTTTGACACCTTCTTCACAAAGTCATAGTAGGAAAAATACGAAATTTTTTATTCTATATTCCTTATTATTTCCATGTGTAATATTTTATAAAATTTACAAAAAATTTCATTTAAAAATAAATGTTAAATTTCATTTTATATGATTAATCAACCTCATTTTCTTTCAAATAAGGGGTATGACATTAAAATAAAACTCTAAGTATATATGTTCATTGTTAACAAGTATAAAATAAACACATTCTTCATACATTATTCTATTGAAACAATTTTCATGGATAAAAGATGAAAATTATTTATACCACATCCAAGATGATTTTTATGTCCATATAAAGAAATTTATAAAATAAATACCTGGTCATGTTTGAAATACATTGATAATTCTTTAGGGGGATTCATGTTACTTCTTTCATATAACATACCATGTAAAAAGGAATATTTTCATCCAACTATTCTATATGAAAATCACAATGGGAAGTAATTCTATAATATATTAATGTTTCATAATAAGAAAAAAATCACTATTGTCAACTCCTTCACAATGAAGGATTTTTTGACCAAATATATATGATATATATTTAATTTTTATCTCCCATTTTTTCCTCTATCCATTTCAAAATTCATTTGAAACCTACAACCCTTTCATTTTTAGGTTTGGTTAAAATTTAATAAGATTAATTTTTAATAGGGTAATATATTTTATCTTTCATAATAGTGAAGCATAACATAGAATTATTAGAATTCTTGGATTGTTTGATGATTTTTTCACCACTGATTATATCTAGAGGAATGTAGAACACATAAGTTTCTCTATCAGTGTTATTCAACATATAATGAAGTAAAATTATTATCCTAATAGTATTGTGCATCTACATGTGGTCCCTATGGTCACCATTTCCCTCTACTTCTATCTCAGGGTCAGAATAATATTCACTATAAACCAATTGGGGAGAAACAATGGATTAAAAATTGTGTTCAAACATCATTTTTGGTTCTTAAGGAACCTAAATGCTTATAGGTTCAAGTGTAACTGTGTCATCAGAATAAATGGAAATTTTCTTAGGCACAACCAACTCAAGAAAAAAAACATTACAACTTATAATTGATTTTTGATAACAATTTTTTTAAATCTCAATAATATAACCATTAAAACTCTATGGATATCCCGCACATAGAATCTTAACCACCCTAAATTACAGTTTATCAATTATACTATGAGAATAAGCAATAAAAATAAATACATGAATGTTTACCAAATTTGGTGGTGTATATTTCAATATTTTCCTAGTTGTTTTAAAACCTTTATCACTAGAAATGAAACAATTGATCAAATACATTGTAGTAGTGGATGCTTCTTCCCAAAATGACTGAGATAAACCCAAGTGTTAGATCATGGTTTTCACTCTCTCCATGATGATCATAGTCATTCAATCCATTAAACCATTTTATTTTGGGGCTTCCACAACTTTTTGGTGCCTCAACACACCTTAAATGTTATATAAGTCCATAAAATCACTTGATAAGTACTTCAACACACTATTAGTCAAAAGGGGTGTCAACTTCTATCCTATCTTACTTTAAATACTTGTTTTCCAACTATTAGACATTTAATACTTATAATACTTATGATTTAATATGGAAAAGCATAATTTACTTGAGTAATCATTTATAATGGTCACAAATTAATTCCATCCACCATGGGAGGATCCCCTATATTATCCCCATAAATATGAATGAACATTTTCAAGGGGGAACTAGATTTGTATTCAAACCTCTTAAAACTCACATTTCTGGATTTTACAAACTCACAATCCTAATAAAAGGGTAATTAATTTAGTGTTATATCATTCAAAAACACTTTCTTACATGGTTCATTCATACACATGGGACTTATGTTCTCGAGCTATTTATACCATTGTATAGTATTATCAAACATTGTGTCAGGGGTATAATTAAATTACTTCAGGTGTTTTTTATCAAATAAGACATATATCCCATTAATAAGATCTCATTTAAAAATATTGAGTGATCCAATAATAATCCTAATAATTTCAAAATACGACTAAAAGGTGTATCCCTTCTGGTCAATTACTCCTACAGAAATGAGGCTTCATTTAAATTTGAGTGCCCACTTACATCATTTATAATTTTCACTAGTCCATAATGAATTTATAAGGAAAGGGAATATATAATCATGATAAAATATATCTTTTAAATTGATAGATATCCATCACCATAATCAACACCACTCAAATATGAGAAGTATTTCCTCTTTAGATAAAAACCATTCTATTTTCAGATACATAGAGACTAAGCATCTAAAAAATGGGACCCACTCTTTAGTCATTGTACTCATACACACATTAATGATAGCAACAGTACAAAATATTTTCTCCACAAACAATGAATGATCATTGTTTCCCTTATAAAGTTTCTTCTCTAAAAAAATAATCATTATAGGTCTAGTCTATTTACATGGATAACACTTCAAAAACCCTATTCCTAGACATAGTCTAACTCTTTATAGACTTTTTTGTATCCCTACACATATTCTTTTATTTCTACATTTGAGATTAATTCATTTATCCACATTCAAAATAGGGTATTACATATGAATTTCATTAGTTAATAAGGTGGATTTTACCACTTAAATAATAATAGTACCTCTACCATATATCATAGAAACTTTATTAGAGTTATATGAATCGTATAATAATGTTCACAAGATAATTTCATGGTTTTCATTATTAATCATGACAACTATATTAAACTAAATATGAACAATGTTTCTAAAATCATCTATATGAATCATAACTACTGTTCCAGGATGCATCAAGATATTATACATTCTCATTTTCATATAAAATATTCCAAAAATATTTTTTTTATATAGAGCCTCATTTTTATACCATATTTCCGTATTTGTAGGAACATGAGTGACCTCTCAAAAAACATTGTCATTTTTGGACAATAACATGAGACTGTGGGATTTATTAAGGACATTAACATACACATCATCTTTGGTAAAAATAGATTTTACATAAGTATAAATATTGACCACTTTTTTCTAGAGACATCATTTAGCGTTAAGAAGATCATTATGATTGAGAAGCACGTTTATTTTAATCCTTAGTGGATCAATCCCATTTTACTCATCGATGTTATCTAGTTCAATTTTTTTAGAACCCATAATTATTAGTCGGTTATCTCTGATAATAATTGTTAGTGATTTTATTATATATATCTTCCATATTAAACAATAATGTTCCACAAATTTATAGTTATACATTAATTTTTTAATAGAGAAATAGTTTTATTATGAAAATTTAAAGTAAATACAATGAGTAAGATCCAGATGACTTTGTTTCAAGCATGAAAGTATAAATAAAGGGAGACAAAATAATATTACATTCTTTGGATTGTGTTGTATCTAAATGTTAAATGAGAATACCACCTATAGATTCATTAATAAAAAATAATTGATGAGGGGTATTAGAAATAAATAAAGAAAATATATTATGACTACAAATTACATAGTGAGACATGATCAAAAGATATCCTCAATACACTATAGAGAAAAAATTAAAATAATAGATACTTGAAGTACCATAAAAAATATCTAAGTCCGAAATAAACTATGTTTATGTACAACAAATTCATGATACACACAAAATAATTAAAGGATTCATCATAAAAATGAAAAAATAATGAATAAAGAAAACATGAAATACATTTATATAGTCATGTCTCAATGTTATGACCTAAAGACGACTAAAATGGGGTCTTCAAAATCTAAATCCTTCATGTGAAATACCTCCCAAATCCAATGATAAAAATTCCTCCTTTGATCTACACTGAAAGACAACACCAAGAACCTGTAGCAACGATTGGTGTGTCTTCCTTTAGTGGAGAAAATACAAGGACCTATGATCTCAACCACTCATTCAACAACCCCTCAATAACTCTCTTGAATAAATACCAATAGTTTTTATTTATTTGGAATAATAACAATTTATGAGTCTCTACAAAACTAAGATCTTGATGTTATCATCATTGGTATGTGTAACCACATGATGAGAAATGTGTGGACGATGTGGTAGAAACAAGTGGTTTGAAGTAATAATCATATAACAAGAAATGTAGCCAAACTAGTTAAGAAAAACGTAAATCCACATGTCAAGACACTCTATGAGACAATAAAAACACACCTGAAGAATAAATAATAGAATACAAATCACTTTTACCATCATACTAAAGAAAACAAAATTTTAGAACATTACATGGAAAATTGAGAATAAGCAACGGATTAAAAGCATTAATGAAAAACAAAAAAAATTCATTACAAATACAATACAGTCTCATATTTGATTTAGTTTTTCTAGCTTCCATGGTAGGTGGTTGTCTCACCAACCCCACCATCCCCTTTGATTCTTTAGTTTTGGCTAATTTACATGTTGAATGTGAATGTTTCCATGGTTGAAAGTACGTGAGTATTAATGGTGGATTAGTGGGAGTTCTATCAAACCTGAAACATCCTTAAATTTATATAAAATAGGTTATGGGGATCCTTCCCTGATCATCCATTCTATATGAGATATCTCATTGTATCTGATGAGAGAACCTTGAGATATCCATTTTTGATAAAAAGAGAGATATTGGAGGAGTATTTTGCAAACATTGTTCTCACATAAATAAAAGACTAGTATCCTCTTCCATTCATGTCTCTATGTGATCTTATAATAAAAAAATTGGTATCATATGAGGATGACGTGAAACGATTGTGAGAAGTGGAGATTTTCTAGTGACTGTAAAATTCAAGTTTCCTACAATCATTTTTTGAAGGAAGATTCTGAAATTTCATGTCAATGTTATTCTAATCATGATAACAGCATTAAAAATGGAGACAAAACAATCTCCCTTGGCTAATTCAATGTTTTTTCAATTTTTGGGTTCTACAGTACCTCATTTTTAGAGAAGAATGTACTATTACAGGGTTGGTGACATTTCCATCGAGATTACGATAGTTATTTCAGTGTTCCACATTAGTTTCATGTTATCTCCACATCCTTAGTCGATCTCAGTAATCTATACAAATTTGGTCATATCATGATCAATTGGTGTTTGATTTTGACATTCTAGGAGTTTATTTCACTATTTAAGACCAGAAAAAACACAATGGTGAGCTCTATATTTCCATATTACACACTATGTTAAAAAATAATTCAACTTCAATAGAGGGAGAATGCTCAAGAGTAATGATCATGTCAAATTATTTAAACTACTCAATTTTGAAGTCTCAAATGTAATATATCTTTAAAGATAATGAACATTTTTACCCCATTGAGAACAATAGAGTCAACCTCTATGTCACTAAGATAGAAGAGTATAAAAATATAAACTAGAAGACAATTTGTCAAATCCTTTAATGGATATATCACAATGCCTTCCACTATTTTTCTTCAAGAATGGTTTGTGGAAAAATTTGATGTGGTTTGAAAATACATACTATTTAATGACTATTCAGAAGAATATCCTATTGTTAAATCGTTTGGTGAATCATTGATAAAAAAGTTGAAATTCTATATTCCAACGGACCATCTAGTTCTAAATGTTTGGGGACCAGTTCGTGGATTCAGGTATGACTCTGACTGATGATGATCAGGTGAACCACATGCTATGAACAATTCCTGATAGCTTGTATACTCTTTTCATCTCACTTAGAAACATAGATTATGGAGGCAAAACATATCATTTAAATGATAAAGGATGCTTTTTTCAATGAGGAGGCTCGAAGGAAGGATAAAAGATAAAACAAAATGCAAGATCAATTCTGGGAGAAGTGAGGGAGGAAATAAGAAAGAGGTCAAGGGGTAGGATGTAAAGGCCAATAAAAGAGAAGAGGAAGGTCTAAATTTGGTTGGAGGCCAACAAAAAAATGCTTCCATTATGGAATGGATAGAGACATGAAGTAGAACTATTTAATGATTCTATAAGAAAAGGGTAAAAGTAGCGATCAAGAAAGATGAAATGTAGATGAACGTGAGAGAATCGCCATATAAGTTGTGATTTAATCCAAATACGAATAAGATTCTGGATTTATCAAATTAATCCATGTTATAGAATGTGTGGTCAATACTAAGACATAGTACCACATTACTTCATGTCGTGAGTATTTCTTGATATATCATACTGATGACTTTAATGCATTCAATATAGAGAATACCAGTTCAGTGGATATTGTTTTCATGGGAGTTATGTAATTCCAGATTAAAATTGGAATCGCAATCACCTTAAAGGATGTTCAACATGTTCCATGACATTGGCTCAACTGATTAATAGGGATATCCCTTTATCCACAAGGATATGAAAAAATCTTCAGTAATGGAGCATGAAAGATTAGAAAGGATCTATCTTTATTAATCAAGGACGCAATTGTGATACTTTGTAAAAAACCCATGTGATGATATGCGAAAGAACCCTCAAAATGGTGGAAGTAGAGACTTTGTATTATATGTGTTCTAAAATACCCATCCACATGAGTGAAAGAGGGTTATCTATTGGGTTCAAGAAGTACATCATTATTCACAAGGATTATTCACTTTACCCTTGTAAATACTACTTGTATCAAATTCATTATAGTGTCTAATTCCATAATTATTAATCGTAATGAATAGATTTTCTAGATCTGGTTCACACTAATGTATGTATAAAATAATGGTAGATTCACTTGGAGGTAAAAAAAATTTCTTATTTTGTATTAATGATGAATCTGAAAGGGTGACGTTGTTCTTATTTCATGTGATGGTCCATGTACTATACTACATCAATATTTTCTACACAATAGTGGAATGTGAAAATGGAATTAAATTAACGTGTCTTCATTCATAAAATGGCGGAGATTACACGTCTGAAGAATATGTTTCCTATTGCAGGACTTAGGGCATCAGATATGAGAGGAAGTTCCCATTCTCACCATAACACAATGTATTAGAAAAATGATGAAATGAACTATCATAAATAAGGTCAAAAGAATGATGGGTTTAGTTAAGCTTCATAAAATATTCTAGGGAGATGTTTTTCAAGTTTCATGCTACCTCATGAACATATAACCATTAGTCCCATTGAATTTTGAGATTCCACAGATGATATGGTCTGGTAAAAATCCTTCCTACTATCATTTATTACTATTAGTATGTTTAACATTTTCACATGTATCCAAGGAGATCAGTCATATTCTAGATGATAGATCAATTCCATGCATACTCATCGAATATAGAGAAGATGATTTAAGATACAAACTTTGAGAACCTCAAGGAGAATAATGTGATCATAAATAGAGATGTTGTGTTCTATGACAACCATACTATCAAGGGAATTGAAAATGATTGACTATATTGAGAGGAAATGGTTGAGGAATTAATTAATGATCAAACACTTGTACCATCACCACCTATCAATGAAATGGGGCAGGTGAAATAAGACTCATTTTTAGTGGACCCGAAAGTAGTGGACGACTATATTGAGTATGGGGAGACTTTATACTCTCTATAAGAAGTTACAGATCCGACACATGAACTATGTGATTTTTTACCTCCCAAACCTATAATTTCAGATTTTTTATGATTTTTATGAGAAATAATTCCATCAAAAAAATTAGAGTCAGAGTACTTATTGGTAACCGATGAGGGGGATATAGAAGAATACTAGGAAGTGGTGTCTTATCCTGAAAAACTGAAGTGACTGCTTACAATGGAGGATGATATGGGGACTTTAACGAAAAATCATACAAATTATTTGGTGTAACTACATGAAGGTAAGAAGGCACTAGTGAACAAATTGGTGTTTCTGAAGAAAATGTTTGAAAAAAAGGAGTTCAAACATAAATCTCGGTTGGTAGTCAAGGGATTATTTTAGAAGAATGGAGTTCAATTCGATGATATCATTTCACACATAGTGAATATTGATTCAGTATAACTAATTTTTTAATTGGTGTATATCTTGGACATGGATCTTGAATAGATGGACATATCGATATATTTTTTTCACAGTGACCTCACTGAAGAGATTGATATGACGCAACCTGAAGGTTATGATATTTTTAGAAGAAAAAACGTGTCTTCAAATTACAAAAGAGATTATATAGAATAAAAAAATTCACATACAGGGGAATAAAAATGTTGACTCATTCATGGTGACTGAGGGATACAAGTATACACAGTTGGACCAATGTGTCTACATATTGATATTTTTGGTTGGTAACTTATTTTCACTTCTACAGCATGTTGATGACATGTTGATCATTGGAAATAATGCATCAATGATCATCCATTTGAATAAAAATTTACCCATGTCTTTTGATATAAAAGATTATACATAAACTCCATAGATTTTGGGGATTCAAATCATTTTTGATTGAAAGATAATGTTATTTTGGTTATCATATGATATGTAAATTGAACGTGTTCTAAAACATTTCATCATAGAAATATCCAAACATGTGAGAATTCCTATTTTCGGCCATCTAAATTTGAGAAAGAGATCATGTTCATATTACTTAGAAGAAATTCAGTTATTGGAGAAGATACCATACTCTTCATCTGTTGGAATCTTTATGTATGCTATGGTGAGTATAAGACCAGACATTTCTTATGTAGTGGAGATTATTAACTGGTTTCTCTCGAATCTAGAAAAGTAGTACTCATTTTCCTTCAAATGGATTATAGGGTATCATAAAAGTTACATAAAGGATGCATTTGGGTGATAGGGGAGCAAACCCTGTCTAGGAGGTCTATATAGATACAAATATTGTAGTAGATCCTTATAGTCAAAGATTAAACATCAGGGTACATCTATAAATTCATAGGAGGAGTAGTATCAGGGCAGTCAGGATTACAAAAGGATGTTTCTTTATTCACGATATAAGTAGAGTACATTGTATTTCGAAATCTGGAAAATAAAATTTGTTTCTAACTCACTTTTTCCAAGAGCTTAGATTCCACCAAAAAAAAGTTCATTGTTCATTCTGATATTCAAAGTGATTTAGACTTGGGAAAGTTCTCTATGTACATTCTCAGATGAAGAATATTGACATTTATTGTAAATTTATATCTGTGGTGATGGATTTAAAATTGTTGATACTTGTGAATATCAACACATGGAATCTGGGGAATTTGTTTACAAAGGTGGTTTCTTACGAGAATCTATACCATTGTAGATGCTCCAGTAGATTGCAACTAGCAGGAGATAATTGAGTGAGTATTTCAAACATATATGGTAGGTGGATGGTGCACCAACCCCACCATCCCCTTAGTTTCTTAAAAATTGGCTACATTGCATGTTGAATGTGTAGGATTCCATGGTTGAAGTTAGCCGAGGATTGGTGGGATTTGTTACAAAATTTACACTATTTTGAAATACAGTAAGCGGAAAACATATAATAATATCAAGTAAAAAATTTAGTGAATAATAAATTTCTTTCCCTTTAAATAATCCTAAAAAGTCAATTTGATGTACATTGACCAAATAATGTGTGAAAGACATATAAATGCTGAGAAAATTAATTTTCAATTTTGAAAACCTCAATGAGGGAAGAAACCATGTGACTTCATCCTAAAACAAGATCCACTAAAATCAACAAGTGCATGGTAGAGACTCCAAAAATGGAAGGGATCTCAAAAGTATAACTCTTTTATACAATAAATTAAAATTCCAAGAGGAAAAAAGAGAGGTATAATGTGGATCTGACAAAATAATGTAATCCATCAAAGAAGAAAAATATTAAATCTGACCATATGTATCTAAATATCGTCAATTAAATTTACAGGTGATGAAAAATTCAAAAATATCATAAGAAAACTGATAACTGATCAAATCATATCACAAAAAATTTTCCCCAACCATTTGATGTCGTCCCTGAGAAATCATCCACTACCTCCCATCTTTAAAAAAAACGTTCCGCATTGTAAAATGTATCCCTAAAAAACTAATATTTGAACTCATTTTTTTATTTAAAGATAAGGCCTTCCCCAATTGAGGAAGAATCCAAAAAAATCCCCCTCCCACACAAGTGGGGATCACTTCTAACCCTTCAATTAGTCAACAAATCTAAAATTTACCTCTCGGTAAACTCTTGGTCAGGATGTCTGACCCATTGTCATTGGTGTGGATATTATCAAGCTCTAACTATATTGGGTCAAATACATCATGATTCCAATGATACAGAACACAGATATGTTTCAGACTTCCATGAAAAGGGGAATTATTTCCCAAATAATTGGCACCCTAACTATCACAAAATAAAGCATATATATCCCAATTAAAATTAAACTCTTGAAAAAAATTTCTTATCCACACCAATTATTTTCATGACTCTACAGCTGTAATAAACTCAGACTCTATTGTAGATAAATTAACACATATATACAATATTGACTTCCATGATACAACACCCCTAAAAAAGTGATCATATAGTCTATGTAAGACTTCATCAAATCAGTATATCCTTCCATATATAAATCTCTAAATCAAAAAACATATATTCCCCTTTTACAAAACACAATATGATATCACAGGTACCACGATGATAATGAAATAAATAATTTATTGCGCTCCAATTCTCTCTACCAGTATTTGATAGAAAATGACTGACCAAACCAATTTCATGATCTATATCAGGTCTGGTACATACCATTACTTATATCAATCATCCAACAAAATATGAATAAGGAATTTGCTGCCTCTCTTCTCTCTCTCTTCATCAGTACAAGGTGACTGACTGCTAATGAGCTTAAAATGTAAATTAAGAGGTGTATTAACCACATTCTCTCTATCCATATAAAATATATAAAGAACCTTATCAATATATATCTCATGATACAACCACAATTTCTTCTACTTTTTATCATTGGAGATCAACCTTACATGCATCTATTGTGCTACACCCATGTATTTCATCAAAAAATAATCATAAATATCCTTCTTCAATCTGTCAATTCTAGAAACATCCTAGACAACAATGTGAATAACATCAACATAAAGCTACAATAAAATAAAAGCATCATAATTAAATATCTGAACACAGACACAATTATTAGGAGATTTATTCTTGAAACCCTAATGGAAAATGACAGAATAAAATATCTTTTACCACTACCTCTGAGTATTCATCAAACCATATTAATTCTTCTTCAACATGAAAACATGATTCTCTAAACTGTTTCAATAAAAACCTCTGTATTCTCTATATAAATCTCTTCCTCTAAATCTCCAAGGTGTAAATATATCTTTACATCAATATTATAAATATATAGATCCAAACTAACAGTCGAAATAAGGAAACCCGAATAGAAGACATTTTCAGAACAATTGAAAAAATATCATCTAAATCAATACCTTTCTTCTAATGGAATCCTTTAACAATTGACATTTCCTTTTATCATGAAACATAATAAGTTTCATCATTTTTAATCCAATAAATCCGCCAATTTTGAAAAGTTATCTTAAATTTAGATAACTTGACCATCTCAAAATTATGGTTGTCATGAAATTATTTCTTCTCATTGTCATTTGATGCAACTCATCTATTTTTCTAATCACTTTCTCTCACCTCATCATAAGATTCTTGTTCTCCACCTTCAGTGAGGAGCACATACTCATCAGGTGAATACTGAGTAGATATTATATGATGTCAAGATGATATATATATTGGAACTATGGTTTAATTATTAACTCCTGAAACAAGATCAATAGAAACAAAAAGTGCCTTGAACACATCAAATCCATAATGTTCACCCTAAACATCATTCAACACATCAAGATGATTATCAGAATCAATAATATGAGGTAAATGTGAATCAAACATGGGCCAAGACTAAAAAGGCCATCGAATGTTATAGAAGTAGATTTTTCTCCCTTATCAACATCTATAATAGTCTAATCCTCGTTAAACAATGAATCATCGATTCAGATAGGTTTCTTCAAAGCATGATCATAGAACGTATAACAAACTCATCGTGACTAATTCCCATAAAAAAACATTGTCATAAATTACCATCCAACATGGACCTCTCATCTATAAGAACATGAAAAAAAGTCTTGAAACCAAAAACATGTAAGTGATCATACCAGATACTTTTTTCATACAAAAACATATCATGGGTGTCTTTCTGTATAGAAACTACAGTTGATAAATTTATAATATAAGTAGTGGTAATTAAAGCCTCGCCCCAAATATGTCCAGGAAAATTTTAATATTAATGTAAAAAAGGAACTGATTCCAACAAAGTCATGTTCATTTGGTTAGACACAACATTTAGTTGAGGTATCTTGGGAGGCATCTTCCAATTCTAGACTCCCTCCTTCCTGCAATACGGAACAAATAGACCACAATACTCGCCCTCATTTTTAGGGAGAATACATTTCAATTTAATACAAGATTTTCTCTCTCCAAAAAAATTAAATTTCATAAAAACACTGAGAAAATGACTTTTGTGATTAAAAACATAAACCAAAAACCTTTGTGAGTAGTCAAAAATAAACTTCACAAAATAAAGACAACTACTAAAGGCCTTATACTTCAAATTACCAAAAACATCATAATGTATTAATTCAATTACCTATGACTTCATTTAAAAAGTATGACTACTGAATCTCACCCTGGTTTAGTTTTCAAAAATAAAGTGATCTTACGTGTCCAATTTGACCCTCTTAAAATCATAAAGAATATTTCTCTTTAGAAAACAACTAATACCTTTCTCACTAATGTGATTGAGCCTTTTATTATATAACATGGATGAAACAATTCACTAAACAACACAAACATTATCACAAAGAATTGAATCACTAGTCCAATACAAACCTGACTAATTCTTACCTAAGACTCAATAAAAAAAATCATGAAAATCATCTGTAGACAGTCACAAAAAGTATTGATAAACCATTCATCATAAAGAACATGGGAAGAATTGATATTCAAGTGAACCTCAGGTGCACGTCCAACATTTTACTAAACCAGCTTACTTCATGTACTGGTCCCTAAAAAATTATTTCATATACCTAAAGCATTAGCATGACCAAAATTACACATCTTAAACATCTAAAAATTACATATTATATAATATGTAAAGATATCATTCTCTTATGTCACATGAAAACATGAACCACTTTCAACAACATAACAAGAATTATCATAAGAAATATCAATGGAGTCGTAAAAAAAATTAGATACCCCATAAAGTGGGGGCAACACGATCCTCACCATCACCATTTTCTTTCTATTTCTTTTCTATCATTATATATTCTCTTTTCATCTAATAACAGAACTACTTAACATGACCTTTTTACCACAATGATGACATTCAAATTCTATCTACATCAACTTGGTTTTTCTTTTTCCTCTTCTCTTACTAGGACTGATCTATCCCTGATTCTTTTCCTAGCTTCTCCCCAATTCTCTATGACTATAATTTATGAAAAATAATTGTGTTGATTATATCTTATGACCTCTTCATTTAAAACTTCATATAAAACAAAACTGAATGTCAAGAGACAATTAGGAGTTGAAACGGTGAGAGTAACACCTAAATTCTCCAAAAAATATGGTAAAATATTAAGAAACAAAACCACTAAAGAATCATCTTCAAAATTAATCCCCATAAATGTCAATTGATCAAAACATCCCTGATATTCACTCAAATAGTCAGAAATAGACACACCTTTTTTATACCTCATATTTATCATTTTCTTGAGAACAGAAAACTTATTGTTTCCTATATTTGAATCTTATGTAGGCTAAATATTCTCCCACAATGATCTGACATGGGAGATGTTGAAAATATGGTTCATTAAATTATCTTTGACCCATTTCCAAAAGAAACGACAAACTGTCTCATGCTTAAACTCTCATTCTTCATTTGACATTATTTTTAGATTATAAGTACTAAACACCGGAAGATACATTAACCTGATGAAAAAAAAGAAGATCCTTCATTTTTGGTCACCACATATGGTAGTTTTTACCATTGAAAAAAAATAATAGGACTATAATTGGATTCCATAATTAATATGAAATAAAGAACAAACCCTTTGATACAACATGTTAGGAAATATGGGAAAAGTCAAACATGAAAAAAAAAATCAATGAGAATGCACAGTGATATATAAATTTCATTCCATTTAAAAAATCCTGTAAAAATTAAGCAGATTCACTGTGAAAAAAATATGTGCAGGAAAAATAAATAACGACACTGAGAATTTGTAACATGGAAAAACCCAACGAAGAAAAATACCATGATATCTAGTCTTGAAATAATATCCTCAAAAATCAATGAGTATATGGTAGAGAATCCAAAAAAAATTATAGCGATCTAAAAATTATAACTCTCGAATATAGTAGAAGGAAATTTCTAGTAAGAAAAAGAGAGGAAAAAAGTATATCAGAAAAATGGATGTTGTCTGTGAAAGTAGTGGAAATAATAAATCTTTCCACGTAGATCCAAAGATGTTCAACTGAATAAATGGTTATCGAAAAAATCACTATGATCAGAAGAAAACTTATGGTCAATCAAATCAGATCATAATGTTTTTTCTCCTATCGTTTGACGTCATCCCTAATAAATCATTTTCTACCTCCCATTTTTAAAACAAAACATTCCACGCCATAAAATGTAACCCCAATAAAATATATCTTTGATCTCATTTGGTTTATTTAAATAAAATGTTGGTGCCTATTAAGGAGATTCCCAATAGACACCTCATACCATGATTATAAAATATGGGTATGATGGCCCTTCCAAGATCATCTGTCAGAGTAGAGAGAGTTCATTTTATTCCGTGATAGAGGCTTAAGATCTCCATGGGTGAGAAAAAAAGGGAAATGTTGGATGGTTCTTTTGTAATATTATTTACAACTGAAATAACGGGATGGGATCCTATTCTATATGTCTCTCTATGTTATGGAATAATAATAATAATATTCACAGTGCCATAACAACTCAAACAATGATATCCTAAAACCTATATATAAGATGAGTGGCACATGAACTATTGTCCGAACCTAGTTCAAGAAGCAAAATAAAATCAAGAAAAAAAAACAAACATGATAGAACCCATATCTCCTATTATAGTGATCACCCCTAAACAAACCCTAACATCAATTTTCTAATGGGCCCGCATATACATAAAAAATTACAAGCTTTATGAACATTCCCAGACTGTGGAAAGTTACATGAACCCCATGATTGGAATCAGATTGAAATTTCATATCTATATTCAAATAGTGAGCATCATCCATGATACGAACAACCCCCACCCACCCCCTTCATTAATGTGGATCATGACATCTAAAATTGAACCATTGAAAATCAATTATCCTTCCCTTAGTTATTGCGGTATTCCTCAAGCCTCTCCATAGTGAGAATATTAATGAACCACCCATGAAAATGGTTGAAAATATAAGTGGTTATGGAACTTTCTCCATCTGTTAATGAATATATTGTATTTCAAATGTAATTTCAAGAATCCTGAAATAGTAGTCAAACCCTAATTACATATCACCCCTTTACCAATTACATCACATGCCCTAATGGAACCTCGTGTTATTCCAATAGAAAATATGGGAGGAGATAATTTTATTTTTGAACCTAGTTCACCCTATTAACTTAATATCAAATCCACACTAGTATTATGTCCTTAAAGGCATTTTATCCACTAGTAAAACATGTGGAATACTGGTAATTTTGGATAATATTCAATAAAGGAATATGGTCGAAAATTAAGAAATTAGTTAGAGTATTTATATGTTGAAATTATTATAAATAGAGGATATATTATTGACACATATTAGTCCCCTCTATGTTGTGAGAAATCAGAGCATACACTAGAACAGTGTGTACGGGAGAGAAAATTGATCATCTCAACTCTGTATTTCAACACTCCATATCGTACACATCATGATTGTATACCATTTACCCTTTATCTCACTTATACTCATGTTAATCATACCACCAACATAACCCATCCATAATTCAACCAATTCCACTATATATTCCCATTCATGAATTCCCCTATGGGATTCTTAATTTCACACTTCATTCTCTCCTTGTAAATAACTATTTCTTCTATCTCACTCACAACTAATTCCCTCAATATCTTGAAGGATATATTACTAAAAACTATTTTCATTCAATGAATTTAGGTTATATCATATTCTATGATATTGGGATATCATAAGGCTTTCTATAAGTGACTGAATCGAAGATTTTGATTGATTATGTCATATGGTGCTACTACAATTCAAGTCATAATGTTATCATTCAAGTAATATTCATCATAAGCTATCATTCAATATGCATTTCATATGATCAAACGGTTTAGATTTTCATTCATTCATGAAATGGTTTCATGAGCTGGGTGAGAGATTTACTATAATGCACAAGTAAATGGGAGCTCTCTCAAGAAAATTCTTCGAGGGATTTATAAATCACACTTTCATGTGATGGGTGTATGCATGTTTTCACAAGCCAACTAAAATGCAGAGTTCCCTTGGGTTGATGTTGTGACTACTGTAAATGATCATTATTGTTTGTTTCAATGTCATCAGGAAAAGGTGTCATGGGTAAAGGTATGTTGAGTTCTTCTAATTAATTTCTTTTATGAAGAAGAGACTTTATAATGGATGATTTTTATGGTGTGTATTCCCATTAAAACCTTATGATATTATATATACTCAAGAATAAATAGTAGTTTAGAAGAAATTGAGATGAGATAAGAGTTCTAATTGTTTTAGGATTTTCAAATGATAATATTTGAAAATATGATCATGTTATCGAAGATGAAGATAAACCTATCGAAGAATATACTAAACCTTTTCTGTACTAAATATCATATAAATAATTTTGATTATTACATGAGAAAGAAAATAAATACTAGGATAATTATTGATGTGTATAGTTCCAAATTGGAAAATATATAGTGGTGCAAAGAATCTCTCAAAATGAAATCATGAGTATCTCCACATGTTATTTTTCAATTGTATTTCAAACAAAATAGATTAAATATTCTAATAGAATATACTTTGAGAATGGGAAGATGAAGATATCGAGAAAACTAATGAATAAAATAAATAATTTACTATCCATGTGTGGTTCATTTATTAGGGATATTTCTGGAATACCAATTTATTTTGAAAAGAAACACCTAAATATGTGGGAACCCAAAAGTGGGTATTATATGATGCTTCTTTATAAATTTTAGTGACAAGGTCCCCTCAATATCCCATTAAAGGATATATATTATGATTGGAGGAATTTAATACTCTTAAATGAATCCAAATAAAAATTAGAGGATTGAGGAGCATGATATAGGAAGAAAATATCCATCTACTGCTTTCTTTATTGTGGGTGAGTATCCGAGAGAACCATGAGCTCTCAAGGAAGAAGCGGAAGAAGAACCCATTGTAACCTGTATCGAAGAAGTGAGGTGAACATGAACATGTTTTATAGTTGTACATATGTTTTGTTTCGAATAGTTAGAAGAAAGAGAAAAATGATTTGAGGAGAAACTGACCTTCTTTGCATGTTCTTGTATTTGGTGTCGATCCATTCTATTTTGGAGAATTGAGTAGTTCCTATGAAGATATAGAAATTTGAGCTGTTTATATTGACTGAGTTGGATACAATATATCAAAAATACTTTATGGAAGTTGAAGGGATTTTTTTGAGGATAAATGGATCCATCTTTTTGATGTATAAGCATCATGTGCAGATCTACCGATCGACTTCCAATTAGAGTAGGATAGAAAACACTTGTTTACATGTTGGGGGTAGTTGTGGAAACTATGTGACTTAGTGTATACAAGGAAGATATTTCATGAATTTGTGAATAAAATGAGAATAAATTAAATAATACTACTGAAATTATAGAAATAAAATCTCCATGGGTTGTATACATTTATATATATTGTTACAATTTGTGTCAGTGTGAGAAACATCATCCAATATAGTCAACATACAAATATAGTTGGAAAACATTGATAGAACTGAATAACCAATAATGTAAAGGAGTGTTTCATTGATAAACACCATCAAAATACAAATTTCATTATTCCATAATTTATTATTTTATTTATATGAGGTTGTGAGACACATATTAGAGGAGATCAAGACCAAGAGTTGTCTGAGATGTTGAATAAAAAGAGAATAATTCATAAGAGTTATAAGTGACCACTGAGTGACACTTCCCATATCAATGGTTCAACGACCATTGGATAATATTAAATTTTATTACTGAAAGTCTTCATTGAAAAATATCATAGATAAATTACAAATTTGAGACGTTTTAAAATGATCCCCATCTCCAAATTTTTTCATTATGACCAGTGAACAAGAAATGAATGTTTTGGCCAGGATATTGAAAAACGGATATATAAATAGGTAATGAAGATAAAAGACATTTTTAAAGAAGAAATTGGAACCCCAACTGGCTGAATGTTATCAATGTTGCGTGTTTTTCATAATATCTTTTGATTATAACTCCCCAAAAGAATAATGTTCATGTTGTGATAATGGTTGAGTTGAATCTATTAAAGGATTCTACTATGAAGTTAATGATTATCTCAATAATGTTACTATTTCTCTGGTGGAATACATATTCAAATTCAACAAGGGAAAATGTGATGAGAAGGTTTAGTAGGAAGAAGATTCTGATTTAATTATAGATGTATTGGTATATAAAGTGAGTTATTGTTGGGATCCCAAAATGAAATTTAATGTTAAAGATGAAGTCATTACACATGGAAATAAAATATTACCTCAAGATAATGAATAATTGTGAATATAATTACATGAGAAATATTTTTTTATGAATACCCTCAAAAAAAATTTCCTTGTTATAGAGAAATTTCATCAATTCTGTATGGAAGTTACGTCTTCCCAACTTGAATTGAAAACAAAAATTCTAAATGGGCTAGATAATTATTTACCTGATACAATAATGAATCATGAGAGTCAAATGAATATTGTATGAAATGGAAGGGAATGAAGGATGAGTATATTTGAAGTTGAAAAATACTCTCTACATGTAATTCCTTGAGTTGTAAACAGAGAAAAATAATTTGGAATCTGCTCAATCAGTAACTTCCTAGACAGTTGAAAGATTATTTTCTTCCACAAAAAATTGAATAGATAGTCTATCTATTGAACTCTCTATGATATGGTTATTTTAATAATCACTAATCATTGTTTTATTTATGACAGTTTTGTCTTTTGTATAACTAGTTCTAAATATATTCACATATGTTTACATCTTGTCTACATAATGTTTATCTAGGTTAATTTATGTTTTACTGTTGACCTGGAAGTATTCTGGATTGAACAGACACTTAGTGTGAATTTCATGTTTATGGCTCACATTTAGTTATTTTATTGAGTCACCGATGATGAACGGTCGCACCAATAATGAGTGGTCGTACCAATGATGAATGGACGCACTGATTGAACGGTCACACTGATTGAACGGTCGCACCAATGATGAATGGTCGCACGAATAATGAACTGTCGCACAGATGATGAAAGGTCGCACCATTGATGAATGGTCACACCAATAATGAACGGTCACTCCGATGATGAATGGTCACACTGATGATGAACGGTAGCACAAATGGCAACAGTTTCACTGAAGTCGATGCTAATCACAAGCTACCGAAGCCGATGCTGATCACAAGCTACCGAAGCCGATGTTGATCACAAGCTACCAACGCTAGTCATGATCACAAGCTACCAAAGTCGATGCTAATCAAAGGATACTTAAACCAATGCTGATCATGATATACCGATACCGATGCATATTCAAAATGACCTACCGATCTCATGACTCACCGATTGTCATGATTTTTTTTAAATTTATATTAACGCTTATTTAATTCCAACGACCATATTTTTTGTTTTTAATGAAAATTAATGATATTTAATGATAGTTGTTGTCATGTTAGGGAACCGTACCCTATACCTATGAATGGTTAATCAATCCTATTGCCGGAGCTCATGGAATATAAGGAAGATCGAGCTGCAGTAAAATATTCAGGCAAAATAATCATAAAGAAAGAATTATTCCATGCACGCACATAAAAATAAGAACACATGAGGAACTTGAAGAACACTCATACTCATCACGACTACAAGTTCAAAGATGATGAATTCGAAGTATTACAAAGAACACTTTCACATTTAATCTGAACACCTACTCTAGAAGTGCTGAAACAAGAACTACGACACTCTGTTTTCTTGAAAAAAACCAGAGAAGGACTCAAAGCTTCTTTTACATCAATCCAAGTAGTCCAGAGCTTCACTCACAACACATAGAGCACTATAAACTCATATCTATCTATTTATCTCTATAATGATTCATTCATTTACTTTTTGTACAGAGTGTGTTGTTTTTACACACTAACTCCAAGACTGAACTGGAGGATACTAAATCCTTACTTCAAACTTCTTACACATTACCATATCCCACTGTGAATTGTGGAAGAGGTCAAGTGTGACCTTGAAATCCTGTGTGCTATTTTTTTTGTTTTCCCACAAAGAACTGTGGTAGATTTCTTAGTACCCGGATAGTTTATGTACTATTATTTACCCCGATCAAGGGTGTGGATCAAAATTTATATAAATTGTTTAAGAGGACTATGTCTCGGATTGAGACTGAACTTCTTCTTTTAAAAACTACTGGGCTTACTCATTTGAGTTTTAACTTATGTTGAATATTCCGCTACCAATTACTTTAAAATATAATATTTATTTTAAAGTTACTTTGATAGTTAATCTAGCAAGTGTTTGTATATATTGTAAAGCATTAGGTTAGGTTTAAAAGTTAATTAATCTTAAGATTGAATTAACTGAGAAATAATTAATCTCTTCAGAAACTGACTAACCCTTTACTCTAATACAAATTCACTACAAATTATCTAGTTATTCAATTTGGGGGATTTTAATAGAGATTTTATAAACAGAAATTTTTATTGGAACTCAATTCACCCCCTCTTGAGTATCCACTACAACCAAAACTATCTTTACGATATATATTAAATGGTGGAAAAGATAGATTCATGTCATATGGGGATCCTTCCACCACAAACCCATTAAAAAATGAATCCCACCTTTTTGTTACACATGTTTTCACAAAATTTGTTTTTGTGAAAAGTGAAGTTCAAAAATTGAAATTTGTATAAATATGGAACCGAAAATTTTTTGGAACATCCACTAATAATTTAATGAAATATGTGAAAATTTCCTATAAAATTTTCCTCTAAAAGTTTTATATAAATTTTGGGTTCCATATCAAAGGCATCACTCTTGTGGTTCTGGACTTATTGCATTCATGAGAAATATAACTATATTGATTAGTAGATTCTAGTTCAATGAGAGATTTTTGAAAAATTATATATATATTGATAGAATAAAATAAATTTATATTTTAATCATATAATCCCTAAATCAAGGGGGGATTTGAGTAATGATAGAAACCAGATAGAGTGTAGTAGACCTAACAAAGATAAAATAATAATTCCATTTGAATTTTTTTTGATTTTTTTAATAATATACATGAAATTTAAAATATGGGTGGTCACTACTATGATAAATTATCACAAAACCCTTATAGTTATTATTCATAATCTAAATAGTATGAAGGTCTACCAGAAAATGAGAAACAAGTGAAGTAAGAAAGTGTGACTTCCTTGACGAACCACAAAATGAAGAGATCATGGAAAAGTTAACTGAAGATTAATGTTGAGAAATATTTCATACCAAATAGAAAAATATTATTCAATTGTAGATGGAAAGGAAACATCATCGACCAGTGCATAATGTCCACGATGATCCAAAAAGTTCAAGTGATCAACCTTGGACCAAAAGGGAAGTTAATCAAAGAGGTGGAAAAGAATATTCTCATATTGTAATAAATCATATATGATGACTTTTAGATATTTCCTTGGAATGGAAACCAAGAAGTATGGAAAAAGTGTTTGGAAGCATCAATAAGTAAGACTGCATTTTAATAAAAAATTTGACAGGGTCTTTTGGTCAAAAAGAGATTGAAAAGGATAAAGGGAAATAACTCATGGTTTTTAATTTTATATATATGATATTGAAAAGAATAAGAAACACACAAAAATTTATCTATGAATGTGATGAAAGAGTTTTTGACCATATGGAAAGCTCATTTGGAAAAAGGAAAGGATTATGGAGCATATCCAAAAAGATTCTAATTTTTTTAGTTTCCAAAGTTGAGTTTACTATTTCAGCTAGGTAAAATGTTGATTTCTATAAGAAGTCCATGATTCTAATGGAGAACATAACATGGAAAATCAAGAAGGTAGCTAAGATAAATAGTTTTCAATGTATTGTAACTACTAAGAAGAAGCTGCAGGGGTTGACAGTCAAACCTTGGCTATAAAGAACCAATTGATATGCTGAAGAGAGTCACATTATTTCTAGATCAGTTTGGTTAGACCTAATTGTAAGGAATTGAAGGTGAATAATTAAAGAAATCATCCTTTAGGGGGATTTATCAAAATAGAGTATGCTACTAATCATTTATTGTTCTAACATAAATTTTGAAATTTGGATAGCCCCTTTAAAATTAAGGACATTGTATTAATTTGAGTCACATAATTATTATCTAATGTATACTTGTACAATATAATAAAGGGGAGATTACCATAATGAATGGGTAAGAACACACCTTACACCGAAATGTTTTTTGATTTTATGCTCAACTGAGTGTATGCTTATGTTAATCAAAATATTCTATTTGATTTCCCCATAAGAATGGAAGAATGAATGTGGTATCACACTGTGTAAAATTTAGGACAACCTAAATTAAAACTCTTATTTTCTATTAAGTTTTATTCTATATAGACTTATATTTGGTTAGTAGATGTAGCATTGATATGAAATTTTTTTTGTCACCCTTCTCATATGGATAAAATTGTGTATAATGAAAGAGAATGAACAAAAGGAGAGAAATATATTCTTTGAGATGAGAAGACCCTTCCTAAAATGATTTAAAGGAAAATAATAAAATTTTATGGTTTTTCTAGAATAGTCCAAAGGGTGAGAACATATTCTCATTTTTAACATTTTCAATTAGGGGTATAATAATTTAATTGACTGTTAGTCTTAATTTTGTATTGAAATTAAATTAAAAGGGGGATATTAAAGTTCCCTTGGGTTGATTTTTTTTTGTTGTCAATGAAACTCATTTTATAGGTCAATTTCATCATATAAAGTTGTTATGGGAGATCTATTGAAGTATTCACCCAATACATCATGAATTTTTTTTCAATGAGTTATAGGAAGATGTTATTGAAGTATTTACCATTAGAGTCACAATGGAATATTCATATGTTGGAAATGGAGTACGAAAAGAAGTGAAACTACATATAAATATTTGGTTGGATAGTTTATAGGGTGTAGCTATAAAATTTGAAGATTGATTGAGTTGGTTTGTATGGTTATGAAAAGTGATACATAAGTAGAAGAAATATTGTGAACATCATGGAAGTAAAGTGGAAGAGGTGAGAAATGGCTATTGAAACTACTGTTTTACAACATGTAGTGTTATTATATAAACGACCAAAATTGGTTCAAATATTAGGAGATGTTATCCTATAATTGGATAACCAGTCATTGAGTAACATTGAACATTAGATAATAAATTTAATGTTTATGCATGATTAAACTAAGAACATAGATAACACAAGATGGATTTGAAGTGGCATGGATTAAAAGTTATGTATTCTAGAATTTTAGTATTGAAATAAAAAATGCTATTTCTGGAATATAGCATACATGTCATAGAGGTAAGCATGTGTGCCATCAAGATACAACATAGGTGTCATACTCGGTGCTATGAAAGTGTGTTTTTTCACCATCATACATGTGATCCCCAAAATAATTTAATAATTTAGAGAAGACATGTGAGTTTATATGTGAATTTAGTATGTGTACTAATTAATCCCACAAGTTTATGTGTGACATAGACTGACATAGTTGTGTCTGAGAGTTATTATATGTGTGGGGCTCACCAAACATGGAAATCCTACAATGGGATACCGGGCATACATGCTATAACAGTTAGTGTAGGAGTCATTAATTGAAACATATGTTTCAATAGGCCTCCACTTACATTTTATCTAAAGAAAAAACTGTAATTCAAAAAATAAATAAATATAAAAAAACATCATAATGAAAAATCAAAGATTTCAAATTTAAATCTAATGAAGAACTAGATGATTTTGGATGATTCTTGGAATATTTTACAAATATTACTATTTAATATTAGATGTGTAATCAAGGAAATAATGATGGAGATCCCGGTCTTTTAATTAAGAAATAATAAAATTAAATCAAGATGAGAAATAGAGATGAGTAGGTGTGTAAAGGTAACTAGAGACCTATGTATTGTTGACTTGGAAAATTTGAAGGCTATGCAAATCTCAGTTTTGAACTCCATAACCCGTGTAAGGGTACCCATGATGTTATAGACCCACATAAAAGTATTTATAATCCATTTAGAGGACATTATAACATTAATAAAAGAAAATCAATTGTTTTTAGAAACTATATTATAATTATCTAGACCTACGTAAGGGTAAAACTAAAAAACCAAAAGATCCAAAAATGTATTTTGAGTTTCCATAATTAATTTCTGATAAATAATTTAATTAACAAAGGATTATTATTTTTTTATTTGTTCATGTAAAAATCATTATGAATCTATATATATATATAATTCAAGCCTAGTTAGATGAAAATTGAGAGGTAGGCACTGTTTCAAATTATCTGATTATTTTTAAATGATAACATTTGAAAATGTATTCATGTTATCAAAACTGACGATAAATCTATAGATTCATGTGTTGATATTTCAGTGAAACAATATCACAAAAATATCTTGGATTATATTAAGAGAAATATAAGAAATAATGGGATACTGTTTGATTTGTAAAATTCCAAATTACAATATGTGCACTACTACAAAGATGCTCTCAGAGAAAAATTGTGAGTAGCTACAAATGTTGTAGTGTTATAGTATTCCATAAAACCTACATGAAATATTATTGTGGAAGATATTTTAAGAGATATGAGATGGAGATCTTGGGCCCTTCTATGTATAAAAGAAACAATTTTTTTGATATATGAGGTGCATTTATAAAACATATTTTTTTCAATATTCATTGTGTTGAAAATGTAGTGCTTGAAATAATGTGGGAACCTAAATGTGGGTATTATATTATGGTACATAATGAATAGTAGTGAATAGTTCCCCTTGATATTCCAATTTAAGATACTAATTCTGATGAGATCAATTTAATTCTCGTAAATGATACCATATGGGAATATGAGGATAAAGGAGAAAGATATAGAAAAATAAAATTAAGACATTATTTTTATTGTTTTGGATGAGTTTCCAAGAGAATTGGGAGCTCTCAAGGATGAAAAGAAAGAATAACCCATTCAATATTACAAAATAGTAATTTAACAGTGCTATAAATACCCTTTATCAACACATGAAAAGAGTTGACTACCTGAGCAAGATTAAAAGAAATGTAATTTTATCATTACTTTTAAAAGTGCTGATAAAGGACCCATTTATTAGAAATTTTATCTAGTACTACTAGAGTACCATTTATCAGTGCTTATAAAAGCACCCAAAATGTGTCATTTATCAATGATTGTAAAATCACTAAAAAATGTTTCTGTTATCAGTGATATAAAAAGTGTTGATAATGGGCCATAATGCAGTGTGCTACAACAACACACTGCAGCACTAGTGCAGTGTGCTGTAATAGTGCACCAAATCACCCGAAACACATCAGATATCAAAAAAATCATGTCACAATATAGAAGTTTAATTAAATGATATTTACAAAAAAAAATACATGGAAAAATATGAGTGCATTTGGTCAGTATTCAGTGTATGCCACTTTTTGAACTAAAATGTCGATTTAAGACAAATATTATATACTTTAACTTATACCAGGAGAATCATGTATCATATTTAGGTGCATATAAGTCCTACACATAAATAATTACTTTTGCAACATTTTTGTAATGTATCAAATAATTTGAACTCGTTTTCTCAATTTTGATTAGGTCAGTTGTCAATTTTACTAAATGAGATGTCAATTTAATATAAAAATATGCACTTTGAGTCATATTGGTTACACCAATGGGTAGATTGAGATGAGTATGATTCCTACACATCTCAAATGATTTGTGAATCATTTTACTAAAGTATCAAAACAATCTAAATGTGTTTTCTTGGTTTTGAGTATGTCAATTTCCTTTTTTACTAAAATGTCATTTTAAACGGGAAACACATACATTTGAGACATTTTTATCACATAATGTATTAGTTTGATGAGAAACTGATTCATACATGTCATAAATGATTTATGAATAGTTTCCCTAAATTATCAATAAAATGTGATAACTTTTGATAAATTTTATATGATATAATTTTTTAAATAAAATTTCAATGTTAAACTGATAACGGACACTTTCGTTCATAGCAAGAACATTATTTATCTATATTATGTCTATCTATTCCCTACAAATAAAAAATGACTTATGGATCCTTATTATGTTTTCTTAGTTTTGAGTAAGTTTCTTGTATATTTTACTAAAATTGATTCCAATTTTAAATAAAAACATTCAGTTTGACTTATACCAATCACCCCATAGGTTGGATTGTGGTGATTCTAATTCATAAAATCTCAAATGAATTATGTTTCATTTTCTTAAATTATCAAAATAATTTGAATGTTTTTTCTTACTTTTGAGTACGTCAATTTTTTTAACTAAAATGTCATTTTACATAGGAAGCATGCACTTTTGACTCATTTCGATTACATCATGCATCAATATGACATGAAACCAATTCCAACTCTTTAAAAATTTCTTTTGAATCATTTTCCAAATTATCATGAAAATTTGAGTCTGTTCGATTGGTTTTCAAGGAGTGAAAGTTTTTTAACTAAAATGTTGATTTTAAATTGGTAACAGACACTTTAAGTTATATCAGGAACATCATGTATCAGATTGAGGTGCAACCGATCCATACACATCTAGAATTAATTATGGATCGTTTTCATAATGAATAAATTAAATATGAATTTTTTCCCTTGGTTTTGAGTTGTCAGTTTCCCATTTTACTAAAATTGATGAAAATTTTAATTAAAACTATGCACATTGATTCAATCTGGTCACACCATGGTTACAATTGAGGCGAGGAAGGTTCGTTAACATCTCCAATGACATATGGATTATTTTACTAAAATATAAAAATAATATAAATGCATTTTATTAGGTTTGAATATGTCTACTGTCTTATTTACTAAAATGGAATTTTAAACTGGAAACAAAAACTTCGAATCACTCTAATCACATCGCATATCTCTTTGATGTGACATTGATTCATACACATGACAAATGAATTGATGATTATTTTAATAACTTAACAATAAAATTCAAGAAAATTAGATTAGTTTTTAGTGAGTGGCAATTTTAGAACTAAAATATCGATTTTAATATAACAAAGAACACATTCATTCATACTAGGCACATCCCTCAAATGTTGTTGCTTCATTACATTTTACTATTTTTAGGGATTAGTGGCATCATCATTTTTATAAGAAATTTTATTCATGATTATTTAAACATTAAATATAGAAAATTTTAATGTAGTAGAGAACATATAATATTATGAGGAAAATATAGTATACTAAAAAACACTTTTACCTTATCATTGAAATCTATTTCTTTTTATAATGGCTTTAGGGATTTGGTTCCTCTATTGGGAATAGAAATCAACCATTTTTGTTACCATGTAACATATAAGACACTTTCTATATTGGTAATGACGTGATGTGATTTTGATCTCCAAATAAAAGGGTCATCCTCGATTATATTTTCATCTCACCTGACATTTGTTTTAGTCTCTAGTATGAAAATGGACCAATTATTGTTTGATAGATCAAAGACATTAAATATTTACACTAATTGTGATGAAATTATGATTACATAATATTTCCACCTTCCATTCCCAAATTCACCTTTATGAAGCCCATTTCATAAACTTTAACTGCAAGGATGTTTTCAACCCATTTGATAAGGAAAATTGGAACCTGGATTGTTGTATAATACAACTCTAAAAATTGTTCTGTAATGCCAAAATATGACATATTTTCATAAATTGGATTTAAATCCTTGGAATCAGATATGTTCATCAATTTATCCAAAATCTAAAAACCACTATTTTTTATCGTAGTGCAGTCATAACATTCTTTTGAATAGAACACATAACCATGGATTACTAAAAAATTGTAAGATATGAAATTTTAATTTGGTTATATATATATCCATTGATGTTTTTCGGTAATTGAATTCATATTTTCATATAAAAATTTATAAATGTGATATTATAACCATCTTAGAAACTATTGATTATATGTATTTGATATCCATCCTTCAACCCCTGATGGATTCAAATCTCTATGAATTTATTTGTGGGATTAAATGTATGAATCAACATCTTCACTATTATGTTAAATTTAATGGTGCACTTCCTACTTCTCTATAAAGTTAATTGTAAGAACATATCTTCTTGAAATCCCTTCACCCATAAGGAATATTCTATGATGAGAGTTTGGGAAGCTGTTGCTATCAATAGCTGATTGGTAATCGGTATGGAATTCAATAGCTTCTTCAAATATATATTGTTTTTCAATACCAAATTTTGGACAACTTTGATCATTGGCATACCCTTTCAAAATATTAATATATCATATAATGGGGTACATTCATCTATAATGGAAAGGAAAACATATCTGAATCTATCTAACCAATTGAACCATCACATAGACCATTATATCAAGGAATGATGGTGTAAAGAACATATCTAAATCAAATAATATAACTGAAACTTCTTTTTTCATGATGGAAAACTTCTCCAGGTCTATAATATTATTTCATAAATATTTGAAATTGAATCTGGGTATGGTTAATGTTTTTCATCCATTTTGAGGTAGAATTAAATAGAAAGCGGCAGTCATTAAATCTTGCATCAAAACGTGATATCCATGTGATTTTAGTCCTTTTAACTCTAAATTAGTCCTTGAAACGAAATTAATGGTATTTAATGAATACCCATGTTGATCTTTTATATAATTAAGGGAAGGGAAAATTGAAATTTTTTCTGTATGGAGAGAGTGTATTCTCTTATAGGAAGAAAAGTCCCCCTTTTACCCTTCACAGGTGCCCACTCTTCTATTATCACAATTTCAATCAAGTCCAACCTATCCATTATGTCATCAAACATTTTTCTAGGAAAATTTAATAATATTCTAATAACACTGTCAAATATATATTTTTCTATATGTTAGAAAACAAGAAAATGTCAGACATAAAAACAATTCCAATAGTAAAATTCAAAGAAAATTGATCTCTCCTTACAAGATGATTTTTTTAGGTTTTTCAAAAATTGTTTACCGAAAAAAATTTAAATATCTTTTACTTTATTGTATAGTTGATCGACCGTTAATATAGATGGTGTTATACATTGTTTGATATTTCCATCCAATAATGCCATCCCAAATCGGAATTTTTGAAATCATGGTAAAAATTTATGATGTCCTCAAAACACATTATTCATGAAATGTTTCATCCAAACATAGTACGAGCATTTTTCATAAATGGGACTCCCCAAAATTGTTTTAATGCCATATCCTGATAAATTTCCATAAGTTGGGAATTCATTTATCATTCTGAATAACATTACCCTTAAAGTGAATTATTCAATTCTCTGAGATTCATACATTATAACAACTATATCCCACATCAATTTCTTATCCCTAATAAATGGATTCAAATAGAAATCAATATCAATACTATTTTGCATTGGTCGAGATATAATCAGAGACAATATAATGTATTTTCCATCCATGCATAACCATGGAAGAGAGTTATAATTTACCAACATTATCGTCCATGTACTGTGAGTACTAATCCTTACACCAAAATGAATTATTCCATCATTAGATAATGCTATATGAAATTGTCTTGGTTTATTTCAAAATTTAGAATACACATAATAAATTTCCTTCCACTTAGAATAATTTTTTGGATGACTTAGGATCCAATCTTCAATTATTTCATTTGTATGCCATATCAATTTTCTCATGTTTTCCTAACATCCATATAGTATTCTAAACCATGGATTGATAATAAAGTACCACACAAATTTATATATACTTGATGCATTTTTATTGTTTTGATCTATGCCACATTTAGGGAATTTTTTGAGAGATTCATGGTCCCTGTGAAAAAAAATGCAAAAATTTGGAAAATAATTATTTTTTAGAGATAATTCCCATTGAATGTAACATTCATTTAGTGCCATATGATGAACATCGTAGTACATTTTATTCTAGTGTCATATCATACAAGAGACCTAGTATTTCTATAAAGCTGGTGTCACTCTATCCACTTCCAATTTTTAAATTATATAACTTCAATACAACTAACAAAATTCTATATTTAGGACAACTGGTATTCAATGGTTTCATGGCTTACTTATTTAAATCCTCAAACATATTTGGAAAATCTTGAAGGTCTTCTTCATTTTCCATTTTCATTTATTCCATGAAATCTCTATCATCATTTACAATGAAATTCATGTCAACTGATCCTTAAACCGCATATTCATCCCAATTAGGGTCCATGTTCATTTTCTTCTCATGTTTAGTAAAACGTTTATATCTTTGATCTATTCTGTGAGAAATTAAATGTTCTTCCAACTCATTTGAACAAAATTGTCTTCAATAACAACAATACAAATAGATATTGAGTATTTGATAAGGGTTTTATGCATTCTCTCTTACAAACTTGATGAAATCATTAACTCTATATTCATTCGATTTTTTTTAATGGATTAGCGTGTAACCATTTTTCATTTATATCAATCCTATTGGATTTATAAAATATTATTTTTTTGAGATAAATAAATAAATACACATAAGTTCTTCATTATTAAAGGTTAATGTTATAGACAATCCTAATAAGGGAAGCACAATATTTGATTATTTAGAATAATTTTAAAATTTCAGAGAAAATATGTAATTGAATTTAAGAAAAAAATTACTCTGCTATTGTGGGTTTTATCCAATGAATTCATTCAGATGTGAAATTTGTAGACAAATCATTCTCATCATCTCATCTCGCTAAAATTTATCATTCTATTTTATTATTTGACACATCCTACATCTATTGTAGACATGCACCTATTTTCATTCAAATACTCTAATCGAAATTCATACATGTGATGAATAATACTCAATTTAGTAAAAGTAACATAAAAAATATAGGGGATGAGTTTCAAGATTCAGATTACACTAATGGCTGTTCAGGAGATGAAGGAAATGAGGATGAAAGTTTTCTATAAAAGAGATGGGGGATGAGTCAAGTGTAAAAAATTGAAATGGTAACTGTTGTTTGACACACATCAAGTCTTTCTTAAATGCACTAAAAATTAAAATATAATATAGGTCATTAAAGAGTAATAAGAAACTAAAATATGATAATCAATAATAATAAACACTCACTCAATCAACTAGAATGTTTTAAATATGTATTGATAAAACATTTCAATAAATAAACTGTTATTTAATATACATGGATATTAATAATAGAGTCATAGGGGTGGAACAAATACATGTAGACCTAAAATGATGAATACTGAAAAATAATTTCAAATATATGGGACGTGATAACTTTGATTCTATTTTTTGGAACAATAAATTAAGCAACCTAAAGAATTATTACATTTAAATTTAATAGTATATCAAATATTTGAATGCATATCAAGAGTCTTTGGATGTCATATCACCACACCAACACTTCCCAAGGATTCTAGGGAAATCTTCGCAATAGATCTACTCATATTATGGATTTATGGGAGGTTATCTAAAACACATTGACCCATCCTTGAGATTCTAGGTTGGTCCATAAAGAAGTTATCATAAAGTAATAATACACATTAACAAGATATAACATAGTTAAGGGTGAAAAACACTCAATCCCTCGTAACTTCTTTCCCATACACATTTGAACTTATATATATAACATGGAATTAATAATACAAATAATTGGAAAAAATGCACATTTAAAAACAAAATTGAAAATAAATATACTCCCATCCTAATATAGAAATCTTGAATAATAATTTGTGAATAAATAATTATAAAATCTCCCTTATATTATTATTTCTAAAAATGAAAATAAATATATAGAAATATATATATTTACATATATATATTTATAAATATTTTAATAAAATAAACAGAAATTGATAAAAAAAATATGCAACCCTTACAGTAGAATATAATAACATAGTAAAATAAATAAAAGCCAATAATAATTTAAAAAATATAGATCCATTGAAAATAAATAAATATGGAATCACTATTACTACGATTTATCTCAAAATAAATCTATAAAATTCTGAGGAAATAATTTTTAAGGAAAACCCCATACATCATAATATTAAAATATAATTCAAATAAATAAATTTCCTTTCATGAATTGCATAAAATCAGCTTATGTTCCTACTTGTCGCCATCACTAGAATAGAAATGGATTGCTAAATCAATATATTTATTTGTTTAAGTATTTTATTTACAAAACCACCAAAATTTATATAGTAGAATGAATATTAATATAACTGGTTTATCTTCGGAACAAAGGTAATTCTATAAGATTTTAAAATACAGAAAAAAAAAATTCTTTCAGAGCAAGCTGGGGTATTGATATAGAAAATGAATCAAATTGATTAAAAACAACAATTTAAGAATACCAAAACAATATATCCAAATCAGTAGTCAAAAAAACAATAGATCACAAAAAACATTATAAAAAAATTGGAGCACAAATAACCGATGACATTTTTGAAGAAGAAATGAAAAACAAAATGAAAAATAAATAAATAAAATTGAAACCTATAATGGAAAACATAGGCCTACTTTACTAGGTTGAAGAAAATATGATACCCTCATGTCCAAATCTTGATGTTTCTTTGGAAACCCTAACTACATGCAAACACTCGATGCCAGATGATGTTCGAGCAACTGGAGGGAGTGGGTTTGTGTGATTCAAGCTTCAATTCACTGAGGATGATTGCCGAATGTGAACGGCTTCAATGGAAAGATACTAATATTGTAAAAGGTTCACAAGTGGTTTGTTTTTTTAAATAGACCGGGACATAATTATGAGCACATTAAAAAAGTGCAAATAAAGAGTCTTTTTATTAGTGATTTTTTAACACTGATAAGGATGGATTTTATCTATTCTATTTTAGTGATGATAAAGACCTACATTTATCAGTGAAAAAAAGCATTGATAAAGATTTCTTTTATCAGTGCTTATTATATAACCACTGATAGAGGATTTATAATTATAATTATAAATAAAAAATTTGTAAATATATATACATAATAAATATATATAAATAAAAATATAGTAAATATATTCCTAATTTAAATATTTTTATTATAATTTTATATTTATATAAATAAATTATTATTTATTTATAATTATATTGTTATTTAAAAAAAATATTTATATCATTATATATATTTACAAATAATATATATATATATAGTAAATATATTCATTATTTAAGTAAATTTATTAAAAATTTAATAATTATTTTAATATAGATAATTATATAAATATGTATAATTATTTATTCATAATTCTATAAATACTTTTAAAAAAATATGTATTTATTTATAATTAGAAATATATAATATTATAAATATAGTATGTATATTTATAAATATTGTATGTACATTAGCATATATAGTATGTACATTTATAAATATATTTATTTATAATTCTTTTTTTACAAATATTTTTTTTACAAAAAAAATTTACACAAATTTTTGTTATCATTTTTAACGAATATCTATTTTAAGTTCATGTATGTTAAAAAGGAGTGAAATTGATTAAATTTAAAATAAGTACACTTAAACAATATTGAAGAAATGGATAAGTTTTGTGTGTGTCCAACATATATAATAATGAATTAATTACGTATATGTAAAATCTATATAACTCAAATTTGATCTATGATAAATTGAAATATCAAACTACATTCAATTATATTTCCATTACCCTACGCAATTAGTTAGTATATTTAATTCATATTAATTTTTAATTATGAACCATTATTCAATAAATATTTGACTATTTAATGTAAAGTGCATAAATATTTTTTAATATATAAATCATATTTATATACATTAATATATATATATATGTATATATTTAATATATATCTATATATTAAATATATACTATTTATTAACATTATCACTAATTATCTAATTAATAAAATGTTTAATATTTTTATCAATTTATTATTTTTATATTTAATTTATTTAATTTTCAATTTTCATATATCTATAAATTTAATAAATACTATTTTTTAGTATTTATAATTTATATATAGTATAATAAATTTATTCATTTTTATCAATAATTAATTAATTAATAATATTTGAAATATTTTTTGATAAATTAATTTTTTATTGATTTAATTACTTCATTTTATTTATTTGGACATTTATTAGTGCTACAAAACGCTAATAAAGGACTCCTTTATAGTTGAAAAATCTAAAGTGATGATAAATGGTACCCTTTATCAACACTAAAAATAAAGCACTGATAAAAGGTTAAATTTATCAGCACTTTCATTAGCGGTGATCAATATTCTATTTATCAGTTCTTTTCTCTAGCACTGCTAAGCACCAATACTATTAAATTCATGATTTGTTGTATTGAGTAGATAAAATATAATATTTTGAATAAAAACATAGTATATTAAAAAACACTTTTACATTCTCATTGAAATCCTTTATTAAAAGGTTTAATGGATTTGGTTCATATATAAGGAATAAGAAGCCCCTATTTCTGTTCCCCTCTAACTTAAAATACATCTTCTACATTGATACTGACATGAAGTGATTGTGATCTCTCAAAGAAAGGGTCATCCCTGATTTAATTTTCCTCTAACCTAACATTGGTTTTAGTCACCACCAATAAAATCAACTGATTCATGTTTATTGGATAAGAGACCTAAAATACATGAACTTCTTGGGATTTCATTATGAACAACTCGTCTTTTCCCCTTAGAAATTAAAATTCACCTTCATGAATCACATTTAATCAACTTTCACTTCACTGATATTGTCAACCCAGTTGCATTGGAAAATATGCATGTGAACTGTTGTACTATCTAAATCATATATCTATCTGATAATGAAAAAATATTACATATTTCCATAAATTGGATTTTTTTCCATGGAACCAAACATGTTCATCACATCAACCACAAGCGTAACACCACTATTTTTCATCGTACTAAAGTCATCATTTATCTTTGTATATAATTTAGAACCATTTGTTACAAAACAAATGTTATATTTAAAATTTGAATTCGGTCCCCTGGAAAGCCATTGAATTAGTTCAATTATTGAAATCAAATTTTTAGATAACTCTTTATAAATTATATCGCAAAACTATTTGATAAACTGTTGATTATGTGTATATGATATCCATCCTTCATCCCTTGATGGATTCAAATCTCTAAGAATTTATTTGTGGGATTCAATGTATGGATCAACATCTTCACTATTGTGTAAAATGTAATGGCGCACTTCTTCATTCTCTTTCAATGTAATTGTAACAACAACTCTTCTAGAAATCCCATCACCCATAAGAAGTTCACGATGAAGAGACTTTGGGAGACTGATGCTATCAATATCTAATAGATAATCAATACAGAATTCAATGGATTCTTCAAAAATATATCACTCTTATATAAAACCATCTATCTAAATTTTATTCTTGACCCACCTTTTCAAAATCATCATATACCATTATATGGTGTAAATCCATCTTTTATAGAAATAACCACATAGTTAAACTTCTATAACCAAGTGAACCATCAGGTGGGCCATTTATCAAAGAATGATGGTGGAAATAGCATCTCTATTTCACATAGTATGACTCCAACCTCCTTATTCATGATGGGAAACTTCTCCTTGTCAATAAAATTACTTCATATGGATTTAAAAAATAATGGGATTATTTTTAATGTTTTTCATACATTTTAAGGCAGAATGCAATAGAAAGAAACATGCATTAAATCTTTATCAAAACATTATTGTCATGTGATTTTAGTCTGTTTAACATAAAATTATTCATTGAAATGAAATTATTTATACTTAATGAATAACCCTGTGGAACATTTACACCATTAGGGAAAAGAAAAATTATCAATTTTTCCTATATGGATAGTGTGTAAGTTGCTGGAGGAAGACAAGTCCACATTTAACCCTTTACAGGTGCCAATTCTTCCCTTATCTCCATTTCAATCAAGTCTAGTATAGCATTTATGTCATATTTTGTTTTTTCAGTTACATTTAGTAATGTTCCAACAAAACTATCAATTAAATTATTATCTACATGTGTCATATCAAGAAAATGAATAAATAAAAATAATCCCAATATGGTAATTCAACAAAAATTGATCTTTGTATCAAAACTTTTTTTGTAATGTTTTTTTATAATGGTTTATCGAAAACAGTTTCAATATGTGTTACATTATTTTACATTTGACTTCTCATTACTGGAGATAGTTTTGTACCTTGTTCCATATTCCCATCGAATGTTGTCATCCAGGATCATTATTTATGTAATTGAGGTAAAAGAAATTGATGCCCTAAAATCGGTGTCTTTGAGGAATGTTTCAACTGAAGTGAGTATGTGCATTTTTCAAAAATGAGACACCCCAACATTTATTTAATGCTGTATCCTGATAAATTTCCCTAATTGGAGAAGTCAATTATCATTCCATACAAAGTTAACCTAAATGTTAATTTTTCACTTTTATGAACATCTTACATTATAGCACCAGTATCCAACATCAATTTCAAATCTTTTGTCAGTGGATCCAAATAGACATCAATATCATCCCCAAGTTTCTATGTTCCATATATAAGTAGAGACAACATAATTTATTTGAGCATCATGCATAAACATGTCGAAAATATATAATTTACCCAAATGATAGGACATGTATTATGAGTACTACTCTATACCCCAAAAGAATTTATTCTATCATTAGGTAACACAATATGAAATTTTATCTGGTCAATTTAAAATTTAGGATACTCGTAATCAATTTTCTTACCCAAAGGAGAATATGATAGATGAGTTAGGTTTCCATATTTAATTTTTGTATCTGTATTCCATGTCAATTTTCTCATGGTTTCCTGACATCCAAATAATCTTATAAACTATGGAATGATAGGAAAGTACAATAAATATTTTGAAGGACTTGATTTATTTTTCGTATATCGGTCTACACTACACATAGTTCATTTTATGAGTGATTCTGTAACATCCCAAGTAAATAAAGAATATATAATTTTCATATTTATTAATATTTACGAATTAAATATTGATTTTACTTTAAAGGGGTTTCTATGTTCGATAGCGTACTCGATACGCAACAAATAGTTTCATTGAAATCTTGCGTTGCACACTAGTAATAAAATAATATTATTTTAAATGGAAGTTTACACATAGCCGTTGTATTGGAGGGAATGGATAGAAATAACTAAAATATGATTATATATGTTTTTAAATGTTTTTACATTTATCCAATAAAAGATAAAGGCTTAAAATATGAAAAGAATTCAATTTTAGGCTTTTATAGCATAATTTTCACTAATGGTTCACTTATCGCCTTTTGATGGAGAACTGTCATTAAATATAGTTCTGGTAACATTTATACATTCTATTGGACCGAATAAAACTCTTTTTTAGAATCAGGACATCAAATTTACTTTGTGTAAATTTTTGGTATTTTTCAGATAAAGTTCATTTTCTATAATGAACAGTGAAAATGTTGTATTTTAATTCAAAACCTCTTTTTAATCTAATTTATTTATATGATTAGATTATCATTTGAATTGGTTTTAAAGTGAAATTAGAATATATTTTTACCATTAAATCCAATAGTGGTTGTTGGAATTAATTTAACTTTGAAATCGGACTTAAACTAGTGTCAATCTTTTGATACTTATTGTTTCATGAAAACACGCTATTTTCTTTGACAGCGCGAATTAATTATTAAATTAATTAATGCAACTTATATGTTTTGAATTTTGTAAAATAGACTTCATATTTGAATTCAAAATATCAAATATAGCTTAGGGTGATTTTTTGTATTTTTCTGAAAAACTTCAATTTTTGATGAATAGTGAAACCACTAAGTGGTACTTATAAAAACTGATTTTTCGTTTAAATAAATTTTTACCACTTCTGTGTTTTGAATTTCAAAAATGTGACATACATGGTTGTAATTAAGAAGTAAAATGTGGTTCAATGGGATTAAAATAATTTTTTGGTGAATAGTAACTTTTAAGTTTTTAATCGCGATTAGAGGTAATTATTATAGTTTAAGGAAAAAATAATGTTTTAATAATATGAAATGAACTTGACACATGTCCTAACCTTATTTTATGTTTCATGGCCGACCAAGACAATCCAGGGGTCAACTTGAGGACCTAATGGAGCCACTTTAGTTGGAAAATGATATTAATATCTTTTTATTTAATGTTAAAATTAAAATGTCACAAACATGAGTTGTTTTACTAAAACAATTTTTACATGGGGTTATACAAGTCATATTTTTTACTATAAATATTCATTGGAAATATAATAATATTTCCTACATCATGATATTTTTTTAATAATTTTTAGACATTATATAAATTAAATTATTTATGACACCATGATGATGCAGGGATTACCTCATTATTTAACGATTTAAATAAAATTGAATGATAATGTAAAATATAAGACCTACACATGTACAAAACCTATTGGATGGTTTTATTTCGAACCCTTATCACCTTATCCTCGAAACACATCAATGTGGGACCATTAAAATCCGAAACGCAATCTATAATAAAGGAACATTTCCTTACTTCCCAAGAGTGCCCCTCCTCTCCTCTTATAAAAGGCCCCCACCTCTACCACCTTACCCGCACTTCCAAAGCCTTTGGCTCGGCCAACCCCTGCCCATTTTGTCTCTCCACATCCCTCTCTTACTCCGTGAAGCCTCACTTTGGGCATAAGTCTTCCCAAGGAAGCCTTTGAGCTCAAATCTAAGAGAGTTACCCGATTTTAAGGTAATGTGTTCACTTGTGTTCTTTTGTATTATTTTTCTTCTCCAACCCCCTAAACTCTTTTTATTCATTTATTTTGTAAAAAATCAAGTATCTTCAATATACTAGGATGTTTGTATAATAATCATTCTAGCTACACTTACACACATCTACATCTAATGGTTAATGAACATACTGTTTCTATGGTTGGCGAATTTCTGCCTCACGAAATGATGATTGTTCAATCTTCTATTAAACACCTTTAATGGTGGCCATTAAGATGCCACTATATTTATATATGATATATATTATGTTAATTTTTTCCTTATACTTTTGTATTTTTCATTTGTGGTATAACTTTATGGTTTCCATTGTGGGTAAACACGATAATTTCATTTTAGGAAGTGCGGACTACCGCCCCCTCAAAGTGATTTGATTCGTTAATGCCATATGTGGGATGTATAAAGGATGGATTTAAAGTTATTATATATGATGTTATACTGAAATTATAATATACCTCTATATCGTTATTTATTTCTTTCCATTAAAGTATGAGATAGAAATAAAAGTACCGTTCATGCGTACGTACGGCTTACCGTCTCCATGAACGGTGCATTTCATTTCTTATCCCCAAATGTAATGTACTTTTATAAGTACATATATATAATGGATATATATGATGTATGTTACATCTAAATGATTAATGTAATTCTGGAATAAAAATATACATACATCTCATTTAGTTTTAATTACATTAATATGACATAGAAATGAAAGTAGCGTTCATGCGTACGTACGACTTACCGTCTCCATGAACGGTGCATTTAATTTCTTACCTCTAAATGATTACGTGATATTATAAATACATGTATATTCTAGATATATATGATATATATGATATCCAAATCAGGAATTTCATTCTGGATATAAAGAACCTTTGACCACACGAACAACATGTAATTGTAAGAAGTCCACTTTCGACTTAATAACCAAATATCGAAAAAACAAACATTATG
The DNA here is from genome assembly GCA_963277665.1 of Viscum album. NCBI lineage: Eukaryota > Viridiplantae > Streptophyta > Magnoliopsida > Santalales > Viscaceae > Viscum > Viscum album. The sequence goes on along the minus strand of OY728157.1, from coordinate 109,429,008 downwards.
AACTTAATGATTACATAATGTTTATAACATTAAAATAAGTGATATTGATGAAATATTATGCTTTAAAAAGGTTCTTAAGCAAGTAGAAATTAACTCAAGTTTATTATTCAGGCCGTTAAAGAACGATCGAGTCAAGTCGGACCCGAGGTAAGGGACTTCGTCTCAATCTCCTTTCATTGAGGCATATTTCGTTTTATACACAACTATCTTTTATACGGTGTATAAACCCCTTTGAATTTTACTTTTATACAAAAGGAATCTTTTTCTATGAAGAGTTTTACTAAATGACAAAAAGGAATGTTTCTTTTAACGTACGCGGTGACAACGACCTTTTCCGCCGCCGCGAGTATTATTTGGTCTTTGGATTCCTCAACAAGACGTAATGCTTTTTTAAAATGAAATAAATTCCATATACACTTTTATATATTTTGGTATTGAAAATGGTTTTTATAATGGATTTTTTATGACAATATATTTAAGTTATATATTGTGATCAAAGTGTGGAAATGTTTTCTTTCCATTATGTTTGTTTTATGTCTTATGATTTTATAATGGTACTTGGACATTTGACGGGTGGTTACATGATGAACAATATAATGGGTGGTTTCGTGAATACCAGGACGGGTGGTTACGTTATAACCTCCAATGCATTGGGTACGGAAGTCAGTCGTATGGCTATTCTATTAAGTATGTATGGAAGTTGGCCGTATGGCTATTCCATTAAGTGATATGTGTGGAAGTTGACCATATGGTTATACCAGTTAAGTATGTTTATGTCCCAAGTTACTTTTATATGTTATGTGTTCTTTATATGGGTTTTATGGTAATCCTTTGGTTAAAAAAGGGTAAGTAATGATATTTTATTCAGTGAATAGTTTTTACAACTTCATGAAGGTGAGGGTATTACTTTGATAAAGTTTACATGGTTTACTTGATGTTTGAAAAAATAACAGTTTTCATTCTTTGTGTATCCCTTACTGAGCTTTTTTATGCTCACCCCATGTTTTTTGAAATGTTTTTCACAGGACTTAATGTGGAATAGGGTTAGGGATGGGAGAAAGGGAAAGTCATGCCATCTAAAACATGGAACTAGACATGTTTCATTTTAAGTGTTTTTTTATGGAAACTTAGTCTACTTTGTAATCTTTTGAGATGTAATATTTATGTCCTAATTCTCTAAAACTCTAAACCTGAAAGGATCCTCAATGTGAATTATTCATTTAATTCAATATTATGTAAGGTTTAAGGTCGGGGCCTTATAGTTGGTATCAGAGGTCGGTTTAGACAACATTAGGAGTTAAAAAAGTGTTAAAATATAAATTAATTTATGGTATGATTGAAATGATATAGCATTTAAAGATTACATTGTTGCTTCCCATATGATATTTATGTGTTCAGAATGGTTTTTCATAGAGGAAATAGAACATATTTTCTGGGAAGGCATACAGAGGGAAATGACCTTTCAAATCAGTATCCTGAGATTGTCAGAATCCAAACTAAACAGTTTGTTGTAGTGATTGCTCAATTAACTAGGGTGAAAAATTATGGTTGTTTTTATTGATGATATTTTGGTTTTTTCTAAAAGTAAAGAGGAGCATGAAAGTTATTTAAGGGTTATCTTTAAAACTTTAAATGAAAAGAAACTAAATTGAAACTTCAGAAAGTGTGAGTTTTGGTTACAACAAATTTCTTTCCAGGGTCACATTGTTTCAAAAGATGGAATAACTATTGATCCTGCTAAAACAAAAGTTGTTGAAGAATGGAGAAGACCCACAAATGTAACTGAGATCCATGGTTTCCTTGGTTTGGCAGGTTACTACCGAAGGTTTGTTGAAAATTTTTCATGGTTATCTAGTCCAATGACTAAGCTAACTAGGAAGGGTGTTATGTTTATCTGTACAAATGAATGTGATGATTATTTTCAGGAGTTGAAAAGAAGATTGCTGAATGATCCAGTTTTGGCACTTCCTTCCAGGAATGGTGATTTTGTTATCTACAGTGATGCTTCATTGAAAGGACTTGGTTGTGTCCTTATGTAAAATGATCAGGTAATTTCTTATGCTTCACGACAGTTGAAAACACATGTGGTAAATTACCCTACACATGATTTGGAATTAGCTTCTATTGTTTTTACTTTAAAAATTTGGAGGCATCATTTGTATGGAATAAAGTGTGAAATATATACTGATCACAAAAGTTTAAATTATATATTCACTCATAAAGAATTGAACATGAGACAAAGGAGATGGCTATAATTAATCAACGATTATGATTGTAGAATTCATTACCATCCGGGAAAAGCAAATAAAGTGGCCAATGCTTTGAGTTGAAAAAGTAATGCTTCATTAACCATGATACATTTGGAACGAGATCCATTTGATTCTGATTTGATGAACTTTGGCATGGAAGTTGTTTGTGCAGAATGTTCTTCTGTTTTTTTTTTCTAGGTATTAGTGAAATCTTCCCTATCAGACAGAATTAAGCAAACGCAGAAGAAAGACAATGAGTTGCCGAAAAAGGTAGAGATGATTCAGTAGGGTAAGTTGCCTGAGTTTAACATTGATAACGGTTGTGTTTTGAGGTTTTGGAAGAGATTATGTGTGCCTTGTGATTCACAGTTTAAGAATGAGATGTTATGTGAGGCTCATAGTTCCCAGTTTTCAGTTCATCCTGACAGTACTAAGATGTATAGAGATCTGCGGGAGTATTACTGGTGGGATTGAATGAAACGGGATATTTCTAATTTTTCTATGAAGTGTTTGACTTGTCAGTAGGTTAAGCTAGAGCGGCAGTTACTGAAAGGGATGCTTCATCCTTTACCGGTGCCAGAGTGGAAATGGGAAAACATATCCATGGACTTTGTTGTGGGATTACCGAGGACATCTCGAGGTAATAATGCAATCTGGGTTATTGTTGATCGCTTGACTAAATCTACTCATTTCCTTGCGATATGAGATACTTTTTCACTAGATCAACTTTCCCGTTTGTATCTTAAAGAGATAGTCAGGTTACATGGAGTTCCTCTCTCCATTGTGTCCGATCGTGATCCCATGTTTACTTTTAACTTTTGGAAAGGCCTTCAGAATTCATTGGGTACTGAATTAAATTTTAGTACATCTTTTCATCTGCAATCCGATGGGCAGTCAGAATGAACAATTCAGACCTTGGAGGATATGTTACGAGCTTGTTCAATGAATTATCATTGAAGTTGGGACCAACATCTTTCTTTGGTTGAGTTTTTATATAATAACAGTTTTCATTCAAGTATAAAGATGGCACCGTTTGAGGCATTATATGGGAAGAGGTGTCGAACTCCATCTTTTTGGGATGAAGTGGGTGAAAGGAAGTTGATGGGACCAGAATTGGTAGAAGAGATAGCAGAAAAAGTTCAGTTGATTCAGAAACACATGAAAACAGCTCAGAGCAGGCAGAAGAGTTATGCGGATAACCGAAGGAAGGATCTATCTTTCGATGTAGGTGATCATGTTTTTCTTAAAGTTTCACCATGGAAAATTGTGATGTGATTTGGTAAGAAAGGAAAGCTGAGTCCAAGGTTAATTAGACCATATGAAATTTTGGAGAAAGTTTGATCAGTTGCTTAACAAGTGGCTTTATCTCCAATTTTATCTCAAGTACACAATGTTTTTCATGTTTCGATGTTGAGGATGTATATGCCTGATCCATCTCATGTTTTGAGCCCAGAGGTAGTTCAGTTGGAAGAGATTCTATCTTATGAAGAACAACCAGTCCAGATTCTTGACCGAAGAGAGTAAGTGTTGTGAAATAAGGTAATCCACCAGGTAAAGGATTTGTGGAAAAACCATATGGTTGAAGAGGCAAAGTGGGAATCTGAAAATGCTATGAGGGATAAACACCCCCACTTATTTTGATAAGTGAATAAAATTGCGAGGACCCAATTCCCAAAAGGGGGGAAGGATGTAACATCCCTGGTAAATAAAGAATAAATAAATTTCATATTTATTAATATTTATGAATTAAATATTAGTTTTACTTTAAAGGGGCTTCTATGTTCCATAGCGTACCCGATACGTAACAAAGAGTTTCATTGAAATCTTACGTTGCACACTAGTAATAAAATAATATTATTTTAAATGGTAGTTAACACAAAGCCATTGTATTGGCGGGAATGGATAGAAATAAATAAAATATTATTATATATGTTTTTAAATGTTTTTACATTTATCCAAGAAAATATAAAGGCTTAAAATATGAAAAGAATTCAATTTTAGGCTTTTATACCCTAATTTTCACTAAAGGTTCACTTATCGCCTTTTGATGGCGAACTGTCATTAAATATAGTTTTTTTCACTTGTATACATTCTATTGGACCAAATAAACTCTTATTTAGAATCGGGACATCAAAATTTAATTTTTGTAAATTTTTGGTATTTTTCCGATAAAGTTCATTTTTTTAATGAACAGTGAAAAATGTTGTATTTTAATTCAAAACCACTTTTTAATCTAATTTATTTATATGATTAGATTATCATTTGAATTAGATTTAAATTTAAATTAGAATATATTTTTACCATTAAATCCAATAGTGGTCTTTGGAATTAATTTCACTTTGAAATCGGACTTAAACTAGTGTCAAACTTTTGATACTTATTGTTTCATGAAAACACGCTATTTGCTCTGACAGCGGGAATTAATTATTAAATTAATTAATGAAACTTATATGTTTTGAATTTTGTAAAATAGAATTCATTTTTGAATTCAGAATATAAAATATAGCTTAGGGTGTTTTTTTGGTATTTTTCTGAAAAACTTCAATTTTTAATGAATAGTGAAACCACTAAGTGGTACTTATAAAAACTGATTTTTCGTTTAAATGAAATTTTCCCACTTCTGTGTTTTCAATTTCAAAAATCCGACATACATTGTTGTCATTATGAAGTAAAATGCGGTTCAATGGGATTAAAATAGTTTTTTTTGGTGAATAGTAACTTTTAAGTTTTTAATCGCGATTAGAGGTAATTAGTGTAGTTTAAGGTAAAAATAATGTTTTAATAATTTGAAATGAACTTAACACATGTCCTACCCTTATTGGATGTTTCATGGCCGACCAAGACAATCCATGGGTCAACTTAGGGACCCCATGGAGCCACTTTAGTTGGAAAATGACATTAATATATTTTTATTTAATGTTAAAATAAAAATGTCACAAACATGAGTTGTTTTACTAAAACAATTTTTACATGGGATTATAAAGTAAGATTTTTTACTATAAATATTCATTGGAAAAATAAAAATATTTACTACATCATAATATGATTTTAATAATTTTTATACATTAAATAAATTAAATTATTTATGACACCATGATGATGCATTGATTACCTCATTATTTAACAATTTAAATAAAATGTAAATAGAATGTAAAATCAAGGACCTACACATGTCCAAAACCTATTGGATTGGTGTCTTTAGAACCCTTATCACCTTATCCTAAAAACACATCAATTTGGGACCATTAAAATCCCAAACTCATTCTATAATAAAGTAACATTTCGTTACTTTCCAAGAGTGCCCCTCATCTCCTCTTATAAAAGACCCCCACCTCTACCACCACACCCACACTTCCAAAGCCTTTTTCTCGGCCAACCCCTACCCATTTTGTCTCTACACATCCCTATATTACTCCTTGAAGCCTCACTTTGGGAATAAGTCTTCCCAAGGAAGCCTTTGTGCTCAAATCTAAGAGAGTTACCCGATTTTAAGGTAATGTTTCACTTGTGTTCTTTTGTTTAATTTTGCTTCTCCAACCCCCTAAACTCTTTTTATTAATTTCTTTTGTAACAAATAAAGTATCTTCCATATACTAGGATGTTGTTATAATATGAATTAGAGCTACACTTACACACATCTACATCTAATGGTTAAAGAACATACTGTTTCTGTGGTTGGCGATTTTCTGCCTCACGAAACGATGATTGTTCAATCTTCTTTTAAACACCTTTAATGGTGGCCATTAAGATGTAACTATATTTATATATTATATATATTATGTTTATATTTTCCTTATGATTCTGTATTTTTCATTTTTGGTATACCTTTATGGTTTCCATTGTGGGTAAACACGATAATTTCATTTTAGGAAGTGCGGACTACGGCCCCCTCAAAGTGATTTGATTCGTTAATGCCATATGTGTGACGTATAAATGATGGATTTAAAGTTATTATATATGATTTTATACTGAAATTATAATATACCTCTATATAATTATTATTTTTCTTTCCATTAATGTATGAGATAGAAATGAATGTAGCGTTCATGCGTACGTAGCGCTTGCCGTCTCCATGAATGGGGCATTTCATTTATTATCCCCAAATGTAATGTACTATTATAAGTACATATATATAATGGATGTATATGATGTATGTTACATATAAATTATTAATATAATTCTGGAATTAAAATATGCATACCTCTCAGTTAGTTTTAATTTCATTAATATGACATATAAATGAAAGTAGCGTTCATGCGTACGTACGGCTTACCGTCTCCATAAACGGTACATTTCATTTCTTACCTCTAAATGATTATGTGATATTATAAATACATGTATATTCTAGATATATATGATATATATGATATCCAAATCAGGAACTTCATTCTGGATATAAAGAACCTTTGACCACACGAACAACATGTAATTGTAAGAAGTCCACTTTCGACTTAAGAACCCAATATCGACAAAACAAACATTATTAACATAATGATTACATAATGTTTATAACATGGAAATAAGTGATATAAAATGAATAATAATCTTGAAAAAGGTTCTTAAGCAAGTAGAAATTAACTCAAGTTTATTATTAAGGACGTTAAAGAATGATCGAGTCAGGTCGGACCCGAGGTAAGGGACTTCATCTCAATCTCCTTTCATTGAGGCATATTTTGTTTTGTACACAAATATCTTTTATACAGTGTATAAAACCCTTTTACTTTTAATTTTATATAAAAGGAATCTTTTTCTATGAAGCGTTTTACTAAACAACAAAAAGGAATGTTTCTTTTAACGTACACGGTGACAACGCCCTTTTCCTCCGCCGTGAGTATTATTTGGTCTTTGGATTCCTCCACAAGCCGTAATGTTTTTTTAAAATAAAATAAATAACATATACTCTTTTATGTATTTTGGTATTGAAAATGGTTTTTATAATGGATTTGTTATCTCAGTATATTTAAGTGATATATTGTGATCAAAGTGTGGAAATGTTTTCTTTCCATTATATTTTATTTATGTCTTATGATTTTATAATGGTACTTGGACATTTGACGGGTGGTTACATGATGAACCATATGAAGGGTGGTGTCGTGAATACCAGGACGGGTGGTTACATTATAACCTCCAATGCATTGGGTATGGAATTCGGCAGTATGGCTATTCCACTAAGAATGTATGGAAGTTGGACATATGGCTATTCCATTAAGTGATATGCGTGGAAGTTGACCGTATGGTTATTCCACATAAGTATGTTTATGTACCAAGTTACCTTTATATGTTATCTGTTATTTATATGGGTTTTATGGTAATCCTTTGGTTACAAAAGGGTAAGTAATGATATTTTATTCAGTGAAGAGTTTTTACTACTTCATGAAGGTGAAGGTATTACTTTGATAAAGTATACATGGTTTACTTGATGTTTGAAAAAATAACAATTTTCATACTTTGTGTATCCCTTAATGAGCTTTTTTATGCTTGCCCCAAGTTTTTTGAAATGTTTTTTATAGGACTTATTGTGGAATAGTGTCAGGGATGGGAGCAAGAGAAAGTCATTCTATCTAAAACATGGAACTAGACATGTTTCTTTTTAAGAGTTTTTTATATTATAGAAAATTAGTCTACTTTGTATTCTTTTGAGATGTAATAGTTATGTCCTAATTCTCTAAAACTCTAAACCTGAAAAGATCCTCAATGTGAATTATTCATTTAATTCAATATTATGTAAGGTTTAAGGCTGGGGCCTTATAGATTCATGGTCCTTGAAAAACAATATGAAATCATTTTTAAATTCATGAATCTATTATAGATTATTATAATTGAATGTAAAATTCATTTAGTGTCATATGTTAGGTATGGTAGTTCATTTTATTCTTGTATGATATCATTCAGAAGACCAAGTAGTTCTATAAAGCTGGTGTCACTCCATCTGCTACTATATTTCAAAATATAATACTTCAATATTGCAGACAATGTTGTGTATTTAGTACAATAAGTATAAAATGGTTTCATGGAACAACAATTTAACTCCACTAACTACTTTGTAAAATCACGACCATCATCTTAAAATTCCATTTTTATTTATTACATGTGATCTCAATCATCATTCTGACTAGTATTTATATCAAATGATCCATAAACTATAGTATTATCCAAATCGGTGTTAACGTTTAGTCTTTCTCTATGTTTAGTCAAGAATTTATAGATAATATCAATTTTTTGAAAAAAAATTGTTTTTCCAACTCTTGAAGACAAATGTTTCTTGAATAGCATCAATGTAAACCTAAACATAGGATTTTATAAGGGTCGTATGCATGATCTTCTGAAAACTAGATAAATTTCTTAACTCCATCATCATTCTCTTATGTCAAAATTTTATAATTCATCGATTTTTAATTCGTATGCAACCTATTAGATTCAGAAAAGAATATCTTTTACAATAAATGAATAGATACGCATAATATATTCATTATCAAAGGTGGAAGTTATATACAATTCTATTAAGGAAAACTCATCATTTCATTAATTCAATGAATATCAGTATGTTCAAGAAAATGGGTAATTGAATTTATAAAAAAATTACTCCACTGTTATAGGTGTTATCCTATGAATTCATTCAAAGGTAAAATTTATAGACAACTCATCCTCATAAACTCAACTCCTGAAAAATTATCATCCCTTTTTGTTGTTTGTCAATTCATTCATCTCTTGTGAAAATGCAGTTATGTTTCATGAGATAATATAAACATTATTCACCCATGGGATAACTAATTATCAAAGAATTACAAGAATCATAAAAGATATGGTTGATGAATTTCTTGAAAAAAAAATTCAATTATGATTTTTTGGGAGAGGAAGTTGATAAGGATGATAGTTGTTTATTAAAATGATGGTGGATGAGTCTCAAGATAGAGAATTGGTTTTCAAAATCAATCTTCTAATTCATTTATGAATTGTATATCCAAAACCTCCACTATTTATAAAATGGCATAAATATTTATTTAATTGGTTTATCTATTAACCATATAAGATTCTCTATGATTTAAAAATAGTGAAAAAATTAATCTTACAGAGAAAGATGGGGTACAGATGTAGACAATGATGAAAATTGATTTAAAATAAAAATGTAAAAATAAGAAAATAGGATATCCAAATATGTAGTCAATTAAACAAAGGATCATAATCAAAAAAATGTGTTCAAAACCTAAAATAAAAATAGTATATAATGAATATACACCAAATAATTGATGATATCATAAAAGAAGAAATTTAAAATGAAATGGAAATATATAATGAAAATCGGAACCTACAAAGGAAAACATCATCCTTCCTCACTAGGTTAATGAAAATATGAGACCCTCAAATCTAGATATCGATGCTTCATTGAAAAACATACATGAAAGAAAACACTGGATGAAAGATGATTTTCAAGAAACTAGATGAAATCAAGTGGGTGTGTATGATTCAAGCCTTAATTAATCAAGGAGAGCCGATATAGGTTGTATTCCTCACAAATATTTTGATATCGTTGTGGGTTCATTACTAGTTAGAGTTTTTTAAATAGATAAGGAAACATTTATCTATTCATAAGTAATAATCACTGATAAAATTCAAATCTTACAGTTCATTTTTAGCTTTTATAAAAAATGATTTATCATCACTTTTTAGCGCTGATAAAGTATCATCTTTTTCAGTGCTAAAAAAATCGCTGATAAAGATTTCTTTTATCATGTCTTATTAATTTATCATTGTTCAATTATTTATAAAAGTCATTATAAATAAAAAAAATTGAAAATATATAAATACTTTATATATATATATATATTGAAAATGAGAAAGGGTGTGTTTCACACTCGGTATCTCCTCTCTCTGGAAATTTGATGGTGATTAGGTTTTCCCCTTTTCGCCATTATGCATATGTTGTTATTGTTCATTAACCAATGATCTGTTTTTTGAAGGATCTTCATGATTTGGCTACAGAATATCTTGCTATGAGGTATTATTCCACAATGCCCCTTTCAGTTTTCTATTCCATGGATATATTGTAGATCCTCAACTTGCTTCAAGGATTCATGTATTTCACAATTCTTATATGTGATTTATTTTCCATGTGGTCATTGATCTGCTGTGTGAGCCTTTCATATCGTCGATGTGCTATTGCAAGATCTGTCTATTGATCTCGTTGTCTTGCTATGGGATTGATTATTGTCTAATATCAACATAAACTATGTTTGGTTGGTTGAGGCAGTGGAATGTTTTATAGTATGAGGAAGGTTTTATTCATATATGAATGTTTCATCTGATTCATGATTGGATCACACTAATGTTGATCTAGTGGATTTTTGATCGGATGAATGCGGTGTTCCAACTATTGTTTGTGGTGAAAAAATTGTGGATTCTGATGGAGTAGGAAAGTGCTCATTCTCGATCTATAAAGGATCTAATATTCCTCCCATATGTTTGAAAGGAAGTGTGGTGAACATCAATACAGATCCATCTACTGTCTCAGAGCATTTCAAAATAGGTTAAAATTTCATTATAGCTCATCTTATTCACCCCAAGGGCTACAATCTATTGAAAATTAATGATCTAATAGAGTGGATCTCGGAAATTTGGGGGTTCACATAATGGATGTGTATTTGATTGGGGTGCAACATCTTCCATATTATCTTCCCCTCTAGTGAGTTGAAGATGTGGGCTTGGGGATGAGGATCAATGTTTCTCAAAATAGGTATTATTCATATCCATGAATGGGATAAGAACTTTAATCTGCTTGATGTTGGTCAGTTTTCAATTCAACTCTAGATAAGGGTCTTTGGACATAACTAGATTTTATGGAATCTTAAAATACATTCTTATATTACAATTTCAATTGGAGTTCCAATCAAGATTGACATTGAAATGAAGACTGCAAGGTTTGGACACATTTCCAGCATTTTGTTTTAAGTTAATCTAAATTCCACTTTGGTGGATGATGTTCGGTTGTCCACTGATGATAATGAACTTGATTTGAGAATAATGTATGAAAAAATTGCCAAATTGTTTTTGGAATTTAATTTAATTTGACATGACACTTCAAATTATTGAAAATTAGAGGTCTGTGATTTTTTCTCCCTCCATGTGCATGATTCTAAGAATTGTCTGGAGAAACAACAAAAATTAGTCTCCCATAATGGTACGTATGATCATTATTGGATTACAGCAGCTTCAAATTGTAATACTAGGGATGGAAATCTATTGAATGAACCTGATGGTCTTAATTTTTAGGATGATACAGTGGATTCTATTCCTATAAAGGATTTCACACAGTAGAGGAATCCTGCTCTAATATTGGAGACTCCTAGAAGTACAAGGGATAGACATCCAGATGTCGGGACATCTGGTCAGATGATTGGTGATAGTAGGAATGTGGGGGAAGGGATTACATATCTTGAAGACATTCAGAGCATTGGTAAATTGAAATTATGATGTGATATCACTGTTGGGGAACATTACGTGGGGGAGGGCTGTTTGGACCAAGTTTCTCCAAAATCCACTAAGATTGTTTATTAGAAAATGATTGATAAGAAACCATAAACATTTATCGATAAAATGGAACCAATTATGCATGATATTAGCATTAAGGTACTATATAATGATTCTTCAGGATTCATTAATGACTCTATGGAGAAGCCACTTATTGAAGCTGAAGATGGTTTTTGGGAAATAAAAACAAGGAAACGAGCTAGGGTTTAGAAAACTCGTAGATGAGGATGTAATAGAGATAACATGGATAGGGGTTGTAGGTATACAAGGACATATTAAAAGGATCTTACTATGGAGAATATTAAACTAAAGGAAAAGTAATATGTTATTTTTTATCAGAAGAATTCACAGTCAGAATGGGAAGCTACTCATTATATCATGGATTAGGTTTATGGGGGTAAACCTGGTTCTACCCATCTCTAATATCTTTTATAAATGAGGAATTTTCCTTTGTTATATTTTCCGTCCATCTATCTCATTTTTTTCTGTTACTTTTCATTAAATCATTTTAGGAGTAGGTTCTCCTGACTTCTGAACATTTCTGGTATTTATAATTATTCAAATATTTTTTAAAAATAATATGTATATCATTAAATATATTTATATAATTATATATAAATAATTATAAATATAGTAAATATATTCATTATTTATGTAAATTTATTATAAATATATTAATTATATAATTATATTTAGTTAG